>CAOKZL010000212.1:0-600000 GCA_948472985.1 Iguana delicatissima | reverse complement strand
CTGAAATACAGCCTACTGTCCTGGTATTCTGTGGCAGTCTCCCATCCAAGTACTAGTCAGGGCTGACCCTGCTTAGCTTCCAAAATCGGACAGGATCTTATACTAGTTTAGAATATTTACAACAGACTGATCCACCACAATTACAGCAATACATGGTAGCTACAAAGATCTGTTATTCAATTAATGGTGGAGAATTCCTAATCAGAATGGCTTGGGATTCTCTAAGCATACACAGAATATTTTTCTCTGCAATTGAATCCATTCTTCCTCCCTAATCACAATTATGAAATTGGTCTGCAATGATATCTGGTAGAGCACAGGTTTTTCATGCAGGATTCAGGGACCCCAAATTCATCTGAGGCATCTGCAGGTTCCGTGATCAGATATCGAACAAGCCCACTCTTCTCTGTACGCATCTTTTCTTAATTACATATTTAAAAGGGGGATGTGAGAAGAAGGGTGGAGGAGAGGAGAGAAGCCAAGACAGAAAGGCTCAGGGGATGGGTTTGAGGAAAACTTTTCACCTAATTATCCACAATACTAGTACTGTATGTGTTTCACTTTAAAGAATGATAAAGGACTTCATTATAGCTTGCCCATATAATATTATAATGTGTATTGCACAATAATATGCAACAGAAATCAATCCAGAGTGTACTTATTGAAGGAAAGAAGTGTCTGAGGAGAGTCATAATGCACCTCTCCACACACACACAAAAAGCTTCAAATATTTTATTGTCCTATATACCATGAGGGACACACCAACCTTTTTGCTTAAAAGACCTTTCTGAAAAGGTCCAAATAATATGATTTAATTGCATTTTATACCATAATACACATCAGAAATCAGTGCAGAACATACTCAGTAAATAAAGTTACTGAAGAGAATCACAGTGAAACACTCCCTCATTCCCCAGAAAGAGGTCAAACACTTTACTTCCATAGAGGTCCACAGAGGAAGGACATTTTGTTTGTTTGTTTTTTTAATTTTTTTATTATTAAAATAGCTTTATTTATTTCAAATAAAAACAAAATGACAAACACTATAACCACAACTTTACATTAAAAACAACTAGACATTCAAAAACAAACAAACAAACAAACAAACAAAAAATAAAACAAAAACACGACATAGATGACATAAAAAGAAGAAACCGAAAAAAAAAAAAAAAAACACGAAAAAAGAAAAAAAAATTAACATATATACATACATACATACCTTCTAAATTATCACAATTTCAATTACTATTTATTATATTACAGACTTAATATTTTATAAACTATTAGCATATATACCAGCAACCACTTACACCTTCTCATTTCAACTTCCGTGATCTTTTCTGTCTGTAAATTAATTACTTACTCATTCTTATCCATACATTCACTCTTATAAATACCTTTATGATAGATGTACATTGTATTGTGATTTTACTAATTTTTCTAATTTATATCCCTTTATATACCTATTTTACCTTATTCCTGTTTCGTCTTTATTCCTTCTTACTTCTTCTCTTCACTGCCTTACGCTATTCATATTTACACAATGACTTCTTCCTTTATCACCACGGGGTTATTACGAATAATTCTTACTCATCCTGCTCCATTAAATACTATCACTTACACTTTACAGCAATACATTATACTCTAATCTATTCAACTGCATTTTTTAACATTCACATCTATTGTACATCTTTCTCCTATGGTAATCACTTCCCAATCCATTGTACTCTTTCATATTTATTTACTTCCAAACATAACAGTTATATATTAT
Organism: Iguana delicatissima; assembly: GCA_948472985.1. NCBI lineage: Eukaryota > Metazoa > Chordata > Lepidosauria > Squamata > Iguanidae > Iguana > Iguana delicatissima. The sequence continues at coordinate 598,229 of CAOKZL010000212.1, read as the reverse complement.
TTATTAAAAATATTACTATTACTCTTATTCATATAATCCAATCATTGCATAATCCCCCCAATATTTTTCCCATAAAGGGTTTAAGATTTCCCATTCACTTTTAAAGAAATTTTTATTTTTATTTTTTAATTTTAATGTCAATTTATCCATCTCTGCCAGCTCATATTATCCATCTCTGCCAGCTCATATAATTTAATTGCCCATTCTTCTGCCGTTGGTATATGTTCTTCCTTCCACTTTCTAGCGAACACTATTCTTGCGGTATATATCATATAACTTAGAATTCTTTGATACTTTTTTCTTACAGTCTTTTCTATATTCTCAAACATATTTAGCAGAAATATTTCCAGTTGCATTGGAATCCTAATTTTCAGGTATTGTATTATTAAACCATGAACTAATGACCAATATTTCTTTGCTTTCTTGCGCCCCCACCAACAGTGAAAGAAGGAACCTATCTCCGAACACTTCCAACAAATAGCCTTCGCTTTATTCTTTTGCATTTTTGCAATTTGGACTGGAGTCAGATACCATCTATAATATAATTTTAAAAAAATTTCTTTCAAATTATTACTTTTGGTAAATTCTTGATTTAATTTCCACGCTTCTTCCCAATGTTGTAAAGGAATCGGTTTACTCAAATCTCGCGACCATCTTATCATATTATCTTTTATTATTTCATTCTCCATATTCCTATTTAAAAGTAATTTGTAAATTTTGCTTAATGGTCGTATCACCCCAGTTTTCATTAATTTATCTAATTCTATCTCTTCTAATGAAATTTCCCATATTTTACTATCTTCCTTATATTTCTCCGCCAGTTGTGCATGAAGGAGCCAGTGTGAATTATATCCATCTTCTATTAATTCTTCCCTATTCTTAAGCTTTGTGGTATTCCCTTCTTTTTTTAATATATCCTTGTATGTTTTCCATCCCTTCGTTTTGATTTTTTCTAATCGATAAAAAGCTTCACGTGGGGACACCCAACAGCGTATTTTTAAATAAAATTTATTTCTCACTTCTAACCAAATTTTTAAAATCGCCTTCCTAATATAGTGGTCCATGAAGTCTTTATTTACTTTATGTTTATCGTACCAGAGATACGCGTGCCATTCATAATAGTTATTAAATCCCTCGAGATTTAATAATTTTGTATTCTTTAATTCTATCCAATCTCTAATCCAACACAGTACTGATGCATCATAATATAATTTTAAGTCTGGTAATCCCAGCCCTCCTGTCTCTTTTCTATCCTTTAAATACTTCATTTTAATCCTGGGTTTCCTCCCGTTCCAAATAAATTTGCTTAATTCCCTCTCCCAATTTTTAAAAGGTTTTTCATTATAAATTATAGGAAGATTTTGAAACAAAAAAATCATTTTTGGTAGTATATTCATTTTAATAGCTGCAATTTTACCAAGTATGGAAAGCTGCAACTTTCTCCATCTTTCCATTTCTCTAATTATCTCTCCCCAAATTTTTTTGTAATTATTATCAAATAGTTCTGAATTATTTTTGGCTATTATTATCCCTAAATACCTAACCTTTTTAGTTGCTTTGTAGCCCGACATTTCCATTAATTCCTTCTCCTGCTCTAATGATAAATTTTTCATCAACGTCAATGATTTTTCTTTATTAACCTTGAACCCTGCAAATTCACCAAATTGTTTCAATATATCCATTACTCTAATAATACTATTAATGGATTCTTCTAAAATTATTACCAAATCATCTGCGTATGCTTGCAATTTAATTTCTTGATCTCTTATTCTAATTCCTCTTATTGTACTTTCTTTCTTTATATTGTTATTCAGGACTTCCAAACAAATTATAAATAATAAGGGCGACAGTGGGCACCCTTGTCAGATACCTCTATGTATTGTAAATTGTTTTGTAGCTTCTCCATTTATAATTAAACTTGCTTTTTGCTCCTTATAAATTGCTTTTGCCCATTCTATATATCTTTTTCCCAGTCCCATCTTTTCCAAAGTAACAAAAATGGAAGGCCAATTTACGTTATCGAATGCCTTTTCGGCATCTAAAAATATTAAAGCTAATTTTTTCTGATTATGTTTCTGATAAAATTCAATTGCATCAAGAACTATTCTTATATTATTCTTCAAATATCTTCCGGGCAGAAATCCGTTTTGATCATCATGTATCCAATTTACTAATATTTTTTTAATTGCTCTGCTAAAATTTGTGCATAGATTTTATAATCAATGTTTAATAATGAAATAGGTCTATAATTCTTTTTATCCAATAAATCTTTCCCTTCTTTTGGAATCAAAACTATATTTGATTCCTTCCATGTATTTGGGAATGTTTGTTGATCAATTGAATTTAATACTTGAACTAATACAGGGGTTATTTCTTCTTGAAAGGTTTTATAATATAACGCCATGAATCCATCGGGCCCGGGGGATTTTTCTATCTTTAATTTTTTAATCACATCCTTTACTTCTTGTGCTATTATAGGCTTATCTAAATCTTCTCTTTCTTTATCCGAAACCTTCCTTAACATTGCTTGATCCAAATATTTCATCATACTATCTTTCAACTCCTGTGACCACTGTTCCTTTCTAAATAACTCTTTAAAGTAAGTAAAGAAAATATTTTTAATCTTTGCATATTGAGAATAAATATCCTGTCCCTCTCGTAATCCTTTTATATAACGTTTCTCTTTTTCTTTCCTTAACTTAAACGCAAGCCATCTGCCAGCTTTGTTTGCGTATTCAAATTGTCTTTGTTTTACGAATTTCATTTTATTTTCTATTTCATTCATTGCTAATAGTGATATTTGCTTCCTTAACATTTGTACATCCTTCAATAATTCTGAGTTTTGTGGGAATTTTTTTAATTTATTTTCTTTTTCCTGTAATAATGCATATATATTTTGTTCTTTCTCTTTTTTACCCTTTGTCACCCACGCTTGTTGATTAATGAAGAATCCCCTCATCACCGCTTTGCTAGCTTCCCATACTATTTGCTCCGATTATCCTTTACCTAAATTATTTTTGAAATAGTTTCCCAATTCCTTCTTTGCTTTCCCTACTATCAATTCATTTTTTAACAAACTGTCATTCAATTTCCATTTATATGTATCTTTTCCCTGATATATCATTAATAATATTGGATTATGGTCTGAGTATGTTCTGGGGAGGACTTCTAATTTCCTTATGTTCTTCAACATATCTACCGACAGGAAAAACATATCAATTCTAGACCAAGATTTATGTTGGTTGGAAAAATAAGTATATTCTTCCTTTCCCCCATGTACCCATCTCCAAGCTTCTACCAATGATAAATGCTCCAACATTTCAAAAAAGGTTTTGGGGAGTTTACCTTGATTTTTCCTACTATTGCCTTTCTTGTTCTTATAATTAGATCTATCTATCATCGGGTCCATTACACCATTCCAGTCCCCCATTACAATCATCCTATGATCTTTTATTTCCACTTCTAATAAAGCCTCCAATAACTTTGAATAAAATCTACTTTTACCTTCTAACGGGCCATATATTGCAACTACTATTAATTTTAAATTTCCTGCATTTACCTCTGTCCCCACCCAATGCCCCATATCATCCTTCCCAAATTGTCTTGCCTCGAATCTATTATTTACAAATATAGTTACTCCCTTTTTTTTCTTATCTACTGAGGATGAAAATGATTGACCAAATTTTGGGTTTTTAATATATTTTAGATCTTTTTCTTTAATATGAGTTTCTTGCAATTCAATAATATCTAAATTTAATTTTTCTAATTGATGAAATATTTGTAGGAAGGACATTTTGAAAGGCCCCCACTGCTTAATGGTTTTGGTCTGCTAAGCAAACAAAACTCTCCTATGCTCCATTCCTTCCAACACTCTTTTTTCCCCCCATCTTTTCCATTTTTTTCCCCCCTTTTCCCACTTATGTACACTTATGTTCCACAAACCCAGCTATCTGACCTGGAGTCCAGAAATTTCCCTCCCACATTTCTATTGCCTTCCCAAAAAAATCACACACATTAGCTTGCCTAACAGCAGAGTCACGTAACAGAGTCCCTCCAGTTCTAACATTTCTTCTCCCGAGGTAGCAAGACTCCCTATTTTACTGAATGTGATAAAGGAAGGGGTACCCACCCTAGGAAATTTTAACAACCTAATTCACTAAGGCATATTTTCACTTCATCATTAACTGGGGAAACAGAAAGTTAGGTGCGAACACTAGTGAATTAATAATATAAAAACCAGTGAATTAATAATGTGTAAATCAACAAGTCAATTCTAAGCTCTGATTGGAAGTGTATGTCTATTATAATTGGGGAAGCATATCTCACTTCTTAGAAGCAATAGTAACAGTGTAAGGAGAAAGAGGATCTGGGGAAAATAGATTCTGCCTACAGGTACATTCAAAGTGAATATAAAAAAAGAAGAGGACTGAAGGAGTTGTGTACCATCATTGGCATGTGCTCACCTTCTCCTGTTTGGGAATCATAGACACAAATACTCTGAAGCTAAAGGCAACTATGATGCATTTTTATGGTTTGGTTGTTTTTTTTTCAGACAATTTCCAAACATGTTCTTAAAAGATTTTTTTAAATGCCTGATTAGCCACTAATTTCATATCCATAAAAGGTCAGAAACAAGTTGCATGCAGATGTAAGTATTAGGACCATAGGATGTACTATACATGGTCTTCATAATGAGACCTGGCTCTACCATGAGGCAGAGTGAGGGCTATCTCAGTGGTAATCTCCAGCCATTTTTCCTGAGTTGCCTGGCTATTCTCCTCTCTGGGAAGGGAAAGCTACGTGTCCTAAGAGAACCAGTTCTGCAACCATAAACTAGCCTATCATCTTCAAATATCATGAAAGACTGTATCTCATTACCAGTATGAAATAAAATTTCAGCTACCAGCCTTGTCAACATCTGTAAATGGAATATCTTTTGCCTTGCAACTATTTCAGGGGAGAAGAGAGATACGGAGTAAGGGGTTTTCTGTGCACAAAGGAACAAAGATCTATGTGTGCATCGGAGAAGATGCAAAGGGAAATCAATAGGTGTTCAATTCTTGGGATACATTAAAATATCAATCTACCTGTGCCTTCTCAGGTGAAGCATGGAGCTGGATTGGGGCCTTGAATCATGTAAGGCAGAAGTCACACACGTACACACACACAAAAAAAACATCTTTTAAGTCCCTGCTATCAGTTTGTCTGCACACTAGTGGACAAGGTTTATCTGAAACAGTAGCATATTTATTGAACTGTCAGTGTCAGATGAAATAGAGAGGAAACACACAATAGTTAAAAGGCTGGTTTAAAAAAGTTGAGAGATCTATAGAACAGAGTCGTTGTCACCTTTGTTAGTATAAAACATGATCTTTCCTATGCAAACAGATGTTCTCAGAGCAAGATAGTGAGTAATCAAATTATTGTTACTATTTACTACGTGCTATTTACTGTTTATTAAGTGCTCACTATTTACTAAGTGCTAGTTCAATGATAGCTAGCTATACCTGCTCTTACTCTGAGTAAGTCTTTTTTTCCAAAATAAAAATATGGAACCTTGGAAATACAGAAGTATTTTCACAAGTAGAAGATGACAGTGTTTAAACATTAAACACCCATCAGATTTTGTGATAGAACTGAGGAGCTGATGATAAGGGCAAAGGCTCATTTAGAAGCACCTCTGGAGGTAAGCATTTGTTAATTCTCACTGCATGACTTTTATACCTATGGTAGGTCTTGGGGTTCTGATTTAAAAAATGAACTCCACAGCCCTGAACTCTGCTCTTCTGCTTTCATGTGTGAGAGATATTATGTAAGCATTGCAAATGGGAAGCAAGTCTTGGGGCCTTTCTGCACTACACTGTTATAGTGTTGTTACTCCACTTTCAACATCCTGTGGAATTCTGAGGTTTGCAGTTTAGGGAGCGGCCTTTAGAATTCTCAGCCAGAGAGCTCTTTGGCCTCAGTAAACTGCAAAACCCAGAATTCCACAGGATGCTGAAAGTGGGAAAAATAGCACTATAACAGTGTAATGTGGAAATGCCCTTGGTTTGTTCTGAAGTGTCAGGAAGTATGTAAGCCATGTGAAATATAAAGGACTTCAAGGTATAATAGCAACAAAATAAACTTAGTGCACATGTTTATAATTTCAGTGTCATGTATGGAAAGTGTGAGGTGGGGACGAGAGGTCCTCATAAATGCTTTGCATATATTGTCATTGCAAAGGTGACCTCTGAAAAAACTTAAATGTGAATTATTATAAGAAGCATGCTTCTCAGTTGTTCTCTTCCTCCTCCTCTTCCTCCCCCTTCTTCTTTAAAATAAGTCAAAATGCAAAACAGATCGGGAGATGAATATGTCAGGGACAGGTTAAAGGAATAGAATGAAGTGAAATCATTACCAAAGCCACACACCTTGCTAAACAAATGTATCCTAGGCCCTTTCCGCACTGGCCTATTAAAACGGTGCAGAGCAACCTCCAACAGAGGTCTTCTGCACGGTGGAGTGGACTGGGGTGGACTACTTTTTGTAGCTCCGCACCTCAGTCCGCTCTGGAGCGACTGGAACTGATCGCGACGCGTGCTTTTTAAAAACCTCTTTTAAGAGGTTTTTAAAAAGTACAGAGCACGTGACCCCGTGTCGCTCCGTTGACGTGCTCCGGTGCAGATTTGCAGGTGCACACTAGTGCATGCCTGCAGATCTGCCAGGGGCGGGCTGTAGGCTGGCGAGCTTCTTTGGTTGGTGGAGAGCCTCCACCAACCGGAAGCCGCCATTTTGGACGCCGGAGCAGTGCGGAGTGATGAGCTCGCACTGCTCCTCGTCCCGATGGACTTGCCCAGACCCACCAAAAAGCCAGTAAGTAGCAGCAGGGAGCATTTCCCTCTCCGTGTGCGGAAAGGGCCCTAGAGATTTAAGCATCAACTCTACCCTCAGTGATGGTGTTTTGATCTTTTCTTAAATCAGAGGCTTTTAAGCAGGCTAACTGTATGCCAGATTGCAGCCTAGTATGAGAACGTATGGTAAATCACAGCCATGAGTAAGACTTGCTTACGAAAGAATTAACAAATGTAGTAATTACACAGGGTTTGGAAAGTTATGTTTTAAATTTAATTCATTGCCATTATAGTTTCAAGATCCCCAAAGTAGTTTGTTCTTGTGAGAGTCTTCAAGTCATATATGATTTATGGTGATCCTGTTGTGAACTTGTCATGGGGTTTTCTTGGCAAGATTTGGTTGCGGGGGGGGGTCTTCCTCTGAGGCTGAGAGAATGCAATTTGCCCAAGGTCACTCAGTTGATTTCTATGTCCAAGTGGGGATTTGAGCACTGTTCTCCAGATGAACAACACTGGCTCCACAAAGTATTTAGATATCATTGTAATCAGTATGCTGATAAAACTCAATTCTACTTCTCCTTGTCATCAGAGTCACCAGAAGCTATGCAAGTGCTCGACCAATGGTTAGATGCTGGATGAGGGCAGGATGGGAAAGGCCAATAAACCAAAGATGAAACCTGATAAGACAGAGGTTCTGTGGATTGCTCGGGTCCAGGAACTGGGTAAACAGCCTGTCCTGGATGGGTTTGCACTCATGAAGGTGCTAGCACATAGCCTGGGAATATTCTAAGATCCATCCCTGTCACTGGAGACCTAAGTGGGCTCTGTGGCTTGGGAGTGTTTACAGCCTTTTCTGGACAGAAATAACCTAGTAATCTCCCACTTAGACAATTGCAGTGTGCTCAACATCGGGCTGCCTTGAAGAAGAGTCAGTAGCTGCATTTGGTGCAAAACGCAACAGCACAACTGCTGACTGGAATACCATATGGACAGAATATCATGCTAGTTTATATCCTCTATATCTTATTAACATTTTCTATATTTATAAGAAATTTAAAAATGGCTTCCCACACAACTCCACTACATACAGAAAAAAAGTAAATAATTTATTATTACTGTTCACACCTTAATAACGTTTTCCATTTTTCTTTCCAGTATAGTATTAACTTGTTATTTTTAGCAATAAATACCAGGCAAGAATTCTATAATCTAATCAAAATGAAGAATCACAGTTTCTCTTCTTTCTTTTTTAACATATTCTATGAAAGGTTGCCATAGCAATAGCAATAGCATGTATATTTCTATACTGCTTATCAGCTAAGTACTTTCTAAGCCATTTACATGTATTTTAGCTAATTGCCCCCAACAAGCTGGGTACTCATTTCACCAATCTGCGGAAGAATGGAAGGCTGAGTCAACCTGAAGCCCGGCAGGATCAAACTCACAACCTTGTGGCTGCAGTATAGCCAAATATGCCAGTCTTGAAAGAATTTCACCAGTTGCCAATATATTTCCAGTCTGAATTGAAAGGACTTGTGATGACATTTAAAGCCCTCAATGGCTTGGGACCTTGATACATGAGGAAGCACCTCCATACGTATGTGCCTAAACAACAATTGAAATCTATTGGCAGGGGCTCCTCCAAATCCCACCAGTGAGGTCATGTTACCACTGTGAACTGGCCTGGCCTTTGGTAAACTTTAGATATCATTTTGATATCATAATTTGGCCCTGCTCTGCCACCAGCCAAGTGTTTGTGAGGCCACCGAACAAGCGCGAAGCTAGGCATGGCTATTAACTGCTGAGTCATATTTGTTTAAGCCAGAAACTGCCAGATCTGCTTTAGGGGACCTCCCGAAACAAACACCTTCATTACAGATGCGTATTAAAACAAAGAGACCTCTGCCCCGAGAGGGCACCCTGGTGAGCTAAGTGCTTAACTGCCAAGCTAGCCTCATCTACGTACTGGCCATACTATTGTCAATTCGGACCATAACTCAATCATGTAAATTCTGACCTTTCGGAGACATTGTCTCCAGTCCAAAACTCATTGTTTTTGCCCAAGACCAGACTAGCCCACGGTCATTCCTTCTCCTATAAAAATCCCCAGTTCCGAGAGCTCCTCGGACTGCTCGAAATGCTCAGAGTTCTCACTGGAACGCTTGGACTTCCATCTCGCCTTGCTGCCGCTGCAAGCTCCCCTCGGCCACCACACCAGGTTTCCTTCTTTCCAATTGGCTTTCTTCAGGACTGTGAGAAAGGTGGCATATCACCCATTCCCCAAAACTCTCTTTTCCTTTTCTTATTTAGTAGTGAGGCTGTGTTTTCTTAATAATTGCTTAATAAATCTTAATTGTTATTTGAACTATTTGCCTCCTCACTGACCTGACGCTGCAGACATAGGGTAAAAGATCCCTGCTAAGTTACCCTGCCTCTCGTTAGCCAAGAGAGTGCTCCAGCTAATTTCCCCATCTTGTTGTATTTGTTTTGGTTATCTGGGTGTCCCTCACGGGACCCCCAAGTCACAGGGTAACAGTCAATACATCGTGTTAGGAAATGGGAGTGCACCCTGAAAGCCGTGGCACACCAACTGTGGAATGCGCTCCCCATGGAGGGCTGACTGGCCCCAATGCTCATTTCATTTAGATGTCAAGTGGCAACTGGGATGTTCACCAAGGCCTTTGGGCCTTATTAATTCACCCTAAATGTTGTCGTACAGAGTTTTTAAAAGCTTTTAAATCTTTTAAATTTGTTTTTCACTTGTTATGATATTTAATATGCTTTTAGCTTGTTTAAGTTATTTTTATTGTTTTAAACTGTTCAACTTGCTTTAGTATTATTTGTAAGCCACCCCTAAATCTTTCAATATAGGGCAGGATATAAGTAGTTAAATAAATAAATAAACAAACGAATGCTTATAAAGCACTCCTTTACCGTTTCTTTTTTTTAAAAAAAAACTAACTTGTTACTTTTAATTTTTTTAAAACACTATAATAGTTTTTATTCAATAACATGAGGCACAGTACAAACCAGTCCCTGAACCAAGTGATATTCCTCCACAGCCTTACTGAGGCAACAGTCCTGTAATAGTAACTAACTAAAATCAGTTATATCATGAAAGAAGGGACATTGTCCCTTTTACATTACAATTAGGTAACCAATTGAACTTAGGGTTGCTGTAAGTCAGAACAACAACAGCAACAGATACCTGGGAGATTTACATCTCATTGCCCAACAGGGTAAATTCTATTTTTTCTTTTGTTTTTAAAGGCAAGGAGCAGGGACGGCACCTTGTGCCTCAGGTTTTCCCAGCTGACATCTTTCTGATGTGGTGGATTGCAACTCCCATCACCCCCAAACATATCCAGCAACCATCTGACTAGACAAGGCTGATGTAAATAATATGGAAGTTGAGGAACAGGAGGTAACAAGGGCAGAGTTGCTTAAGAGAGCAAAAGGTATTTGGTTGGTTAAGCCCTGATAGAGTTGAGTCTTAAAGCTAGTTCGTATGACTTGTAGGCATAGGGCCAACTGCAAATTTTCCATCCGTGCTGACGCATTTCATCGGCCCAGATCCAAGGGCGTTCAGGGTGAAAACATAATTCAACACTTCATTTCAAACTCACAGTCAGTTTACCACTGCAAATCATCTCTATGAACAAATTCAGCAGTGCCCTATAAACTCCAAATTTTGAGAGATAAGACCTTCTGAAATTCAAAGACATGAAGCCAAAGTGAAGTACATTAGTCCCTTTGATTTCAATGCCGCTTAAGAATATATAAATAACCCACTTGGATCAGATTAATTTGTTTGCAGGGATAGAAGAATCCCTCACTAGAACCAATGGGGGAATTTCCTCTCAGTTCAAATATGTCTCATTCTACAATGGTAAAAATTTAGAGTCTGAAGGCAAATTTCTTTGGAGGGACAGAATTCTTATTTTGTAGAACAACTGTCTCATTTTGTCATCCTTATTCTGTCCCACTGATTATTACCCATCAGCAGATGCAACTGATTTAAACAACAACTAAACTGAAATGAACAAACAGTGCAGGGCTGCCCCACTCATCTGGAAAAGTAAAACAGCAGTCTCAAGCAACTGATATTTAATATCATGAAAGGACAGCAATTTGCTAGTGATTTTAATGGCTATCATCATTTTAATTACCATCATAGATAGTACTATGAAGTATCTAACAATGGGACTACATTTCTGCAGTGGTGGAACTGTGTGCTCCCATGAAGCAAGAGGCTATGCTGATGGCAGCAGTGGGTAGGGTCTCCCATGTTAGGCAGACTATTGCTAAGGAGATGGACTAAATGTGCCAAACAGCTACTGGGCTAGCAGCTGCAGTGAGAGGTGACACAAGCAGTGTTACTCCAAAAGGTAGGTGACTCAGGAGTCCAACCAAAATGCCAATACCTCCATGGAAAGGTGGGGAATTATTAGATCAGAAAGGGAGGCCAGTGGGGGAGAGTAACTTCTGGCATCTTTTAACATTTGTATACCTGTACTAATGCAGAGACACCAGTTGGAGATTAAAAGATTGTTTTATTGAGGGAAAATCACAAACACGTGCAAGATTCAAGCAGTCCTATGGGTTAACAGAAGGAAAGGAGGGAAAATTGGATAGCGAGGAGATAGGATAATATGGGCAATATTTATCAATCCTGAAGAGAAGAAAATCACGGCAAAATGGTTCAAACACAAGAATTTGAAGGTAGCCCAGCACATGAGAATTGGAAAGCAAATAGATGGAATGACATGCCTACATGTATCCAAGGTGCTACAAATTGTTGAGCTTGGAGTCCAGGCTTAAATATCCTTTTTCTGCCCTGAAGGGGAAGGTGTTAATGGCTCTCTGGCAGAACAAACAAAGGGGTCCAGAGTTGGCTAATGATCTTAGCATTGGGTGACAAAGCATTGATGGGAGTCGTGATAGCTTATTAATGTCCAGGCAAATGAGGAAACAAAAGGGAAATTTCAGCAGGGAGGAGGCTACAGGATGTTGGTCATCGTGGCTTTGTCTGGGAGTTTCAGTGGCTATTGTTTAGGCCATTGAGAGGATCATCTTCTCTGACTAATTTTTAGTGAACTCATGACTTGGCTATGCCATGACGTCCCTTCTGACCTACTGTTGCATGTGTCCTTTTTGCCAGCATAACTTTTCACCATAAATGTATGGTTTATATATAATGCCAATTAAATAATATTCATTGCCAATTATACTATATCATAGAATGGGGGTATATGGCACAGAAACAGTGGAAGATCCCTCAGAGACAATTGCAGTGGCCCCATAGCTAACACTTGTTACTACAGTGCATTGCAATTGCCACAGGATCACTAAATTAATTTCTGAGGCAAGCAAAGTGAAATGGTTTAAAATTCTACAACAAAGACTTTTACCATATATGAAGTGAGAAATGCCACATGTCCAAGTTGAGTTCAGGATAGGAAGAGGCACTAGGGATGATATTGCAAATATATGTTGAATAATAGAGCACACCAAAGAATTTCAAAAGAAAATCAGCCAGTGCTTTATAGATTATAGCAAAGCATTTGACTATAGATCATGAAAACCTATGAGTCAATCTTAAAGAAATGGATGTGCCACATTTGATTGTCCTGATATGTAACTTGTATGCAGAAAAAGAGGCATACAAAGAGTTAGGACAGAATAAGGAGAAACCAAATGGTTTCCAACTGGAATGGGGATCAAGTAAGGTGACATTTTATCGCCCTACCTGTTTAACTTGTATGCTGAACATATTGTAGGTAAAATAGGATTAGACTTGGAGGAAGGAGGTGTGAAAATTATTACTGCAGCTTCTAGGTCACCTTGGCGATAGCATAAAGATATCATTTTGATATCAATAATTCGGCTTTCTTCCACCACCCCTCTCCATGTGTTTGTGAGGCCCCCGGACAAGCACGAAACTAGGCTCGGCGGCTGATTGCTGCAATATTCCTAAACAATACAGGCAAGCCAGAAGTAGCCAGATCACAGCTTCAGGAGACCTCCCGGCAAACACCTTATTACGTATGCGCACCACCAAGAAAGGACTCCCTGCCCCAAGCAGGTAATTTGACTAGCTGAACTATCAACCGTCCAGCATCGCACATTTGCATACTGGCTGACTCCTTTGTCGATTCGGACCTAACTCAATCATGTTAAATTTTGACCTTTCCAAGGCTTTGTCTCACACCCAAAATCCATTGTTCTCACCAAGTACGGCATAGCCTGCAGTAACATCTCTCCCTATAAAAACCCTTGATTCTGAGACCCTCCTCGGATCGCTCCTGAGTTCCAGACCGCCTTGCTGCATCTTTGCTTGGCGAGCCTCCCCTCAGCTCCACGTGCTGAGCCACATCGAACCCCAGCATCACTCTCTATTCTTCTGGACTTCAGGACAGGTTTCGTATCACCCAAACCAACTATTCCTCTGAAAAATCCCTCTGTCCCACTCCCACCTTTATTTTCTATAGTTATCTGACTGAGTGAGTTGCATACACTGTTTGGCTGTATTTTAATAAAGATCTCATTTATTCTTTCAAAATGGTTTGCTTCTTGACTGGCCTGACCCCGTAGTCATAGGGTTCAAGATCCTACTAAGTTACCCTGCCTCTCATAACGCTAAAGCAGTGCTCAGAGCTAACTTTCCCTACCTATAGTTGAGCACATTTTTCGTGTCCCTCACGGGACCCCCAGTAAACAGGGCAACAACTGGAAAAAGGAATATCAACAACTTAAAATATACAGATAACACCACACTCCTGGCAGGAAACAGCAAAGACTTAGAATTATTAATGAAGAAAATCAAGGCAGAAAGTTCAGAGACTGGTTTACAGTTGAACATTTAAAAAAATGATTTTCATCACTTTAAAGCAGACGATGAAGACATTGAAATAGTTCAAAATATTCCATACTTCGGCTCAGTCATTAATCAGAATGGAAACTGCAATCAAGAAATCAGAAGAAAACTAGGACTTGGAAAGGCAGCTATGAAGGAACTAAACATGATCCTGAAGTGTAAAGATATATCATTGAATACTAAAGTTAAGATTGTCCATATCATCCTATTTCCTGTTTCTACCTGTGGTTGCAAAAGATGGACAGTGAAGAAAGCTGATGGGAAGAAGATCAACTCATTTGAAATCTGGTGTAGAGAAGAGTTCTACAGACATCCTGGACTGTTAAAAAGGCAAATGGGGTCCTGGAGCAAGTCAAGCCAAGATGAGTGAAATGAGACTGTTGTATTTTGTATATATCATGAGAAGACATGACTCACTAGAAAAGACAATAATGCTTGGCAAGGTAAAAGGCAGTAGGAAAAGAAGACTCAATGAAGGAAATGATGGTCCTGAGTCTGCAAGACCTGAGCAAGGCTGTTGGTGATATAGTGTCTCAGAGGTCTCATTCACAGGATCACCATAAGCCAAAGCTGACTTGAAGGCAATCAGCAACAGATGTATTAGATGGAAGGCAGCAGACTCTGAGAGACTTAAATTCAATCTTAAGGTGGTAGCAGTCACTGTTAAGTTGAAGTCAACCTGATGGCAGTTAACAAATATGCATTACAGGAGCGATAGGGAAAGGAGCATCATCCCCTGTTCTACAGAGGCAGCAAAACATCTCACCATGGTCCTAAAAGCCATGTTATCTAATTTGCTTACTCTTTTACCATATGCATACTCAAAGAGTAAATCTTTTTGCCTCCAAATTCGTAATTCAGGACAAAGTTTGTGTCAGGATCTAACTATCAGAATTTTGAGGAATCACTATCATAAAGAAGGCAAGAAAGTGGACCAGTTGTAAGAATTAACAGTCTAGCAATGAATTAACAGCATTATTTTGCCACCTTATTTTAAGGAGGTGTGATAAGTAGATGAATTTAATCCAAGCAAAGAAAATTTAAGAGCTATTCATTTTGCAAATTGATCAGTGCCAACAAAGTTAAATCATTTCAGAAAATGTGGAGGGAAATTACTTAGGTCAGAAACCTGGTAATAAGACACACAGATTTTCACTTCTAGGTTACCAGTTGAGATCCTAATCAACAAAGATATGGAAGATCCATATGTCCTTTTTGTCAGCAGGAAGGTTCTAGGGCAGAACCTATATTGGGCTGGGCAACGCCAGATAGAGAAGGGTCACACTATCCCCATTCACTTTTATGGCAGTTCCATTTAAATTTGTTGCTGGATTGCAGATTTGGCAGTATAGTGTAACGAGGCATATCTAGGGTGGGGCAAGTAGGGTACGTGCCATGGGTGGCAATGCAAGGGAAGCCCAAAAACGCTGTGTAGGAAAACTTAGTGGTAGCAGCAGCAGAGGAGGAGGTGCAGGAGGGAGGGAAAGAGGAAGTGGCCCCAGAGAAGAGTGGGCAGCTCTGGCAGCTCTGAGCAGTCCACCATTGCTCTTCTTATGCCTGCTGCTGAGGGGAGCAAGAGGAGAGGACAGGGACCTTCAGCTCTTCATGAGCATCTCCTGGGCACAAGCAGCAGCCAAATCAAGGATGGAAGGGGACAGGGAAGAAGAAGCCATGGATCAGTGGCTCAGCCACCCTGAGAGCAGAAGTCCTCAGTATGTGCCTGTCCTACTCTGTAGTGTTGTCATAGGGCCAATGCCCAGTTGTGAACCACAGGAGCCACTCTAGGGCTGCTCTGTTACCCTGTAAATTGGGGGTCCCAAGAGGGGCACCCAAATACCAAACAAACCTAGCAAAGATAGGGAAATTAGCTGGAGCACTGTCTTGGCTAATGAGAGGCAGGGTAACGCAGCAGGATCTTTTATCCTATGTATACCGGTTCAGGTCAGTGAGGAGTCAAGCAGTTTCAAAATACTAACAGTATTTATTAAACACAAAATAATAAAAACACAAGCACACTCCTAACTAGAAAAGGAAAGAAAGAGAATTTGGGGAATGGGCAATACGCCACCTGTCCGAAGTCCTGGAGACACCAATTTGAAGAGGAGGAAACCCAGGGTAGAGACCGAGGGGAATCTTCTGGACCAAGCGGCAGCGAGGCAAGGAAGAAGATCCGATGGGAGCTTCAAGTGATTTCAGCAAGTGATTTTCAGCAAGGTCCGACGAGAGTTCCAGTGATTCAGCATGAGTTTAAGTGATCTCAGCAAAGTCCAGCAAGAGTTCCAAAGAGCTCTCAGAGCGGGGGATTTTTATAGGGAAGAGAACGACCACAGGCTAGACTGGTTTTGGGTGAGAACAATTAGTTTTGGGTTGGGGACAAAGCCTCTGAAAGGTCAGAATTTGCATGATTAAATTATATGCCGAATTGACAATAGTATGGCCGGTATGTAGATGCGGCTAGCTTGGCCGTTAAGTGCCTAGCTCGCCAGGGTGTTTTCTCAGGCAGAGAGTCCTTTTGTTTTACTGTGCATTTGTATTTGAGGGGTTTGTTTCGGGAGGTCTCCCCCTGAAGTGGAACTGGCTATATCTGGTACTTTAATGAGAGCAATAAGTATCACCCATGCCTAGCTTCGCGCTTGTTCGGTGGGGCCTCACAAATACTTGGCTGGTGGCAGAAGGCTGAGTTATGATATCAAAAATGATATCTTTAGTTCACCAAAGACCAGACCAGATCGTGGCGATTACAATCCCCCTCCCGAAAATGGGCAATTTGGTACAAATTGTTCATTTTCCATTCAAACGTTTCAAAAGGAATTTGGAGCCGAATAGAGGTCTACGGATTTTGGAGGTGTATTACACCAGGGGATTTTGCGACATTCCTATCTAAATAAAACAGTGCCTAACTAACAACAAACTCAATGCAAGGTGGGCAACAAGAAACCTAACTCTAATAATATACAAACAAATGCAACAAAATGCAGTAGCAGATGAAATGCGGCAATACATTCTGCACAAACGGATTTAAAATGGTAACAATTCCAAACTGTGAATGCGGGCAACATATTTTCCAAATGAGAAGTGAAGGCAATCTGAAGTGATGCAGGCAGTTCCATGGTTTACGCGGGCAAAGAAACAGTCCAGTGACAATGCGGGCAGGAGAAGCCCAATGGCAATGCTGGTATTTCAAAATGTGACAACATGAGTCGAAAGTCCGGAGGGGTGAGACATGGCAAAGTCTCTGTACCCCCCCCCCCGGAGATGGGAAAAGTTGGAAAGGGAAAAATGCAGGCATAGTTCATTCGAAAATGCTAAGTCTGTGGATTGAGCTAGCCCAGGTGTGCAAGCTCTTCTCAGGAACGGGTTTGCAAAGCGGCAACAGGAACTGTCCAAATGGGAGGCAGGCATGATGCGGGCAGTAAAGCTTGCTGGGCGTGACCGGCTGGGGTTCCCAACTGCTGGAACGGGAACAAAACGTCGTCTGGCTGGATTCACACACCCCCTCCACAGTGCCTCGGGAGGGGCGGATGGATCCGGGATGGCCTCGGCTATCTGGAAGCATTGACTTATTGCTTTTGTAGGAGGGAAGACTGGCATAGGTTAGGGAAAATGCAAAACATTTAATGCAAATTAATGGCGTGAAGCCCATCGGGAGTGGAATCTGGGTTGCAAATTTTAATAACGAGGGGGAACCTAGCGGGTTTTACAGATGCCAGGCAAAGGTGCTAGCATGGAGGAGACATGGGTGACTGTCCCAGACCTTGGTCACTTTAAGGTGGAAGACAGTCTGACCGCACCTCAGTGAGGGGGCCTCCATGCGGGGGTACCTTCTGTGGTAGCTCGGGCCTAGCAAATCGTGCTTCATCCAGTATTTCACTGTGGAGCTTGCTTAGAACAATCACACATAAGTTGCTCCTACTGAAGTCCTGTTTGCAATGGCACTGGTACCCACTCGCTCAGTTATTCTGGATGGAGCTCTCATCTTAGCTGAACTAGGTTATACTCTGGCTTTCCCCGGGGCAGCGAGGGTCCCCAAACTGGTTGAAAAAAAAACAAAACAATCCAAAGCAAGCACAGACTACGCTTGCTCGTTGCCAGAGCAGACACTGACGCTTCCAGAGATTGTCCAGAATGGATGGGCCTACGTATGCAAATGTCTTATTAACATATGCAAAGTGGAAACAATGCACCAGGGCCAAGCGTCTCGCCAGTTGTGGGGGTCTCCGGCCCTTATGGGGCATCAGACAGTGGACATACACTTTTGGAATTAAGCGGCCGAAGTGCATTGCAACTAGGGAGCGGCCAAGACTGTTCTCACCCTAACAGTCCAAGCACGCAGAAGGAAAGGGGAGAGAAGTCTCTCCATGGCAGAAGACCATTCTGGGCAGTAGGTCAGTACTCCAGAGTCAGACCTGGTTCTACTGAGGGTTGTTAAACCCTCGCAGCTACGCCCATACTTCCCAGGATGCCATTGCACAAGACAATCCCTCAAAGTCAGGGATGGCAGGCGTCCCGGTCAGACCTGCCCTACTCAGGGTATCAGGGCTGACTCTGTAGGCCCGATCTCCCCTCAGAACCGGGAGACCTTCCCTGGTCTCCCACCCAAAATGGTGAAAAAGAAAGAAATAACTAAAAAGGAGAAGCAAAACAACACCAAAACAAATTACCAACTAACCAGGCGAAACTATTTACAAAGACCAGGAGCTTGGAGGGGTTGCCACTCCATCTCCGCTCCTCAAGCCGGGGGCTGCTCAACCAGTGTCAAACGCCTCATAGATTGACACAAGAATTCAATTAAGGGCTGGCACTCCCTTGCCACTCTTGGACGTCTGGCAAATTAAAGGGCTCACATTGCATTGTTGGGCACCGGGATCTTGGCTCGAGGATGACTGCCAATGCACGATCAACTGGCTGACCTTTCCATTTCTTAAAGTGGAGGCTGGCATCTAAACCAAGTGTCTCCTGAGAACTTCTCTCTCCCAGTGTGTAGGCGACTGAAATGGAGCCGTAGCTGGCCCGGGCTCCCTGACAGCCACCAGAGTCACAGTCAAGGTGCCTGCCGCTGGGTCCCTGAAGGATGATGTGGCAGCAAAACAATTCTACGGAGGGGAGGCAGTAGCCAGGTCTGCCTCCATGTGGCATTTGGGACTCTCTCTTTAGAAATCTCCCGGGCTGGGCTACAGCAAGGGGGAGTCTGTGGCATCAAGTTGGGGGGTGCCAGGGTGAGTGCTGTTACTAACCCGGGCTCCGGCTGGGCGGGAACCTCTCGCTGCCTGAATTCCCAGTCTCCCTTGAGATTTTCCCGAGAGCCAGCACGGAGCAGAAGAACTGTCTGGGCCACTGTTTCAAGGAAATCCTGGGGGAAACTGCTGGTTACTAACCAGGGGCTCAGAGCTGGGATGAGGGAGAGCTTTGGAAGCGTGGAGCTGGCTTCCGCTGGCAATGTGCTCTCCTTTTCCTGACACTCACACTGGCTGGAGCTGTCCTGTGTCTTATCTAATTCCAAAAGGGCTTCCTCCTGAGCCTTAGCCTGGTGCGATCCTTCTCGGTGCTGTGAAAGCACAGTGATCTCTGAGATAGCAGGATTCGCACTCGGGGCTAAGCCAGAAGAAGGCACAATCTGTCTAGGTCTAGTGCACTCGGGGTGCCTGCATTCTCTGGGGGGCTTAGGTTGGGGTCCCCCCCGCCATAACCAGGCAAGCAGACAGTGTCGGGAGTGGGCTCACCCTGTCTCATCCAGTTTGGGAGCAGCATCTTTGGCGCTGGTCCGGGAAACTGCAGGAGGGATGGCAGGAGTGTTGTCCCATGGGTCCCAGTGCCTGCCATCACCTTGGATCTACCCCATCTGTTGGGCTTCATCCGAGCCGCAACTCACTGGGACAGATCCCAGGACCGAGGGCACCCCTATTCCTGAAAGTCCAAATCCAACACTGAGTGACTGCCAGCCGGAGGTGGGCCGTTCATGACAGCCTGGTCTGGCTGGTGGTCCCTCACAAACAAATGCCTCTGCAGAGCTTCCAAAAGCTCCAAAGTGGGCTTCCCATCCAATGGGGTCCTATCTATACCGGCTATACGCAGCATTCCCCAAATCCTAGCTCTGTCCGAGGGAGCCGCCTGGACTGGGGGCTTGTACCCGCCAAATGTTTCCCGAGAACCATACTCAAAAGGTGGTTTGGGGGCAGTGGGCTGACTGTGGGAGTTCCTTCCCTGCCACTGCCTGTCCTGTCTGGGAGTGGGGCGCAAGTTCCAGTTCCCTCGAGGAACGGAGTTCAGGGCCGATTTTCTATGCTGAGAATGGGGTCCGTAATTGGAGTATGTTACCTCCGTAAGGGTTCCCAATTCCCGGATTATTTCTTGTGTGCTTTGGTGGGAGGTCGCAAGGCGTCAGCCTTTCTCAACAGGTCAGAAACCCTGAGAGGTTGTTCCCAAACTCTTCCCAGGAGGTTGTGTCTGGGTTTACCAAGCCCAGGGACAACCTTGTCTTGGGTTCAAGCCTCCATAAAGCATCAACTTGAACTCTACGTGATCAAAGTTGTGCCCATAGGCTGTCAGGGGGACCTTCCCCGGCCAGAATCGCGAGTAGTTGCTTCCACGCCACGTAAGCCTCAGGGTTCTTTTAAGGACCCTGCTGCTCCTTGACGTAGAGCACACTCGCGCTCTGCCTGGGCCAAAGGATCTTTATGATCTCTCTCATCCAGTCGTAGGCCTCAAGCTTAGCCAAGCCTCGAATAGCCACGGTGGACTCAAGAGTAGGAAGGTCTGAGGGGGACATACAAAAGCGAGCCAGCTGAGTCAGGTCCTGGCCCTTGGCTGTAGGGTGCGAATGCAACACCGCATTGAGCCACATGATGCCAGTGGACCGATTCAAAAGGTCCAACTGGTCGGCAATTGCCTTGGCTTCGGTGGCATGCCAGGGGACTCGGGTTCAGTGACCTGCATCTCCCGGACTTCTTCACCATCACTGTTAGCAGGGACAGTCCTGTGGGTCTTAGACTGTGTCTCTACAGGGTAGACTGGTGCCTTAGGGGCTTCCCAATCTGGATTGCATGGGGAGGATGCCAGGGTGTCTACCAGGAAGGGGTCCTCATTAGGGAAACTAGGGAGCAGCCCGGACACACTGCCAAAATTAAAGCCTTTCTTGTTTGGAGCTGGCAATCTGTTGTCGGCATGCTACATGACTAACAGCCTCCTGCTGTTCCTTCAGCTGATTTACCATAAATCGTGCTGCAGACCGGTCATGACCAAGCTCGGCCTCTAAGGCATGGGCTTTCCCTCCCAAGTCTGGGCAGCTAGGGACATATCGCTTAACTGCTGTTGTGTGGACTGCGTGATGGACGCGAAAGTTACTTTGTCCGTCCACAAGGCCACATTCTTGGCATGAAGCTGAGCATTCTCCCTTTCTATTTCTGCTAGCTTCCCCCGGATCTCAACTAGGGCAGAACTAGCATCTCTAGCCGCAAGCCAAAGTCCCCAAGCTGCCAACAAATCCTTCGAAGGCCTGAATAGGTTCTTTGTCCTACACACCAGGGTGTACGCTTCACGGAGAGAGGCGAAGAGATCATCCATCTGGAAGACAGAGTCTTTCCAGGGGCAATTTCTTTTGCCTGAAACTCATCTCTCCAGTTTCCCTTTGGGCCTCCTCCTGGCACATGAGGTCCTTAACTGCGACAGGGCTCTCCTTGGCCATTTCCTATACTACTATAACAACACAACACTTTTCTACACAAAACAACAACAATTTCTCCACTACAATTTCCTTCAAATGGGACCAGGATCTGGAGTGATGGGGAGAATCACCTAGACCCCTGGAGGAGCTAAGGAAAACGAACTCTCTGGAACTTTGCTAGGGAAGAGGGAAAAGGAAACAAACTCCAGCCTGCCCAAACAAAGGTCACTTTTTTCCTCCTATGCTCGGTGACAAAAATGACAAAGGGCCCAAAGGTTCAGGGACAGGGAGGCCCACCTAGGACCCAGAAAAGGGGGGTGATGAACTAAAGGAACTTACTATGCCGCCTGGCCAAGCAGCGGGGGAAGGGGGACAAAGGGAAACCCCAAAAATGAACCGTCCCATTCTGGTTTTCTGGGTGAGGGGGCCCTTCCTCCACCTCGGGCTAAACTTCTAAACCCACAGCTAGGTCGGGACTCACCACCCAATCCTAACAAGCCTGCAACAATGGGACCACCCGCAAAATTGAGAAGCCGGGAATCACCACCCGTGCCTTCTCCAATTCCAAATTAAGCTAGCCACAAAACCAAAGGAAAACTCTGCAAGGGGACAATGAAAGGAGTGGGGTCTTCTCCTTTCCAAAAGTGCTTCAGTGTGCCTCGCTGTTAAAGTGCTGAATGTGTGTGGACTGTTCCTAATGTGCTAGCGTCCTAACACTTTGGATCCCAGCCCACGATAGACCCAAGATGGGGAGGTGGTTCCCAGGGCAAGACAAGAGGAGTACAGCGTCCACCCAATAGAGAAGCTACACAAACATATAAAGATCATGCACATACACTAACCTGCCTAACTGTAATCTAAAAACTACTCACTGACCGTTCCCTACGTCAGTACCACCCGATTTGAGGAGGTTCGCGCCTCCTTCTCAAATTAGGGGTACCGGGGATGCCCGCATTGCTCCACCACTCTGTTACCCTGTAAATTGGGGGTCCCAAGAGGGGCGCCCAAATACCAAACAAATCTAGCAAAGATGGGGAAATTAGTTGGAGCACTGTCTTGGCTAATGAGAGGCAGGGTAACGCAGCAGGATCTTTTATCCTATGTATACCGGTTCAGGTCAGTGAGGAGTCAAGCAGTTTCAAAATACTAACAGTATTTATTAAACACAAAATAATAAAAACACAAGCACACTCCTAACTAGAAAAGGAAAGAAAGAGAATTTGGGGAATGGGCAATACGCCACCTGTCCGAAGTCCTGGAGACACCAATTTGAAGAAGAGGAAACCCAGGGTAGAGACCGAGGGGAATCTTCTGGACCAAGCGGCAGCGAGGCAAGGAAGAAGATCCGATGGGAGCTTCAAGTGATTTCAGCAAGTGATTTTCAGCAAGGTCCGACGAGAGTTCCAGTGATTCAGCATGAGTTTAAGTGATCTCAGCAAAGTCCAGCAAGAGTTCCAAAGAGCTCTCAGAGCGGGGGATTTTTATAGGGAAGAGAACGACCACAGGCTAGACTGGTTTTGGGTGAGAACAATTAGTTTTGGGTTGGGGACAAAGCCTCTGAAAGGTCAGAATTTGTATGATTAAATTATATGCCGAATTGACAATAGTATGGCCGGTATGTAGATGCGGCTAGCTTGGCCGTTAAGTGCCTAGCTCGCCAGGGTGTTTTCTCAGGCAGAGAGTCCTTTTGTTTTACTGTGCATTTGTAATTGAGGGGTTTGTTTCGGGAGGTCTAACCCTGAAGTGGAACTGGCTATATCTGGTACTTTAATGAGAGCAACAAATATCACTCATGCCTAGCTTTGTGCTTGTTCAGCAGGGCCTCACAAACACTTGGCTGGTGGCAGAAGGTCAAATTATGATATCAAAAATGATATCTTCAGTTCACCAAAGACCAGACCAGATCTGGGCTGGAGAATCACCGCCACTGCTTGTCCTGAGTCCCAGTCCAGGTGCAGTGTCACAGGGAACAGGGGATGGCTGGCCGACGGGCCACCTTGGGCAACACCATCCTCTTGCTCATAGGGGCGCTGAGCATGCAGACCTAATGACCTGGTGGATTCCAGCAGCTGTGTGTGTGTGTGTGACTGAGAGAGAGAGAGAAAGAGAGAGTCAACTATCTCCAGACCCCTCTCTCTACCCCCCACTTCTTGTGCCATTCAGCACTGGATCTTTCCCTCTCACAGCGCAGCAGGCCCAGATATCTCCTTGAAGCCCCCTTCCTAAGTCCACCCTCTGGGGAAGTAGGGATGCTCTGCATCTTCCCAGCTCCTCTGGATCAGGAGGATTGGAGGAAGCAGGGCACTTCTCAGAAATGACCCTCATCTCACCACCTTCCAGAAAAGGGGCTAAAGGGTGTGGAAGGAAAGTGGGATCCCCCCACAGTGCCCCTCCTGTCCTGTAGATGCCAATACCCCTGGATTTGGGAACTTTGAGGCCAGAAAGAAAAGGGAAGATCTACCTCTAAGGTGGGAAGAGAACCCCCACTACTCTCAAGGATCTGTGAATGGGAGACCCCCCCACCTTTTCAAGCTGAGCTTAGTGGAAGTAGTCACAATGCTGAAGGGAGCTGGTCTCCAATGTCCCGTGGATACTCCATCCACTCTGGTGTCAGTATCTCTGGAAAGATCATATCTAGGGTGAATCCAACAGGCAGAAGCCCAGAATTGTCAACATTTGGTCCTTCTGCAGTTTTGGACTTCAGTTCCCAGAATTCCTAATGGTTAGCCCTGCTGGCTGGGATTTCTGGGAGGGTAAGTTCAACTACATGGAGAGGCTCAAAGCCTGAGGAGGATGAAATAATTTTGAAAGAATATTTTTAATAACCTGAGGCTTTCATATAACTCTACAATTGAGCTCCAGCTATGGAGGCTGTGCAGCTGGGGGCCTCCCCCAGCCCTCCTGCCTTGCCCTTGTAGGAAGCACAGTGAGTTTCTAGAGTGTCGGACCTGTGTTTCCTAATTAACGCTGCCCATTTATTTCCACTGTAGTAAATCTATCCTACACTCCTAAGACCCTCAAAGCTGCTACTTTGTTTCTCTGCTGTGGATTACACTGCAGTAACCCACAGGTTTGTTAGGAATGGAACCCTAACAAATACAAATACAAATATATAAATCTGCTGTTCATATTCATTTCATTGTAAGATCCTTTTAACTTAGTAGGTTATATGTCTGAGTAAAAAAATTCAAAAGGCTGTAACACATACCTGGGACAAGGAAATGTGGAGTTATGTTACTGGATTGTTGTAGGAAGAGAGGAAATATGTATACTGGCCTGGGGTCATTGAAAGAAAGGATTTCATTTCCTTCTGGAAATGAAACTATTTTTATTTGAAGCTACTTGCCAGAAATCTAAGATCCGCAGCAAGAATCTGCCTTATCTCAATAAGCTTCTTTCTGTTTGAATATCCTCACAGTTCTCTAAGAACTGAGTTCTGCAAGAACTGAGTTCTGCACTCTGCAAACAGACTAGCCCTTCCTTCCAGACTGTAACATTCACCCATGAGGGGGGCAGTTTACATCACAGTGATGCTGTGAATCTTCACTCATTAGCTAAACGCTAAAAAGTAGCAGCAATGGGCTCATTCCTCTCTAAATGATTGGGCTGGATTTTTCCCTTTCCATCTTGGCTCACAGAAGGGCTATAGAGTTACTTTTTAAAAATGAAAGATTAAAATCCTGTCTAGCTAATGGACCAAACAAGTAGAATGTTTAGCATCTAGATAACATCTGGCTAACCAAGGAAAACAGCAAACCTTCTCCAAACTCCCAGACAGCCCTTTTTGTGGTCAAAAAGGGTGAACTTCCTTTCCTAGAAGTATCCTAGAAAGTCAGTTCATTTTTTAAATATTTTAGTGTTTACAGCTCAGTTTAAAAATTTTTTAAAAAATAATACCTGTTGTTTCCTAACCAGGACATCTGGCCATTTCCAGTTGTTGTTGTTGTTGCTTCTGTTTGGGGCATTTGTGGCAGACTGCGCATCCCTCAGAGGGTCCCTGGTGCAGAAAACTGGCCTGGTTCAGTTGCCCAACCCAATGTAAGTCAAAACGGAAAGACAGAGTCTTGTTTAATGTCACCCAGAGAGTTTCATGGTTCAGTGTGGACTAGAACCAGGATCTCCCAAGTCTTTCTCTAATGATCAAACCACTACACAATGCCACAGTGATAATGTTGTACAAAAGGGAGTCCAACAGTTTTCATTATGCTGGGCAGAACATGTCGTGTGAATTTGTTCACATACACACAGAGAACAGTCCTTTTTAAACTGTACTCCTCTTCTGTGGAACTCATGATAAGGTTCATCCAGTTTATCCTCATAAAAGTTTTGTTCTACACATTCCACCTCTCGAAAACAATGATTTTTATTAAGGAGGACTTTTACAAGTACTGAGACTCACATTTGTTCTGAATGTTATCTCCTGCTGTTTTCCACTGTGATCATTTTGCATGTATTGTCTTTACCTGGTTAATTCATTTCAGGATTCTTCACAATGTGGAGTATTTTGTCAGCATTGTATCTTTTTATGTGAGGCTACTTTAATTTTAAGCTTCTGTGACTGTTCATCACTTTGAACAGACAGTACAGATTTGGGAATTGTGCAGCCATCCAGATGTCATAAAATCTTAACCTCAACCATTTGCTCAAGTAGCTAGGAATGAAGTTGCAGTTCAACTACATCTAGAGGGCCACATGGTTCCCATCCCTGGAATAATACAGCAAATTGCTAATTGTATAGATAAATTCCTATACTGTTGCAGGAGCCCAGAGACCACAGAGACCACAGAGCAAGAAAAAGAGTAATTTATTTCGCGCGGGCTTTTGGCTGGACGTCTCCAAAAGACCAAAAGACCTGAATTCAAGTTTCACAGCTCTTTTATAGACAAAGTTCAGCCTGCAGCGATCCGAGTCACGGCACCATTTATGTTGCAGGAGCCCAGAGACCACAGAGCAAGAAAAAGAGTAATTTATTACGCACGGGCTTTTGGTTGGATGTCTCCAAAAGACCAAAAGCCCTGAATTCAAGTTTCACAGCTCTTTTATAGACAAAGTTCACAGCATACACAAAGATCACAGCAAAGATTGCAGGCATGTCTCGGTCTGCCCCTCCGGGGTCACAAATACCACATGCTGTTACTAGCTAATTACCCCTGCACTCAGACCTCGGAACACACCGGCTACATGACACACAAACAACATCCTAGCTACGTGATACATTGGCTCTCATGACCTTTTTACCCTTCTTAAATCTTTCTCCGTTCCTCTGACCTAAGCCCCCAGCTTCTACTCTATTTCTACTTTATTATTTCTAATTCATACCTATATCAATACATGTGGATTCCTCCAAATATAACCCACTGGTCCTTTTTTAATGAAGCATGACATATGCAAACAGGCATGACATATGCACACAGACAGAATGATCATGTACTACCAACAATGCCAATTCCTTCCTAATTGTTGAGCTTGCTCAGTCACTTTCTCTGTTTTGGAAGGCTTTGGTGAAGATAAAACAGGAGAAATGAATCATGTATGTCACTTTGACCACTTTGGTGGGAGAGCAAAGCAAAAACCAATCACTTGATCTATGTGTCTAAACTCAATCCCATGGCGCATTGCATGCATGGAGGAAGTACACAGAAGTAGTAGCTTTGTTCTTGGGCTTCACTAGGTGCAGAGGCCATGAATCTGCCTTAAGCCATGGTGCAATAGTGAATTTTGAAGTGCAGGCTCTCATCCGGACAGCCCTCATAGCTAAGCCCCTGGGGGTGTCCAAAAATGCAACTAGCTCCATTGATCTATATCATCAAATCATTTCTAGGAGACACAATTCATTTATAAAGCTAATGGATCTTCAAGGTTCATTCAAGACCAAGCAATCTCCAAAAGACTTCACAAGAAGGACACCACATAAACAATAGTGCTCCTGCAAAAATATATCCTCCTTTCCCAGCTAGAGTGAAGACAGTCCATATTCAGAGGGGATAAAGCAACTGGGAAGCATGGCAAGTTATTCCAGTGATACTGCTAATCAGAAAATTCCTAGTACTTGGATCCTATGAGACCTACTTCCACTACACCAATGATCATGACTTGCTTCTGATATCCTATAATTGTTATACCTCAGAGCCCCAGCTCTAACATTAAGACCATACTGAAATAATGTAAATGGTAATATTCCCCAATTAATTATGCAAATTAAGAAAACACATGCAAACTGATCACTTTTTTTCCTTATCTGTTTCAAAGGAAATTTCTGAGATAGCAGTTTTAGAACTTTTCCTCCTTGTGGCATTCTAAGTGGAAATCTAGCACACTACTGATGGAAGGTTGTATAATCAAGAATTACTTCAGCAGGCAAGAAACAACTGAACTGGAAACACAGCATGTGATTTCTTCAGATATTTTGCCACTGCCAAACAAGGGTGAAGAAAGAAGAAGAGAGATACTGGACATGAACCAGTCGATGATCTGATAGAGGAGACAGGAGAGTTTCAGATTCACAGATCAGTAGAATGCCTTCTGCTAGGGGAGCCAACTATTTGGATTAGGCTGTCTCCACTTAAGCAGGGAGATTGCCAACCTCTGAGGCTAAGAACTGGCAAAGCCTGTTAGGCAGCCTTTTAAAGCTGAGAGGAAGGGAAGTGGAGAACTTTCACTTAAATCATCTGTTATGCTCTTCCAACAGTTAAATTAAGACAGAAGCTAAAGTAGTTCTGAAGGGGATGAATTAAACACACACACACACACAGAAGAGAGAGAGAGAGAGAGAAAGAGTCCATAGCTGTAATAAGCAACAACTGAATGGTAATATGTTCAAACTGATAGAGACCTTAATGAAGCTCTGTAGAATGACAGCTAAAGTCAAGGAAAACTTCCTTAGACTGATGGGTCAATTCTGCACTGTAAGAAAAATAAAGAGGTATATATTCAAATAATATATATTTAGAGGTACAGAAGGCTGTGAGGGAAGGAACTGAGACAGCAGCAGCAGCAGCAGCAGCAGCAGCCCTCTGGCTCTCTCAATGAGGGGAAAGATACCATTCACCATTCTTTGCATCCTGCTGCCTGAGTCAGCCTCCTCATTCCACCTAATAATAGCACTTCCCCTGAGAGTAGATATGCCTAAAGTACTGTTTTGTGTCCCAGCCACATGGGATTTCAACATTATCTTTGAGGATGCAATCTTATGTCCACTATCTAAGAGTGAACTCTGCAGAACTCAAAGAGATTCTACATCTGAGTTGACAAGTATACAATAAAACTGCAAATAAACTTATTAGTGGCTGTCTGAAGATTCTTTAGTCTTCTACTAGGAATTGTAAAACTACTCTATGGATGAAAAGCAAGCATAGCAGAGGAACAATTTAGAAGATACCTTTAAGAATAGCTGCAATGTTGATTTCCATTAACTAATAAGGGACACTGAGAAAGAGAAATGTGTGAGATGTACAGTCAGCCCTCGACATTTGCAGATTTGATTATTCACAGATTATTTGCTGTCAGCTCTGCCGCTGTCCTATGCCATTTTTAATAGGGACTGCAAGCCTTATGAGACTGAGAAATTGTGAATGAAGCTATTAAGTCCATATTAAAAATAGTATTGGGCAGCAGTGGAGGTGGCAGTAAGCCCCACCAGCCAGCCACTTCTGCCTTGTGAAGGAACCCTGATGCCTCAAAGGAATCCATGGTGGGTTGAATATGGTGATCATACTTTTTGTGTGTGTTAAATATGGTTTGGGAGGGCCTAAAGTTATTCACAGTTTTTCCACTTTCACAGGGGTTCTGTGCTCCTAACTGTAGCGAATGTGGAGGAACGACTGTATTCAGAAATTATCAACATGGTGATCAACCAGTTAAGAATGCTTAGCTAATCGATCATCTGCCTTTTAGTTAATTCAGTATCATTATTGCTACCATCATTGGAATATTATCCCCATATCTACTCTGGGAACAATATTACAGGGGCCAATAATATCACCTACAGAGTGATCAGAGCTACATTTACTTTTTCTTCTTCCAGTGTGATATGCCATCCTATACCAGCAATGCCCCTCTACCCTCTACATTGGACAAACAGGACAGTCTCTATGCAAGAGGATAAATGGACACCAATCTGGCATTCGAAATGGCTTTATCCCAAAACTATTTGTAGAAATTTCAACTTTCCTGGATATACAAAGCAGGGTTTAAGGGTTGCAGGCCTTGAAAAGGGAAATTGCAAATGAAGACTAGAAAGAGAAATAGTTTAATTGAATTGCATTCACAAATTCCAAACCATTAGCAGAAATATGAACAAAGACAATGGCTCCCTGGCATGCTATATATAATAATGCAGCTGTATTACTGTAACAAAATGAATCTTTGTGGAGAAGGTTTTGAGCAGATTTATTGCTTTCACACATCAATACTAACTGACCACTGTAAAGATGTGAAAGACCTGTATCATCTTACGAAATTTGAAAATTTAGAGCAAATATCATGATTTGCATCTTTCTAATATGCTTTATAACCTGAGGCTTTAATATCATTCTGTACTGCATCTGAAGAAATGGATTTATACTCACAAAATCTCATACAAAAAAAAAACATCTTAAATATGCTACAATGGTTCCCCCCTTCCTCCTTTGAGTTAATGTAACCAATCCATTAATTGTCATAGGCCATTTCCACACTACACTGTTAACAGTGTTATTATTCCACTTTCAACATCCTGTGGAATTCTGGGGTTTGTAGTTTACTGAGGGCAAAGACCTCTCTGGCTGAGAATTCTAAATGCCTCTCCCTAAACTGCAAACCCTGGGATTCCACAGGATGCTGAAAGTGGAATAATACCACTATAACAATGTAGTAAGGAAATGGTCATAGCTTAGGAGTGGTGAGAAATTTGTTCATTTAAAAAGAAAAATAGCTTACCCATATTAACAAATGTCTTCATTAAAACGATGTGACAAACTTGTTATTTTAACATTCCAATGTGGGAAGAAGTAAAAATAACAAAAGTCATCTACCCAGATAGAGGGCTTGAAGTGCTTTGTTGTTTAAAAAAAAGGGGGGGGTTCGCTTTGAATCCATATATTTCACCACATTTGTCCTAATGTATTAGAATTTCCACATTTTTGTTGTGAGATGCTCTTGACCTTTAATATGACAAGCAGAAACAACACACCATGCCCATTCATGTTGAAATAGAATATCTTTTGAATTTGCTCTGCACAGACGTTCAAGAATTTGACTTGTTTCCTTTTTTTTCTTTGTTTGTAAGAACTTACCAAATTTTGCAAAGGACCTGAAATTTCAAACATTTCAAACACTGAAAATGGCAGATTGGTCCCCAAGTCACAAATCTGTTTTCTTAACTGGAGATAGATCCCAACAGCAAATTTCAAAGGACCGGAGCATCCAGAGATATAGTAGCACTAAGATATACTGGGGTCCAGTTCCCAGTATGCCTCATCATTTATTATTCTGGGTAGAGCTGCTGGGACTTGCAGTCTAACAACATCTGGCCATATGATTCCCCTGCCTCAAAGGAAGTTTGTATGTTTTGCCCAAACATTTACAAATGGTTGGAACAGACAGCAGGAGAGAACAGAATAAAAACAGCAGCAAGTCTCCATACACACTTAACTTGAAATAATACAGATAGGAACTCTAAGATGTTTACTGTGTGTCTTTACTAACAGTGCTTCATTGGCAGGGAGATGAGCAAAAGGTACCCACCAGGCATTTCAACTAATATCTATGATCAAAGAGATGTAATGAAAGACTATCCCACTAATTGCTTTCAGGAGTTTCAACCTGAGTATGCTATATAGATTTTAGATGTCCACCAAAAAGAAAAGAAGGGGATTTTCATATTTTGAAGGGAAGAAGGAAATTAATTAGAAACCTTTCATGCCAGCTTGAAAAATTACTTCTAAAAAGTACTTACAGTTCTATTACCAGGGTGCAAAAATAGCTGGCTACAATTTTGGTTTACTTTCCCATTCTTTAAAAATAACCAAAATGATTACCTTTTAGTTAAAAATCAAAATACAGCCACACATGGCATAGTACAAACCAGCATATGAACCATATGGCCTTTCTACCATCCAGTGAGGTTTGTTGATATTGTTCTGTGCCTTCAAGTTATTTCTGACTTATAGTGACCCTAAGTCAAACCTATCATGAGCTTTCTGGGGTGCTGAGAGTATATGACATGCCCAAATGGGGAATCAAACCCTGGTTTCCACAGTTGTAGTCCAATGCTACACCACTACACTATATTAAACTCCCATAATTATAAAAGTTAGTAAAAGCTGTAGTTATACTGCAAAAAGGAGTGAAATGATCTATTACTAAATTACAGTCACAATGTAACTTAGTTTTGTGTTCTTTTGGGGAAAATAGGTACTAAGTGAAAATAATTTAACTTTAAAAACCACTAATTAAATATAACTTTATTTCTTTACCATGATGATTGAATTAAAGGAAATTGAAAATAGAAGTAGAAATGCAAACTCATTTGCAACTGGTAACTTTCAAGGACTCTGCTTTTATGACAAAATGCTGTGGACATAGATGCTGACAAATGTGGCACAGATAGCATTTCTTTTGGTTCTTCTGTGCTATGAAGATTAGCAGAAAAACAACTCACTAGAGGCAGCTAGTGGCTCCCATGTCAATGAAGAGGCATGTATGCTTCAGGATTTAGTCTGAACTTTCAAGCAGCTATCCAAGTTGCTTGACATGTAATAAGACAGCTTAGCTGCTAAGATAGCTCCTTTGACATTCAGACTAAAACCTGGTGCAGATTTACTGCCTCATAGCCATGGAAGCCTCCAGCCACCACAACCCCGGAACCTCCCAAAGTCTCTCAGACCACCATGAGCAAGGGTTGAATATTTAATTGGAAATTGTGCTCCTAATTACGCATCTCCATATCAACTATGCTGACTTACGGCTGTTAAGTGAATTGTTATATGTAGCTTTGTAATTACTTAGAAAGCAATGCCATAATCAATAAAAGTCAACCTGGATTTCTCAGAAATAAGTCATGCCAGACTAATCATGTCTCTTTTTATGACAGAGTTACAAGCTTGATAGATGAAGGGTATGTTATGGACATAGCATATCTTGATTTCAGTAAGGCCTTTGACAAAGTTCCCTAGGACATTCTTGCAAAGAAGCTAGTAAAAGCTGGACTGGACAGGGCTACTGTTAGGTAGATTGGTAATTGGTTGACTGAACAAACCCAAAGGGTGCTCACCAATGGATGCTTTTCATCCTGGAGAGAAGTGACTGGTGGGGTGCCACAGGGTTCTGTCCTGGGCCCAGTGCTATTCAACATCTTCATCAGTGACTTGGACGAAGGAATGGCAGGCATGCTGATCAAATTTGCAGATAACACCAAATTGGAAGGGGTTGCTAATATGCCAGAGGACAGGATCAAAATTCAAAATGACCTTGACAGATTGGAGAGCTGGGCCAAAGCTAATAAAATGAATTTCAGCAGAGAGAAATGTTAGGCAGAAAAAATAGAATGCTCAAATATAGAATGGGGGACATGTGGCTGGATAACAGTACATGTGAAAGGGATCTAGGAGTCTTGGTAGATCACAAGCTCAACATGAATCAGCAGTGTGATGTGGCAGCCAAGAAAATCAATGCGATTCTTGGTTTCATCAATAGGAATATGGTGTCTAGATCAAGGAAAGTAATGGTACCACTCTATTCTGCATTGCTTAGACCTCATTTGGAATATTGTGTCCAGTTCTGGACACCTCAATTCAAGAAGGATATCGACAAGCTGGAGTGTATCCAGAGGAGGGCGACCAAAATGGTGAAGGGTCTGAAACCATGCTCTTTGAGGAGCAGCTTAGGGAGCTAGGTACGTTTAATCTGCAGAAGAGAAGGTTAAGAGAGGACATGATAACCATATTTAAATATTTGAAGGGATGTCATGTCAAGGAGGGAGTGGGCTTGTTTTCTACTGGTCCAGAGACTAGGACAAACAGCAATGGATTCAAGCTGCAGGAAAGAAGATTCCACCTGAACCTCAGGAAGAACCTCATGACAATCAGAGCTCTTCGGCAGTGGAGTATGCTGCCTCCATGGAGTGTGGTGGAGTCTTCTTCTCTGGAGGTTTTTAGCCATCTGTTGGGAATACTTTGATGGGTTTCCTGCATAGCAGGGGATTGGACTGTATGGCCCCTGTGGTCTCTTCTAGTTCTATGATTCTATGATGCTGTGAGTCTATGCTTCATGACTAAGTTTAAAACCTGACAACACAAATCATTTATAGATGACAGGAGCCATGCTGATCCATAATAAAAACTCTGAAATAAATGACTAGGCAATGGCTTGAAATATGACTAGTAAAAATATTGCCTGACCATATACTTTGGGAAATTTTTGACTGACTTGGAAAATATCTGAATTGCTTATTGGAATAAAGGCCTTTCAATATGAGGAAAATCATTTCCTACCACTTTAAATCTGAATGTCTTAGAATCTTCCTTCTTCCATTTTGCATTCATTGCTGATCGTTACATTTGTTACATTTCGACTTCCAAGAGACCCTGTCATCAACAGACCCACTTAGGTCTTGCAACCTCAGGACCGTGGGATCCTTGATTGAGTCTGTTGCTGCTGCTGTCACGGTGTGCATTCAAGTTATTTCCAACTTACAGCAACCCTAAGGTGAGCTTATCATGGGGTTTTCTGGTGCTGAGAGTGTGCAATGCACCCAAGGTCACTCAGCAGGTTTCCATGGCCAAGTGGGGAATCAAACCCTGGGTTGTAGTGCAATACTGAAACCATTACACTATTCTGGCTGTCTATCCACCTGTAATTCAATCTCCCTCTTGTCCTACTGTGTCTCATTTTATCT
Source organism: Iguana delicatissima (assembly GCA_948472985.1). NCBI lineage: Eukaryota > Metazoa > Chordata > Lepidosauria > Squamata > Iguanidae > Iguana > Iguana delicatissima. The sequence goes on along the minus strand of CAOKZL010000212.1, from coordinate 563,985 downwards.
TTTTTTTTTTTTAATGAGACTTGTCTTCTCATTTTACATCCAATGTATGAGAGCCTCAGTTTAGCCATTTTGGATTCTAGGTACTATCAGTTAAGAGGTACTACCATCTAAATTGCCTCCTTTCATTTTGTCATTAGTATATCTCTTCCAGGTTTGCTAATACAAAAACACTCTTTACCTTCTTGTCTACAAAGGAAGTTGTACATTTCTCCCATGATTTGGAAAATCATCTAATAACTACTGGATTTTATTTTTGGCGAAATGGAGAACTTAGCTATTATATGCTTGTCTGGTCCAACAGTCCCAGATGTAGTCTGAAGTCAGTACTGGAAAAGTCTCAGGAAACCTTATCTTCTGGTACTCTGTGCCTCTCTTTTCTTGAATAAAAAAAATGTCACTTAATTTTTATGCTTGTATTGGATTTTAGTTTAACTTTCCAGAGACCCAAAAAGAAGAAAAGCAATATTCATATTCAAAGTTGTCAACTCCACTGTCTCTGTGCTCTCTGTGATTATTTAGAGGGGGGAAATATCCCCCCCATTTTATTTAATCTGTTAAAATGGAAAGCTGTGTACTTGGACATTTTGTGTCCAAGTTTGTGTACTTGGACATTTTGTGTCCAAGTTTGTGTACTTGGACATTTAAACACGGTGTGGGTAATTTTAATGGATCCATGGGCCAATTTTCTGCCCTGGGACCGTCTCAAGGGTCTCACAGACTGCCAAAAATGCCCTGCATGAAAATAAAGGGAGAAAAACAAACCCAAATCCATACCTGGTTTTGTAAAACGTATATTTACAGATGTTAAACAGTGCAGAGATGCAGCCATGGGGGTAGGGGGGTGAGAATATTGTCCTCCAATAAGAGTACTCCCTCCCAGTGAAATTGTTCTCCTGCCCCAAAATGACTAGAATTTCAGTAATTTAACACGCCAGTTGAGCATTTAGAGAAAAAAAAATACAGTATAGGCATCGGAAGAAAAAGGGTAGGAAACACTACCAAGGGAATGCAAACACAGCTGGTATAAGAAGTGTGAATGACTTCCAGTACTTCGCTCCTTGCAATAATAGAATTTTGGGGACTAAAATTTCACTGTGGGGAGAATTCACATTGAAAGGCAATGCCCTCATTTTGCCTCCCTCTCAGATACATCTGCAAGGGTATCAACAATCTATTTAAAAGGTGAATTGTTCCTCCTTCCAGTAGAGGCAATTCATCTTATTTTGCCAGAAAAAAGGTAGTTCAGAGGCTTGGGGGGCACAGATTGGGGACTGTCCTTTGCCCACTCCTTTAATGGGAATATGTCATTTTTTTTTAACTCCCACATCCAGCTCAGGTTCCAACGTTCTTGACTAGCCCTTCTCCTACCTTCTAATAGACATAGCTTGATAAAATAAAGTAAGTAGCTGATCTCCAAACACACACACAAACACAATAAAAATGACAAGTGCTGAGGAATTTGTCATCAGTTTAATTTCTCCATATCAGGTCACTTCTAAATAAATAGGAGCAGAGCCATATTTTGTCGAAACATGCAAAGCTGCTTCTAACTCAGTCAGATTGCTAACAGCACACTGCTTGTTCCTTTTAAACTACCATGGCATTTCATTTTTCAGGGATTAGGCCTACCACCTGATTTAAAAACAAACAAACATAGTGATTAGCCAAATGAGTCTTAACCCATTAATTAATGAAATCTGCATAAACTGGCCTGTACCAAAAATAATGCTTTTGGAGAAACAGAGGACATACTTTCTTTGTGTTTCTTTGGGTTTAGATGGTGTCTGTATATCTCCCAACAAGTGTCCATCTAGAAGAGGTTTTCCTTCCTGAGGGAGTGAAACAGAATGCATCTTCTAATTCAAAGGATTTTTTAAAAAATAATTACATTTTAGAGACTGAATTGCCTGATTAATTAGGTGGCCTTTTTATATGATCAAAAGGGACTTTCACAGATTTATTAGATCAGTTAAAGGCTGCAGCCCTAAAAGGATTACAGGGTTGCAGTACAAACAGATAGAACATCTATTATTTGAAGGAAACAAGGCATCATTGATTAGTTATTAATGTCAAGCCAGTAGAGGGAGCACAGTTCCATTGGGTTTTAGAGGTTCCAAAGGTAACATGGCCACTTTTCTTTGATGCATTTGGCCCCCTCCAGACATAAGCCATGTCACATCTGTGAAATATGGGCAAGAAGACACCTTCAATTTTCTTTTCTTTTTTTTTTATAATTTTTATTATTTTCAAAATACATAAAAGCATATATTGACACTACTATGTATATCATTATTATAATTCTTCTATTCCCCCCCCTCAACTTCTGTATATCAAATGTTTCCAGTTGAATCTATCTTCCCCTTATACATATCTTATCAAATACCAATATACTCAATCCACAGACATTTACAGATTAGGCCAAAGCATTACCCTTTTCCATTCTCTTTCAAAATTTTGAACCATTTTGTTTTAAAGGGACACCTTCAATTTTCTGTGGATAGCAGATGGAAAACAAAAGCAGCGAAACCAGTTTTAAGCAACTGCTAGTACAATAAGATCCAAGGATTTACACAAACAGGAGATTAAGGTATCCAGTGCACATTGGCTTGCTCTGGTTCCTGTGTATACAATAATAATATTCCTCCCAAGAGAACAACATCAGGCTGGGGACTCGGGGAGTCCGAGTGGAAATGTCTGTTGGCAGCAAATATCTTGTTTATATATTTACACTGCAATCTTTGCAGGTAGGAACTGTGGGCAGTTTCTGGAATCTGTGGCCTCAGCTATCATAGAATATGTGGAAGAGGAGAAAAGGGTCCGTATATGTAGTTGGAAGTTCATCTTAACTGGATTCCAGATGGAGGTGCTGCCACTGTTGCTCTTCAACTGTATGCTACAAGCAGAATTGTAATTGGTCAGCCACACTTCAGGGATCCAGCACGATGCTTATGGATGAATGGACAGATAGATGGAATGTGTGCAATTTGCTGTATCCTGTTCCCAGAATGGTCACAACACAGTTGTGTGGACAGAGTGTTGTTCTCTCTCCTTTCTCTGCCCCTCATTGGTTCATTAGTAAAAGCACAAATCCTTCTCCTTCCATTTTAAAGTTGGTGCTTCTCAACAGCATTTTAGCACCCTCTTTGTGTGTGTGTGAGTTTATAGTTTTTTGAAGTAGTCCATTTGAAATATAAATTAATGCTGACTTTAAAAGAACTACCTGTAGCACCTAGCTAGAGGATTTCAGCTAAGCTTAGTTCCAGGCAAACACGGTTACCAGGCAAGCTCTAAGTAAACAGATTTACATATCAAGGAGCAACAATTTCACCTGGAAAGCTTTGATTGCCAGTCAGTTTCATAATCTCATCAAATCAAACTAACTAATCCAGTCAGTTTCATAAATCAACTCAATTAGAAAACTTGCTGCTTGTTAGTGGGATCTGTTAGTGTGACGTATGTGGCAAACACTAAAGTAGAAGTAGGCAACCTTTTCTCCCCTGAAGGCCACACGTTTGGGAGGTGTACAGTTTATCAGGGCCTGCATGCCAGGGCTCACACGGTGGTATTTGGTGATTTCCATTTCAGTGGAAAAGTAGAGCTGCTCTAGGTTTCAGTCTAAACATTCAAGGAGCTAACCAAGATACTTAACCTCCAAAATATATTCAGCATCACAGTGAGCTCCTTTAAACAGCGATTGAGCTTGGAGTGCGTGAGGGGGGGTGGGAGGAGCCACAGCACGTGGGGACATGACCATGGGGCATGGCCGCAGTGCATGGGGTGTGGCCATGGCACACAGTGGCATGCCTATGAACTGCAACGCCCCAAAAACATTGCAGCTTGGGGCAAACTGTCCTCATCACACACACACACACCCCTACGTCACTGCCTTTAAAGTCAGGACTTATTCTGAAGTGAATTCACTGACATTAGAACCACCAGGTCTCACTGGGCGTAGGTCAATGATGGGTAGGTCAAGAACCAAAATTCCCTTTGACAGACTGAATCTACTCTAACTAAGACTAAGAAGAAATTTATACCACAGTATGTTGCCTGTGGCCTTTTTAACATTATCCATTCATCCATTCTTTATTTCTTTATTTATAATATTTATTGTTATTGTTGTGTGCCTTCAAGCTTCAAGCCATTTCCAACTTATGGCAACTCTAAGGCAAACCTATCATGGGGGTTTCTTTGGAAGATTTTTTCAGAGAGTGTCTATCTTTGCCTTCCTCTGAGGCTGACAGAGTATGACTTGCCCAAGGTCACCCAGTGGGTTTTCATGGCCAAGCAGGGGTTTGAACACTGATCTCCAAAATCGTAGTCCTACAGCACACCAGCTCAAAATATTTATACTCTGCCCTATATTAAAGATCTCAGGGAGGCATAAAATAAAATCATCTTGGCTAATTTAAAACAATGTAAACAATAAAAATGATTTAAAGTGGACAAAAACATTTTGTACAAATTAAGAAACCGCTAGGGAATGTGATGTAACGGAAGGAATGTTGGACTTTGACAAAGGGGAGCTGTATTCAAATCCAGCATCATCCATGGCATTCATCAGGTGGTCTTGAACCAGGGGTGAGAACCATGTAATTTTCCAGATGTTCCTGAACTGTAATTCCCATGATCTCCAGCCAGCACAACCACTAGTGACAATGCTGGGAGCTGCATTCCAATCGTGTTTGTGGGACCATATTTCACCCATTCTCGCTTTAAGCCATCACTATCAGCCTGACAGGGTTGTTGCATCAATTAAGTAGAACAACTCCCTTAAGTGAAACAACCCCACTATATATTTACTATAATAGTTTTATAGATCATATAGTAAATTTTAAGCGATTTCTTTTAAAATATATATATTAAACACATTATGCAAATAACATAAAGCCAAATAACAAATAACACAAATACTTTAAAAGTTAAAAAAAAAGTATGTCAGAACTTCTAACCATACATTTCTTTCAAATACAGCCTCATCTTTAATGAAATAATTAAGAGAACTAAAAAGAAAGCTGCTCTTTGAGATACAGTAACAAATAAAGAAGTCCCCCTCCCCACCGTTTCTTGGTGGTTCAGGTTTAAAAAGGAAAGCCCCTGGTTTTTTGCTTGTTTGTTTGTTTTTGTTTTTTGAGGGTGTGAAAATTGAGGAAACTGATTAACACAAACGTTTAAATGTGGGATCACATGGATTTGCCCATAATCTCTTTTTCTATACACAGATGTTTTACAGTTGCTTCTAGTTCGGTCACATTTTCTTACATAATATTTGCACATAAAGCATATACACCATAACATGAAATGGGGTGTGAATGTTTATTTTGCCACAAGTTCATAAACTGAGTAGCCAGCACTACGGAATATTTCAAATTTTACAACCACTCTGACTTGGATTCCCAGCTATGGTCCACCATGTGTTCCTTTCCTCAAGCTATTTACCTGGCTTGGAGGGGCGAATCAAACCAAAATCCCATTTAGTCCAACATTTTGTTCACACCATTACCAATCAGTTGTCTATGGGAAGCCTGTTTGAAGAGTATCACCTTATGTTCCCTGGCAACCGGTATACCTCAAATAAAAAAGTTGTGTTCTGAGGTATTATTTCTTTAATAGAAAGTTTGGTACCAGAGGCAGAAATAACATGGAAAGGATATGGATAGATTCCTGCACCACAAAAGAGGGGTCGTTCAACATGTTTCAGCAAACTTTTTTATTTAAAATTAAAAATAGGCACATGTAATATGAAACAACCAGGTCAGATAAGCCTTGCATAAGAAAGAAAAACGTTCCAAACTGTCTAGGGTTGGCTTTTTCTTTTCCCAGCCCCAACTTTTCTTATGATTTCCATTTTTGTGGCCAAATCTACAGAATTATGGTTTTCTAAAATGCTGTGTGCTTTTCCCTTTTCTCTCTGCTTTGCTATTCACACATGCTTAGTAAAGTATTCTGGAAGAATCTGCTTTTATCTTGCCTCTTGCAGGCAGACAGAAGCAGCTGTAGCAGGACTGGCTACTGCAGAATCCTGCTTTTTCCAAGCTTAAGCTTTATTGCATTATTTACTACAGACATACTGCTGCAACTTGACACTCAAAATCTGTGTTCTTCCAGCACTTCTTCACCCATCCTCCCATCCTCCTAGTGCCAGTACTGCAAAAAAAAATAAAAAAATCCTTCCACACAGGAGGAGAATAAGAAAGGAAGGCGGGGAGTGCCTGGGAAGGTGTAAAAAGGTTTTGTAAACCTTTGCGAGGGCTTTGATAACTGATGTACATCTGTACAGGAATAATGGCTCCTGATATTGATAGTTGTATGTAACCATGCATGACTACTAGCCATGAATGTATCCAATCACCTTTTAAAGCCATCCAAAATGGCAGCCGTAAGTACATCTTATGGTAGTTAATTTGATAGTTTATTATCAGCTGTGAAAATAAGTGTTTTCTTTAATCTATCTCAAATCCACCCTTTAACTGACCCTAACTTCTAGTATTATGAGGAGTTTTCTCCCTGTCAATTCTCTCCTTATCACACAGTATTTTTGATTCTCTCTCTTACTTCCCTTTTTCCTAAGCTAAACAGTGCCAATATGTTATATCCTTCTCTAATAGAGAGGCTGCTCCAGTTCCTTTAATGTTTTGGTAAACTGATTCTGTAATGTCTCCAGTTCTACAATATCCCTTCTTTTCCTGCAGGGGCAGTGATCAGGACTTTACAGAATATTCCAAATGTGGTTTCAATGATGGATTTGTATAGGCACAGTATGATCTTGGTCAGTATATTTTTAATTCTTTTTCTAAATATGTTCAATGTGGAGTTCACTTTTTTTTTTCTTATAGCAGCCACATACTGGGCTAATATTAGCATTGAACCATCCACCACAGCATGGAGTATCTGGGGTAGGGGGTGGGAATAACGCCACTGCTTCCACAAATAAGAATTCTGCCCCTGCAAATGAAATTTTCTTTCAGTTGCCAGTTATCTGGCATTGCAGAGAATGAAACACTGAAAATTATCCACAGCTAGAATTCTTATATTTGCTGACTTCACATATATTTCTAAATGTTCAACTGAAGTTTTAAGTTACTGTGATGATAGAAATTTGGGGACTGAAGGAAAATAAGGGCATTGCCTTTGCTTTGACATCCTCCACCAACATCTACATGCCTGTATTACAACCTCAATATCTCATTCTTGCCCATTCACTGTCAACCCAGATTCCAAAAATATGTGTATATGTGAAGCTAAGATTTTCACCCCAATTTTCACCACTTTGTCCTTGCTTACAATAATCTCATTTGCCATTTTACTGCCTATTCTCCCAGATCTTTTTGGAGCTCCTCACAGACTGTTTTTGTTTTCATCACTGAACAATTTAATGTCATCAGCAAACTTGCCCACCTCACTACCCATCCCTACCTTTAGAGTGAATAGGTTAAACAAATAGTCACAATATGATCCCTGAGGAACTAAAAGGGAACAGAGTAAATGTGTGCTTTCACATCCAGCAGAGACAATTCCAATCTTATACCAGAACCACAGAAAGATGAAAACTTTACAAGGTAGCTGCATCTTTCCAGAATGGTCCATGACTTTTAGTAATGTCTTCGCTATCTTGTGGAATGGATACATGCTATCTTTCTGTGGACAGCATAGAAGAGGCTACTCTGTTCACTCCAAAAAATTTCCCTAGCGTGAATTTTGAAATCTTTCTGTCAAGGATTCTGACTGCGCAAGACCATTGTTTGCATGTGTTTGTTGTGTTAATTGTTCCATCAAAGTGCCATCTCTGGTACGGTATTGATGGACTGTTGGCAATCACCGTTGTTTGTTCAGCTGCTAGCTATTTTCATTCAAGCAGCCCGAAAAAAGGAAAGTCATAAAGTCTTCACGTGAAATATCCCTCAAGTGTTTTCATTGTGGTGCAGCCTCAGAGATGTTCTGCTTTTAGCAAAGGATAGACATTGCTCTGAAGGGTGGAATAAGAAGTTGTGTCCACTGGAAGCATGTGACAATATCATTCAGAAATGTTCAACAGGGCTTAAATTTGCAACAGGTCTCACCCAGTGATGCAAAATATTACTGGTTTGTTCAAAGCCATTGTTTTTGTTATGTGCTTTCAAGTTGTTTCCAACCTGTGGCAATCCTAAGGCAAAACTATATTGAGATTTTCCTGGCAAAGTATGTTCAGAAATGGATTTGCCTTTGGTTCCTCTGAGGCTGAAAGAGAGTGAGACTTATCCAAGATCATCTAGTGGGCTTTTATGGGTGAACAGGGATTCAAACCATGGTCTCCAGGTTCCTAGACCACTACACCACACTGGCCTTGCACCTGATATTTTAGCCCTTCATCCTCAAGTGGCTTTAAATGTGCCCAACAACACTGAACATTGTGAAATATGTGTGTTAGTCTTTTACCATTCCTCAACCTTGACAAAATGTGATTTGCCACATGGTGCCACATAAGTCTTCAAGGTGAATAAACAATATTCCACACAGTAAAGTATAAGAACTCACAGAACTTTAAGTGAAGTCCCAACTGTTTTATAAAATACATAACAACCTATGCCACTAATATTTACATTAGCTATTTTTAACAGTTGCACTGATATAACAGTGCAGTAATCATAAGTTATGAGTTAGTAGTTACAAGAATAAGTATCATATACAGTGTGTTGTACTTTTACTTTTTTTTTAAAAAACAGTTTTAATTAGGTTCTTTTAAAATATAACAATCCTTTCAATAATGTTTTAATTATAAAATTGTGTTTTAATCACGTTGCGAAGTGTCTTTGGTTGCAATAGCTGTAGAATAAGTAAAATAAATAAACCATTCTTTTACTTAAAAGGGAAGGTTTCAGTACAGGCGTTACTATTTGTCTTGGCTGTAATGTTATCATGTTTAATAATTTATACCAGGCATTCTATTTATATAGCTTTCTTGCAATACACTTGATCCCAATATCAGATCAACATAGTCAATCTTCCTACTCATAAAAGGTTCAGGACATAAGAAAAAACAAACTGGACCAGACCAAAGGCCAGTATAATCCAGCTTCTTCTTTTCCACCATAGTCAACCAGAATCCTTCCTTACCAGGTTCTAGACAACAAATTTTGTCTTTGTTTTCCTGTGCTTGTGTCTTCTGTTATCTTGCAAAATTTCTCTAACTTTACACTGTGTGACTTTGCTCAGATCTCAGTACGAATGCACACCTGCTTTGGAGACCTGGAGACATCACTGACCTTTTGACCAGCAATGCCATTTGATTCCTGTGTGCCTGCCAACTTTCACACTTGAGGATTAAGCAGGCTTACTCTTAACTCAGTCTATAATAGGTAATGAATGTAATATTTATATGAGCTGCAATGGATAGTCAGTTGCTCTTCTACCTTCTATGCCACACTAACAACATTTATGTGTGGCACAAACAAGAGTCTTCTCTTTTAAAATGCACTTTAAGGGTCAAGGTTGTTGGATTCTATCTCTCAATGACATGTCATCCAGTTTGGATTGGATTTATAACAAAGCAGGGGGAACATTAGCCCAATTGTGCTGTGCCATTTCTCTGAAACTGCTGATAGCTTCCCCAGGGGTAAAATTCAAGTCTGTCTTTGCTCCTCACTTTCACTGCAGCTGACATAAACATTACATTCATATTACAGGAGACAGAGCTTAGAAAATAAAAACAACAACAATAATAATTCCACCTCCTCCTCCTCCAGACTACAATACGCAGAGTCAGCCCTAATGGTTGTACTTAGCTGGGCGACCGCCAATGAATACCAGTTACTGTATTTAATCACAACATACATTGAAATTGACAACCACCATCCCAAGTTGGAATTAGTTAAAGAGGGGCTGCCAATTCCCTTTGTCCCAAGCAACTCTCATCATCAGCAGGCAAAACGCCTGCCCACTCCAACAGGCTTCTGGAAGCTGACTGTGTTGCAGAAGCCCAATTCATACCTATATCAACTGCTTTTAAGAAAGTGTGTGTTGTACCGGGTTTTTTATTTTTAATTTTTCAATAAAGTTTTTAGTTGTTTTTTAATATTATAGATATTTTATTTTAATGTATCATATCTATTTTTTGTAAATGTACATTACAATTGTTTTAGTTTTTAAGACACTTTGAGTCCTACTTCTATGGGACAGAAAATAAATCAATGGCCCAACATAATTTGAAGGACTTGTGGCATTTGCTTCCCAGAAGGGCACAACAGCTCCCTCTTTACCCATCCTTCCTTGTCTTAGAGATTGTTGAGTCCCTGTTCTCACTACCTGCCACCCCAGCTGGCTTCACTGTTAATTTTTTAAAAATGTTTAAAGTGGCACATAATGAAGAGGGAATCCTTGCTGGCCAACCTAATACTCTTTTGCACTACACAGTTATAGGGCCTCCACTTTAACTGCCTTGGCAACATCCAGTAGAATCCTGAGATTTGCAGTATAGGAAGGAATGTTTAGCATGCTCAGCCAGAAAGCTCTAGTGTTTCACCAAACAACAAGCCCAAGGATTTCACAAGATGCAAGTTAAAATGGAATTGAAACAGTATGATTGTACAGTGTGAAAGGCACTCTGGACTTGAAATGTGTTTGTGAAGGAATGCCTATTTTTGATTAATCCTCAGGCATCTTAGCTTAAAGGCCATTAGATAGCAAGACTAGGGATATCACTGCCAGAGAGAATAGACAGTGCAAGGCTAAAGAGCCCTCTGCCCTGACTTTGAATAAGATCCTTCATCAAGTAGACTTCAACTGCCCAGAGCAGATGAACAGAATCTGGGCAGCAGAAATGGGAGTATGCTCACAGCCAGGGCAATTGTGGGGGCGGGGAGAGAAATCTCCTATCTTTCTGGATGAAATCTTCCAAAATCCCTCACATCAGTATATTCACTGATCATACCAGCTGAGGAATGTTGGGAGTTTTTATCCAAAAAAGTAACTTTCCTGAGCTCTGCCCATAGCTTCAGCTATTTCAGTAGGTGGGTGGGATGTCTTTCAGAATCCCCCATGCCTGTGGTATCTGCAGCATGTTAGTCTGAACAATGCAAGCCTGCAGAACTGCACAAATGCCTTTTTTATGGGCTACTAAATCAATGGACCAGACAAGCTCAACTCCTCTTTGGGGAATATGCATTCCCTCCGAAACAGGGGAACTGTGGTCAATTTTCTTTGTAAACTACTCAGTTTGCTTCCTGTGCTGCGTGGGAGACAGGAGATGAATTATAGACGACACAGCAGTCAGAGGAGATGTGATTGAAAGGAAGAGATAAAAAGTCAGAGCAGCAAAAACTTGCCAGGGTCTAAAAAATTGGAAGATTTCTGAGTGCTAGAGAGAGGATGCTCAATTGCTAAATCACCCAAACTGTTTTGCGAAACTCTGACATGCATGATTTCCTGTGCTTATTTAAAAAAAAAAGACTTTTCAAAAAGTTAGCAAAAATAACCAGCTGTTCCTTGTGTAGTCCAGGAAACAAGTTTGATTTATTGCTTGAAGGCTAGTTTTGAAAGGGGGAGGGGGAATGAGTGAGTTGCTTGTGGCAGCCCACAGCGCTAGAGAAGTCACTCAGGCCTGTCCACTTGAAGAGCTCCAAAAACCCATTTCCTGAACAGCCCCCTTCTACACTCATCACCTCCGACAGCTATTATTGACAACGGGTTTGACTGGGGCCTGGGAGTATTTGAAAGCCACAGGGGTCCAGGCAAAACAATTCAGCTGTCAATTACCTTTTCCCCTGTTGTGAAAAGGGGGCCCAGGACAATGAAGAAGGCTCAGCGGGTGGGTGTGCTGTTCCAAGGATGTGATCCACTCTGCATTCAAAACTGGCTAAATGGGGGTGCCTGCCTCTCCCTTCTCCCCCCTCCCCGTCCCGCCTGTGCTTGGAGGAGGATGACTGGAGAGCAGAAGGTATATAGGTGTTACCATGGAAAGGTTCAGAAGTTCTGTTCAGGCAGAACTGACTTGGCATCTTATTAGCATCTTATTGCTGATCCTTCCTCCTTTCTTATGTTAGAGAGCCTGGTGGCAGGGGCGGAGGGAGGAGAAGGAATTCTTTTCTTCCTACACCACCCTTTGCTCAAACAGGCCTGACCAGAGGAGCACCGCCCAAGCAGCAGTACCTATATTGTGTCTTTAAAACACACAACACACACACACACACACACAACTTCCTGTTGAACACTGATGACTTGCTGAGCCGCCTGTCCATCATCTGGGCCTCTTTGTTCAGCAGTCACTTCCCATTTGAATTTGACTGACTAAGAACCTGGAATTATTTGTAAAGAACAACAAGGCTTTTCATTCATAATTCCAGGAGGGGAGAGCAAGAGTGGGGTGGGTTGTGGGGGAGGGAAGGAGAGACCAGGGTGCTAATGACCAGTCTTGAATAACCATGGAATGTGGTTTATTCAAGGCAGGAAGATGCCCAACTGGCAAGCCAAATGAGGGCACTGGAGGGGGGTTTGAAAAGCCACTGGGGAAACAGTCCTGTGAAAGGGGAAAACAGTGAAACTGGCTTAAATTTGTATATCGTTCAAACAAAATGAAAGGTGTGAAAAGGGGGAAGATAGTTGGAGGTGAGCAGGAAAGACCATCCAACATGCTTTTATGTCTCAGTGCATCTCCTGAGAAGTCAACATATCAGAAAGCCTCTGAAAAGCCCCCCCCTTTCCTTCAGGGAGGGTGGGAGTCAAGGAAGGAGGCTAAGAATTAAGTAAAGTATGTGCTTCCAGGTAATGTTATGTGCCTTTAAATGAATTGGTGTGGTGCAGTGGTTTGAGCATTGGATTATATCTCTAGAGCAGAGCTTTCCAAACTGTGTGTGGTGATACATTAGTATGTCGGCTGCAGTGTGTAGATGTGTCGTGCGAATGTGATAGGTGGAAGGGGTGCTTCTCCTGCCTCTGCGGTGGGCCAGGTCTGGGTGGAGGGCCCGCTACTCCCACCACTGCCACTGCCACCCTGGGCTGAGGAAGGCCAGGCTTGGGTGGAAGGGCTGCCTCCGCTCACTGTGTCATGAAATGATGAATATCTAAAAAGTGTGTCACCAACATGAAAAGTCTGGAAAGCACTGCTCTAGAGTATTCGTTGCTTGGCCATGGAAATCCACTGGGTGACTTTGGGAAAGTCATATTCTCTCAGCCTCAGAAAAAGGCAACCCCCCTCTGAACATACAGTACTTGCCAAGAAAACCCTGTGATAGGTTTGCTTTAGGCCACGATAGGTCAGAAAGGACTTGGGCACATGACAACAACATGTGCCTTCAAATCACATGTCAACTTCTGGGGACCATGAATTTCAAGAAATACCGTGGTGGTTTGCTATTCCCTTTCTCTGAAATATAGCCTACAGCCCTTGGTATTCCCTGCTGTTTTCCTTCAGGTAGTAACCAGGCCTTCCCCGGCTTCACTTCTAGAACCAGATGGCACCTGTTGCTTTCATGGTATTTAGGCCACAAGCTAAGAATGAGTGGGGTAGAAATGTTATTTCTTTATTTATGGCTTACATTTATGTCCTACCTTTCCTCCAATGAAGGCAGCATACATGGTTCCTCCCTTCCCCTCTGTCTTCACAACAGCAACTTTGCAAGATCAGTTAGGCAGAGAAAAGGAGAGCAAGAGACTGGCTTACTATCATCAAGTGAGTTTCAATGTTTATAGATTGGCTTTAAAAATAGATCCTAATCAGGCATTTTCCCTGAGACAGGAAGGTGTACTGTTCAGAGAGAGGGGAAGATGATATACTCAAGAAATGCAAATATATAGGTTGTATAACTTGTAAGTTAGTTTTATATGTCACCTTTCTCCCAGGGTGGGACCCAAGCTGGATCACAAAAGGAATCAATTAAAACTCAACAATAAAATACTAAAAAACAATTTCAGTCACCACATTGAAACACACACAAAAAATCACATAGCCCAAGAAGAAGCCTCCCTGTGAGCAATTACATTTTAAAAGCAGAGGGTGGGAACAGTCACTTAGAAGGTTCTTTCTCATCTTCACCATGAGCCTTTTATGGTGGTGGGAATAAGAGAACGCTCACACCTGTAGATCTTAAGATCTGGCAGGTTCATATGAGATACAGTCTTTCAGATGGTATGGACCTAAGCTGTTACCATGCTTTATAGGTCATGACTAGCACTTTAAATTGTCCCTGGAAACCTTCAGCTGCTAAGAAACATCACATCAGCATGAAAAGTGTTTCAAAGCTAGGAGCACATGGTACAATGCTGCAGAGAGAGGGAGGTTCCCCTAGAAAGGGTCTCCTAGAGTTTTATATACTATTTTACCACCATAGAATCATGAAACTGGAAGGGACCACAAGGCCTTACAATCCAGCCCCTGACAACATAGGAATATACAACTAAAGTATGTCTGAGAGATGGTCATCCAAACTCTGTTTAAAAACCTCCAAAGAAGTCTTATTGCCTTCTCAAGCAGTCTGTTTCACTTTCAAGTAGTCTTGCAGTAAAGAAGTTCTTCCTAAGGTTTAGGTGGAATCACTTTTCTTGTACTGTAATTTGAACCCACTGGTTCACTTTCTAGAGTTTGGAGCAGCAGAAAACAAGCTTGTTCCATGTTTTACATAATATCCCTTCAGATATTTAAAGATGGCTAACATATCACCTCTCAGTCTTCTCCAGGCTAAACATACCCAGCTCCCTAGGGCATTCCTCATAGGCTTTGGTTTACAGACATTTAATCATCTTGGTTTCTGCCCTTGAGACAGTTTGTCAGTATCTTTCTTGAACTGTGGCAACGAGAACTGGATGCAGTATTTCAGGTGAGGGATGACCAAAACAAAATAGACTGGCACTAACACTACTCTCAACCAGTACACTATACTCTTTTTTATGCAGCTGAGAATTTAATTGGGTTACTGGCTGCTGTATCACACTGCTGACTCATGTTTAGAATGTGCTCTATGAAGACCCCTAGATCCTTTCCACATCTACTGCTTTTAAGCCAGGTATCATCCATCCCATATTTGTATATTTCATTGTTCCTATTCATTTTTATTTATTTATTGAATTTATACCTCGCTGTTATCCGAGGATGGGATCCAAAGTGGCTAAATGTAACATGTACGCTGGTTGAAATCGATTTTGTTAGTTTTGGTACAGCTCTCCAATCCTTCAAGGCCATTTTAAATTCTGATCCTGTCCTCTGGAGTATTAGCTATCTTCCTAATTTGGTGTCATCTGCAAATTTGATAAGCATATTTTCTATTCCACCATCCAAGTCATCTACAAAGATGTTAAATGACAGCAAGCCCAGGACAAAACCTTGAAACATCCCACTAGTCATTTCTCTCTAGAAATAAAAGGAGCCATTGATAAGAACTCTTTCAGTTCAGTCTGCTAACCAATTACAGATTCACCTTAACAGTAACATTGTTCAATCCACATTTCACCAGCTTGTCTACAAGAATATCATGGCGGACCTTGCCAAAAGCCTTACTGAAAACAAAATATACTACATCCACAGCAATTCTATAGACTGGAAAGTTACTGGCTGTCAATCATGCCTGTGTTTTAACTATCATTTACCCACATTTGGCATGAAAGTCAGTTGATGGCTCATCCTCAAGGTCACTGATAGTGAGTTTTGGCTACCTTCCACATTTGGTACTTATTAACTGATCTCTCCTGGTCTGAGAGAAGGCACCTGGTCATTTTGTCTATGCTTCATCAATTCTTCACGAAAGCCAAAAGCAGTGGGGGGAAAGCCTGATTGTATTGCAGTATCTGCCTCAAATTCACAACAGAATATTCTTAGACAGCCATACAACCAAAGTGGGGCCTGGCCTGGAAACATTTAAGGCAGTGGTTCTCAACCTGTGGGTCTCCAGATGTTTGTGGACTTCAGCTCCCAGAAGCCCCACCCACTATGGTCAATGTTCAGGGCTTCTAGGAGCTGAAGTCCAAAAACATCTGGGGACCCATAGGTTGAGAACCACTGATTTAAGGGCTGGTTAGGACAGGAAGAACTGCAAAGAGTCACAGAACAATGCAGCCACCAATGTCTTCCTCTTTATGGCCTCAAGTAGATCACTGCAAGAGGCTGCAACATACAGACTATTTTGAGTCCTATTTGAACTTGACAGGACTCCAGAAGGTGAAAGAAGCATTAAATACTGGCTGACTGGCTCTGAAGACAACTCAGTCAATTTCAAGGGAGATGATCTCTCAAGGCCACTCAAAGAGCAAGTTGCTGATGGACATAATTAAGCCCTTTCCTTCCTGCATTATTATCTTCCTCTCTTCCTTTAGGTTCATTACCGCTCTTTCAAATGCTCAAACATGAAAAGCAAATGTCTGTTAAAGGTTTATGTTTCGAAGGAAACGCTAGGCATTAATGTTTGTCTCCCATTCACTAACTAAGGTCCTGGATCAATATCTTTGCATTAAGCCATAACACAATGTACAAAATGCTCTAGGGATACACCAGACAAATAATGCAGCCATCCGTTTGCAATGAATAAGCACTTTAAGGAAATGCACCCGGCAGAAAGATAGCTATCTATTTGTAATACTGAGCTCTTAAAAATCAAAGAGACAAATTTACCCTGTGTTTCCTCCTCTACCTTCTCTCGCCTTGTTTTATACAACATATTTTAAGAATTTTCTTTTATCAGTTTAGAGTTTACTTGATATGTAATCATTGGAGCCACTTTGAATTATGCATGTCTCAGGGCCTCTTTTGATATTACAGAGAACACTGCTGCTACTGCCAACCTGATAAAGAGAAATGAAGGACACCCAAAAAAAACATGTTTGCCATTTCTTCATACCATCTCAGTGCACTGGTAGTGGCTGCCATTTTTGGGCTTGGGCAGTGGTAGTGATGTTGTGATGACATTATACCCGAATCTTAGAAGCAAATAGCTATGGGTTGTTGAACACCCTATCTTTTGGCAGAGCAGGTGTGGAATGTTCTCCACATAGAAGACAGCCAGGCTGAATTTATTTATTTATTTATTTTAAAGCCAGACTGTGAAATTAATTTTTATGACAGATTTGTGGGTCTGTTTGTTTTGTATTAGTTCACCACATTAAATCTGGTTGGGTTAATGTATATTGTTTTCAGAGAGAACCTTTGGTGGTGGTATGTCTTTGTGGAAGGAAGCTTGGTTTTTATTTTATTTTGCACATTTCTTTCCTATCTGTTCTCCAAGGAGTTCAAGTTAGCACAGTCTGAGATGGATCTATTCTGTGCTCATTGGGAAGAGAGACGGATTATCTGCTCCCTTAACACCTTGCTTAAGAAGGTTGGCAAAAGAGGTACACTTTGACCATGGGGGATGCTTGCCATCTTTCCTCCGTATGTTATCCCCGCTAGTTAGTGAGTGAGTGAGAGAGAGAGAGTGTGTATGTGTATGAGGGAGAGAGGGAGGGGGATCAAATTCTCTTTCTTTTAGGAAAACTGTATACTGATTTTAGAAATGTAAGATCCTTCATGTCTCAAGTGGAAGAATCTCAGATCTTCAGAAGGTACTTTGAGGATAAGTTCAGTGTGAAATTTCTTACACTTTGAGCAGGCTATAAGAAAGCCTTCATTTGTAATTACTTGCAGTGTAATCCTAAACATGCCCAATAAGCAACAAACCCCACCTGCGCTCTCCTAAGTATGTGTATTAAGAGGAAATGTTCACAGACATGTAACCCAAAGGAGGAAAGCAACTGCATGTCAGTATTGAGAGCTGGCATGGTGCAGTGGTTTGAACGTTAGAGTACAGGCCTTCCCCACTCAGCCATGAAACCCACTCGGTGACCTTGGGTATGGCGCACACACACACTCAGCCCATAAAACCCCATGATACGTTTGCCGTACAGTTCCCATCAGTTGGAAATGACTTGAAATTGTTCCTGGAGTGACATGTCATGCTAGTAATGATGCCATTAAATACACTGGGAGATAGATATGGAGTATTTTTTTTTTAAAAAAAAAAAAATTACAGTTAGTGGGCCGGAATCATCCTGGTTAGTCCAAGCTAGAGAACTCCCACTGAATCAACTGTTGCATGGTGAGTCAACACACAGGTAAATCTTGTTGATTCAGTAGGTCTACTTAGGATTCAGGCCAATGACAACCTGTAATTTGTTCGTTAATTATTGGAATTAATAGGGTGCACACTTAGGCAGGTATCAATCATGTGGTTCTTCTATTACAAGTTACCTGGATATATCTAAAGCCATATGGAAACCCTCCTATGCGTTCATGTTTCTGCAGTTGTACAAATACAAAACATATACTTAAAATAATACTTAAATATTTATTTCGCTGATTGCTGTATAGCTGCACATATTTTGCATGTTTGCAGAAAGAATGATCAATGTATGTACAGTCTGAACTTTTAATAAGTCATGGAATAGACGAAGAATCAATCCAGTACGGAGTTCTGGCAACAGTTATGTAAAGTGCAAACATTACAAATACAGGATAATTGGGCAGTTTATTTCTATGTCCTGGGCTGATTTCATTTCCTAATTTTTTTGGGGGGGGGGCTTTCAGCACACCTCTGTCTATCCATCCATCCATCCATACACATACACACACACTCAATTTGGTCACTATCTTCCCACTATATTAACTCTAGATTAATTATCCCTTTATGTCTCCTTTTCATCCAATTCCAAGGAAGCTGTCTCTGGGTTAAACCAATGCCTTCTGTCAGTATTGGACTGAATCAGGGCAGACAGGCAGAAGCTTATTTAGACAAGAGAGCTACTCCTGTTCAGTCAAAAAGCAGATGAAAGAATAGGGATTCAGCTTATGCCAGATGGGGTTACACTGTCTCTGAAATCTCAGGTTCACCGCTTGGACATGATCCTGGACTCAGATTTGAGAGGGCTTGCCCTGGTTTCAGCAGTGGCCATGAGTATAACTGAACAGCTAAAACTGGTGCACCGGCTGCACCCATTCCTTGAGACATCATATCTGGTGATACATTCCCTAACTATATCCCATTTGGATTACTACAACACACTCTACATGGGACTGCCTTTGGAAACTGTTCAGAAATTTCAGTAGATCCAAAATACTATTGCCAGAATAGTGACTAGACAGTATATAACTCTCTTGTTGAAACAGCCCCACTAGCTGCCAGTCCATTCCCAGGCAGAATTCAACCTGCTCTGGTTGTGACCTTCAAAGCCCTATACAGCTTGGGTCAGGACCATCTGAAACATAGTATGTCCCTATATGAGCCTGTTCAAATTTAAGATCTACAGAAAAGGGTTTTCTTTCAGTTCCATGAGGACCACAGGCACATCTGGTGAGGACATGGCTGCTCCTGTGTTGTGGAACTTCCTTCCACAGCAACCTTACCTACAGCCCTTCCTGTCTGGCAGACACTCAGTGAACAACATGCTATACAAAGCTGTGTCATAAAAGAATGAATGAGGAACCCATTTATAATTTCTTTCAAGCCATTACTGCAACTAGATACATGCAGAAAAAGGTTTACTGCACTATGAAGTAATGATTGCAGATTCCATGGAAATCAAAGTGATAAACAAGGGTAGCACTAAAACACACCCACCTTATCTCTCAGTTTCATTTGTCTGGGTGTTTTCAGAACTGTCTACACATGCAGTCATCAGGTGAAAAAAATACCCAAAACATTTTTTTCCCCTTCTAGGACAATCAAAAACTTAAGGGGCTTTAGCACCCAACATAACAGCGGAAGCTTTCTAACTTGTTTAACCAACAATAAAGCAAACTTTTCCATCTGATCCTAGCAAGAACATCCCTTCTCACAAAGCTGAAAAGTGATGAGGAGTTGTTGTTGTTAATATATGTATTTAGTTCTGTCTCACCTTCTTCCCACTTCAGGACTCAATTGGCTTACAACAAATAAAAAAACACACACACATGGTTAAAAATCCTTAAGATACAAAAGTAAGAATTAAACAATCAAAACATTAAAACCAGATTAAAATGTACATCATTAAAAACACACCTGCATGCATGCTCAGGAATACACAGCATTCTGTTGCTAACTCAGCGTTAGACAGCTTTAAACCAGTCACTTAATATGACCAAATATTTTTACAGCCTTTTATGAAATAAGTCTATTTGGTGATGGGTTGGGATTATATGAAAACCGACGTACATGATAGAATTATTTCCCATTTCTCCTTTTTTGGTTTGGATTATTGTTTCCACAGTCTAACAGACCTAATAGCAGGGATAATTTTTAACATAATTTACTATCCTATATAAACATAAAGATCTAAAATTTGTAGTGATTACAGACTGAATAAATAATAGAAATACAATAACAGTGACGAGCAACTGACAGAAGGGTGTCTTATAAGAAAACATGGCAGTTGTTTTGTTGTCAAAATATAGTTTAGGATAAGTTAATTCACAATAGACATTATTATGGTATTTTCCAGCCTCCTTTCAATGCAGGTAGCCAAGCCATTTTTAAAGGCAAATTTGGGCTGCCATCCTATCCATAATTATTTCACAGTAAATGCCACTGAATTCAACAGCAAACAGGATGTATTACACAGTTACATCAGTATCAAACCACTTTATTTTTCATGGTTCCATCTGAAGGAATCCAGAGATCTATAATTTGGTCAGGTACTAAGAATTCTCACATTACCATGAAAATAATGGAATCTGAGGACTAAATCAGTTCATTTCTGTACCACAGACAGCATATTTTGGAAACTGTAGTTCAAGGATGTGGGCTAGAGCTTGTCAGCAGAGAGTACTAGGGAACTCAGCAAACCACAAATCCCAGGATTACATAGAAGGCTCTTTAGTGAAAGTGGTACAAAATGGATATATCTGTACAGTGTAAATATCTTTTTACTCTTGAGTAAACAAGCATGGACTGTGCTCTTGCTAAATTTTGATCCTGACGGCTCTTGAGGAATTTCTTGTTGCCTTGTCAGGTGATCCTGTTGAAATATTGGCTTTTCTCCAGAATAAGTAAATGGTCAGCACTTTATCAAAATTATGTTTCACAGTATTTTTACTGTTATAAGCATGTTTTAATAATTATGATGTTTAATTTTGTTTAAACGTTTGTAAATAAAATGTTTTAGTAGTATCTTTTTCGACTGCTGTAAGCCATCTTGGATCCCATTAGGGAAAAAAGCAGGATATAAATTTGATAGAAAGACAGATAGTCTGGAACCACAGCTCTCTTAAACTCTGAAGCAGAACATACAGGAGTTTCTCTGGGGAGACTGAGAGAAAGAGAGGAAAAATAAGGGACCCATCCAGACAAGCACATGGAAAAGAAAAGTAGCAACCAACTTCTGTCCTCATATACCAGTATTTATTCTGCAGCACCTCCACCACCAAGACATATGACAAACACAGGACTGTGGAACCAGAAAGAGGTCTAAGAAATTCTCCTGTTTTACTCAAGTAGCATATTCTATCCCAACCTAGCCTGTGACTTGTCCTTGTCAAGTTACTGTCCCTGTTTTGTCACTGAGGATGCCTTTCAAAAATGTTGTTGGTACAGTCAAACTGGCACTGAAATTTCTTTTTCCTATCCTGGTTGCCATACATATGCCTGTCCAAAGGATGACTAAAGGGGTCGTCCTCTGTATCCCATCAGTAGGAACAATATAATGGGGGAGGACCTGAGGGAGGGCCTTCTCAGATGTGGTACCCCAGTTGTGGAATGTCTTCTCCTAGGAAGCCTGACTAGCACGAACGTTGGTTTCTTTTCAGAGCCATGGCTTTATATCAGGAGCAAAGTGTGGCCAGCAGAACATGTGCAGCCCCTGGGGACATTTTTTGGCCTCAAGCACTTCTTAAGGGGGGTGTAAAAATACTCCAAAATGCCACTCAAAGCCCTCTTGGGTATGTAGAGGGTATTTCATCACATTGAGAGGCAACTTAGCCTGCCACAGTCAGACAAAATATTTACAAAAAATTCATTCATATATGGGTCCAAAATGGCATCTTGAGGTGTGTAAGGCATTTCCATCATACTTTGGGCCTACCCAGGGCCAGTTTAGATCTATTTTGAAGGAGAGAGTGACTCCTGTTGTTGTTGTCGTTGTTGTTGCTTAAAAAGCTCTCCTGGAAGGTGCCATAACTTGCTGATAATGTCCTCTTGTCTCTAGAGGGCATTTGAGGGCAAAAAGGTTGATTTTTTTGTGGGACTGGGTGCCCTGAGGGGAGCTGTCCTCCAAAGTCTCCGGGAGGGGGGGATATGCAGCCCCCTTACACTTCCAAAGTTGCCCACCCCTTCTTTACACCTCTAAACTTTTGGGTCCTGATTTACGTTTAAGCATGTATATGGGTTTTTAAAACCACTTTTGGCTTTACATTGCTCTAATGTGTTGTTAAATATGTTTTTACTTTGTTAGAATTATTTATTAATTTTAAGCTGTGGTTGCTTAAATTGCTTTTTTTATGACTCTGGGATCTCATGGCATAAGGGTGGGATAAAATATTTTAATATGAACAAATAACTTAAATCAACATCTTGCAAAAGGTGCTTTTGGAACTATAAGCCACATGTTTGCTGGGAGATTCTTGTAGTCCCATAATGTAACTCTTCCTGCTTTTCCTTTGTTTAAGCTCTGAAAAGATAGGAAATGCAGCTTTCACCTCCATATAGATTCAGAACATCAGTTGTCCACCTGTTAACCTTTCCTACAGTTTATGTCAGCCTTTCCCAAGCTGGTGCTCTCCAGATACAACCTGTAATTTCCACCAGCCAACAGCAGTATAGCCAGGCTGATTTCATGGCCTCATCTAAGACAGGGTTAGGAATGATGTAGCTCTCCAGATGTTGTTGATCTGAGACTCCCACCACTCATGATCAGCTGTGCTGGCCCACGCTGCTAGAAGCTGCACAACATCTGGAGGCCTGCATCATTCCCACCTCTGATCATGGGCCTAACAGAAGTACCATGGTAAGTTCTTCCCTGCACCTCACTAACAATATGTTCAAGAGAAAGGAAAAGAGTGGACATAAAACTGGTGGGGGGCAGGGAGAGGAGAGAGACTTACAACTTTAATCTGGACCCAATGGGAAATCAGTTGGCAACAATTAAATGTGCTGGGGGGGGAACCTTGGCGTTCAAATTTTGAGCCAGATTTGAGTCATCTGTCTTCTCCAGTAAATTTCTACAACACACTCTTTTTAAAATAGGATAGAGGAAGTGGCAGCCAAGCAATCTGTATGAAACAAAACTATTATCCCCTGCAGCCAGCCTACTTCTCTGCCTCTGCTCATGTCATGGAAACCTGATATTGCAATGCTAGCCTAGATGAGGGCAGTTAGTACTATCTATAGCAAGAACAGACCAAAAACAACAACAACCCTGTGTGGTTTGTGATCATTATACCAATCAAAAGAAATTATGTTCCATAATGCAAAAGCGGCTACTATTTTGTGAACTATCCAGAGAACTTCAACTATTTGGTCAGACAGAAATGCAAAAACAAACAAAGAAACCCAAAATAAAACAAATTACAGCATTTTGGCCTATGATCTCATATGATATTCTGCTCTTAGATCTAGATTTGTTCTTGGTTTTGACTTCTTAGATGAAGGGCAACCAATGCTTCGACCACTAACTGGATCCAACCTTGGGATAAGGAAACTTTATCTGGCTCCTGGTAGCCCAAGTTCATTTTTAAGCAAGGGTACACCATCATTGTCAGCTTCACTCGGGGGGGGGATTCTGGCTACAACTGCCAGAATCCCCCAATCAGTGTGAGTTGTAAAAACAAAACAACAACAAAGATTATTATCATCTTTTTCTTCCTTGAGCACACTGGATTCCTCCAAAGAGTCTGAGCGGAAGAACTTTCTGGATGAGGTTTACACAACAGTGCCACCAGATTCCGTGTACAAAATCCAACCCAACAGGCACTGGTGAGAGGAGGCTGTCCTTCACTGTAACTGAGAGTTCCAGGATAGTTTAGGGATCACAGGGAAAACTACATGGGTCTGTCTACTCACCTTTCCCTCAAAATCTGTTGATCAAGGTAGCTACATCCCTTTCCCTACCCATGGGGCAGCCATGCCTTCCCACCCCCACCCCCACCCCCATATCATCAAAACAAAAGAGCATAATACCTCCAAAATCCTTTCAGCTGGGTGATGCTAATACAACTCTACATAACATTGTTATAACCATACTTCCATGACAGGTGTCCTGGCCAGTGTCTGGTGCTCCCCGTGAAAATACAGCACTTGCACACATCTGCCTCCAGAGAAGATGCTGTTCCAAATACAGAGGCCACACACAATTGCATGTGAGCATATATGTGCAGACATGTACCTTCAGAACCATTATCAATATGGCCATTTCTATTTATTAATTACTAGTTAATTTAACAGCCCTGTGGTCTAGAGACTGACAAGCACTGAGCAAATGCATGTATATTTGCACTGCCCCATATCATAACCCTCTTATTCCAAGGCAGGCCTGTTGACATTAACGGGGCTATACAAAACATACACAGAGACAGAGAGAGAGAGTGGACAGTGTCTCAGGCCTTCCTAGCAGCCAACTCTATTGTTGGTATCTAAAATGGGAAAATGATAGGGTAGATTTTTCTTGCAGCAGGTAAGAACTAGCTAATGTCCAGGCTTGTTGGAAAAATACCCTAGGATGATTATATTGTAAAGACCATCAGAGCCTTCAACTTTGGAAGGAGGCCCTGTGTGGGCACTTGTTCCTTCTTTCAAACAACATATGTAGTTGTGTAAGAGCACAAAGGCAGGAAGAAATGTGTTTTTGTGGCACAGGCATAGTGAAATATCATATGCTGGGTGGGTCTGGAAGAGATGATGTTTTTACTTGCTTTTCTAAGATTGGCTGGCAAAATTTCCAAACAGTATTCACAGGTAGCTACAAAACAGCTTCCTAGTAGCATTACACAACAAGGAGGTAACATTCCTCCCTCCTGCCTTGCTTGTTCTTTCACTCACCTCTGTTTTGCTTTCTCTTACAGACTAGAACTCTTCTTTTCAAATCATGGCTCCCCATCCCAGTCCAAGAAAAAGTAGAAAGTAATGGGCAGGCACCAGTTAAAAGTTTATGGTAACTTTATATGGCAGGAAGCAAACAATTTTTTCTCTTCCTCTCTAATGTTCTGAAACGTTTTAAAAAAATTATCTTATACAAAGCCAGTCAATTCAGGCTCCCTCTAGTGGGCATGAAGTGATCCGACCTTTGTCATTCATAAAATCTCTGAATGGAAACACAGCTTCACTGCTGGGAAATTATGCTTGACTTCAAGAGGGTGAAACTACCAAAGCACTAGTGACTGGGCATCTGCCATTGCAGTGCCATGCTACCAGTTGTTGTTTTTTAAGTGGGCCGAGAGAAGCCCCCATAATGTGTTAAACAAGGAACGATATTTACCAATGAACAAGCATCAAAATAAGGGATTTTAGGCAGTGAAATTGAATACTGTTTAAAATTGGGAGGGGGGAGCAGAAAGGACTTTTTTTTCAGAACAGGTGGGGGTTTTTCAGTTCACTATCAGGAAATATTTTCTTTTAACTACTTTAAATCATAATGAAGTTCCAGTGAGAAGTACTGAGATAAAAAGTGGATGTCGTAAGACTTTTTGTTATTTCTGCTGCACTGCATGATTAGCTATCAAGTAGGAAGAAACTTTTAGTTTTTCACAAAGGAATTGCATTCAACAGATATAGTTCATGTCTCTCACTGAAGAGCAATTAACTCTCTACACACTGAGCTGTAGCTTAAAATCCTGGTTTGTTCTGAAACTGGTGTCCATAATTTCTTGCCTTGGACAAAATGGGAAATTTTGATGTTTACGCTGCAGACTTACCATGAGTGAGCAGCAAAGGCAAAAGCCTTATAGATCATTCCACTTAAAAAGCTGTTATGTGTTGTTTAAATATGGCTATGTGCCTGATTGATCTGGAGACAAAATCTCTGCCCTATGCATGTTTGTTAGAAATTAAGTTGCACTATGGCAAACATAACTCCTGTACTCGCTTACAAGAGTTCAATTTAACTCAAAGTCATGGGACGGCAAATGTGGCCTTCCCAATGTTTTTGGACTGCAATCGTTGTAATCTCTCACATTGGCTATAAGAGCTAGAGCTGATGGAAGCTGTAGGCAAAAAGCATCTACAGGGGCACAATTGCCAACTCCTGAAATAAGGAAAGACTTCACCATGACTACTTTGTCCTACCTCTGAACTTTTAGCTCTGCCACTTAAGATTGCAACTGGCCCTCCTCTGACTTTCTACAATTTTTTGGAATTTGACCCTTGGGTCAGAAAAGGTCCCCCTCCCACAAATGTTTAGGATGGAACCATGCTGGCATAGTGTAGTGGTATGAGCATTGGATATGGCTCAGCATATCATATCAGGGTTCAAATCCCTGCTCAGCCATGGGTGACCTTAGGAGTCACACACTTCCAGTATCAGAGGGAGGAAAAGGCAAAACTGACCCCTCCCCCAACAAATCTTGCCAAGAAAAACTCTGTGATAGGTTTGTCTTTGGGTCCCATTAATTAGAAAGAACTTCATGGCACACAATGACAACCCATCTCAAGTGTACAAGGACTGCAAGGAATGTGCCTTTTATGGGCACATTCAAACTCACCTGAAGAAATCATTCTTTCTGTGTAAACTTGCATTGGATTGGGATGTAATTCTAAGCCTCATTTCAGATATTTCAAAGCTGAGATTTGTAGGTGGGAAACAAACCTTGTTCCATCATTCACATGCTATTCAAACAGCACATCTCGAATGAAAAGAATTTCATCACCCCTCCATTTCGACAGGATGACAGTATGAACCATGAAAACACTGCAGGTGCCTTCTTTTTCTAACAGATGGTGTTTGTCCTACTGTCTGGAATAAATAGTAGTAATCATATAAGACTATGATTGATACCCACAGCATGGAAGCAAATGGTACAGGTAAGAAAACTCTGGCACTTGAGATCAAAGTTTCCGAAAGTGTGGACCTCTAGATGTTTTTTGAACATCAGGTACCAGAAGCTCCAGCCAGTTTGGCCATTGGCAAGGGGTTCTAAAAGCTGAAGTCCAACATTCTACAGGACCAAAATTTGAGAACCACTATTCTAGATGTTTTGCACTCCACCTCCCAAAGGCCCCACCAAGCTTGGACAATAGGAAGGGATGGTGAAAGTTCTACACCAAAACCACCCAGGCACAAAGATTCTCAAAGGGGATATCAAGTGCAAAACAAACTAATTTATGCTTACAAGGTTTATGCACTCAAACCTTAGCAGCTTTTGCCCAACCTGGTGCCCTTCAGATGTGCTGCTGCCCAGGGATTATGGGACTTTTCCTCCAACACATTTGGAAGGCACCAGATTGCCAAAGGGCACTGCAGAGCTCAGGCTGAAGACTGATATCCAAATGGTCAATTCTTGGCCCTTGAAGAAAATGGGATTTCATCCAATCAAGAAGGTTCCCAAATGAAACTAAAGCTCTTTCTGCACTACACTGTTATAGTGCTATTTTTCCACTTTCAACATCCTGTGCAATTCTGGGGTTTGTAGTTTACTGAGGCCACAGAGCTCTCTGGCTGAGAATTCTATATGCTCCTCCCTAAGCTGCAAACCCCAGGATTCCATATAGGGTGTTGAAACTGGAATAATAGCACTGTAACAGTGTAGTGCAGAAATGGCCTCAGCAGTCCTAAACCACCTGCGATCCAGTCCAGTGCACGCTTACTCAGAGCGAACCCCTGCCAAACCCAAGGCGTCTTAATCCCACCTAAACCACAATCAGGCTAACTTCCAAAGATGCGAAATTAATGCGTTTCGTCATTTCGTTCCTTTTACTTTCCCATCCCGACTTCGCACAACCAACCCATTCCGTGCTACTTGGTTTTACTGCCAAGGCAAGGCTCGCAATCATAATGGCCAGAAACCTCACTCAGAAAGAGCCCCCCTCTCCCCACGGCATCCCTTTTTAAAAGAAGGGCTGAGAAAGCGCGGGGAGCCCCCACCGAGAACGCCTTCGCGTCAACGCTCGCCCCGTCCCACTCTCCACCGAGGCTAACGTGGCGAGCAGAACAGGGAGGCCACGGCGACGGTCAGGAGCCAAAATGTGTACCCAGCGTACGACTGGAATTATGCAGCCAGCAGTACGCCCCCTCCTTTTCTTTTTCCTCCCCACGCGGCGCCCTCTCCACTCAGCTAGGTGATTGGATTACCTTCCTTTTCCGAGGGGCGGCGGGGAGGGAGAGTGACTAGGAAGTACAACATTCATGATGCAATCCTCCCACCACGTGTTCCGGACCGCATCGCTGTTGACTTTTGGTCTGGTCTACTTTGGAGTAAGTGGGCGGACGTTTAAGCCCACCGCATAGAGGGGGAGGAGGGGAGAGGGCAAGACTGTGTTCCCATCGTGGGGAACAGGCGCTCTACTCATGAGTAAACGAGGAGTCTGGGCAACCCTTGGCGGCTGCTCTTGGTCCTGCGATCCTAAACAAATTACGGGGAGTGGAGGAGAAGGAATGGGGCTCCTTGTAATCAACGGGGCTTCATTCTCCCTACTTTCCACGAGGCACGTACCCCAAGCTTATCGGCGCGGAAGGAAATCCCACGCAGTTCAAGGGCATTTGTCCCTAGGGCAGCGTTTGCAGTTTTAAATGAACGCCGACTTCTTAGAGCGGGCCTACTCGCGAGTAGCTTTCAGTAAAGTTTGGGTTTCCTAATCGGATGTCCACTTTTACCCCTCCCCAGGGGCTTGCACTCTTCCTAGGAGGTTTGCTCGCGAGTAATCCCCTCGAAAACTGGACCGAGTTGCGATGCCCAGAACCGCGAGAAAACCCGTCAGGGCTTCTCACAGACGAAACAATTTAGACGCAGCTTCAAATCACTGCAAGCCACGGCGCCTACTTCGGAGTAAACGTCCGATGGGGGGGGTTGAGATACCCCCAAGACTCAGCCGGGGGGGAAAGGCCCTTTCCAAGAAACGCCATTGGGACAAAACCTGCAAGCCCCGGCCCTGCCAACCTGAGACGGGACTTACTCCCGAGGAAGCCCACGCGCTCGAGCACTTCCCCTTTGTCCAAAATGTCCCCGACGCTCCCAGGCTTTCGGGTTCCCGTCTCTTCCCCACCCCAGCTGCGCGTACGAAGGAAGGAACGGCACATGAGACGGCCTCAGAACCTGCTGCCCCCGCTCCACGGCAGGTTTCTCTGGCGCTTGGGCGTCGGGCCTGCCCAAGAAACCGGGCTGGGCGGCGGGACGGCAACGAAGAGGAGGGAAAGGGGGCTCGCTAGGGCCTGGGCGGCTTGGCCGCGTCCTCTCGCGCCGAGCAAAAGGGAAGCGAAGGAAAGCGCGCGCGCGCGCGGGCACGTTCTCTCTCGCGCGCGCGCGCGCGCGGGCGGGCGGGCGGGGGGAGTGAGGCAGCGTGAATGTAGCCCCGCGCGGGCCAATGAGCTGGGACCGGATGCGATATATCCTCTGGGACAACAACTGCTCTGTTCCTCCTCAGATCCACATGACGCCATTTACTGCTGCTTTAGCGGCGAGCGATCACCCTGCCTCCTCCGGAAAGAAGAAAAAAAAAAGGAGAGAGAGAGAGAGGAGGAGGGGGTGGAAGGAAAGAGAGAGAAGGAGGGGAGCGAGCAGAAAAACGCCGCCGCTCCTCGCGCTCGGATCTCAAACCTGCCTTTTCTGCAGGCATTACCACAAGCAGCAGCAGCAGCAGCAGCAGCAGCAGCAGCAGCGCAACAAACAGCGCTCATACCCCTGCTGGGGAGGGGGTCGCGGTGGTTTCTTCTTCTCCCCTCCCCTAACTTCTCAAAAACGCCAACAACAAGCTTTTCACCGCTGCTGTTTCTTCTTCTTCTGTTTTTTTTTTTCTTTCCCTCACACACAACAATTTGCAACTCGCACCGCCACAAAGCTGCCTTGGAGAGAAAACACACGCACTCACGTACACCACCAACACATTTCCCAGAGGAAGCGAGAAAGAGACAGACAGAGCTCAGCAACCACTTTTTTCCAAGCAGAAAAGCAACACACACAAAAAAGCGAGCCAAATAGATATTTATCTATCTATCTATTTATCTATCTATATATATATGTACGCATTTATAATCCTCCCAGCTTGCAAGAAATCGCCAAGAACTGGGACAGAAACGCTGCTCGAAGAACCCAGCGAACTCTCCAAGCCACTTTTGGGATCTTACTTTCTTTTTTAATTATTGTTATTCCGAATTTGGTGACTTTTTTTTTTTTGGTTGAACGAACCACTTTATGTCGCTGGCAGGGACTCCCCCTTGCCTTCCCCCGGTGTGTGATGCGTTCAGAGAAAGTGACTCGGGATTGACGAATCGGCCTCTTGTTCATTGAGGGGGGAAAAAAAAAGCCAGAAGGAAATCAACGTGTGTGATTGCGAGGGGAGAGCAAAGAAAACCTCGCCCCATTTGAGGAAAAAAAGGGGGGCTTTAAAATCCTTCCCCCTTGTGGTTTTTTTGGTTTATTTACTATTTATTATCCTTCCCTGGAGAAGAGACAGAAAAGACGGGGAACCGGGACGCCCCAACTTTGCTGTGGATTTTTTTCCCCTCGCCTTTCCAAAACGAGCCCGAGACAAAAAAAACGTTTCAATGATTCTTTCTTGCAGCCTGGACTTGAAGTGAGTTTTTGGGAGCAGAGGAGAGCCGCGTCTGTTTTCTCCTCTTCGCTTTTATTTCCTTTTTGGCTTTAGGGTTGGATTTACTCGCCAACCGCAGGAAGAAGAAAATCCGGGGACGCGGGGGGAGGAGAGAAGGGAGAAGAAGTGTGTGTGTTTGGGGAGGGGGGTGTTAATGTAATGCCGCTTCCATCGTGGTGAGAACCCTTTTCCTTCTTTGCAAAACAAGCGTCTTAGGGAGGGGGCGGGGGAAGGGAGAGGAAAGCTTGTTTGCAAGAGGGGGTGCAGCTGGGGAGATGGCAGATTTCAAATCTTGATCGTAATCCCACCTTTCCTCGCTCTTCAGAAAGGGATGGAAAGGGGGAGATTCTTGGCTCCGGGGGAGGGAATGTTTTCAAGATTTCTCGGGCAGGGAAACGATCGCTTGAGTTCCGCCCGGCTTTAGAGGCTTAAGAGTGCCTTCCTCCCCACCCCCCCGCTTGCAGATGACTTTACAAGGGAGGGAACCCCTTTGCACCGTCGCCGTTGTGGGCTGGGGAAGGGGGTGTTGGTTCAAAGGGCGGAAATCTGCCCTCGGGTTAAAGCGATTCCCGCAGCAGCTTTCGAGAGGAGCTCCCGGGCTGGGATTTGTGCCTGACTGCCTGGCGTGCGAGCGAAGAGAGGAAGGCACCCGTTCCAGAAACGTGTTTCTGACGCCTGGGACGGAGCAACCTTCCCGGGCTCCAAAGATCCTGTCAAGTAAGGATCTCGGAGCCACAAGCCCGGCGGCGCGATCTTAACGGCGCGGCCTCTCTTAGGTTCAAACGTCAGTTGCTCCTTTGCTTTCTTAGATCCACTTTAAAAGACGCCCGCGTTGAACTTCTGCGTGGATAGATAGCGCCAAGATTTACACTAGGCGTTCTCTCATAACAGGTATACACACACGCACCTGAGTGTTTTACGAACAGCACCTTTTGACATCTGCTTCGCCCCCTCCCCTTCGCTTTGAAAAGTTTTATTGCTGTAGAGATGGCTGTTGATTTTTCTTACAACTGGCTTCATTTGCATGGGGCGATCACAGCCCTGCATATGGGAATGAGGGGCGTTCTGATAAGGATGTTTCAAAGACCCCTAAAATCTAAATATTATTTGCGTTTAAATAAAAGGTTCTCATTGCCTTCTACTGTATAAAAAAAAATGGGTTTTTGCAGTGCGTACAGTAGAAATTTATGATGCACCATAGAGATTTCTCAGCTAATTGACTAACTCAGGGACCCTCGCCTCTCTCTTTTGGGGAGAATTATTCATCAACAGAGGAAGCTTCTCTCTCTCTCTCTGCCCCTGAATGGACTTTGGCGTTTGGAGTTTGGCGGGCTTGTTAGCCCATCCGTTCCAACAAATCCTTAATCAGCGAGACAGAGAACTTTGCAAGAAGATTTGTGTGCGTGTGCGTGCGTGGCTTGCTTCCTTGCTTTCAACCACTGTGTCATATTAGCAGGAAAACAGGGTGTGTTTCAGTCGGGGGGAGAAAATAGTCCTGTCCTGCCTGAATGGGAGATATTGCTGGATCGGTGGCCATGAGAATGAACTTTTTTTTTCCTTCCTGAAGCGATCAAATTCCGGGGGCTGTTTGTTATGCAAAAAGAAAGGAAGGGAGGGGAGTCCAGAGTGCTACTTTGTAATTCATGAGATGAGGATTTGCTTGAAATTTACACAAATTAGACAAACTGTCCAGCAAGTGCTGTCTTGGGGCGGGGTTCTGTTTCTTGCCAGAAGTGACCACTTAGACATTGGAGCTTGGTGGGATTGGAAGGCGTTTATTGGGGCACGTGGGTGGGTGGGAAGAGGAGGCTAGTCAGGAGGTAGCTACCTGCCTGGAAGGTGCTTTGAATGGAGACAGAAATGGAGGAGGCTCTTTACATAACTGTAATGAGAAAAGAGCACTTCACCATCTCCTGCTGGGAGCAGGAAGGAAAGGAAGGCAGACAGGCTCTCCTGATAAGGCAATCTTATTAAAAGTCCCATTCACTCCTCTCTGCCCCCCAGCAGGATGTCTCCTGTTTATCTCCAGGTTGTCTAGTGCCTTCCAGTGGGGCTCCTTTGAAGCAACTCAGAGCAACCTAGAGGAAAAGTAATAGATTCCTGCTAGGCTCTTACATGCCTGATGCATGGAAGGAAGAGAACCTTGTAATCAGGAAAAGGAGGAATGGTGCCCAGTGGCATTGGTGGAGAGGACAAAAGCAAAAAAAAACCTAAGACAAATCTTTTTCTGAGACTTTGTAGTGAGTTTTGGATTGATCCAATCCAGCCTGATCCTGTCAAACTTTACTTGGATATAGGTTTCATTCAGGCCCACAATCCTAACCTGAAATGATTTTCCATGGCTTTAAACTAAATGTAGTCATTTGCAGAGTAGAGAACTATATACCATGATTCTCGGTCATTACAGCAGGTGATTAGGTGGCTGGAAGCTAAGTAGGGCCAGTTCTGGTTAGTACTCAGATGGGAGACTGCCAGTGAATACTGAGTGCTGTAGGCTATATTTCAGAGGAAGGAACTGGTAAAAACACCTCGGTATTCTCTGCCTAAGAAAACTCTATAAAATTCACAAGATCACCGTAATCAACAGACAGCTTGAAGCCATATACACATACATATGTGGATGGTTTGCGGTGGTGTGTGTATATATTGCCTTTGAAGGCAAATTTGAGCCATACTTTTTGAGAATACTTCCAAGCAGTCCCAGAAGTTCACTCTGTCTTGAAAGTGAGTGAGGGATTACAGTGGAGTGCACTCCAAATTCAGTGGAGCATGCTCCTAGGTATGCATAGGATTATAGTGAGATTAATGTGCTTGATACCATTCTCCTTCGGCAGAATATAACTTTGCAAACTAAGTCGTATGCCAAACATAAGGCCTTCCAAACTAAGCTGTGAGAAATCAAGACTTTTAAAAAAAATCTTTTGACTGTGTTCTAGTTGCAAGTTGACAGTTCTGTTACTCTGTGTGTATGGTTTGTTAAGCTTCAGTGCTAAGTACTGTGTTGCTTGCAGCATACTTAAGTTGGAGCAGTATTGTCATATGCCTTTTCCTGGAATCATGTGGTTTGCAGTTTGCATGCAGAATATTTGTGTCTGGTAAGCCAAACTACCTCTGCTGGCAACATCCAGGAAGTGAATGGATTATCTCTAGGTGGTATGAATGCACAATAAAAGCCCTTACAGCATTGTAATGTTCAGGTGCTGACACTTAGAATTGCAAAGTGGTGCGCAAATATGCAAGTTCTGGAGACAGATGTTTTGTTTGTACTATTAACATATGGAACTGAATAAGCTTACCCAAGGCCAACCTCTAAAACCTTAACTGCTCCTTGGCATTTTTTGTTGCAGCAAATATTGCATCAGAATTTTACATTTCCTTGCTATGTGATAAATGCACATAGCTAAATGTAAAGAAATGATAAATGTACAGAACTAAATATAGAGAGAGGGGAGTCTGCCAAAGTATTTGCTAGATTTGCACAGGATACAAATGTTCTGTCATCAGCTTGTCCCATTTTGCATGCAGACATGATTGAATTATGAGAGCCAGCATGGTGTGATAGTCTAAGCATTGGGCTAGGACTCTGGACACCAGAGTTTCCACTCAACCATGGAAACCCATTATGTGACCTTGGGCAAGTTACACTTTCTCAGCCTCAGAGGAAGGCAATAGCTAATCATCTCTGAACAAATCTTGCCATGAAAACACCATGACAGGTTCATTTTAGGGTCTCCATAAGTCTGAAATGACTTGGAAAGCATACAGCAACAAGTGGTCTAACTGCAACAGTGTCATGTGGAGGTTAGGCTACAACTTTGTGTGCCCTTCATGGGTGAGAATGGGGGAGGGTGGTAAGTCCTAGTGATCTGAGTGACACTTCTTTGAGTGTTCCTAGGATTGAGCTGCATGTGTATTCTTTAGATCTGTGGTCTGGGAGAGTTGGTGAAAAATTTGAAATGCTTAACATACCTAGAGCCACAAATAGAAATTGTGGAAGAGATATGGAAAGCCTCTTCACTTGTTACATTTTTCAGGAATGAAAATGTAAAATGTGAATGAGATAAAAGAGGGGCTTGAAAACAAATAACACACAGGTGTCGAGGTGCTAGGAGACCTCTACTTCCTCTGAAATGTGCATTCAGGGGAGTAAAGTAAGCATGCTGTAAGTTTGTGTTAAGAAAATCCTTTATTTCTGCTCATGGGAAAAAATGCCTGATGTGATACCGAGTCAGAAATGAATGAGAATCCAGAGAAACGACTGTGTTGTCTATAGAACTTGATAGCACTCTGAGAGTTCCATAAAGAAAGTTCCTTTCACTGATATTAGTTGCTTGCAAACAGAAGTTCCACTCTCCTCAAGTAATGCAGGAGGAAACATTGTGATTCCTTGATGATCAGAACCAGCCAAATGGATCTGATTTCCATTGGCTAAGTATTGTGATAGTTATTGGTTATGGTATTGAAGCATGTTCTATGGCAAAACAACCACCACTGCCCTGCAAATGCCACCTGAAAATCTAAAAAAGGGAAAAGCACTAATCCTCTTCTTCTTTTT
The DNA here is from genome assembly GCA_948472985.1 of Iguana delicatissima. Lineage (NCBI taxonomy): Eukaryota > Metazoa > Chordata > Lepidosauria > Squamata > Iguanidae > Iguana > Iguana delicatissima. The sequence continues at coordinate 528,795 of CAOKZL010000212.1, read as the reverse complement.
CATAGGAATTCAGATGTGTTCTAAGCTTTCTGGAGTGATCACTCTTCAGAGTACTGATGGATACAAGAGCTCAGAATGGCAGCGGGTCACAGCCCTTACTAAGGGGTCAGCATGACAGCGGGAGACAGTATGGTGACTCTGATCTGAGGGATGTTCTTGTGCAACAGGTTCACGTCTTGTCCTTGGACCAGATCAAGGCAATCCGAAACACAAATGAGTACACGGAACCACCAACTGTGGCTCCACGGCCTGGGGTGAAAGCTGTGCCACGCCCACCAGCCCAGCACAAAAGTGAGAGGCCACATGGGTTGACTGAGCAGCGGCATCTCAGCAGGGTCCAGCATCCCCCAGTCCACGTCTCTTCCCGGGTCCCCCTGTCCCGTTCCATTAGCACAGTCAGCACTGGCTCACGGGCCAGTATGAGGACAAGTACCAGTAGCAACTCCTCAGAACAGAGACTTCTGGGGTCGTCTTTGGGGACCGTTGTGGATGGGATAATCCGAGTGCAGCCCAAGTCAGAGCTGAAGGTGAGCGAGCTCAAGCCCCCCAGCAAAGAAGATCTGCGCATGCATGTCTACCGATGTGAGGACTGTGGGAAATGTAAGTGTAAGGAGTGCACTTATCCACGAACCCTTCCTTCCTGTTGGATCTGTGACAAGCAGTGCCTTTGCTCACCCCAGAATGTTGTTGATTATGGGACTTGTGTCTGCTGTGTGAAGGGGCTTTTCTACCACTGCTCCAATGACGACGAGGACAACTGTGCTGATAACCCTTGCTCTTGTAGCCAGTCCCATTGCTGCACTCGGTGGTCGACTATGGGGGTTGTATCTCTCGTTCTGCCTTGCTTGTGGTGTTACCTGCCGGCCAAGGGTTGCCTTAAATTATGCCAGAGCTGTTATGACCAGATAACTCGGCCTGGCTGTCGCTGTAAACACTCCAACACCGTGTGCTGCAAAGTTCCCAATGTCCCACCCAGAACCTTGGAAAAGCCAACATAGGATTACTAATCGGAAGAGTGGCAAATCATAAGGATTTTTCTGTAACATCATAGGCAGCCAACTGAAAGAGCTATAATTGTGGCACTGTTAAGGAGGATTGGGGGAGGGAAGGGGACATTGAAGTTTGCAGTGACCTGCTTTTTTTCTGTGTGTTTGCATGGGCCAAGTTAATGGATATGTATCTTAGAATCTACCCAGCGGAGCTCAGAAGGGGGTACACTGTGCAGGACCCAAATATTGCATAAGCTAACGCAACTCAGACACTCCTAGGCAATCTGTTATGTTGTATGTGTGCGTGCGTATGTGTGTTTTGTTTTTTTAATGAATAGTACATTTGTAAATTAGAAGACTACTTCACCCCACTCCCAGTTATTTTCTGCCAGAGATGTGCTATATATTTTTGTATATAGGATATTTTCAACTGTGAAAACATGAGTGTCATAGAATATATGGCACAGGTCACAAAATATTATACTAATATGTTGTACATTCAAAAGAATGTGAAATCAATCAGTATGTTTTAGATTGTATTTTGCCTTACAGAAGCCCTTCAGTTGCAAGACTCTGATTTTCCCCTCTTTTTGGACTTCATATATATTGTACAGTTACAGTAAAATTCAGTCTTTATTTTCTAATTTTTTCAACATATTGTTTAGTGTAAAGAATATTTATTTGAAGTTTTATTATTTTATAAAAAATATATTTATTTTAAGAGGCATCTTACAAATTTCACCCCTTTTTATGAGGATGCCACAGTTGCTGCAAATAAGGGGTGAAAGATACATATGTTCCCTATAAAATAGAAAATATATTAACGTTTGAAATTAAACTGGGCTGCTTGTCATTCTTCTTCCCTTGATTCTGTAAACAAAAAAAGTTTCTAATATAATGAAGCTGTTTCTGAACCCTTTTTGAAATGTCAAAGAAAGCAAACAAACTCTGAGATTATCTGTTGATTATCTGTTTGATTGACTTCTCACGTATAAAACAGGATACAGTATTTATGGAAGTAAGGATGCTGAGAGGAGAGAGGATAAATGAACTCTGATTAGTATGCAAATATTTTTGAAGAACCAGATATTAACAGTATATGTGCAGCTCAGATCAAAGAGGCAGTCATGTGGCTAGTTTTTCCTTCCTCCTCAGTTGCCTGGTTTCTAATTCCACAACAGTTTTCTCTTCCTGCCCTCTGCCAGTGATGGCCTTTTATGTGGAGCAAGATGGAAGACATCAGGACATGGGCTAATTATGTTAGATACTATGCAATGAGAGGATGAGTAGTTGAATGTCTACTGTTTTCAGCAACTATGTAAATACCACAATGCTTCATTTTGGTCTGTGGCCCAAGACCAACTGCTGTTTCATCTAAAGTAAACCAGGTGAATCAATGGGATTTACACAAGGATTGACCTAGTAATTAAATAAGTGAATCTGCTTGAGTTGTGACTGGCAGTTGGATTTTGGCCTTTGTTAATTGCTTAATAAACATCTGGTTTTTGAAAAGTGCCAAAAAAACACTAATATACCTCAGGATGAGGAAGAAGCAGGTAGTTTAAACCTGTAAATGCCAAGAGTTTCTAAGGAAATATAAGCATCACAAGGACTTAGAAAATCTAAATGTGTTTCAGCTTATTCCAGACATATCTTAAATAGTATAGGAAACAAAAATTGCTTGGTTGATTTGTCACTGATGGTTCTTCCCTCCACAGAGGTAACCTTCTGCTGCCAAGTTTCCCACCGGAAATCTAAAAGATGATTTACTTTGTTTGAACTACAAGCTGTTTTGCATTTAAACTATGTGCTTCCAAGTCCACAGCTCTTAAGTGCTGACTGCATAGCTGAGAAAAAGAAGGAAGGCAGGGAGACCTGCCACATATTTGTGTATGGAGGGGTGTATTTTTAAGAATCAGGCTCAGAAGATAGTTGGTCTCTGATTCTCTGAGCCAAAGTTATGGAGACCAGGCCAAAAAGTTAAAAATTATGGCTCAACTGGTGAAGGGCCAAAAGTTTCTGGGCTAAAACTTTAAAAAGTTATCTTTTTTTTTACTACTTTTCTCAGAAATTCCCTACTTAGCATGGCCGAGGTATAAGCCCAAAAGTTAATTTCTCTATGGTCTACTCTATGCAGTCGTAAGCACTATATGTAAGTGTGGCCATCCAGATTGCAGAGATACCACTGCTATGCATTTAAGTTTTGTTATACTGAAAAGTTGAGCTTGGGTGTGTTGAATGTTGCTGTTTTTCCTTTCTACTTCCTACAATTAGAAACTGCCATTACCAACTGGTGATGATTCTGTGTTGGTTTGAAATGAGTTGCCTGCATGCAGTGATTTCACCTTAACCTTCAGACTCCCTGCATGGAATGTATTTTTAGTACAGCATTTTAAAAAAAAAATCATGTAGACTATAGATCAGTACATATAACAGTCTATGTCACTCATTGGACAATGAAGAAAAGTTTCCCAGTTCCATAATGTTTACAGTGCATGCCTGTGTAAGGGAGATTTAGTTAGGCTTGTCTTAGCCGCATATGAACCTCAGTTTAATATTAGTTCAAACCATGCATTTAAATCAGTGAAACTTATCTTACTTATGCCAAAGTCCCATTCATTACCATGGATCTACTCTAATTGGGAATAACACTGACTTTTGCCCAAAGAAAGCCACATGTGTTTCATGCTTTTTCCCACTGCATAAGTTTGTTTTGTGTAGAAAAATATTCGACCTTTTTAAAAAAACCTCAAAAGATCTGACTACTTTATAAAGCAGAAGTGGGAAACCATCCAGATGTTTTGGACTTAGGACTTTCATCAGCTCTAGCCAGCATGACCAACAATAAGGGATTATTTGGAATGGTAAATCAAAACATGTGCAGATTCCTAGTCCTGCTAAAATGCTGTGAGATTGCTTTTTTTAAAAAAAATGAATTACTGTCTTGGCATATGTCAAACCACCCCAACCATAAGTTTGTCAAATGCTGCCATACACTTGCCTGCATTTTTTGCTTGTGTCTGTCAGCTATTATAGACAGCAGTGATCGTCAGATTTCTGGGCTTCCACAGTAAGAAGATCAATGATATAGAGCAGCTTCTCCAAAAGGCAGTTTAATACTTGGCTGTTGCAACATAAATCTGTGAGGAGGCAGTTTGGAAAATTTATGTGTTCTCAAGTTCTGAGAGTTTTCATTCAGCAATCTTATTTTAGTTGTATCTGTTTAACTTTTGTAAGTCACCTTGAGTCCTGGACTGGGAAAGAAGCAGGATTTAGAGTAGTGATAATTTTCCAAGCTCTAGATCCTAGATTAGAGCTTGGAAAATTAGCTGATGTGAGCAAGGCAGATCTGGGAACTGTTCAGTATGAACTGAGGCCCTTAAGGCTGAAGAAGTGGTCTTTGTGTAATTGAGTGCTTGACATGTAACAGAAAAAGTATTTTACTTAGAAAACTATCTTCTTGAGGACATTTAAGTTAGCACTCTTAATACTGGCATGCAATGGTTCTGTGTTCAGGTTCATTTTTTTTTTCATATGTATTTATTGCAGAGGTGGTCCTCTAGTTATTTTGGATTACAACTCCCACTGTCCTTTACCATTAGGCATTCTGGGTAGGGTTAATTGGAGTTGTAAGCCCAAATTTTGACTGTTGGTCTAATATTCATTTGATGATCTTGATAGCTTGACAGGTATGTACTTCTATGTAAATCTCAAAGGAATTTTCTTAAGCTTTCCTCTGGTTTTCAAAATGGCTCAGGATTTGTTCAAGTGTGTGTCCTTTTTTAAAGAAAAAAGAAACAGTAGGCATGAACTCAGAATTAGAATGAGGCAAACTTATATTCCCTTTGTACTTGCTAATGGGACCATTGAATTCTGGCTGTCTTTTATATGTAACTGCTGGCTGAAATAATGGGCTGCAAGGTCAAACTGGTACAACCTGCAGTAGACTTTTCAGAGCCTGGAAAAGTTACTTGTTCTCTCAGTAAGTAACTTGTCCAAGCTCTGACAATATGTTTTAATGGGGGAAGGATGATCTAAAGTAAGGGTAATTTATCTAAGAAATCAAAAAGGTGAGAATCCAAGGTTGCACAAAAATATCAAGGGCATTGGACCCATGCATGGATCCTCCCAGTTTTCAGACTGTAGCCCCTTTTGCTGCATAAAAAGCTATTCCAAGGATCTTCTAGCATTCAAATGTGTAATGTAAAATGTTGCAATGGAGAGTCTGGAGAATTCTCTGGCTGCCTTTGGAAGGGCGGGTGCACGCAGCAAGTTGAATCTCATTTCTTCTTATAGGCTTAGGGCAAATGATAATGATTTCAATCCAAATCCTGCTGAAATAGTTTAAATAAGTCAAGCACAGTAAATCTTTAAGCTCTTGTTTTTTAAAAAAAGCACAGAGAGAGAGAGAGAGAGAGAGAGAGAGAGGGAGCTTAGCAACCAGAAACTAACTCTTTAAAAAAAACTATCATTATATCCATAGGAAAGAAGGGCTCTATATTTGGGCAGTCATCAAGAAAAGTCCACAATGATCTGCTGTCTGGACTCCATAAGCAGTGTTGCTTTGAGATAATGTCTGGAAATGGTTCCTTCAGATGTACCAACGTTTGTAATGACAGAACAGGCCAGAGAGCAGAAGACCCCTCAACCCAGAGCTTAAGAATGTTGCTTCAGGAACTACAATTCCTACAAGCCCTAGGCAGCGTGATTGCCATGCTGGCTGGTGTATTCTGAGAGCTGTAATCCAAAAAAGTAACTTATTCAAGGTCTGTACCTTAGTCCCTCTTTTTTAAAAGAAGAGTTTAGCAGTTCCCTGCACAAACCTTTCTTTGTGTGTGGCCTGTGTGTTTCAGTGAGAACAATCACCAAAATAGTGTACAGAATAGGTTTTAAAAAATAGTATGTATTCCCAGATGTTTAATTGTTTGATGCAGTAGTGTGTGTTAAGCTGTTATTTTAGAAAGTTCACCTCACCTCCAAATTTTAATATGTGTCTTACATGAAATGGAGACTTTGTCTTAACATCCAAGAGCTTTTTCTTGTTCTTGTCTAAAGGGTTTATGCAAAATGTCTTTGTAATTTTTCTGCAAGCAACAAAGAAGCACATGGAGGTATGTTCAGGTGGTATCTCAGGTTGTTAGGATGGAATATGCTGGCACTCTTCCTTAACACTAGTCCTGAATTTCTACAGAAGTCAGTAAATGTGCATCTGAATTAAACATGTTCCAGATCAGCACGTTGTTCCTGCGCATGTTTAATATAGAATTTACATTTATGCAAATCAATTTTAAATGATGAAGTCAAGAAGAGAAATTTTTTTCAGGAACTTTTTTGTTTTCTTTAGATTTTGAATAAATAATTCAGTATGTGAAGTGAGAACCTTCTTCCCTAAAAATTACCCAATATTCCATATAGCACGCTTAGTAAATTTGCTCTTCTTAAGAGGGATTCTTTAGTCTCGTATATGACTTATTGAAAAGTTGCCAGAAACTGAAGTGAGGTGCATGTTCTTACTGTGTTCCATTACATATACTCTTCATGCAACAGAAGATAAACAGTCTAAAAATAGAACGCCTTATACAGATGGATACCTACACGCATCCATGAGTATTCACCCATTCATGAACTCAGCCTGTTTCTGTGTGACAGATCAGATGACTGGCATACATTCATACAGATAGCTATGTGCATAAGCAAGGTGCTAAGCCATAAGCATGTCTGATATGCAACTGGTAAATGCGTAAACCAGAAGCTGACTTCTGTGCTTCACTGTACATAAAATCCATAATGGTGCAAACTTGCCTGCTTGTGTGTCCACATGTATCTATTTATGGAGTCCCAAATAGAACTCAATTTAGACTTCTCCAATTTCTGTGCTATCTACAGGCTATAATTTGCACAGAAGTCAGTTTGACCTTCCATCATATTTACACTGGGAACTAGAAAAGCAATTCAGTGAATTCTGAAGGAGTGAAAGACTAAGGTGTCCCTTCTAGGTCATTACCTTCCCAGTACTAATACATACATTCATTAGCTTCCCAGTGCTGAAGCGAACAGTAAAAGATTACCCAGAAGTTTGGATATTTTTAGCACCCATAAAGCAACACTCTTAAGACAGTCTTCTCCAACCTGTTGACTTTGAGGCATGGTGAACTTCATCCCATCATCTCCAGCTAGCATGGAGATGTTTGTAATCAAGCACGGTTTGAAGGGAAGAGTTTGGAGAAGGCTGATCTAGGACTACTGAAAACAGCATATGCTTCTTAGCAATCCAGAAGTGAATGCCAGTTATTGGTCAATTACATAACACATTCCCATAGGTAGCGCTCAATTACTAAGTGTGAAATATGAATCAGTTTTATGCTGGATTTTAAATAGCTGGCTTTTGATTAATCGGAAGTTCAACTGGAAGGATTTGGTCTTAGCATGGTTTCAACTAACATGGTTTGTTTCAGTGAGATTTAGTCATGAGTTAACTCAGTGTCGACTGAGACTTCTATGATTAAAGGAAGAGCTTGGAAATAATTAACTACACATAACATGTTACTTGTACTTAATCTCTCTCCAACACGGGTATAACTGCTACGATTGTAATTTAATGATAGATAATTTCTCTCCTTCTGTAAAATAACTAAAACTTTTAGTTAGGTTCATAGTTATATGAGTAGAGGACAAGTGTCACAAGGTTCAAAAGTTGGATTGTGTTTTGTCTCGTGCTGTTGCTCTAGGTTCTGTTATAAATGTTGAGCCAACAATCAGCTAGATCAAAATGTACTTGTATCACAACTTAGTGGCTTGTAGCATTCAAATTCTTTTCCCAAAATATAATTAGAAATGGGAAAATAAAGAATTACTTTCAAAATTGTCATTATCACAGTAAGTAGCTTCTATTTTGATTCTTGCAATTATAGCTGTAATTAAGTACTTTTTAAAAGTAATTTTGTATGTTCTGGTTAAAAGTAAATCAGGTGTGTGTGACTGAAGAAAAAGAGCAGCAGCATTGACCTTAATCCAAAACAATCAAGTGTGACAAGGACCATTTAAACCAATAATTTAAAGCATACTAATGCCTGTGTCTAAGTGTGTCTTTTGTGTATTGAAAAAACATATAATTGGTCCTGCTATGTCACAGATAGGACACCCTTTTGTGAAGTTGTTTCTAGAACTAATTTTTTCCCCTCCATTCAGTTATTTTGTGTGTCTAGAAAGTACTTTGGTATTCTGTCTCAAACAAATAGAAGGGTTGTCTCATAGAAAGTTCAACCAGGACAAACCATAAAGTAGTTAATGTTTCCCCTAATTCGTGAAAAGGTTTTGTAGCTCATAAAAAATGAACTTTAATTCCTTTCTTATGAAAAGTAAATACTAATAAAAGTATTTTGAAAACACAATTGCAAAATCTAGACCTGCTAGAACCATAAGGTGGCAGTGGGCAACATGTTCATAGTACAGGTTACATGTGTGAGACCAAGTCCTAATTTGTAAGTCACAACTGCCAGTATCCAACCTGCCGTGATAGCTAGATCCGATATTAGTCCTGTCTGCAGCAAATCCATAAAAAGACTAAGACTTCTTGGTCACTTCAGTCACATTGATTTAGTGAATCTATTCAAGCTAATAATATTGGATTTAGCCTTGGGTGTGTATGGACTTTGAAATCAGAGAGGAAAAAAGATATCAACAGACTTTGGAATATGGGTCATATTGTTTGAATATGCATGTGCAAAAAAGGGTTTCAGAAAGAGAAATCTTGACTATCCAGAACCAAGATCTCTGTGAATGATAGGACTCATGCCAGGTCTGTGGTCTCTTCTTCTAACAAATTTGGTAGACCAAGTGAAGGAAAACTTTAGTCTTTGAGGCCCCTCCCTAAACTGCAAACCCTAGGATTACATAGTATGCTGAAAGTGGGATAATAGCACTATAACAGTCTAGTGCAGAAATGGCCAAAGTATTTGAATATGAGGCCATCTTTGACCCAGAGGCCTAATTCAAATAGCCCTCTTGCTCTGACTCTCTCTGATCAGGCTTGTCAATATTTGACAGAGCTGTTCATCTTTTCAAATGTGTAGATGGTCAGAGATCCTTGTGCTCAGCAGCCAGATCTGTAGACTGTAGCTAATGAGTTTGAGTTACTCTTTGATTAGCATTTTATTCTTTTTCTTAAAATACATTGATACCATTATGGAGTTGAATACTGCCCTAAAGGTCCTTGGCTGACTTTAAGAATGTTGTCTTGCAGGGATGGGTAAATGGTGGCCCTCTAGATTTTGATTAATAATTTTACCCATCATTCCTTATCACTAGCTACACTGAAGAAGATGGCTGGAACTGAAGTCCAAAATGGTCACTAGTTCTTTCCCATCTCTGCTATCTAGCTTTGCCCTCACAATAAGCTGGAGCTAATGTACATTTTTCGGGGGGGGGGGGACCTCTCTACCTTGTTTCTCTTCTTTATATGCTTCTATATTTCTTCAGCCTACCCCAGTTTGGGCTTCTTGTGCCCTAAGGTTTATTACAAATTTGGTTTAGGGCACAAAATTAAAACATGAGATATATCAGCTTCAGAAAGCAGGGCTGTGCTTTTGAGGGTTTTATGATGAGCTGATGAAAAGAGTTTGCTTTGCCTCTCAAAAAGATTTCCAGCATTTTCACCAGATTCAAGTTTCCAGGCCCCAAATGCTTCTACATAGTTCTATGGCTGTTTGCTTTGCATGTGCTCTGTGATGACAAAATGGAATTGAAGTTTAACTTACTTTCCTATCACTTCAATTCAGCATGATTCTAAGACGTACCAGTCTTTAACACTGATATTGAGTCATAAGCAATCATGTTTATTATCCTTTATCACTGGTCTGCGTTCCAAAGGGCTATTCACAAGCCAATGAAGGAAAACAGTCCATGTTGCTCATGGCCTCACCCCACTCTGTGCACATGGAACAAAAAGGTGGTACAGAGCTCTGGCCAGGCACACCCTGCCCCCTGGAAAAAGTAGCTTTCTCAGGCTTTGGACCAATGGGTTTAAACATGTTCAGGATACACATATATACGCATGACAGCAGCTCCTTATTTTCATTCATGGATGAAGTGAAACATTGGCAGAGAGATGCACAGTCCTGCCTGTGGAACATTGGCAGTGGGAGCACAGTCCTATTTCATCTTCAGCAATTGATTATATACATAGATGCAGCTCTTTGGAACAGTGTTTGAGTGCCCAGTACAATGACAGAAACTGTACAACATCCATTGTCGCTTACCACTGGTTATGCTGGCTAGAATTTGCAGTCTAATGACATTTCAAGAGCCACATAGTCACTGCTGCTAGTTTTTTGGTATAAGCCAGGAACAGGAAACCTCTGGACAATGGGCCAGCCCCTCTGGGCAATCCTCCTTTCAGGCCCACCTCCCTAGGAGATGGAAGGATGTAGGCAACCTGAAAGTCAGTAGGCTGGATCTATATGTGATCTTCTGCTTGTTGAAAGCCTCGTCTATTCATGGAATATCTTTTTCCAACATAGAAGAATATTGCATATATTGCAATATTAATTCCAGATCCAGAAGAGTTTCTGCACTTGTGCAAATTCCTGTGTGAGAGACATTGAAAAAGTTTATTCTCAGAACTTTGTAGTGATCCCACAGGAGTTCACATGGCTACAACAGGAATGGGTAAACTTTGCCATTTCAACTCCCAGAAAGCACAGTCAGAATGGCCAAGGGCAACAAATTGTGAGAACTGTAGTTCAAACAGCTACAGCATCAAATTCTGCTCTCCCCCCCCCAATATTTCAGCCTATATTTTTCTTATTCTGTGTTCTTCTCTTATTTCTACCATGAGCTGCAGTGCAGTGTGAGAAGTTTTCGGCTGGGATATGCAGAAGCATTCAGTGACCAGTGCTGATATATTTCCTCCTGCTCAGCACACTTTCTATCAGTCCTGTGCAATGACCAACGTGCTTTTTACAAATCTTGATCAGTGTATAACATAAGCACATGGAACAAAGTGGAGCTTTGACAAAGTAAAAGTGCTAGTTTTGAGTGACATTCAAATTACTCCACATAAAAACATGGGTCAATAGGAGGGTCACTTGAATCTGTTCTACTCATATGTATGAGTATAATATTTTAAGCCATAGGAGTTCTGGAACCTTGTGGTTAAAACAATCCCTGGAATACTCCAGGGGGGTTGACCATAAATTAAGCAGTGTGGTGAATTCAGAGTGCTGAGAGCATAAAATACTGTATGTCATTTTATTATTTCCCAACTATTTTCCTAGCTGTCCAAGTTTACTTGTTGTGAAAAGTATGCTAGTGAATAGTACTTTGTGCAGGTTTTGCCAGAAATAGCATTAAAAAAAAAAAGCAACAGTATCAATGACACTTCTCTGATCTTAAGTGCTATTTTAAATTAGGAATGTGTTTTGAAGTAATTCATTGCATGTATTTTAAAATAGTGCAAGGACAAAAGACAGTCAAAATGGTCATGTCCATTTATTAGTTTCACCAGTTTGTCTATTAAACAGGGATGGGAGAAAATAATTTTTAATGTTCAGCAGAGCATCCAGTGGAGAGGAGGGAACTTTCTGGTCACTACAAGACACCTGTGCCTCTGCTGACAATAACTAACCTTATCAAAACCTCTAGGACAGAGGTGCACAAACTTATTGGCCTCATGGGCTGCACCTGGCATTGGCTGGAGAGCCAGGGAAGCATATGTGTGCATGAATGCATACACACAGAGAAAGGGGGAGGGGAGGGGAGGGGAGGGGGCAGAGGCCGACAGAGACAGTGGCAAGAGCAGCTGGAGGTTCTAATGTCAGCAAGGAGGTGAATCCATTCTGGATTTCAGTCTGAGCTACTGAATTGATTTTGGGAATGAGAGGTTCTGCCCCTGGGTTAGTGCCTTTAAAGTCTGGACTAAAATTCACATTGGATTTACTGTTCCACTGGCATGGAGGCAGGGAACCAAATGCATGAAGGAACTGAGGAATAATATATTTCGTATCCTGCCTGAGACTTACAGTCTTTTGTATTTGATCAATTAGGATGAGAATCAGCAGCTGCCACTGCACTTGCATACCAGTGGGCCTGGGTGGGGATGTTTAATCCTTTCTATGCTGTCTAATCTGCCCTAGAGATCACTGGGATGGTAGGAGCTTCCATCTGTCCCTTCCCACCTGGAAACTTCCATCTTCCAGCAGCAGAGAAACACTTGCTACTAACAGGAATCACACTTGCTGAAGCAGATGAAAGCAAAAGCCCCTGCCTTGCAGCACTCTCAATGAGTGGCTGTTTTTGTCTGCACAGAAATAGCAGTCTTCATGTTGGTCATCATGGAAAAAATACAATCTCAGTGGAGACTGGGGGGCAGGGGCTTCCACCTGTCAGATCCACCAGTGATCCTGAGTGAGATGGTTCTGTAAAGAGCTGCTAATAGCCATATAGAAACAATGTTTTCCCTTTGACATCCAGATAATTAGCCTCACCAAGCTCTGACACAAGTAGGGTAAGTACAGCCCATGGGTGACATGCAGGTCCCCCAGTACTGTTTTTGTGATACCCAGGGCATCCATGTGCATCACAAAGATTAAGGAAAAGCTTTTTGTCCCCAAATGCCCCCCAATGTTCCCTAGGAGATGTGCAGGGGACAATTTAGTCACTTCCCTCCCAAACACACCTGCTACATAGAGCCCACAGGAGGCCTTTTTCTTACAGAAAATGTCCTGGAAATTGACTTTCTGATCACTTCCTTTCCAAAAGCTAATGCCATTGCTACCGCCGCCACCACTGCTATTGCTCCTCTGCCTTCTATATATTGGAGACACCTGAGCGAGCATCTCAGCTTCACTTCTTTTAGCAATTTCATGAAGCTATTGAAAAGTGTCAGGATCAAGCTGAGGAACACCACCATGGCAATGATACCAAAAAAACATTTCCTGCATCTAATGATTGTAATGGGATTGCAAACACTGCTATACTGTATAGTGCTCACATCCCAACAGAAGACAGCCTGTCTAGAAGGTTTCCTTGGCTGATGGTTTCATTGTCCACTGAAAGATTCAGTGAAATCAACGGTCAATGATCCCTCTCTCTCATAAGTCACCTGTGATGGAATGAAAGCAGTTTCACACCCAAAGCCAAACCTGATGCTGGAATGATGTGGATCTTGAAAATCAATTTTATTTTAAGGGCTTTATCCCACTACAATTACAACATTGTGATTCTACTTTAACTGCCATGGCTGTATTCTGTGGAGTGCTGGGGTTTGTAGTTTGATGAGGCACTGCATTAAGAATACCCTGGTCATCAAAGGGGATAATATTGACCTCTTTCACAAACAGTAATTTACAGTCTCTTGAGCTATTTTATACTAGTAACCATCACATTTTGTGGCTATTAGTTCCTTTATGCCTTTCTCTTATATTACATAAAAAGGATTCTACCACATTAGGAAGAACTTCCTGACAGTAAGTGTAGTTCGACTCGCTGCCTCAGAATGGTGGAGTCACCTTCTTTGGAGGTTTTTGGAGAGAGGAGGCATGGCCATCTGTTAGGAGTGCTTTGACTGTATATTCCTGTGTGGTATGGGGGTTGGACTCAATGCCCCTTCTGGTCTCTTCCAACTCTATGACTGGGTGTTGTTGTTTTTTTGTAGTTACTGTGAATAAAGCATCAATTTTTGTCCTCTCACCAGCAATCATCATGCAGAACATACCTATCATTGCTATGTTCAAGGGCAATGTTCTCTTCTGCACAGCTCAGAGCTGCATATAACTGAAAAGCTTATCACACTGTGGGATCACCCATGTAAACAGTTTCTTCATGTCTTTTCATAATGCCGGTGGTGTTTCCTGTCTCTCCAAGCTCAGGTAGGAATGAAGGAAATAAAAGAAGTCCTTCAATTCATACAGAAAAGGATCCTGAACTTCCCAGTGTAAAGGAATATTCAGTTCCCCAAAAGTGAATATTAGCAATCAGTGCTTATAACATTTTGAGCAAGTAACTCATGAAGCCTTGCTCTTGTGAGAAGTAATGATAATTAGCTGACAGTGCTCTGATAATTTTTGAAATGTAACTTCAAGGCTCCTGTTCTTTTTTCTTATGGTTCTTACTCTGTGAATCAGACTTGGACCATACAGCCATTCAGACACAGGACATCTTTAAATAGAAGATTTTTGTCTGGCAGCCTTTAGAATGAAAGCCTTTTCCTCTGTGAACCTGGATGTATGGTCCACCTTAAAAGGTAATGTCCTATGTACACTAGTCACCTCTGTGCCCCTACAGCTCTTCTAAAGCAGGAGTGGACAAGGTGAAGCCTGTGGCAACATTTGACCCCAGCCCTTTTTCTGTGGCCTCCTGGGCCAAAGCACTGGACCCCATTTTTACAAGCAAGATGAGAAATCACCTGGAAAACACCCAAACTACAAATACACCAAAACATTGCAGTTTGGCTTAATTTTCCCCTCATGTGCTCCTCTGTTCTTGTGGTGGAAAAAGCAGCTAAAATTAAACCATATCAAAACCAAAAGTGACTTTTCTGGGCCATCCAGAATGTGCTACTTTCTGGATGACTCACCCTGCTAGGAGGGGTACAGGAGTGGAACTTGGCCTATGACTTCTCAACAACTGCTCACCCCTTCCCTAAAGTCTCCTTTTCAAATATACCCTGAACATTTTCTCAAGGAGTGGCTTTTAGAGCTGCCAGTTGGACATCTGCAAGCTTCCCAAGTGAACTTTTTGGTAAGTCCATGTGTTTTGAAATAACTGAACTATTCCCAGAGCTGAGAATAACTTCCCTCTTACCTTGGCTTGTTCCCATCTCTGAAAGATAAATTAATTTTCTCCCTCTCTCTCTTCTTCTCTGTCTCCAACTGCCTCCAGTTGCAGAGGAAGTAGATGGCTTCTGGAAATCATAAAGTGCTAGATGATTTTAAACATGGGTCCTTGGATGGGACTCAAGCATATGCTGCGTTTGAGTTTGGCATCCAACAAGGATCTCAGAACAACTGCTGATCACACACAAACGGAATCCAGACATGGAAGGAAAGAAATCTATGCATAAAAGTCCAGGTCATGTGCTTGCCCTGTCTCTCTCCTTCTCTGTCTCGTAATTGTAACCAAGAAAGAGGAAAATGTGTCCATCCTTAAAATACACACACACACCCCCGCCATACTGGGTTAGCCAAAGTGGCTGGGGAATAAATCTCATACTTGAATATTTAGGGCGTTGTTTAAGTTAGCACTTTTAAATCCTATTAATTTCAACTTTCTCCTCTTGAACTCAATAAAAAATTTGGATTTTGGCCTTGGACTGTTCGCTCAACCTTAAAATCTTGTCAGGCATCAATTCCACTGAGTTCAATGTGTCTTATTTCCTACTGATTTCCCTTAAGGCATTTCCCATTCCTTCCTTCCAGATTTTTAAAATGTTAAAGAACAGTGAAAGTTTAACTCTTTATTAGAACATACTTCTATGAGCGTGCTTTAATAAATTAATGCAAACATATATTACACACACACACACACACACACACACACACATATAGAGAGAGAGAGTATTTTGCTTTCTGCATATGCTATTAAACTGGTCTAGAGTTCTAAACTTCATCCCATTTATTGCTCAAGCTCAAACACGGCATGGGTAGTCTAATCCATGTTTAAGATATATTCAATTTTAATGAGATTACTCATGTGGATTGAAGCCTCTGACCATGATCCAGTTTTCCACACTAAAGTGGATATTCCTTCCTTGTAGGTCATGGCAACAGAAGGCTTCCATTTATTTATTTTTATTCCCCTGCCACCACCATTTATTTAGTTAGCTTACCATATCTGTCACCTGTTTGTTCTTACCAGTAAAAAAGAACGGCATTTTTTTCACTGTCTCCTCTATGTTGCACATTCCATTTAAAAATTCTACCAAACACTATTTTTGTGTTAAAGATCTATAAAGTAGCAGGTAATGAACATAATCTTCTACCCTCTGAAACCCACAGAAATAAACATGACTGGTTCTTTCTTTATATATAGGGGTGGGGGGAGAGACAGAGAGAGACTTCTTCAACAAACCTATAGGGCAGCTTTCAAAAACCCTTAAAATACATATGTTTACTAACAGTGTGCCCAAAAGTTATATTTAAATGATTGGGATATTTCTTTTTCTTTTCTTGTCTTGTCTTGTCTTGTCTGACAAAATATTTTGCACACAAAATAACAATGTAGGGGTCAGGGAATGTCCCCCATAATCACTGTTTTGACAAGGCACCATTCCCAAGAAGACCCTGCCTCTTTAATAGCCATCTATATTAATCCCATTCATTCATCCATTCACTTTTTCCATTGGTATCCTAACATTCCTCCAATGAGCTCAAGATGAGCTCATAGCTAACCTTTGCCCCCACTTCATCCTTGCAGCAATCTTTTGTGAGATAGCGGTGGCCAAATCAGCTACAATGTCAATGGGGAGGAGAGGGTGAAACTGTCCCAGGTTTTAAAGAAGTGATCCAATGTGCTGAATCTGTTGTGAAGATAGTGTTTAGTCCCTTAAATATATCCTTTTGAGTTCAGACTAAAACATGGAGCAGATTTGCTGTCATGGATATGAAAGCCATCAGCCACCACTGGTGTAAAGTAGCTCAGGCAGAAACAGAGAATGAGGACCAAAGTCATCCAGTGAATTTTGTAGCTCAGTGGGAACCTGAACCTAAATCTCCAAAGTGCACTTTAGATGCTGTATTATAATGCTGACCACCACATCAAGAGACAATGACACTTGGAGGAGAACCTCTGGGGATGGCCTGAAACTCAATACGTGCACATAACTCTCTCTCCAGATAAGTAAGTGGCATTAACTGAAAGCAGAGCACCATAGACGTTGTGTTAAAATGAAAGGTGGCCCAATAAGAAAAGACACAGCACAACTCCTCAAATTCTATCTGTCACAGCAATGAAAAATGCAGTCACTGACCAAATGTCCATGCATATTCTGATAGACACGCTAGTCACCCAGAGAACACAGATCTTTCTGTTCAATTGAGGTGTCCATTACAGGCATTCTAAGGACTCAATCTAATGTTACACCTGTAAATGAAAGTAGCATTTCCCTGCCTATGCCAATGGCTGGAAAAACCCACCTAATTTGTTCCAGAAGATGCCTCAACAGTCCAGAGCAGATTTTGGGTATATGCAAAGTGTCAAAAGGGAAAGAATGAATTGATTCTGTCCACCATTGGATCCAGCCACGGGGATTATCCACTGTGTGATACACCACCTCCTGTCAGCAATGCCCTTCTGCATTCTACATAAAGCAATCAGATCAATGACTGTGCAAAAGAAGAAATGGATATAAGTTTTAAAAATGCTTCAGCTTCTTAGGGTACTCCCTCACTGACCTTTAAAGTAGCATGACAGAGCAAAGAAACTTCAAAGGGAGATTAGGGGAAGTGACTCCTGAGTTACAGTTGATCAGGAACTTGCAGTCTCTCATCAGAAGTTTGAGTTAGGATAACGGATTCTTATCACATTAATACGCTTACCTAGAGCCAGGATGCTTGCATTATCAGCAGCACTTTTGTGAATGGCCAGAGTTAAGAATGTAATCATCACTGTCTGAACATTATGCCTTTAATTTACTTCTGACCTCAATGTCTACAATTCCAATCAGGTACATTCTCTATATACTTGAAATTTTGGATAATGCATCATGCATCATGCATCTGCTGGGTCACTATAGCCAAGGAAGCTCATGCTATAATAAACTTGTAAGTCTTTAAGGTGCTGCATAATTCTTTGTTGTGTTGCAGCAATAGACTAATGTGGCTGCTGCTTTGGAAAACTAGGAATGTACTTGTTGAAATGAATCACAGAGATTGGGTTTACAGGGATGTGATCTGGCCAACAGTGAGATCCCTACCCCTGACTTGAGACCTACATGAAAGTACCCATTACCAAGCATTACATTCATTTTTCAAGTGTTGCTCAGTTTCATATTTTAATTCACCTCTAAAAAAGCACACAAAGAAAAGCTGTTAAAAATTGCTCTGCCCACATAATGTTGTTCCAACTCATGACACTTTGAGTCTCATGCTTTGAGCATGAAGCTGCAAAAAAGCAAAATACAGAAAGATCTTGGGACCTAGAAGCACCTTTGCTATAATGTTAGCAGAGATAATCCAAAGAAGTGTTTTCCCCTGCTAACACTGAACATACCTATGAGAGGGGGAAAATCCTTTAAGACTTAACTTTCTACGATCTTTGTTGAAAAGGCCTAAATCCAATCACTACTGTTGTTCTAATTAGAACAGAACTGCTGAATCACCTTGCTGAAGGGCAATCAACACTTATGTAAATCCCACTGATTCACTAAGCCTGCTGTAGTTGAGATTAGCAATTGGACAGAGGCCAAACGACTTTAAAGATGCAACCCTAAGCACACTTGAATAGGGAACCCTGGTAGCAGTTGGCTTCTGTTGGGCAATGGATCCACTCCGGATTTTAGTCCAAACTGCAAAGGAGCTATCCAGGGTGCTGAACCACATCCCCAAAATAGGTTCTGTCCCTTGGATAGCTTCTGTAAAGTCTGGTCTAAAATGCAGAGCAGATTCACCATCCCACCAACATGGAAGCCACCAGATGCCACAGACAGAGAAGTTCCACCCAAATCAATGGATAGTATTAGGTTTAGAGGGATACTATCATAGTAGCACTCACCTTCTGAAACTCTCTCCTTAAGAGTTAAGATTACCTTCTTTCCTCATATTATTTTAATTGCCAGGCAGAAACTGCTTTATTTGGAAGGCTTCGTAGAAGAGGATTTTCCAAAAATTGGAGCCGATGACAACCAGATCCTGTCTGCTCTTGGAATCTAAGCAGGGTACAACCCACTGAGTACTTGGATGGGAGACCATCAATAAAACTAGGTGCCATAGACCATTTGACAAACCATCTCTGAATATTCTTTGCCTAAGAAAATCCTATGAAACTCATGGGCTCTCCATAAGTCAAAAGGTGACTTAAAGGCACATACACATACAATTGTTCTATTTCTCATCAAAATGAGAGGGAGAGGGAAAAACAGAGCTGGAGGAAGCCCTCCCTCAATTTGCTAGAATAGTGCATAAATGAGGTATGCAGGTGGCTGACAGAAAACCCACTAGGATTGCAAAACATGCAGCTACAGGTCCTTTTTGGGGAAGAGTTTAGGTCCCGCCTTTCTGTTACATGTTAAAATTTTGTCCCCTGGGGAAAGATATTCACCCACATGAAAAGGGGAAGCCAAATTGCCTTCCAGTTCCAAGAAAAAGTATAGATATCTGCCAAATGTCATTTCCAATTCCCATTGTTGAAGTAGGAAGCTAAATGGAAGCAGCAACCTTCCAATAAACTCATTCCAAACTTTTCCTGATTAATTCCAGATCTTTTCTAATTATGTACTGCTCCTAAATAAAGCTCACATCTTGAGTCTCTTTGAGACTTACAGCATGGCTGATCTGATAGGGTGCGAGCCTTCAAACTCCTTGTAAACAATGTTCTCCATCATTAAAGTGGGTCAGGGGGAGAGAAAGTGTCTGCCTTTTGATAACTGCAATAAATGCACATTTCCTATCTGTGACTTATGGAAGTTCTCTGTGTGAGCTCCCTAGGATATAACGCAGGCTGGTCTTGACTAAGGACGGCAGTTATATCCTGCCAGGGAGCTCTTCTAGATGCTGTAGTAATGAAAGAGGGACTAGATGAATAAACAGAATGGTCCAGCTGATGTAAAGGAATCTCTGATAGATTCTGAAACATGGCAGTTATCAGAGCTAAATCAGATGTGCGTGATTTCTCTATAGTTTTTTACTACACACAGGGTCCAAGTTCGCACTTGGATGAATATCAGTTGCTTACCTCAGAGGAGGGGAACTGTTTTCAACCCAGGTCATTTTGTAAAGTGTTTCCTCACTTCAGCAGGAGATGGAACTTAGGGCACAGGGCAGGGTCAAGGACAAAATAGGCAGGGCCAATACAAAATGGACAGACCTTGATGTAATTCTTGACCATTCTTCTACCAGTCTAGACATTATTTCACCAAGCAGACAAACTCCGCCTTATTTCTATATACATCTGGTCAGAAGTGAAGCCCCAGTATAAAAATTTCACTTCCTGCAAAAGACAGCTCAGTTGCATGCAACAGCTTTCCTGGCTGTGAACCATGGCCAGCTTTATGCAGGGCCTAGGCAACCTATGGTTCAAGAAGGGGAAGGAATAACTCAGCCCAGAATTTTAGAGTGACACAGAGAGAGAGAGAGAGACAGAGAGAGACAGAGACAGACGCCTTGGACTTCAGGCCACCCTGATGCAGGGTCTTTGAAATTATATCTCTTTAAATACCCTGTTATCTCCAATCACCAAGGGAGATAATAGCAGAAGAGACACGCCGGCTAGAAGGGGAAGTCCCTCAGGTGCTATTTTTGATCATGGGAAGCTGACTACGTGAACTGACTCAACGGAAAAGCATTGTTCATGTGGTGATATGAAGACTATGCCTGAAGTATAGTCTCTGCAGTGACTCATTCACACATGCAAGTCCTTTTATATACTGTTTCTACTCCTGATCAAAGTTTTGTAGTTTATACAGATTGTAATTAATTGTAATCTGGTGCAAGTCACCCTGGAGGGACTCAGAGCTCACACATACACAGACCCATACACACACACACACACACACACACACACACACACGTATATACTGAATGAAGCAACAGTCTCTCTAACAGCAAACTAAGCAACAGATTCCCTTCTGTATAGAATGAGTAGGGACAAGGGAGTGGGGTGGGCAGAGGCAGCAGACTGGACACTGTTCCCCCTCTCCACATGAAGAAAATTAAGTGGAGACACCCAAACAAAGCTCCTCCATTCTTTCCCATTCAACATAAGTGGGCCTATTTCTAACAGACATAGGGATAGATTTCTACCTCCAAGAGGTAGCTAAATAAACCCTAATTGTGGATCTGCTGCAATGTATGTGGGATTTAAAAACAAACAAACAAAGGAAAGCTTCTATTCCATCATTGGCAAGTTAACAGCAGGTATGAGACTAGGTTCAAGGAACATTATCAGACTGGTGCTTTGCTGTTTTGTGGTCCATTTGCATGAACAATTTGAAGTGAAAGTGTTGACCTTTAGAGGTCTGCATGTCTTGGGGTCTAGATCTTCTTGCATATCAGCTAGGGAACATTTTCCTCTACATCAACCTGCTCATATACTAAAGATGCATCTGGCTGGGGATTTTATCATGGAATCAGCATACTTCATTCACAGAATTTTAGGAAAATCCAAATAATTTTGCCATCGTCCTGTAAACAGTTAGTGTTTTCCCAGCACTTTTGTCAATTTTTTTCTTTATTCCTGAGAATAGAAATAAAAATTAAAGCGAAGAAACGACTGCACTGACTGATAGATCTTGAAGCCCTTTATGTGGAAGCATCCTAAGATCTTTATTTAGAGTTCCTTTTCTGGCTTCCCCTTCCTTTCCAAAGGAAGGCCGGTGATTATAGGGGAGCTAGCACCTTGTCTGTGAAGATCCACCTAATATGCTAATATGGTACTATTTTTCAAGTACCAGGCAAATCCTTTTATTAAAAAAAAAAATCCTCCTAGCTTCTATGTTTCAATGCCCTATCCACTCTCTAATTCTTTTTATCCCTGTCATTTATTGTTTTTATTGTATTTTTAATTTATTGCTGCAAGCCACCCTGAAAAGTTTAAATTGAAACCTTGAAGGCTGGGATAGAAATGCTTAAAATGGGAACAATGACATTTCCCCCTTTATTTCTTTGACAAGAACTCCATGTTCTCCCTCCTTCTTTCATTTCCACATTCCATGTTGCTGTGGTGGTGGTGGTGGTGGTGGTGGTGGTGGTGGTGGTGGTGGTGGTGCCTTTAAGTTGTTTACAACATATGACAACCCAAAAGTGAACTTATCACAAATTTTCTTGGCAAAGATTTCTTCAGAAGGAGTTTGCCATTGCCTTCCCCTGAGTCTAAAAGAGTATGACTTGCCCAAGGTCACAGTAGCTTTCTGTGACTAACTAGGAATTCAAATCCTGGACTCCCAGAACCCAACACTCAAAGCCATTAAATTACACTCTACATTTCATACTAGATAAATCTAATTATGGACCTTGTGGATTACGAGATTTACAGTCCAATGCAACTGGAGGGCTCCAGTTTGGGGACAGTTGCCTGTAGGCATAGCAAGCAATAAATATCTAACATTAATCTACTTCTGGCAAGATTACAAGAAAGCTTAAACACTTTTCAAAAAGAAAGGGAAAGAACAGGTGACATTTGTTTTGTACATTCAAGCCAAGAGAGCAGTGGTGTACATAATGAAGAAACTAAATATTATTGTGCTCAGAAGGGCTACATGGTTAATACATATTTGAAGCAAATTGATAATTTGGTCACAGAGAGCAACGATTAATGTGATGGGGTATGAGTCAGCAAGATGGATGTAAGTGCAGCAGATGTGATCATCCCATCAACTTTTCTCCAGCTGCTTTGATGACATCACTCATTTTTGCTCTCTACAGAGAAGCCATTGTCATATGTTACAATGACAGCCCTTACACCACTCTCCGTTCTTTATAGCCTGATATTCCAATGATGAACCGAAAGTAACCCAATCATCTTATTATTGTGAGGTTTCTTCTCTGCCGTGTCCTGTCCCTTTTTCTCAGTCTTTCCCTGATTCTCATCCCCAATAAAATTTATTTTCTCCTCTTCCTTCATTACTTAATTGCAATTCTTCATCATCATCATCGTGTCGTCATCGTCATCATCATCTTCTTCTTCTTTTTTTTCTTTTTTTGAAGGACAGGCCCGTGATGGCAAAGAGTTAAAGACATCGCTTTAAATGACAAAAGCTGAACACTTTACCCCACTTTCAGTCTCTCAACTATTAATCCTTTTCATTGTGAACTTGGCTATTTCAGCTTTCTAAGCCCTCTTCGACTACCTGCCCCTAATTTGTATTCCTGGAAAGAAGCTCGGGTGGGTTCGTTTGCATTTGTGTGGTGACTGGGATGAGCTGGCTTCTGTGAAGGAAAGTTTCTGAAGGGAGGAACCTCCAGAAGGAATGGGTAGCAAAGTGACTAGACTGGATAAGGGATGGTGAAGAGGGAGTTGTTTGCGGAAAAAGAACGCTTTCTTATCCAATTAGCACTGAACTTCTTGATTCCATGGAAAATGATACTATGTGGAATTCTACCTTTTACATAATGCTATTTAAGCAACTATGTTAGCCAAAGGCAGGCCTTGAAAAGATCTTAAGAATGCAAATTAAGAATTCAAATTATGGTAGTAATTTTGGCAGAGGACTTGGCAATGATATTTTGCTGCCTGAAGCACAGCACCAAATGGCAACCCCCATGCCTCCTAGTCAATTGACTATGCCATCAGAGAAAGAAAAGCTGCCTGTACCCTTCCTGAAAATAAAATACAAGATTAAAATAATATTTTTTCTGGTTTATTTTTTTTTCATGCTGCCCAGTTTTATTCTGCCCAACTGTAGAATGGGCAAATGGAAAGCTCTCTGAATGTATATCTAACTTCCACGCATATCATATGCTTATCTTATTTCCAACAGGAAACAGAAAATAAATGCTCATTACAGCCATGGAAAAGGTTTGCATTTTCTTTGGAACCCACTCATTTGAATCTTTAACTTTTTGTAGGATGACTAAAAAAGTGACAGAACTTGTGTATCCTTTGCTCACTGCCAGTCAGATAAGAAGAGGTAATTTCAGCAGGAGTATCTTCTTGCAATGTGAAACGACTGTGAGCATGTATCTTCAAGTTACCTGTTTACCTATGGTGACTCCTTGAATTTCAGACAGTTTTCCTAGGCAAGGAATTCTCAAAGGTGGTTTTGCCAGTTCTTTCCTCTAAAATACAGCCAACAGCACCTGATATTCATTGACAGTCTCCCATCCAAGTACTAAACAGGGCTGGCTCTGCTTAGCTTCCAAAATCAGACAGGATACTGCACCTTTCGGGTAGGTCTGAGGGAAAAAGCCAACTTTTTAAAATGCCCTCTTTCAAAAACAGGCATTCAATGGTGTTTAGGAGTCCAGTGTTTAGGAGTCCAATGTAAGCGTGCCTGTACATTCATGGATCCTTGCTATGGAAAGGAGGGATATCGGAGTGTTACTGCAGTTTCTAGCCAGACTTGGGGGATACTAGATATCATTTTGATATCAATAATTTGGCCTTCCTTACCCATTCCTTCCCATGTGCTTGCGAGGCCCCTGGACAAGCACGCAAACAGGCTCGGTCGCTAATCGCTGGAATATTCAAAAGAAATACAGGCTGGCCAGAAATAGCCAAACTGCCGCTTCAGGAGACCTCACGTCAAGTACCCTCATTATGTATGCACGCTACTTGCAAAGAACTCCCTGCCCCAAGCAGGCAGCTTGATTAGAAGAATCCTCATCTGTCAAGCACTCTGCGTTTGCATACTGTCTACTCTATTGTCAATTCAGACCTAACTCAATTATGCTAAATTCTGACCTTTCGGAGGCTTTGTCTCCAGCCCAAAACTCATTGTTTTCCCCAAGTACGGACCAGCCTATGGCCACATTTTCCCCTATAAAAACCCCTGACTTTGAGAGCTTCCTCGGATCGCTCCCGACTTCCATACCGCTTTGCTGCCGCTTTGCTTGGTGAGCCTTCCCCTCAGTCCCACGTACTGAGAACCTTCATATCCACAAACTCTATCTTCAGACCACCCGGGCTTCAGAACAGCTGCAGTATTTCCCAAAAACCTCCCCTAAAAATCCCTCTATCCATCTCCAACCTTTATTTCTCTTGTTATCTGTGTGAGTGTGCTGCATACACTTGTTTGATTGTATTTTAATAAAAACAACAATTATTAGTTCACATCTGTGTGCTCCTTGACTCGGCCTGACCGCGTAGACGCTGGGTAAAAGATCTCGCTCCGTTGCCCTGCCTCCCGTATTGCTAGCTTGTGCTCTTTGACTAATTTCCCCAACTTGTATAATTTGGAGAGCATTTAGGTGTCCTTCACGGGACCCCCAGAAATCAAGGTAACAGGAGACATGACTTTCAGACAGAATCTTGCTTCCTTCTCACATACTCATAAAAAAAATTGTGTGTGGGGTGGGTTGTCTGGGTGGCATACACTTGTGGCCAAGCAACATCAAAGTGTGGTCAAGATGGCAAAATGTATCAATGAGGAAGAACACACAAGCAAGAAAAGGCTGCAGCAACTGGGTTTTGCCTACTGGGAAGGGTAAGATTGCACCCCTTTCTCTTTTCTCTCCCTTGCTGAGTTAACTGAGCACAAACTACTCTTGCACTTTGAAAATAGTTGTTTCCACCATCTGAAGTAAGCTAAAGACAATGGGAGAAAATGAGAAAAGCAGAGAGAAACTGGGACAGAGGATTAATTGAGACTGTCCTGCTGAATCAAAACAATTGGAGGGCATGAAAGAGTTGTAATGGTTACATGCACAGGACAGCTCTTCTTCACTGTATTTAGTCACTTTGAGCCTTTCTTAACTGTTTAAGACATGATAAGACAGAGAGTGGTGTTTAACAGGGCCAGCCCTGTACTTCCCCAAATCTAGCAGAAGCTGAACAAATTATGCCAAATATTTTTTTAAAAAAGCCTCTGTTTGTTTCTTTGTTTCTTTGTTGTTTCTTCTTCTGCTGCCACTGCCTCTCCTCCTCCTCCGCCTCCTTATTCTTTTTCTCTCTGTCTCATGGCATATTTCAGCATATCCCTGTGCAGTTAAAAAAAAATACTATAATCTTGTAAGTCTGTGAAGTGTTGGTGGATTAAAATAACCCCCTCTCTGAGTAGATATGTATAATATTTTGCTATAAAGACTATTTATATTTCTACAGAAGGTAGTATTATTGACTTGTATAGTACTACAGGCCATATATGCACTTGCTATGCTAATCACTTTTATATCCTGCTCAGTTTAGTTTCTCATTAACTAACTTGGAGACAGTGTCTTTGCCACTCAATGGCCACAGCATGAATGGAGATTTGATTGGGAGATCAACAATGACACTTAAATGTAGCCAGAAACTTCCTGAACTTTTCATGTTAGTATTTAAAGTTGCTAGAGAAGCTTATTCAATTTTATGAGGGTCACCACCATTGTGCAGAATCTTGTTGTCAATAAATTGACCATACTATGATATTATATGTATTTCTTCCTTTGGTTTGATAAATGAATGAAATTCTGACACTGCAATCTCATACATGTTCAATAGGATTTACTCCCAGATAAGTTTGCCTAAGATTGTTGTCTAAGCCTATAGAGACCAGCATGAATCAATTAGTCAGTATTTATTGTTACAAAGACCACAGATAATAGACATATCTAAATAATCTCTCACTATCTACTCACTCTGTAGTTTCTTGGTATTTGTATTGCCTTGCTGCATAATGATGCAACATATGATAAAGTGAGCATTTGGTTTACTAAACATGACCACTTACCAACTTCTCAACTTCTACAGTGCAGAAATCCACAAGTATCTTGCAGCTTACTCCAAAATGGGCCTGGCACTCTTGCACACCTGATTTTTGTTGTGTGCCTTCAAATCACTTCTGACTTATGGTGACCTCAAGGTGATCCTATCACAGAATTTTTTTGGCATGATTTTTTTCTGAGGGGGTTTGTCATTGCCTTCCTCTGATGTGGAGAGAGCATGACTTGCTCAAGGTCACCTAACAGGTTCCCATGGCTGAGCAAGGATTCTGAACCCTGGTCTCCCAAAGTCCTAGTCCAACACTCAAAGAACTAAACCACACTGGCTTTTGCATGCCTGGTCAGAACATTTTTAAAAATAAGCTAAACATGGTTGAGAAGTAATGGCAAATGGTCAACACCTTTTTCACCACTCCTCAAAGCCCAATAATTGTCTTCTAAAACCTTTTCCGCACTACACTGTGATAGTGCTATTATTCCACTTTCAACATCTTATGGCACCCTGGGGTTTGGAGTTTAGGGAAGGGCATTTAGGATTCTGAACCAGAGAGCTCTTTGGCCTCAGTAAACTACAAACCCCAGAATTTCATAGGATGTTGAAAGTGGAATAATAGCACTATCACAGTGTAGTGCAGAAAGGCCCTAAGGCAATAGAATGGGATCATGGGTGGGGCGGGAGGGGCACCATTCCTCTAAAACAGAATACCTTTCCATACCAGAAGGAAATACATTCCAGAACCTCCTGCTAGAAACAGTACTGTTCAAATAATTTTCATTGAGGCTCTTGGATGGTTAGCCTCATCCTTGGCAATGAAAGGTATTCTGTCAGCATATATGAAGTGTCTGCCTCCTCCTACTCTAGCTGCCTCTTTCCTCTGCCCCAAGTTAAGTTATTGGACACTGAGGTAAGTAGGAACATTGCTTGGAAAAGCTATATTTTCGGGACACTTCTCACAGAATCCTCCATCTAGCAGAAGAAAGCCAATGCACAACATGGAGGTTCTGGGACCAGTGGTCTAAAATAGTAACTTATCTAATATATGGGAAGGAGGAGGCACCAATGACAGTATTAAACATACTAGCCTAATTGTTCCAGTTTACCTGGGTTCACAAACATTCAAAGGGGCGTTGTCTTTTGTGCGAATACCTGTCTCGGTATTAAAAAATCAGAACATATCTACAACAATTACTACAAAAATCAATCTGATTTTCAGTTTGTAGCCTACTAATTACAATATACAGTTATGGATTAATTGGTTTGTCTTTTTAACTAGGATGTATATTAATACTGTAGTCTCTCTTGTCATACAGAAATCTGGATATGTGTACATGACAGGTAGCACAGAAGTATTTTCAAGCAAATATGTGAACAGCACCAAATAACTTGGTCATCTCTGTTGTCTTGCCAATTTGCAAGGAATTTCTGTGAAGAAAATCTTCCTCCACATTTATTCCTGATCATATCTCAAGGAAGTAGTGGATTGAGGAAATTCGTAAAGCCTTCAATGCTACATGGTCCTACTTAGGAGAAAGACCCTTTGTCTCAGTGGTATCTTTTGTGCGTTGATCCTTTGAGCAGCAAATCCAGAAAGGCTAAGTGCCAACAGGCCATGCTAGCTTCCATGTTTGGCCCAAAGCTAGTGAGGGTAGTTGGGCTTGTGTCTTCTTCACAGGTCAGTGCAACTCTGGGCCCACTGCACAGAAGTTATTTTTCCATAAGCTTAGGTGTTGTTTAGTGTTGCAGGATCTTTTTTTAAAAAAATGACAGTAAGTTGAGAACTTAGAGCTATTTCTTGTGTTCAAAAGTATCCACTAACGTCATTGAATTGTTTCTTCAGATATTTGCCCATAAAGTTGCCACTTTTCTTCTTTTTTCTTTCTCTCTCTCTTTTTTTAACTTATCCCTCCAAACCACAAACTGAGTTCTTCAAACTATGGTTTCAAATCACAATGTTAAGTCACAATACCAGTCACAATAACCAACTCAGATATCAGGGCGAAGTGTGGTTAGGAAAAGAAAACCAAAAAACAAGGAAGTCATACCAGATGCTGTGAGCTATATTTCAGAGGAAGGAATTGGCAAAACCATCTCAGAGTATCACTTGCCTAAGAAAACTCTATGAAATTCATGAGGTTGCCATAAGCCAACAGGTGACTTGAAGGCACATGTGCGAACACATAGTCCCTTTTCGCACGCTGTTTCTAAAGTGAGAGGGCCCCTTGAGCGTCGCGTAAATGGGAGGAGAGGTCTGCATCAAGGGCCTGACGCAGACCACGCACGCACCTTTTCATTTTCGGCTTAAAGCCGTGGTCACGCAATGCTCCCGGGGCCTGCACACGCTTACCTGGTGTGTGGTGCGTCAGGAGCCAGGCTGGTCACACTTCCTGCCTCAGCACTAGCCTGCAATTCCCAGGTTGTGTGTGGTGGGAAGGGGCGAGGCATTCGCGCAGCGCTCACGCATCCAGGAAGCTGCTGCAGAACTCAAGCAGCAGGGAAGCGGCAGTGTTCCTGCTGAGGCTTTTCGTGTGAGACACCCCGCCCAGCCGCGCAAACGAGTAATGTGCAAAAAGGATAATAGAGGAGGGTGAGAGGGGGCACAGGAGACAGGTTGGGTAGGACGGAATTTACAGCCCCATGGTTTGGAGTTCGATCTGAACTGAGACATTCTTCTTGTTATAGACTTAAAATGGGGTTCCCCCCCAAAGTATATATTAGCCTTTTAAACAAAATTACTGTGTGCAGTTCTTTTTTAGCATATACATACTACAGGCATGATGCAGACAAATTAAGTGTGGTGTGTGTGTGTGATGCATCCAGACTGATTTAAAAATTCCAGGTTAAAAAGTCCCAGATTTTGTTCCTGTTCTTTCTGATTTTATTTTGGAGATCTATACACGCTTTGTTCATCCCAGAATATTTTATCTCAGCTCCCGGGGCGATCAAAGACTTTTTGTAACACCTTCCCAGGCCAATTTATTTAACCTAGTATAACAGGAATAAAATCTGGGACTTTTCCATCAGTCTGGATGCACCCATAGTTGATTTCTGTAGGAGAGATTAACAATACAATCCTTTGTTCTGTGGGTTTTACTCTCAGGTGTGAGAGAGAGACTGCAACCTAAAGTTTGTATAACTTTAGGCTACAGTGTACAAGAAGTAAGATTTTGAAGTGTTTCACCGAGACTGGACCATGCCTTCAAACCCCTGCTGCACCCTCAGCTATTTTCAAAGAGAACTCTTTAATGCAGGAAAAGAAGAAGGAAAAATGACTAATTCCACCCTTTCTTTAAAAAAAAAAAAACAGAAATGTGGGTGGTGCGTGAGGGAAGAGAAGAAGAAAAGCCACCCATCCAACATCAAAAACAATAACCTGGATGTTTACTGTGCCTTTGTGTCGCTCTCTCCCCTTCTCTCCCTTCCTCCCTCCCTCCAGCACTGTCTGCCTTTGGCTGCCTTCCTCCCCCTGCCCGGATGATTCCACAGCTCAGTGGCTTGGCTTAGGTACAGTTGGAAATGCCCTAGAATGGCTCTTTGTTGGTTTTCGCCTGTGCTGGAGCCCAGTGTTGCTGTGAAGCGAAGTGCTATTCAATTTGTTCACTCAGGCAGAACACTCAACAGGAAGGAAGGAAACAGCCATTCTTTCTGGTCCTATTGTGTGACCACCAGGCTTAAGCAATCAAACAGCTCTGTGGCCTGAACTGCAGTGCCTGCTGTCCTGCCTGCCTGCCTGCCTGCTTGTTGGGGAGGGGGCGTGTGCAGAGGTGGAGAGGGGGTGGGAGGAAGGGAAGCGAGACACTGCTTTGTGGTGGTGGTGGTGGTGGTGGCGGCGGTGGCTGCTGGCTTTTTTTTTATATACACTCCAACTGCATCTTTTCATGACTCAGAGCCTCAGGTAGCCTTGTTCCCAACCCTATGCAATTTTCTGGATTGAAAAGAGCCAGTCGAAAGAGGCAGGGATAGCTGGGTAGGGGTGAGAGCGTTTCTGGACCGCACCAATTCATTTCTTTGAGGACAGATGGAAATGTATGAATACGCGTGCACTAAGCAGGGCGGGGATGGAAGTCAAAGGAAAGAAGCAGAGCCAAACAAGTCTGTAGGGTAGAAATACACACTCAGGACATTCATCTCCAAACTCCTTAGTTTCCTAAAAGCTGTTATTTAAAACTTAGTAGGATGTGTACAATCATATAAAGATAGCTGCATCTTGAAAGCTAGAAGAGGGTATTAAAGTAAGGCTTTTAATGAAGTAAGAAAGAGAGAAACAGACAGAGAATGACATTTAAGTGCACTTATTTTACCCTGCTTTAGCCTGTAAGCACCTACTACACTAGGTGTTAAGAACACATAGGCTTCAAGATGTTGTTGGATTACGGCTCCCACTATCTCTAAAATCATATACATTGCCTAGGACTGATGAGAGTTGCAGTCCCACAACAACCCCTGTGAGCAGAGAGTGCACTTGGCCTGTGAAGAGAGCATCTCCCCTGAACTTTTAGGGTAAGGTGCACCCCTGGCTTGGACCACCAGCCACCCTCCCTGGAAGGCCATGCAGTCTCAAGTCCTGTCCTTTATACAGAGATGGTTGGAAATAATCAACTTTAGTCAAGGATGTCAGAGAAGGCTGATCACACCTAAAGATTCAAATATTTCACATCTGAGGATTTCAGGATTTCAAATGTTTCAGACCTGAGAGCTGCTTCACATTTAAATAGTTCCCCTTACAAGGGTATGGGCACACTCTTGGGCTCACATCCGGTGGCCTCACTCAGAATTATTTCTGGACCAGGTGCTTGAGCAGGCTGTAACCATGCAACCTCAGAGATCCTTCAATGACACTGATTGTCTCCAGATATTTCCATCAGCTTTCTTGGCTGGTTTTAGCATTGACTTGGTTGCTTATGTAAGGAGAAAGACAGTGGAAGCCTCACCCTGTTAATTCTGCTGGACACCTCAACAGCTGTGGGGCTAAATCAAAATGTTAGACCCAACTAGAGTAGCTGGGACTAACAAGTGGATTCCAGTCTTAGATACCTTCACTAGTTATGGTGTCCTTCTGAACTGGCTGTCTGAAGCAAGTATCAAGGGCATGGTGCTTTCATTTCTTCCTGAGTGGCTGTTTTCAGAAGACACTGTGGTGGGGAAGAACACAGTTGGTCTGTGTCTGGGCCAGATCAAGACAGTTTGCTGCCTGATGTGAAGAACTAGCTGGCACTCCTTGTTCATTTTAAGTAAGAAAGATGACTGGAAAGGCCACTGAATCTTTCTTCAGTCCTGATGACAAGACAACATCCTCCACAATGTGCCAGAGCAGCAGACTAGCTTAGTAGGTCCAGAGAAAGGCGCTTAGCACATAGCTCTGTCCTCCAAAACCTTGCTGCTACCTGAGATAACTGCCTCACTGCTTAGTAGTGGGTCCAGCCTGGCTCTTATGAGTTTACAAACAATGTTCACAAAGTTTTCATAGGCATTCTGTATTGTGCCACAGAGTTCTGCTTTGTGCCCGTGCTCTTCAACATCTTTGTCAGGGGTGGAGAAAGTACAGCCTGCAGGTGGCATGTGCCCCCAAAGCCATTTTTGAGGCCCTCAGAACTACTCTAGCCATTTTTTCCCCACAAAAGGGATGATCTTGTGTTTTGTTTTTTACTAAAAATGTACCCCATGAATTTCCAGAAGCTGACTTCCATTTTACTATTTGATTGAAGGACCTCAAACACTCAATTCCCCCACTTGGAAAAAATGGGATGAGTGGAGATGCATGGCTCTCTAAGTTCTGCTAGGGAACCAGTATGCCCCCCTACCTCCCAGCAGTTGCCTACCCCGATGTACATAAAACTGCTGAAAGAGATCATCCTGGTCACTAGTTTGCATTGTCATCTGTATGCTATTGACAACCAGATGTGTTTCATTTTCAATTAAATTCTGGTGAGACTCTCAAAAATATAGATTCAGCTTAATCAAATATGAGATCACTAACACATTGGGTGAGGCCCAATAAACTGGCTCTCAGGATGGAGGTATATCTGGTCTGGGAAGAAGGATTGAACTATTTAGAGTGGATTGTTTATGGCTTATAAACCAGGTTTATGGTTGATCTCGAACACTAAGCCAAGTCAGCCTTGGTTAGTACTTGAATGGGAGACCACCAACAAATACCAGGTGCTGTAGGCTATATTTCAGAAGAAGGAACTGGAAAACCACTTCTGAGTATTTCTTGCCTGCGAAAACCCTATGAAATTCATGGGGTCATCGTAAGTTGACAGGTAACTTGAAGGCACCTACACAAGGGCTTAAAAACCCTAAAGGTATCAGAACCTGTCTGATCTTACAAGCTAAACAGGATCAGCTCTGCTTAGTACTTGGAAGTGAGACTGCCAACAAAGACTGTGTGCAATGGACTATATTTCAGAGGAACGAACTGGCAAACCACCTCTGACTATTTATTGCCTAAGAAAATCCTACAAAATTCATTGTGTCAGTAAAAATGAACAGGCATGGTGAAGGTACATATGTACATTCCATACAGTTTGATATTACCTGCTGGCCCAAGTTATTTCCTTGTCATGAAGCACATTTCATCCATGATACATCATAGGTAGGAATAACCTGGCCATAATTATCCATGCTGTGGTAAAATCTTAGTTGGATTACTGTACAGTATCAATGTGGGTTTACTTTTGAAAACTGTTCAGAATCTACATTTGATACAAAATAATTTCACTAGTCTGCTGACTGCTATCATGTGCTGAGATCTTATCTGTCTCAAAGCAGTTACATTGATTCCAGGTCTATGTCTGAACACATTTCACTTTGCTGATTCTCACCTTTAGAGAGCAGGCATGCACAACTGCCAGGGGCCACATGAACTGTCAATAATGACCCCAAAAGGGAAAAAAGGAAGTTGCTGAGAGTCCATTTTTAATTTGGACAGACAAAGATCCTTAATGTTTAAAAAGCCATAATTCCTCTCCTCCCCCTTTCTAGTCTAGAGACACTGAAGCCCCTTAAAACAGCCTTGGGGACTACCTTTCATCTGAGAGTCACACTTTGTCCACTTCTGCTTTAAAACCATTTTTTTCCTAGCCTAAGAACTTACTACAAAGATGGCTTGTTCACACATAAATCTGGATGCTGAGACTCTAGGGGAGCTATTGCTTTCATAGGTGGTGTAGGCAGTAGCTGAAATAGAACTTTATCAGTACCAGAGGTGGCTCCCTTGCTCTGGAATGCCCTCCCGAGGAAGGTTTAATCTGGTGCTGACTGATGATCCTTTGGGTCCAGGCCATTTTTATTTGCCCATGTCTTTTAAATATTTGTTTTGAAATTTTTGCTTGTCTTTGGCTTTTATCTATTAATTTTATTAATTAATATTTTACTGCTGCTGTTCTGTTGTTTCAAAAGCTTCCTTGAGAAACCAAAGAAGAGTGGAATAGAAATATAGAAATAAATGACTAACTAAATGCACATTTATGCCAATTGGTGACTCCACATGGAAGTATGTTTTTATGTTCTATCTACTCAGCATTTAGACTTAGTTTTCAAAAACTTGACCATATATTTTCGTACTTTCACAGCCAAGGTGGTGGCCCAAGCTCTCTTACCCCCTGAGGCAGGAGGAGAAGCACTGTCTGCATCCCTATCATGAATATCACCACCATTTCTCCCTTTTCATCTTCCCTTCTTGATTTTTGTCATCCATCCACATCTTTTCACTCCACCATCAACCTCCACTGGCTTGCCTTGCCTCCTTCCCTTTCTCCCATGATGTCATCTTGCCTCACCTCCCTCCCTGTGCTTCACCTTGCCTCCCTCACCACCCTTTCCCTGCTTGGGTAGAATGCAGCATGATCTCCTAAAGTGCCCTGCCCAGAATCCCTGGATCTGAGCAGTGGCGCAGCTTGGAGTGTGTGGAGGGGGGAGAGGGGCAAGGCTACGGTGTGAAGAATGCGGCCACTGTGGGGGCATGGCTGCAGTGTGGGGGGCATGGCCAGAGTATGAGCGGGTGTGGCCAGGGCATGGCCAGGGCACATGGGGGCATGGCTACAGGCCAGGACGCCCCAGAAACATTGCCTCCAGGGGTGAATTGCCCCCCTGCCTCCACGTTCCTATGCGACTGGATCTGAAGACCCATCAACGCCAGATATTTGAGGCCTAGCCAATTCAGAAGAGTGAGATTTCCCTTGGATGCCTTGGGTGTAGTACTTCAGGAACTGCAGAGCAGCATAATTCACCTGGAGCACCAGCATTTTGGCATTTGAAAGGCAGCAACCTTACTGTGCCTGATGACAGGGCCAGCATCTCCTTTCAGCTCAGACAGCCTCTTTAAACACAAAGACTTATGTAGAGGGAGAATGGCAAGGTGGAGGAAATGTTAAGCCTTCCCTGCTACTTATTTTCCCTTACAGGTAACTATCTTGCCTCTTGTATTTATGTTCACCCAACAAATACAAGTTTTGGTCAGGAACATACCCACCAAACCTTAAGCAAAATGAATCAGAAGAGTGTGTCAATGTGAGATTAAAATGACAGCAACTACTCATTATTACATGGGGAGGGAATTTTGTTTTTTGTGGATAGGAGAAGGGGGGAAGAGACATTAAAACTCTCTTTTTTCTCAGTTTGTGGACATTTTCTTAGAATAGAAACCGCCACCATTTCCCCCACTACTACCCCTGAGGAGCTGTGGTACTATAAAAACAGTCCTCCTCAGAACTGACTTCCAGATTTGCTAACATAATACTTGCCTTAAGATAAACAAGAACATTGGTTTTTAAAGTGTAATTAAGGTTTTGGGGATTTGAAATAAAGCCATTGGGATATGGTTTTATGGTTAAAGAATCGTAAGTATACAGCACTGTTAGGCAACATGAAGAAAATACTGTTTGTACAATCTGATCATTGGCTTGAGATGTAGAACCGCTTACATACACATATTGGAAAGAGGGAAAGTGCCAGGAAGTATATACTCTGGTATTTATTACCTTGTTAGATATACATGATTTCTGTATTGTTTACAAATTAATCTCCAGACACCCTGACACAGCAACTGTTTGCTTTTCTACCGAGGGTTCTGCCAAATCAAAATTTGCCCCCCCCAAAAAAAACCACCATACAAACATATATGAATCCCTTTGTGTGTCCTTTTATTGCTCCTTTGATAAAAAGCTGGAAATACGACTAACAAAACATTTTTCTCAGGCAGTGACAAATTAATTGTAATGGGCTACAACTTATCTTGATTGTTTTGTTGGGTAATGTACAGAAATGTACAGAAAAAATTAGAAAGATGAAAAAAAAAACCAAGAATGCATGCTTTGGAAAGGGAAGGGAGGAGGGAATGCAGTTGACTCACTAGATCAAATGAAATATCCCCAAAGATTATCTCTCTTTCAGAGACTGGATATATTATGTTCTGGAAAGTTGTTTTGTTTTTTTTAACAAATCCCAAAATCCCCATGTTGATTGGGAGATTCTGGGAGCTGTAGTCCAAAAAGTAACTTCTTCTGGTTCAGTTTTCCCTCATCCTCCCCTTCTCACAGGACAGTAGCCAGCTGGATTTTTCTAAGAAGCTTACAGGGAAGCCTTTTGTAACAATAAGGATTGGTGACTGTGTTTGCTTCTTTTCTTCTTTGCTCTCTGTTCTTTTTTCCTACTGTGCTGTGTCTTTCAGAACCAAAACCTGAGTACCTGGACAGTCTGGGCTTCCCTATATTCCTTGAGGCAGAAAAGCAGCAGATGAGTATGAGCAGAACCAGTTCAGTAGCTGGCTAGACAAGGAGCTGAGCTTGTGTAGAATCTTGGGGTATGAATTGAGCTGACAAAATCTGTAGTTTATTGGCTTTTCAGAGCTTAAATACCATTTACCCAAGAGGACCCACAGTTTTGCTGCTGGTTGGCTGGCTGTCAAGTCTCGCAAAACATGGAGACTTGTTCTGCTTTTGAGCTTGAGAGCTGTTTCTCTCTATCACACCATGGTAGAGTTAATTTCCAAAAGGGGAAGACAAAAGAGCTTGGCAACACTAGGCCTAAAATGTTCCCATCTACACATGCACGTTTTAGAAAAGAAGAGCTTTCATTAAAGCACTGGCCTTAGTATTCATGATACTTAGTGGCAAACTTACACTGCTTTCCTTCTTGCATGCAAAACTGAAAAGCTGGATTTATCTCCTTTCTTCTCTTTCACATTATTTCTTTTTTGTGCATCATCATCATCATCATCATCATCATTATTACTATTACTCTTATCTTGGAAGTATCTCTCTCAACCACTCTTTCTCCCATTTTATTTCCTCCATTTCTCTTTGGTCAAAGTGTTTCTGAATAACTGCCAGTCTGATACTATGTAAGGTCTGTTGTATTTAAGAGGTAGATCCTCGTCCTTGGAATCATGACCAGCAGCCCCAAAATAGTGTGCTTTGTTGTTCTTTAGGGGAGACGGAAAGAAAGTATAGAAGCCTTAAGAACAGACATAAAAACTCAGGCTAAAGCAACTGTTGCAGACTACTGTTCTAAACACACACACACACACACACACACACACACACACACAGCCTTACGTTGCTTTAAACATGGCAAGTGTAAAAATGTTTGGGGTACTAAATGCTTTCTGATAATCCACCACCTACATACACATGGAGTGATTCAGTTTTATTGCACAGGTTTTCAGAAACCTCTGATACCTGAGGCTAACATTTCTCATTTTTGTTGTGTCCTTTCAAATACTTTCTGACTTTTGGCAACCCTAAGGAAAACCTATCCCAGGGTTTTCTGGGGACTGAGAGTGTGTGACATGCTCAGGGTCACCCAATGGGTTTCCATGTCCAAGCAGGGAATCAAACCCTGGTCTCCAGGGTTGTAGTCCGACTCTCAAACCACTTCTCCATGCTGTATCTCCTAACGTTTCTAGGGCAAGGTAAATTGTGCTCTTTTATCAATTCATATAAAATCCCCACTGACCAATTCAGATTTTTATATGCTAGCATGAATTGAATCTAGAGGCTAGTTCCAATGTTAGTTTTAGCAGATTCTTTCCTAGAAAAGTGATACCCAGTGTGTATGTGACCCAAGTAACCGCATACAACTTAGCAGACATAGATTGTGGTTTGCAAGGCTCTTGGAAATCTTGCCCCACCACTTGTACCCCCACACCTTTTTCTGCAGTTTCAAGGCAGCTTGCAAACAGAAAGGCAGAGAAAGATGGATTTTGGAACCACCAGCCCCCCACACAAAAAATGGAATTTCACGCATTGCAGGTAGTAAGACATTGTAAATTGTTCACATTTATAACTCATATTTTCTGTGCTTGTGTTCTCTTTCTAACTTGGCCTGTTGCTTTTTTTGGATCCCTGAACTGTAGTGCTAAATGTTCAACTAAAGTTTTAAGTTCCTGTAATGCTAGAAATTTAGGGACTGAAGGAACATTTCTTTTGAGGGTGGTAGGATCCTTATTTGAAGGGGCAATCCTCTCATTCTCCTTGCCCCTCCAGCTGGAAACTACACCCTTGACCAGAGAGAAATTTGTAAAGACCAGACTCTGTTGCCAATTGATGGACTGAGTTCTGCTTCATGGACAAAAAGGAAGGGATTTTTAAAAAATAGGGGAAACTGTCACTTTCCACACATTGTTGGATTCCAACTGTTCCTGTGTTGCCCTGATTTCTGGCATCCCGTGCGGGACGCCGTAATGTGCTCCATGTGATGGGGAATGGAAACTAGTCAGAGCACGAGCAATAGCAATCTGAGAGGCAGAGTAACCTAGCGGGGTCATTTTACTCAGTTTTTACAGGGTCAGGCCAAGCCAAAAACCAAACAAAAATGTCCAATAAATGATTTTATTGAATGAAAGTCTCACGCACCAATGCAATCACTCACACTCACTCAAGATCTATTAAGAAGCAAAAGAGAGGAAACTGGATAGGGGAATATTGAAGGGATTGTAGCTGGGGTAATACTGCATCTTTTCCTGAAGTCCGTGGTCCGGGAAAAACAGCGAAGAAGTGGAGCTCAGCACAGAGAGGGCTGAGGGGATCACTCAACAGATGGAGAAATGGTCAGCTGGGATGACCGGGAGTGATCCCAAGAACCGCTCAAAAACAGGGACTATTTGTAGGGGAAAAAGTACCTGGAGGGCTAATCCTTTCCGAGGGAGAACAATGGGTGTTGCAACGAGAAAGAAGCTCCACAATGGTTCCTTTGTGTGGTGAGGTTACAAGGGGTTGCCAAAGTCTCAGGATCTTCGGCGGCATTAGGTTGTGGTGTGACTTTCTGTAAATGGTCCTTGCCTGATAGGATTTTGCTCAGCTTGGGGCAAGCATGCTAATTTCCTCAAGTCGGCTTCTCAGGGGCTGAGGATGCTTTGTTTACTATGGGTTTGCACAGTTTGAGGTATCCTGGGGATATGTGACTGAGGTTTTTACTGGCCTGACCTGGTTTTCAATCGTTCAACCATTGCTGCCTACGTGCTCATCTGGGCGACCTCTCAGGCACATGGAATCATATTTTAATATCAAAATTGTAGACCCCCAGACAGGGTTTTCCAGTGGCGTAACAATTGGCCTGGACCAGTGGCAAGGGGTACTGGGAGTAGAAGCCCATCAATATCTGGAGGTCCACAGGTTTCCTATCCCTGAACTAAGCTGTTGCAAACAAGGTTGAGACTAAAATTCTGATCTAAGAACTTTCAGCTCAGAACTGAGAAGAGTTTGAGGAAAGAGTGTCCCTTTTATTTGTTGTTTTCATGGCAGTTTCTGCAGTGGAAACCAAAAGAAGGGATCAAAGTATGTTTCCAGTGATAGCTGGGGATGGGTGTACAGAAGCGCTTTCCAACCATAACCAGCTGGCAGGGGGGATACCTGTCTCACCCTCAAAATCCCTAGAAGATACTCTAGACTACAAAGGATCAACCTTAGGTGGGGA
Organism: Iguana delicatissima; assembly: GCA_948472985.1. Lineage (NCBI taxonomy): Eukaryota > Metazoa > Chordata > Lepidosauria > Squamata > Iguanidae > Iguana > Iguana delicatissima. The sequence goes on along the minus strand of CAOKZL010000212.1, from coordinate 489,385 downwards.
AGGAAATGGAAACTTCCATGGCCACTACTAGCACTGTCACTATTTTCGGTTCATCTCATATCTCCTAAAGCAGTGGTTCTCAACCTGTGGGTCACGACCCCTTTAGGGGTCGAATGACCATTTCACAGGGGTCGCCGCTCCTCTATCCTGCCTCGCCCCCTTTTGAAAGAAGGCAGCCTCACAGCCAATGGGAGCACTGTTTCTGAGACCCCACGCTGGAAGGAGGGGAGAGGAGGCATGCTGGGCATTTCCCCATCTTTCCCTGCCAGGTGGGGGGGCAGAAGTGGTGAGAGGAGACCCCGCACTGGCAGGAGGTGAGAGGAGGCGTGCTGGGCGTGTGTGGGGATGTTTCCCCATCTTTCCCTGCTGGGCGGCGCATCAGAGGTGGCGAGAGGAGACCCTGCACTGGCAGGAGGTGAGAGGAGGCGTGCTGGGCGCATGTGGGGACATTTCCCCATCTGTCCCTGCTGGGCGGGGCATCAGAGGTGGCGAGAGGAGACCCCACGCTGGCAGGAGGTGAAAGGAGGTGTGCTGGGCATGTGTGGGGATGTTTCGCCATCTTTCCCAGCTGAACGGGGGGGAGGAGGTGGCGAGAGGGACCCCGCACTGGCAGGAGAGGAAAGGAGGCATGCTGGGCGCGTGTGGGGACGTTTCCCTGTCTTTCCCTGCTGAGTGGGGGGGCAGAGGTGGGGAGACTGAGAGGGGCTCGCGAGTGTAGCCTGGTGGAGGGGCTACAGCGGGTATCGCACCCCACTCCCAAGCCCTCAGAGGGACAAAAGGAGGAAAGAAGGGGCGCCCATGCGACATGGGAGTGAGAGTGTCCAAGCAGCCGCGCTCTCTTTAAGGGAGGGAGGGAGGGTGGGAGTGAAACAAAATGCATCTGCTTATGCTGCCTCCATCTTTCCTCTCTCCTTGTCCTTTCCTCCCTGCGCCTCATGTAAAATGTGAGCTGTTTTGGCGTTGCCTGTGGGAGTGACTGGCTTTTTGAACTGTGGAAACCTGACATTAAGAACTAGAAATACTGCCTTAATTCTGGCATTGATGGACGCTTTCTGTGCTTAAAAAAAAGGGGGAGGGTTACCAGTTTTTAGGCATTAGAAGTCTATCCAAAGCAGTGATTTAGGGCAGTGTTTCCAATCTATTCGATGTTGGAAATAACTAACTAACTAACTAACTAACTAACTAAATAATAAGAAAGAAAGAAAGAAAGAAAGAAAGAAAGAAAGAAAGAAAGAAAGAAAGAAAGAAAGAAAGAAAGAAAATAATTTTATGGTTGGGGGTCACCACAACATGAGGAACTGTATTAAGGGGTCGCGGGATTAGGCAGGTTGAGAACCACTGTCCTAAAACAATTGAGAAAATATACCCCTTCCCCTCATTTCTGTACTTGTTCATGAGGCAGTGACCACAGGTGTGTTCATGCTAACTGGATCATTCTAGGAATCACAGCTCCAAAAAAGTAACTTTCCAACCTTGGCATAACAGTTAGATGGAGGATGAGAATTGTCCTGCAGCAGAGGTGAGAATCATGTGGCTCTCCAGATGTTATTCGACTACAATACCCAGCATTCCTGGCTATGGCTGCTGGGACTTGCCATCTGGCAATATTTGGAGGGCCTCATGAATCTTCCACCTAAGTTAGGCCCCTACTTTGAAATAAATCATGTTAAATGCAACAAGTTGCACATCTGAGTGAACATCCATAATACTGGACCTGAAGGACACTTGGATAAATATGGCTCACAGTTGGAATTCAGTCCCTATGTATAAATGGAGAAAAGGCCTGAGTCCCTTCCTGGAACTGTAACAACTTCCATGATCAAAGAACTATGAGAGGGTTGAAAGTGGTTTATATTTATTTTTGTAGACTTGTTTGCCTTAGAGTCGCCATAAATTGGAAATGACTTGAAGGCACACAGCAACAACAAGAGTTGTCTAGGTAGATATTCTCTCTATGAGAGTAAGTGAAGAACTCTGACAGGAGCCTGAACTCTCCCTAGAAGCCAAAAAGTCTAAACTGAGGCCCTTTCTGCCATACCCTCCTGCATTGCAGGACCGCAATGACACTTATGTTGTCACAGTCCCATCCTTTTCCTGTCCCCAGGCAGCACAGTTGCACCACAAATCATTGACAGATTTTCCCTGCCAATGACCAGTGATCGCGCCACCATCCGTGGATGCCCCAGAAGTGAAATGGCTGTGCTTCCTGCCCCAGTGCAGCCTGGGAAACTACCTGGCTGCGCTGTGGCAGGAAGGGGCGTGACCATCAAACGTACGGGGACCCAGAGGCAACCAGTGCAGAGAGGAGCCCTCCTGTTGCACTCCATGCCAGATGTCCCCATAACCAGACAAGGTGCAGAAACAGCCTGAGACTATGCTACTTTGGACATATAACAAGACATAACCCACTAGAGAAGAAAATAATGCCTGGCAAATAGGAAGGCAGTAGGAAGAGAGGAAGACCATATTACAGGTGAATAGACTCAATGAAGGGAGCCACGGTCAACCATCAACACGAGCAAGGCCAGAGCTCAGGATCATTTATATTCTTTCAGTTTCATTCCAGGCTTGGTTTTCAGCCATTCTGGGGCCTGCTTGGTTTGTCATGTAATGAAGTAGACATTGTTTGCTCTTTGCCCCTTCTTCTGGATTCACATGCTTTTCTTGGCTGTTGTTTTCCCTTGATCCTTGTGTGTTTCCTTCAGCCTATCATGGCTTAGAGAAAGTCACCATCTCCCTGTGGGGTCAGGCCTTGGTCTGTTTCTACAGCTGCCCAGCAGAAGATTCTTCTCAAGTAAAAAGGACTAGATCAACATGCTTATTTCAAGGGGCAAACAGGACGTGTAGTCAAGAAGCCACTGTGAAATCATTGTCTCTCAGAAAAACAATCTGAGCAGGCAGGGTGGAGCACTGAGGAAAAGACAGTAGATCTAATGGTGTCAGAGAGCACAGCAGGAACAAGTCAAAGAGTCTGTAATTTTCATCCAACAAAAACAGTGACTGGAACAGAAAGGGATACATGGGTAAGATCCATGGATCTTGATGCCGATTCAAAGAAGGAGGCACTGGGCAGTCCTTGACTTGAAAATCTCCTTAGACAGCAACACTGATGCCATCTTATTTTGTCTCTTGGTTAGTGACCTTTGATTCTGTTGTGTCTCCCAGTTCATGTAAGATCTGGTGCTATAGATTTCAGGTCTCTCTCAAGAGCTCTACTGAACTTTGTATGTCTTGTTCATTTGCTGCATGACCAGGTCTACTTAGTTTCTCCATTTTGAGTCAACTGAAATAAATGTACATCCCCTTGAGACTACATGCACTTTGTTCCTTTCTGTTCCTCTTTTAAAGGATTCTTTCCACAACTAACTTTCTGTCAATAATTCCCACAAGCTACTTCCTCTCACAGCTGTGATATCAGAGGGACGAGAGCCAAACAAATATTTACCATGTATATGGAGAGAAAAGGCCCAGCTGTTTTCACTTTTCCCTTGCTTTGTTGCCATCTGTTCTCCTCCCACCCTCCCACCCTAAGTCATCAGCTATTTGTGATTCATTACGTCCATGGAGCTGTTGTGTCTTGTCATTCTCCTATGGAGTACCTAGGTAGTTGGGTTCTAGGGGGATCTCTGAGTAGCAAAAGGAAACAGAGTCCTTCAGTGAAACATCTGTCATTCAGCTAGGTCTCTGACTGTCAGAGGGAAGCAAATCTTGACATTTCAGGTGCAGGGGTGGCCCTATCACTGTATAGAGTGAAGTAGTGACAAAAAAGCATTAAGACAGAGCTTCATGTGCCACATAGTCTACCTTGTGCCACCTAAGTCAGCCTGTTGTGCTTGAGTGTTGTGGAACAGGGCTGAAGAAAGTGTGGACCATGAGCTATGTGAAGCCCTAGGGCCCCATTTTCCAGCCATCCCACAGGCCTCTGAAAACCACAGCCTTCTATAATATATATTTTTTAATTGTAGTCAATTTTTTGATCTGTAATTGTTCTCAAATAATTCAAACCTCCCCAAAAACAAGGAGGTTACACTGCCTTCCATAGCCCCTCCAACTGTAAAGCTGGTGGATATTCACCTTAAAACCAGAATCTAAAGTGATATTATCTTGTTTTCTGATGTAGCAGGAGTGATGCTACAACCTCAGAGAGGAGAGGAATGGCCTTCACCCCTTCACAGTTACTCAACCTTGTTGTAGAGATTGCTGTGCCACCCCTTGTATTTACATATGATTCTCAACTTACAGAAGTCTGTGTGTGAGAGAGAGATACACACAGACAGACATTTGAGAGGATGCACCTTGTCTTGAGTTAACCTTGTTACAACAGATGTATGACTACTCTTTAAAACAATCAGCCATTTTACTTCCATTGTCAATATCAGCTAGTACTATGGAATACTCCTCAGAGCTTCTGGCTGTGGAGAGAAGGGAAAAGATGAGACATCAAAAAGGTGAAAGCAGAGGGTGCTTGTGGACTAGCTGCCAATGCCTGCCTCAACTTCACTAGTGGTACTCTTAGCTGAATTGTAAGTGCTCCTCTGTTCAGTGAGTGTACTTTAGTGAGTATATTGGCTACCAAAAGAAGGATGCTTTCAAAAGAAGAAAGGAGATAAAAGGAATTGTGAAGTGGCCATCAGAGCCAAGAGAACAGGAGAGATAGAGGGGGAAGATAACTGTGTTATTGTGGGAAATGGGTCTGCAATAAACTGTTGATTTCCCATAAACTGTCCTCCAGTTCAAACAGCCTGGATAGTCTTGGCAATAGGGTTGAAAATACTGATGATCAATGTCCATCCAGGACTTGATCCTTGATTAACATTACATACCTGGCATATTTCACAGAAAATTGGCTAGATGAACCTTGGAGTGTTATACTCTCTCTTGCTTTAGCCCACTGGTTTTCTCAGTGTAGCAGCAGGTGAGATGGTGTGGGAGGCAGGAAGTTTCTCTTATCTATCATGATTGCATCCCTCCTACCAGGTGTCCATCCAGCAGTCTCCAGGTTTCATATGGGGGTATTTTGGATGGCAGGGACAGAATAGATTTTCTGTTGGTGTACTGCACATCCTGTTGCTCAACAGTCTCTTTTCTTGAACTAGCTTGGGTAATCTTGAAGATGGTGTTGGAGTTTTAGCTGCTTATCATACTGGGGAACTTCAACATCTGTGCTGAAACTACCTTCTCAAGAATGAGTACTAAGAGTTGGACCAAAACTCTCAGAATCTCCTAGCCAGTTTGGCTTCTAAGGATTCTGGGCACTATAGTCAAAATAACTTTTATAAGCTATGAAGCCAACAAACAATGTGCTATATATTTTTTTCACATCCTGCTACAAATAAATGCCACCATCATACTGAGAGCAAGTTGTCCACATGTACATCTTCTAAAAAGACATCATCAAAAAGGAGCAGTGTTTGGCTGCCACCAAAAAAGAGGACAAAAGAGGATATGGATCTGCATAGCATTTGCCTGTGTTGAGCCATAGGTATAGATGCCAATGTGGGAATGCAATATAACATAAATAGAAAGGCAATATATCTCAGTGAGGATATGACCAGCTGACTTTTGTGCCTGTTCCAACTGTGCCCCAGGTGCTGATGCCTGACAGACAGCTTCAGAACTCCTGCTCTCCTTTCTTGGGATTCTTTGTGTTTAAATAAGACTTGGGACTGTAAAGCCCTTCAAGCTGAGGACTCTTTCAAATAGAGATCTGTCCCTTGATACCCATTCTAACAGTTGCCACTCCACTGTAAATTGGGATATGTAGGCCTGAGTCCTGTGGGCTCACTGCACAGCTCTAAATATACCAGTTTAGGTGCTGGTGAAAGAAGCAAGGTGCTAACAAGTTATAGGCTGCCTTTCCTCCCCACTTCTATGTGACCCTTTAAAAAGTGCAACTGGTCATCTAGTGTACAAACAGGATTCTGGGTAGAGTCATCTTTACAAGAAATCTCCTATTTTGACTTCTGTTCATACCCCCATGCTTTGCAAACTGCCTCTCTGAGGCCCTTTCCGCACTTTACCTTTTTCTGGCCCTGGGGTGCAGGGACCGCATGAGCAGCCTCCGGTGAGAAGCTCTCACGTCGCTGCTGGTTCAGCTCCACACGAGCTGCCTGCTTGCGCGAGAACCCCACCTCTTCCTTCCACAGTGCAACCTGGGAGGTTTCCCAGGCTGCGCTGGGGCAGGAAGCTCAACCGGTGCAGCTCTGGAGGCTCCACACACCAGGTAAGTGTGCGTGGGGCCCAGGAGCAATGCGCGATTGCGCACCATTTTTGGCTTCCAGCTGAAAATGAAGAGGTGCGCAATCGGGAGCCTGCCGTCCTCTGGAGCATCGCGCAATTGTGAGTGCGTCGCGCAGATCGCTCCTCACAAATGCACAATGCTTCAGGCACCCTTTGGCATGGCAAATGCCGTGTGGAAAGGGCCTGAGTTTATTTGAATCTCCTGTCTAAAGTAAAACATGGCTACTCAAATCCAAGGGCAAATTAAATGTTTTGGAAAAATCCATGACTCTTCCAACTGTTTTCTTCTCAGTAAAAAGTAACTATGGAACCCAACAACTTGTGTGCAAAAGACAGAGTGTGTGTGGATTCAGTTGTTCAATCCTTTTCCTTCCCACCATTTTCCCACTGCTGTTAGACATTAGGTAGTTTCTCTCGCACAAAACTTTTGGGGGGGGGGTGATTTTGAGTGGCTAAATGTCAGGATTTGAGCCTTCTGTGATTTGTGTTGTGATGAAAAAAAGATATGGAGGAATAATAATGTAGATCGTAGTGTACAAAGATGAGATGCCACTCCTGTGGTTGGTTATTAGTTTGGTTTCTCTGCAGACATTCTCAGGTTGCTGAGTCCAACATGCTGGTAGATGCTAAGGCAAAATAAATACCATTTCCAAAAGCCAGTTGAAATCTGGGCATGCCAGAACTGACAGTTCTCCTCCCCACCATCCTTCAAATAATGTAAGGATTTAAATTAAGCCATTAAGCTTCACAGGCTCTCTGTTTTAGCGCTGTAATGCCTTCCTTGCTCGAAAGTGCAGGAGAGACAAGAGCTTTCAAGACCTCGGGGGCACTTGTAACATGAGTATCCTACATAACACAGGATTTAAGTCTGTATGGATTACTTACCAGTCTGAAATAGTCAGAGGAAACAAGGAACAAATCATGCACACTAGCCACTGACAGAAATTATTCCATACCAAACTGGGGGAAGAAAAAAAAAACACCCCAACTTCACATTCCCCAATGCTATACTGTCCAACAACATTCTCAGATGAATAACTAAGATTATACTTATGCAGATTTAATTGAATCTCTCTCTCTTTTTCTGACTTCTTTAGTTCAAAATCCGTACCTTGGGTTATAATGAGGGCACAGGGAAGTCTGAGCCTGAGTTCATATTATTCCCAACACATTTTTATTTTGTTTCCCCCAGTGAGGAGCAACATCTACAGTTGATTCCTGCGTGTTTGTTGTTCACAAGAGCCAGTTCTACCATTAGACAGAAGGAGGTTATTGCTTCAGGGAACAGATCGAGTGGAGTATCCACTTTATTCTTCTTAAACAGACTTTAGGGTCATCCTCTGTTACAGGAATAGAAAACAAGTGACATCTCATCCTGCCACGATTTGGTTCTCTGCCATTCTCATGTAAATATTGGGATAATTACCTCATACACAAATATGTAAGTCAGCTGGCCCTCTGCTGTACACAATGGATTTTTATGTTATTGCCCTGAAAAACAAGCTGTCTGTCCTTAGAACAGACAGAATACTGAGCCTGCAGTGAACCAAATACTAATCTCTAACATTTAATCCCTAACCTTGAACAAAGAAAGTGTAGTAGCTCTGAGGCCGAACTCTGAACCAGGAAGTTGCAGGTTCAGATCTCACCAGGATCACTGGCCAAGAAGCCTCTTTCTCTTGGATCCCTTGCTCCTACTGTCAACAGCATGCAGTTAATTATACTAATCTATATTACAGAGTTGAAGATTGCTGAGATAACAGATCTGAAGCCTGCTGAAACTCCTATAAATTAATGCTTTAATTTATACACACTCCAAGGTCTTTATAGTTCTTATAGACAAGATTATCTCAATTAAATGCAAAATATCAGAATGTGACTTTAAAAACAAAAAAACAAAACCAAGCTTTTCAGCCTGATCACTGGTTTAAGAAATTAGCTGCTTAGACTCTGAATTTGAATCATAGGTAGAACTGATTATGCATGAATGACTTTCCCTTTCTTCCTTACACTTAACATTGAGCTAAAGAATACTGTATATTAAAGTCAGATCTCAGCTGCTAGCCTTTGTTGTATGCCTGCCTGTGGCAACTGCCAAAGGAGGCCAGAACAGTTCTATTTGTAACAGCCTTCCACTGTCAGACAAATAGATTTTATTAGACAAGCTTCTGGCTTTTAAGCTAACTGCCTCACTGAAGCAGATTTTAAATGGTGGAGGGCTAGTGATTAGTTTTGATGCATTTATGAGATGGGCTTTTTTATTTTTTTTTAATTATCATTTTCTGTTTTAACATGTATTTTACTGTTGTTTTGTGCCACCATGAGCATTGTGTGTGGTGGAGAGGCATAGTACAAACTGAACAAACAACAAATGATAAATTATGTAATTTGCACACACAGCAAGAAAAAGTCTATTGTAAGCCTTGTGTATTTGTCCCGGACTCATTCTTACTCGTTTTTCCCCCAGACAGGCACATGAAATTATTTTGTAATCATTAATAAGAAATTATCAATTTCCTTTAAAGAGAAAAACAGTTTTATCGCACTTTACATCTAGCATCATCACCAGTTTTTCAGAGCTTGGACTACAAGTCTAATGGTTGTCAGTTAGCCATTCCCTTGGGTCTAAGTCAGTGCTTCTGCAATTTCCCAAGCCCAACTTACAGAGATTACTTGGATTTCAAGAACTGGCAGGATAGCTCTCACAACTTCTCCAATCTTCATGTTGTGACATTCCCAACTCCACGTATTGATTTGTATACTTTTCGATAACAGTTGTCAGAGGGAAAACTGGAGAGTGCTCTTGTGCCTTTAGTGGTCAGGTAGAAGAGACTTTAGCTGATGTTCCTTGTTACTTGGTTGCATTATAAGCAATGCCTGCTGAAATTCCCATTTCTACACAGCTATTAAAGGTACAGGAGCAGTCCTCCGTTTTTGATCTGGCAGCACCATTTAAGATGCTGCGAGACCCAGCATTGGACTGCAACCCTGGAGAGCTGAGTTTGATTCCCCCTCAGCCATGGAAACCCAGTGGGTGACCATGGGTGCCTCACATACTTTCAGCCCCAGAAAACCCCAAGATAGGTTTGTCTTAGGCTCACCATAAATAAGAAATGACTTGAAGGCACACAACAACAACACTACACCTAAAGCAAAGGTTTGGTCAAATGGAAAAAGTCAGAATTGCCCACACAATTATTAAAATTATTCAAATGTCATTAATTAGACAATATTTGTCTGGATCAAGTACTGGCTTGGATATTAGTTTCTCTGATTCAGAAACTTGGAAAGATCTTTCAGAACAACAACTCCCACAACCCTTCACATAGCATGGGAACATCAAGTTTGGACCTTCTTATAATGGTACCAACTCTAACTCACTGGTCAGCATAATTCATATGAGGCTAAAACCTTTGTCTAGGAAGAAGGAACCCTGCTTGAATGTTTTCTCCCTGCAGACATTTGCTCTCTGAGGGATGGTATTGTGGAAGGAGCTATTTTCAGTGGGGTGGTGAATCTGGTCTGGGTTTTAGGCTGAACTTGAAAGTAGTTATCCAAGGTCCTGAATGGATCCACCAAATACGGTAGGTTCAATATCTTGTACAGCTTCTTTCAAGCTCTGATGGAAAACCAGAATGAAGTCAGTGCCTCACTGATATTGGGAGCCACCAGCCATCACTGGCTACTTGACAATGTTGATAACAGAAATTCAGAGTACAATTTGTTCTCTGTCTCTACGTCATACCTCTTCACCATAACACCTGAATAATACTTTTGTCTTCCTAGGGTCTCATTTTTCTTCCTTTTGGAAAACAAAAACCAAAAACCAATAGGCAAAAGAACTGAAACAATAACTGAACATCACAAGACTTCAGTGAAATCATGAGAGCTGCCCAGATCCCAAACAAGTAAAACTCTGCAGAGCCCTATTGACTTTGGAATTATGCCCATTCATGTTCAATATTGTTATATGATTTCACACTTCCTTGTATATACACCCTCTCTTAACTGGAAGTTGCTGTAGTAATCAATCATTTCCTTTTCCATTTGGCAAACACTACCGCACCCCACAAACATACACAGAATGTGTGAGCACATACCCTCACTCATAAAAAGCAAAAACACTCAACTGCAAATAAGTTGTTATGTTTGTCAGAGCTGCTTACCATGGCTGTCTCCCTATCTGCAGAAGCTATTTCCCATGTTGTTGACACCAGTATTAAGGAAAGATCTGTGGGCTGTTTGGATCAGCTGTGTGGTACAGATGTGAGTACATACAAACCAGGGAGGACCACCATGGAGGCAATTTCAGGGACCCTTTCACACAGTTTCATCCTATGGAATCCTTGAATCTGCATTTTGAAGAGCCACTAGAGTTCTCTGGCTGAGAATTCTAAGTGCCCTTCCCTAAACTATAAATCCCAGGATCTCGTAGGATGTTGCCAAGACAGTTACAATAGAATCATATAATTGGCTGTGTGAAAGGACCCCAGGTAAATGATGGCTCTTTTTGTGTGTATGTTTCCATGGAGCACCTATCTACTGTGACATAGTACTACTTCAGGATTATCTAAGAAGCAGTGCCAGCCAACCTCAAGATCATAAACCTTCTCCAATCCATATTGAAAAGCCAGAATGTCTGGTAAGTGAATCTGACATCAGCATGGGTGATGGAATAGCATGTTCAGTAGCAAATTACTTTTAGAACATATAGGAGGAACGAGGTGAGGCTACCATCTGCTAACTTAGGATGTTGCTTCACTCTGCCTAATGGTGGAATTGACCCTGTAATCAAGACTGTTTGTTTCCATGCAGGGATGGCTTTTGTTGGTGTAGGCCAAAAATATAACTGAAAAGGGTCTGTTGTCATGGTACCATTGGGCAGCTCTAGTAGGACCCAGCATTGTGCTGACTCCCACATTTGGAACCCAGCAGATTAATTTATCACAATGTCCCAACATAGAAGTCATCTGGGCCAGGACAGAACATTAAAATGGCAACCCTTCTACTATCTGGGACATTATGGTAAATTTAAACAGTGGCTGTAAACCACCTTACCATTATCACAGTACTGCTGCCTCTGCCTTGGCCACCACCAGGTAAACCTGCCAAGGTTAACCGATGTAAGAAAAAGCTATTAGAAGTCATTTTTTTAACCAATCTCAAAACTAGAACCAGATCTAGAATGAATGATACATATAACTCATTAACAGAGTTTAGAACACTATTTTTGAAAAGTTAATAATATTTGCTACTCACTACATGTCATTTTAAGAGTAATGCACTCATAATATTACTGCTGATTAGTAACAGTACTACTCGTGCATTGCCTTTTTCTTTTAAAAAAAAATGGCAGAAACTGAGCAAAATCCCACAAAATGACACCAAACTTCCTATATTGAAATGAGAAGCAAATATTGCTCATTACACTAACAAAAGTAATAGCACTACAGGATGTCATACTATGCCATCATTAAGTCCTCATTGTTATAATATCTTATTTCCAAACTCTGTTCATAAATCACAAGAAATCAGTCTTTTTGACAGGTCATATGTTTCTCCAGGGCTTCATACTGTGCCCTGTGCAAAAATTCTGGGAGTGTCTGCAAGCCACAATAGGAATAGGTCCATCTGTTTTCTTTGGGACCCCAAGATATCTGAAGGCTTCTGAAGGTCCTGTGAGATGGTCTGTGGAAAACATCTCTGCTCACTTCTGGTGGAAGATAACATCCTCAGTTCCACTCTTCTCCCCTGCACCACTTCACATGGCCTTCTGAAGAGTTTTTCTGTCTTCTTGTGTCTTGAAGACAGAGAGCTGATGTGTAGAGAAAGGAAGTTGCCAATCCCCAGGCATTATTGGAAGCACCTATGGCACACAGAAAGCTGAGCCTTACTAATCAGATTGAAAAGATTATTTCACATAGAAATTTATTGTTATGTGCCACACTTTCACTTATAGTGACCCCATGAGAGACCTCCAAGAGACCCTGTCCTTACAGCCCTGCTCAAATCTTACAAGCTCAAAGCTGTGGCTTCTATGGCTGTGTCAGCCTACCTGTAACATAGACTTACCCTTTTCCCACTCCCTTCAACTTTACTGAAGACTACTGTATTTTCCAATGAGCCATGTCTTTTCATGGTATGCCCAAAGTATGGTAGCCTCTGGTTGGTCATGTTGACTTTCAGTGAGATTTCTAGCTTGATTTGCTCTTGGAGCCATTTATCTGTCTTTTTGGCAGTCCGTGGTATCTGTCCAACTGTCTTCCAGCAAGACATTTCAAATATACCATATAGAAGTCCAAGGCAAATATTGGTTCCATTATTATCTCTATTTTCTGCATAAAGCTCATGTTTTTCCTGGTTTGTTTTGTTTTGTTTTTGTTCTGAGGGTTTGTAACTGTAAATGTGAATTGTTGCATTTGAAAAGACACTGAGAGCACATGCTTTTGATATTTGAAACTTGCTCATGTTGTTTAGCAATGATTAGGTATCTATACATAAAACATTTCATGCTTTTGTTTAAATTATCTCTCTTCCCCTTGACTGTTTGTTCCTGTGCTGATTCATAAAAAAATTGCTAGCAGGAACAGATATGATAAGAAATGAGGCTTATGTAGAGATTCATTGAGAAAGACTTTATTTTGGCTGGTACACAGTTCCTTTTTGTAATATTCAGCATGACTTCCTTTCAGTGTTGATTACATTATCTTTTTTATAGAGAAACAATGAGCTCTTATATATTTGTGTTTTTTAATTTTTTTAAAAAAAAGGACCTAAACTTTGGCTCTAAAATAGGAACGGGCAACTTATGGCCCTCCAGATATTGCTGAACCATGACTGCCAACACTTTTTGCCACTGATATACTAAGCCTGCTTGGAGTTGCAATCTAACACCATCTGGTGGGCCACAGAGTGCCTCTCCCTGCACTAGAAATAACCAGCAAACTCTGGCCTATTTCTCCCTGAACTGACAAGCATGGGGTCAGAGAAATGCAATTTTTGACTACAAGCGAGTACTCATATGATTGAATACCTTTCCATACTAATCCTACACAAGCAAATGGCCCTTGGGGCTTCTACTATGATTCTATGGATAAATTAAAATTCATTGCACATTAAAAAAACAACAACAAACAACTGGTAAGTTGGTAACTAGTAAGTTACTCTTAAAAATGTAACAGCATTAAGAGGAGCCCTGGTAAATATTAGATGAGGGGGTTACCTTGGGCCCATTCACACCACACAATCATAGTACTCTTTGTCCACTTTGGCCATTTCCGCATGGGGTGAGGGAATCACCCCGTGATGCTACTCACCAGACTTTTGGGCTCCCCAGTCCGGTCCACGCTTCTCCAGAGCAGTCCGTGGCCGCCATTCCATGCTGCTCCGGGGACGAAAATGGGGGCTTCCGGTTGGCCGAGGGTCTTGACCAACTGCTGAAGCTTGCCAGCCTAAAACCCGCCCCCGGCAGATCGCAGACTTGCACCAATGCAAGCTTGCAAATCTGCATATGGGAGCAGGCTCGCAGTGGCGCTCTCCGTACTTTCGAAAGACCTGTTTTTAGCGGTCTTTCAAAAGCACGCTGGACAACCACTTGGGGTCGTTGGGGAGCATGCTGGACTGTGGATCTACATTCAGTAGGTCTGACCTAGTCCAGTCCCAGGTGCAGATGTCCTCTCTGGAAGACACTCTGCCCCGTTTAAAAAATCCCATTTGGAAATGTCCTTTAACCGCCATGGCATATCCTATGGAATACTGCAATTTGCAGTTTGGTGAAGCAGAAGAGCTCTCTGGCTGAGTAGAATTCTCAGCCAGGAAGCTCCTATGCTTCACCAAAATGCAAATTCTCCTCATTGAACTGCAAATCCCAGGATTCCATAAGATGGAACTATGGCAGTGTAGTGTGAATGGGCCCCTTGAATATTCAGCAAGGAACGTGATTGGCTGGTGCTGTTGATGCTGACATGGAGCAGCCAGTTTCGTATCCTTGCATCACTTTTTGTTTCTAAAGAAGAGCTTGGGAAAGTTCTTTTTGGGGACATGGGGGACTATAATACCAGCATCCTCAGATAAGTGGCCACTGGCCATACTGGCTGGTGGATTCAGGGAGCTGAAGCTCCAAAAAGTAACTTTCCCAAGCTGGGTCCTAGACTCTATGAGATGCTGTTTGGAGGCAACCATGTCACCCAGTTCCAATGGTTAATTGCCCCAGAACTAAAGCAGTCACTATCAAACTTATATGCGTGTTCATTGGCCTGTAGAAGCAGTGAGTCTTCAATTAATACGTTTCAATTTAAATACTTAATACCCTTTCATTCTGTTTTTGTATGTAAAGTGCCATATTCACAGTGTTCTTGGTATACACACTGAGGAGAGGGGAAAGAAAGGATTAAGGACCTTCTGCACTACACTGTTTCAGTGCTATTATTCCGCTTTTAACATCCTGTTGAATTCTAGGGTTTGTAGTTTACTAAGCTCAAAGAGCTCTCTGGCTGAGAATTCTAAATGCCCCACCCTAAACTGCAAACCCCATAGGATATTGAAAGTGGAATAAAAGCACTGTAACAGTGTAGTGCAGAAAGGCCCTAAATCTAATGCATAAATAACAAATTAACCTATATTACTATTTCTCTTGCTATTATGACAGATTGGAATTGAGAAGGAGAACGGAGGAGAGTGTCAAATGATCCTTGCTGAATCCCATACTTCAGAATTATAGTGTTATGATTCCACTGTAACTGCCATGACTGTATGCTGTGGAATCCTGAGGTGTGTCATTTGGTGAAGCATTAGAGGAGCTCTCTGGGACAAAATATCCAGAATTCCATAGGTTGGAACCATAGCAGATAAAGTGGAATTACAGCATTGCATCTTTGTAGTGTGAAAGAGCCCCCAGTTTCCTTGTTTCAGTTCTTTCTTTATGGGAATGAGTGTTTATATCTGCTTGGCACTATGAAGGAACAGAGGAGACAAAACAGGGGAGACCTTGTTTTGCTCATGTTGGTGGTTTCTTATATTCTTAATGTTACTTGATTTTTAAACTGGCAAAGCCAAAGATATTCCTTATAGTTCATTTGTAAGTAAGTAAGTAAATAAATAAATATTAAAAAGTGCATTTAATTTGTAATTTGTAATTATTTTGAGAGTAAAACTGTTCTTTTAATATAACAAACATATTAACTTTATGGCAAGCATATATATACTCAATGCATTTTATCTTAAAGTAAAGTGGCTTTCAATCTGTAAAATGTCACAGAATTGTGTTTGTAAAATTTTTCCAAGACTTGCTGTTGATTTCTGGGAAGAAGGGAATGGGTTTATTCATGGTTTCAGTATTTCCAGAAATTTTACATCTCTATTGATTCCTAAAACAGTGTGCAAAACCCTACATGACCAACTTAGGCCCTAATCACACTATGCCACAATGCCACACCATCCTATTCCCATCCCACAATGCCATTGCCTGGACAGGATTGGGACCCGAATACTCCCCACCACATCAGTCAGCTGCTGGCAGATGAGTAGCATTTGGGACATGCTCCTTCCTTCTTCAGTATGGCCGGCATCTTCTTGCACTTCTGCCCTTCCCATATGCCTGCAGCCAACAGGATTGTTGCATGAAAACAGGGCATTTCTGTTTTTTTTCTTCTTCCCAGTAATGGTTTACAGTGCAATCATGACAGCTGGGGACATGAGAACAGTGGGACCGCAAAAACATTGTGTGATGACACTCATTGAGGATCGGTAGCAATGTGTCTCCATGCCAGGATGGCACCAGTGTGTGATAAGGGCCTTAGTTATAAATACATAACTAAGGCCCTTTCCGCACGAGGTGAGGGGATCGCTGTGTGCTGTTACCTACTGCTTCTTCTGGGCTCCAAAGCAACGCAGACTGTCCCTAAAGCCCTTCCGCAGGGCTCTTCCTTGGTCCAGGGCGAATTGGAGCAATGCAGGGTCTGTAGATCTGCACTGCTCTGGCTTCCAAAATGGTGGCTTCTGGCTTCCAAAATGGCGGCTTCCAGCTTCCAAAATGGCGGCTTCCGGTTGGTCATGGGTCCTGATCAACCGCTGAAGCTCGCCCCACCTAAAGCCCACCCTCCGCAGATCGCAGGCTCGCATTGGTGCAAGCCTGCAAATCTGCACAAGGGAGCAGGCACACAATGGCGCGTTCCTGGAAAATAAAGACCTGTTTTTGTGGTCTTTAGAAAACACACTGGAGGACCACTTGGGGTCATTTTGGAGCGGACTGAGGTGTGGATCTCCAGTAAGTAGTCCACTCCTAGTCCGCTCCAAGGTGCAGACGACCTCCATGGGAGGACACACTGCCCCATTCTAATTGCCTGGTGCGGAAAGGGCCTATGTATCATTTTCTGGCTGAATCCCCAAACCTACCTGAATAGCCAGCAGTCACACTTAGCAACAGAAGTCTGTTCTGCTGGCAACTCAGGTACAGCAGGGTGGTGTTTCCAGCCCCTTCCACCATCTACAGTACAATGAGGAATTGCAACAGAAGTCCTGCTTCTGATTGTCATAGCCTCACTTTCTGGCTTGGAAATGTCATGCTGGTATGCCCCGATCACCAACAGAACAAACTTCCATCACTCAGAGTGGCTTCTTGGAGTTTAAGGTGGCATTTATGAGTGTGGCAACAGTGCTATGATTGTGAATTCTTAATATTAATCAATACAGAGCAGTTAAAGATATATGTCTCTAGGTGACAAATCCAGAACTGCAATATAGGATGCCAGTCACTGCGTTTTAGCAAAGAATCATTCAGGGAGACTGTTGACTATTTTGTACCATTTTTGTATTATTTAAGCGTATATTTAATCAATAAAAAAGAAACTAAAATATGACTTTACCAATATGTCACACTTCATGTCACTCACAAGTACTAGATAATGTGAACAAGCTAACAGAAACATCCCCAAGCCAATTAATAAGAAATTTTTTAAACACACACACACACACACACACACACACACACACACTCCAAGCTCTGGCTCCATTACATATTAATCTGGTTGCATCACACACACTAGATTGTGGGTTCACCTTGATTTGATAATATTCAACTCAAATGTTTAGAAGTTCTTTTAGTTATACTACAGTAGTTCATTAGGTTTAACATCTGAACTACCGCTCTGCATCAACTCCTTTTGTCTGAGGGATTAGGATGAAAAGTGAGCTGTGGTTCATGGTTAGCTTCATGGCTAGCTTCTAGAGAACTTGGAACAAAAAGTATGTATCACTATTACAGTTGTGATTTTGCCTTTGATTGCAGCTGAGGCCCTTAATTGTGTTAATTAGAAACCAAATTCCATGTAAAAGTAGATGCCATTGTTTTAAATGCATTCTTCCATCATCACTGGGTATAAGTATAAATTACTTGTGTGTCAAAATTATTTATGGTAATTAGAATTATGCAGAAACACAAACTCACCCCAATGTTCCCAATGCTCATTTTTCTGAAGACTGACTGAATTTCAGCCTTATCTCAAAACCCTTCTGTAGTATGAAGAGTTCTAATATTCAGTGATCCCTGGGGGTGGGGGAGTGTCTCAGCTCTGGGCCACAAAGATTTAACACACATCCTTCTCTACCTATGCAGAAGGAGGCCCACCTTTCAAAGTTTTCACATTGAACTGCTCTTCTGTTGGTATTCCAATGGGGTAACAGCAAAAGCAAATAATTCTGGGAGCAGATCAGGGAGAGTTAATAATCCACACAGATCTAAAGGCCTCTAGCTCCCTAAATAAGCCCCTGGAAAAGGAGATGGAAAGGATATTATCTCTAGAGAAAGCAAAACTTGAAATGTTAGGATTAAAAATGAACTCATTAATGTTGATCATTGGGAAAAGGCACTTTAATCATTGCCATTAAGGCTGAGAAGGGGGGAATTTAATTTGTTCCATTAATAGTTTATTAAGATATTAATTAAACCATTTGTATTTAAAGAAACCTCAGAACTTAACACAACATTTTCTGAAAGCTCAATTAAGCACTTTATTGTTTCTGCACTGAGGCAGCAGACAGGATGGATGCAAATGAGGCGGCACAAGATGGATTTTTTCCAGAGTTCAAATATGGCATTCTAGCAATGGTTGTGGATGACCTAGCTACTGCATGGTGATGATGTCATGCAGAATTGCACGCCTTGAAATGGCTTCAACCTGCAGGTAATGTGTTTTAGTGACACTGTGCGGAAATGGCCTACGTTTCCTTCCTCAACTGCATTGGAATAGAAGTCCCACAGTCTGCTGGACGGCTAGGGATATTAGGATTTGCAGTGCAGTACTTCTGAAAAGTTCCAGGTAATGGAAAGCTTTGTATGCTGTTAGTAAGCCATGTTTTTAGTTATATTTCTAGTTATATTTAACGGATTATGCCCTGACCATGGCAGCTGTTAGCTGACATTATTTTGTTAAGCCTCA
The DNA here is from genome assembly GCA_948472985.1 of Iguana delicatissima. Classification (NCBI taxonomy): domain Eukaryota; kingdom Metazoa; phylum Chordata; class Lepidosauria; order Squamata; family Iguanidae; genus Iguana; species Iguana delicatissima. The sequence goes on along the minus strand of CAOKZL010000212.1, from coordinate 470,711 downwards.
TTGACTTAACAGGTAAATTGTTGTATTTCTTATATTATTTAAAGCAGTAATACTAGTGGATAGCTAGTTAAATTTAAGTAATTACTTCCACAGTCTGGTGGCGAGCATTTAATTTTCCATCTGTCTTCCCTTTAGACACATAACTACACCCCATCTGCCTTGTTGGACCAGACCTAGTTGGACTTTGTATTTCATAGTTCCTCAGTCATAAATGCTTCCTCCTCCACCGTAATTGTACACCTCCTTTAGTAATGTGTAACTAAACATATGGAATCTGCCTTATATTGAGTCTGACTCTTGATCCAATTAGTGAAATGCTGGCCCTTTCCACACCGTACCTTTTCACGGAACTGGGGTGCGAGGATCACATGAGCAGCCTCTGGCAAGAGGCTCTCACGTCCCTGCTGCTTCAGCTCCACATGAGCTGCCTGCTCGCGCGAGAGCCCTGCCTCTTCCTTCCACAGCGCAGCCTGGGAGTTTTCCAGGCTGCACTGGGGCAGGAAGTGTGACCAGTGCGGCTCTGGAGGTTCCGCACGCCAGATAAGTGTGCACGGGGCCTGAGAGCAATGCATGATCAGGCACCATTTTCGGCTTCCAGCTGAAAATGAAAAGGTGCGCGATCGGCACCTGCTGGCCCCTGGAGCGTCGCGCAATTGTGAGTGCGTTGTGCAGATCGCTCCTCACAATCGTGCGACACTCCAGGCGCCCTTTTGCATGGCAAATGCCATGTGGAAAGAGCCACTGTCTTCTCTAGCTGACTTCCTGAAGTGATTAATGAGGGCCATGTGCAGTCTTATTATCCCTCAGTCCTAGCTAGTGTACATAGGACTGATAGAAATGGCATACACCAATATATGGAGGGCCCTGAGTTTTCCAGTCTTGCTTTAGAAAGAAATTTTAGTGTCTAGCCATGAGCCATTATCCATTCCTTACTTCATATGCTTATATGAATGTTCATGCTGTTTTCATTACCTGTTACAATTGTCAAGTCCTAAAATAATATTGGAAGTTCTTTGGTGCAAGAGGCTCTATATATAGATTATATATAGCAGTAGATGATGATGATGATGATGATGATGATGATGATGATGATGATGAGAGCAACAAATTAAATAGAACAGCAAGTTTTGACAGCTTGACTCTGCTTGTACTCTGGGACAAGAATAATAGTGTCTCTATCCAATTTTACTGTGGGCAAGGGAAAATGGAGGATTCTTCATAATGATAATCCAGCAAAGAATTTCTGCCTTGGAGGAAAAATGACTCACTGCAATTGAGAATAAGATAGCCATTCTTGGCAACCAATATAGATTGCAGAAGAAATCATAAAAGCATGTATACAGAATGCAAGCGAGAATGTTTCCATGGAAATAGACTCAGAAGTATTCATTCTAAGGGCTGGTTCACCCTAGAACATTCATCAGTTTCTTGCTAAAACTTCAAGCTGTGACTTGGGTTTCTATGACATGTTGAGGTTGGACACAGACATGCAGATCAGGGATGTAGGAATGAAGTTGTAGAGTCCTGAGACAGTGCTGTTTCACACTGCTGGTGTAGAATGCCATTGTTGAACGTCCTCCCAGGAATTGGAGAAACATGGTGCAAACATTTTCAGTTTCACCTTTTCTGTGCTATGCTAATTTTTCACTTATCAGGAAATTTATGTAGAGAAGTTTAGGGAGACTGACTCAGCCAACTTAGGCAACTGTTGCTGGGTGTTGTGAGACAGCATCAGGTTTTATTTAATTTATTACTGTTGTATTTTTCATTCCAATGATATTCATGAGCCTTAGTTGTTGAAATAGAGTTGCCCAGCTGTTTATATTAGGCAACCTGGCCATGTTTATTTAGGATGTGGCTGCTTACAACCATGGATGCTTTCATCATCAGCCAGAAGTTGTACTTGTCCATTAAGCTGCCTCTGTACTGTAGCATTCTATTCTCCCTTACTCTTCCACATATGCTGATCCATTCTCAGTTGTCTTATATCTAACATTACCAATAGGACTTTCATATCACCTCACCTCACCTTCAGCACATTAACTTTTCAGTGGACCCAGTTTACATATTCAACAGCAAGACCTCAAGCGTTGACTAAACAAGCAATGCATCAAGCAATGATTAATCAAGTGATAGGAAGTAACAGTATACTCCTACACATGTTTACTTGGAAATAATTTTCACTGCATCCGGGGGGACTTGCTCTGTAGATACTAGGTGTGTGGAATGGTTTAACCTTTCTCCAAATACATAAGCCATATTCATTTGTTATACTATGCGTTTATTATGAATATTTTTTGAGAGGTGTACACAGGTTTGGGATGTCCAGACCTATGTCAAAATTAATTAGCTAAATATGTTCAGTACTCTGCTGAATTTGCTGCTGCATAAGAGAAGGAAAGGCACATATAATATTTCAGATTCTAGAGCAAGGTGGAGATGGTTCTTTATAACAAAGATCAAAACAAGGTGGAGATGGTTCTTTATAACAAAGATCAAAACAACATTAACATGAATCATGAAGAACATTTATTGAATAAAACCCAAAGATTTATCATCCAAGTGCTTCACTTAAAGTATAAACAACGTCTTGCACAACTTTTGGCTCTAAATCTTTGGAATGTGCATATCCAAGGGGAAATAATAGAAATGACTGTGGCATAAACGGGGGAGGGGGAGATCAAAGGTCAGTTTCAAAACTCTTCCTGAGAAGATTAATCTTCCTCTTGGCTTAGCTGGCTTTAGTTACATCCTGGCGGTGTTGCAATAAATAGTAATTGGTGTTTTCATGGATGCTGCTAATGACATCATTTAAATGCCCCAAATTAACTCCTGCAGTACTGTATTTACACATTTATAAGTAAGATAGTTATACATGTGCTAGAACAGCAGTGGGAAATGTGGCCCTCTAGGTGCTGTTGGATTGCAATACCTACCTGTTCTAGCCAGGAGAACCAACAGTGAGCCCTGCTACTCAAAGGTTGATGTTTACACTTTGACTGGCATAGTGTTGTGCATTGGTAGGCACATCAGATTTGTACCCAAAGTTCCCAAAACAGCATCTGACATACCCTAGAACACTTGTGGCCACGCGATTTTAAAAACTGGTCAAGATGGCAAAGATTATTAATGAGGGGGAAAAAATAAGCTAGGAGAGGCTGCAGCAGTTTGCTTTTTCCTGAGCCTGCAGGAAAGGGCAAGATTCTGCCCATCTTCCTTTTTCCCCTCTGCTATGTTAACTGAGTGCAAACTACTTTTGCACTTTGAACTCAGTGTGCAGCAACTGAAGTAAGCAGAAAACAATGGGGGGAAAGTGGGAGGAGAGAGAAACCAGGACATTTTAAAAGCAGTTGAAAAAGTAGAACAACAAAGCATTAATCTGGACCATTCCTGCCGAACTGAGACAGTTTAAGAGTATGATGTGATAAATGTATAGGAATCTGTTTATATCCATGTATCTCCTTAGATATATAAAAGACAAAGTCTTTTAAAACCCTCAAATGTTTGGCAGCTAAGAGTCTTAACACTTCACTCTTGGGTTCAGATCTCTCTTTAACCATGAGCTCAATTGATCATCCTAAACAAGCTACAGTTTCTGTAGTGTCAGCCCTCCATGTTCTACAGAGGGTTGATGACATCATCTCCAATTTTACGAGCCAGTTATAAGGATTATTAAGATAATGGATCCACAAACATTTGTTGTCAGCTTAAACATCACTTTTTTTGCTAAGTCATAATGATGCATAGACATACTGATATAGCTGAAGCTGCAAATTTTAATATCAACAAGGTGCTGCAACAGAACCATGTGGTTCTTTTTTTTTTTTAAGAGGGAGAATCATTTCCTGATAGAGTCACTCACAGCAAACACAGTGAAAAGAAAATGCCAGCCCTGTTCTTAGATGTATTTAACAATATACTAAGCTGTGTTGATGTGATATTTCTAAATTTATGTATTGCATGTGTACTATACTGTACAGCTGGAACAGCTCTCATGGTCTTACAGTGGCAGCTTGTACCTCCCAGGTCAGTGCAGTGGTGAATCCACTCTTATTTTTAATCCAAACTGTAAAAGATCTGTCCAAAGTGCTGAATGTTTTCCCCCATGCGAGCTTAGCAACATGAATTGTTCCTATAAACCTCAGGCTAGAACCTGAAACCGGTTTACCATCCCAGTAACACAGGAGCCATGAGACACTGCTAGTGGCTGACATATCAGTTATACAAAGACAGACACTTCCCTCAGGCTTACCATTTCAAAAGATAAAAGGAAAAGGAGGAGCAAGAAACCTGAGGTGCAGGTTCTCAAGTCTTATGAAATTCCTCAGCCTGGTGGGATGGCTGCTGGCTGATAGCTGTTATGAGGAAAAGCCCAGTTGAGCGGACTTCCCAGGAAGACTTGTGGTGGCTTTCTTTTATTTTTTAATCACTTTTCACTGTTTTAGAATTGGCTGCTGAAATTTTCCTAGTAAAGTAAGTTACTATTAGTTGAATGCGGAGCTGTTCTGGGTTGATTACAGAAGTTCAAAGGGACTTGCTCTATATAGTCATTAATAGGTTGCCTCCAAGCAGTCAACATTATCATGTGAGACATGATAACATGGTGATGGATTCCTGACATACAGTTCAGGTAGTGGCTTTCATCCAGATATATTCATACTTGAGAGTACACTCGTTGCTTTAAAACCACTGCAGTCAATACAGTAACATAAAATCCTTGTTTCAAATAGATCTAAGTATGAATAAGTCTAATTCTAACCCATGTTAGACCAACAGCTAAAACTCACTGGCCTCATATTGTGTTGCTATCACAAACATTGCTACAGGTAGCAAAATATTCAGCTTACAAGAACCACTTCTTACAAATATGGAACTAGCATGATTTCAGTAAGGCCTTTGACAAAGTTCCCCATGACATTCTTGCAAAGAGGCTAATAAAATGCAGGCTGGACAGTACTACTGTTAGATGGATTGGTAATTGGTTGACCGACCGAACCCAAAGGGTGCTCACCAATGGACGTTTTTCATCCTGGAGAAAAGTGTCTAGTAGGATGCCACAGGGTTCTGTCCTGTACCCAGTGCTATTCAACATCTTCATTAATGACTTAGATGAAGGAGTAGAGGGCATACTGATCAAATTTGCAGATGACACCAAATTGGGTGGGGTTGCTAATATGCCAGAGGACAGGATCAGAATTCAAAATGACCTTGACAGATTGGAGAACTGGGCCAAAGCTAACAAAATGAACTTCAACAGAGAGAAATGTAAGGTCCTACACTTAGGCAGAAAAAATGGAAAGCACAAATATAGGACGGGGGACACATGGCTGGATAACAGTACATGTGAAAGCTATCTAGGAGTCTTGGTGGACCACAAGCTAAACATGAGTTGGAAGTGTGATGTGGCAGTCAAGAAAGCCAATGCAATTCTTGGTTGCATCAATAGGAGTAGTGTCTAGATCAAGGGAGGTAATGGTACTACTCTATTCTACTTTGGTTAGACCTCATCTGGAATACTGTGTCCAGTTCTGGGGCACCTCAATTCAGGAAGGATATCGACATGTCCAGAGGAGCATGTCCAGAGGAGGGCAACCAAAATGGTGAAGGGTCTGGAAGCCATGCCCTATGAGGAGTGACTTAAGGAGCTGGGTATGTTTAGTCTGCAGAAGAGAAGGGGGAGGGGACATGATAGCCATGCTTAAATGTTTGAAGGTATGTCATGTCAAGGAGGGAGTGGGCTTGTTTTCTGCTGCTCCAGAGACCAGGACAAGGAGCAATGGATTCAAGCTGCAGGAAAGGAGATTCCACCTGAACCTCAGGAAGAACTTCCTGATGGTCAGTGGAATATGCTGCCTCAGAGTGTGGTGGAGTCTCCTTCTTCAGAGGTTTTTAAACAGAAGTCAGATGGCCATCTGTTGGGAATGCTTTGATGTGTGTTCCTGCATAGCAGGAGATTGGATTGGATGGCCCCTGTGGTCTCTTCCAACTCTAGGATTCTAAGTTCTCTTTCAAATTAATTCATTGAGATAAGATACATTCAGCTGAAAGGGACTTGAGCTATATTTTCCTTCCACTGCGTTTCCCTATTTTTTAACCCTAAGGATGGGCAAGATGGAACCCATGAGTCCATGTGGCTTCTAAAGCCTTCTCCCACACTTGTGATATTTCCAGTCTCCCCAAAAGTTCCTCGGAACCTGTGAGATATGGTTTACTGTGTGAACAGCAGGCAGAAAGATATGCCATGCTGCTGACTGGCCATGTATCCCTGCACTTTAGGCAGAAAATAGTCTCATGCAACAGAAATCCTTGGCCTGGAGTACTAAAGAGGCTTGGAAATGCAGAAGGTCACTAGCCACTGCTCTGTGTATACACAGCTTCTGGGGAACAGAATAAGGTATTGGCAAAAACTGAATACCTGGCTCCAGGGGTTATTTAGTGCACAAATCACCTTTGCCACATATCCTTCATGAATTTTGGCCATGGGTTGAACTGCAACCTATTCCCTTAAGGACTCCAGATTCCACCCTTCCCTCATTATGTCGGCTTATGTATTCCCGGTAAACTATTCCTTTTCACTCCTCTAACACTTCTCTGTACTGAACAGCCTGTGCCCTGAGGCAAGTGACTCTAGCCAAAGAGGGATGCGCCCTACAGTATTCTGCTAACTGAGTGAAGGGGCAAATGATCTATAGGAAAAAGTTGCATCATTAACTTAATTGAGGGCAAAGCCTAATTAGAGGGGAAACGAAGTAGACAGAGCCAGAGACACAGCAGGCCTTCACGTGAGATGTCAACAAACAGACATTGTAACTAAAACCAGACAGCAAGGGCAGGGCTTCATTTACATTGTTAGTTTCAATGCAAAAATGTTCACCAGAAGAGAGAGAGAGAGAAGGAAAAAAGGCAAAATATTTATGGAAATCAGGTCATCGAGCTCCATTTCCTTTAAAAAGAGAGAAAAGAACATTTCCTGGTGCTAATTAAAAAGGCTTTCTAGCTAAGGGGACTGAGTTCTGCCTCAACTGAGTTGAACTCTAAATTCCAGAAGAAATCCAAGACTTGGATACTGCCATCTACTTATTGGAAAACTGCATCAAGGCCCCATTCTGAAAATGTGCTGTTCTGGGAACATTCTTAGATGGGTCATTGTAGCTCAGTAGCAGAGCATGTGTTTCACATGCAGATGCTTCCAGAATTCAATTCTCCACATGAAATTCAACTCACCAAATGAAATCTAGATAGAATACCTGAAAAGATTTCTTTGTGGAATACTTCTACTGTTAGATATATCAGTCTGTTTAGAATTAGCCAGTTGTCTCATAATATATAGCTTTCTTCAGGCGTTTAGTAATGAACACATTATCTTGTATCCTATTTAACAGTGACAAGAAGGGAAAAAAACATTGAATCAGCTGTTGAATGGTCAGTCAATATGTAAGTAAATCTGGAGAGGGGGCAATTCATATGATGAAGTAGCACCTGGTCTCAGCTTGGAGGGGGAAAACTTGAGGTCTCCTTTTTCCTTTCCCTTGAACCCCAGATTGGCTTCATCTTCCTCATCTGAATTGTTTCTTCTCTCCCTGCCTCCCTTTCTCACTGGTGGGCAACAGCAACTGCCAGGGATTTGGGACCCAATGTAAAGGCCTAAAGAACACCTCCCTGCCCTTGACCCCAAAGAGACTTAACAAGTGACATGCACATGTCTCTAACATTTTTCTGACATTTTCTGATACAGTACCACTGCTTCATTTTATTGCTTTGATCTTACTTATTCTCATAAGCTCCGTAGAGTCAACCTGCCATGTAAAAAAAGGCAGGATACACACTGAAACAACACAGTAAAATAATAAACAATGAATGATAGCACTCTCCTACACATCTTGTGAAAATACTTTACGTTGCAATTGCCTGATACAAATTCGAAACAACCAAAATCTTGAAGGATGTGGTAGATTTGATGGAGTTTTGCACAGAATTATGGTGTAAAAGGTATTCAGTATTGCATATGAAGCTTTACTTACAGGGCGTAGAAAACAAAGTATAATCCAGAAGAGTTACTGTACTCATCCCTTCCTCCCAGTACGCTGTCCTGTTCTTTCTGATTAGCATGAGATATCACCCTATCTGGCACATGGGTACGCTTGAATCCATTGCTACCCCACACTACATGAGTCTCATGACTCAATAAGTAGCACGTTCTTTCCATCTGCATGTTATTCAATATGGAACAGTGATTTAAAATAAGGATCATCAGTCAGCTCTAGTCTAAAACCTAAATTTGGCTTGACATTGTATTACTTAGACAATATGCTAAGCATATTGAGAAATGTAAGGAAAGAAGAGATACTGAAATTATCCTACAGAGCTGAGCAGACTTCAGGCTTCCAGGTTCTACTTTGTTTAAACTAGAACCCCAGGCTCCACCTGGTGGAGCCAGGTACAAAATAGTGACTTGGGAAGTAGAGGGGTGAAGTAAGGGGTGGAAGAAGAGAAAGACAGACAGACAGACAGACAGACAGACAGAAAGAAAGAAAGAAAGAAAGAAAGAAAGAAAGAAAGAAAGAAAGAAAGAAAGAAAGAAAGAAAGAAAGAAGACAGGCCAGGGACTTGTTTTTTGGAGCCTGGAAATTTTACTTCCAAAAAAAAAATAATTCTCAGAAGCCTCTGCCCAATATGGAATTCTGAGAGTTTTAGCCTAAAGCAGTCATGTTTCCAGATTATGGTTTTCAGTACCAGAAGTAAGCTCTAACTCATTTAATTAGGAATGAGCCAAGTTATCTTGCTGCCTGAGGCAGAACACAAAATAGTACTCTCAACCAAGGATTTTACAGAGTTATAACAGTTTGACAGCACTTTAAATAGCATGGCTTCATCCTAGGGAATCCTGAGATTTGTAGGGTTTTGTTTTTTGTTCCTGTTTGGAAACACTTACAATTGTCTGGCTGAGAGTTCCAGTACTATAGTTCAGAGGAGTTCAGAGAACTGTAAGTCCTACATCAAACTACAGATCCCAGGATTTTGTGTGATGCTGCCATGGCAGTTAAAGAGGGATCATAGTGCTATAATTGTGCAGAGAGTCAGCATGGTGTAGTGATTTGAGCATTGGACTATAGCCCTGGAGACCAGGGTTCGATTCCTCATCCATCCATGGAAACCCACTGGGTGACCCTGGGCGTGTCACACACTTTCAGCCCCAGAAAACCCCATGATAGATTCACCTTAGGTTCATCATAAGTTGGAAATGACTTGAAGGCACACAATAACAACATACCACAAGCCAAAGTTTAGAGTATCCATGCTTGTTCTTCCTGGAGTCAGAAACCTTTGGTGATGTACTGTGTGATCTCCCAGAGATCTACCAGAATAGGTCTATTTTGTGCCCATTCTTTTTGACTGAAAAGTCAGAAAAACTGCGTAGTTCAGTTAAATTCTTTATTCCATGATTTGACATGCTATGCGCAGCCTCCCCCACACACACATATGACTGGTCCACCTATTATATTAGCTTTAATCAGACAGCACCTACAGGCATTGGCACTACAGGAAGCTTATACCACATAACTGACAGAAATACCATGCAAAATTTTAGAACCAGTTTTGCAAGGGTTGCATAGTTAAACTAGGAGTAGTTAAGTTCATTAAACCTCAAGGTCTTTTTCTGTGTTTGGAAAATGCTCAACTGGCATCATACATTGGGGAGATTTACTGGATCACACCATTATTAATCCAAGTAGTCACTCATTCATTGAGTGCTGTAACTGACCTGTCCAGTCGTATGTGTATATACAGGATGCCACTGATTTGTAAAATAGCTCTGGGCCCAGTTTTCTGGATGCAAGAAAAAATCCAATCTATAGTGGACACAGGAATACTTTATTAGATACAAGACCCACTCTGTAGGTTACAAAATTTATACACAAAAAGGAGTCTCCACTTCACATGTAGATCCTAATTATAGTTGCTAGTTATTTATCATTTTAATAGGATGTTTTCACATGGGGAATTCTTGTTCCTATATTGGAAACTAGCTACTGTCTTCCATGCTCAGGCAATTGCTCAGATTAATTACTACATTGCACTTGCTATGATGTAGATCTTAGAAAGTCCTTGAACTTTCATGAGATTCCTAAATGAGGGATTTCTTTCTACAAGTACACGTATTGAAAAGACTTAGGCTAGGATCCTACATTGCCCAGTGTAGTGTAACATTCTATAGGCGGAGCTCCGCTATGGCTCACCCAGGACACATAGTTTTGATATGATAGATCCCTTGAGCAGCCATTCCATGGCTGGAGGACAGTAGGAAGGAGGAATCATGTAAGTCCCTGTGCCTGATAGCCAAACATGGATCAATGTCATCTACTACTGGGATCCACAGTAGGGAATCAACAGGTGATGTCATCAGTCTGCATCTGACTATCAAGCACGACCAGACACTTCTTCCCTCATCTGCTCTCCACCAACCATGGAATGGCAGTTTTGTGAGGGGCTGTCACATCAAAACTGAATATTGGGCAGGGGGAAGGTCATTAAGGAGACTGGAATAGAATAGCAATCTGTACAGTGACCAGAGAGAGAGACTGAGAGAGAAGCGGGGAGATGGAGAGAGAAAGCGAGAGGGAAATGAAAGGAGTATTTACACTTGTTTGTGTCATTAATAGGATGCTGTCTTTAGAGTGTATCTATACTACATAACTATAGCAGTTTGATGTCAAAGATCCATCCTGTAGAATTATGATGGTTTTTGGTGACAGATTTAGAATTCTCGACTAAAGAACTTCAGTGCAATTCTCCTGAACTACACCAATGAAATCTAAATCCCTCACCATATATGTAGTGCATTTACATGCAGTAAAATAGTGTGATCAACCTAAGGGTGGGGTGTTACCACCGTGGACTGGCCTGGCTTCAGAAATATTAGATATCGTTTGATATCATAATTTGGTCTTATTTTGCCACCCTCAGCCAAGTGTTTGTGAGGCCCCCGAACAAGCACAGAGCTAGGCATGGCCCTTAATTGCTGGACATTCCTTTCTCCACCTAGGCAAGCCAGACTCAGCCGGATCTTGCCTTGGAGATCTCCCTAGACCAGTGGTTCTCAACCTGTGGGTCCCCAGATGTTCGTGGACTTCAGCTCCCAGAAGCCCCAGCCACTATGGTCAATGCTCAGGGCTTCTGGGAGCTGAAGTCCACGAACATCTGGGGACCCACAGGTTGAGAACCACTGCCCTAGACAAACACCTCATTAAAGATGCACGCTACTACAAAGAACCCCCTGCCCCGAGCAGGTAACTTGCCGAACTAAATGCGTAACCGCCCAAGCGAGCTGCATCTGCATACTGGCCATTCCATTGTCAATTCGGACTTAATCCCATCATGCTAAATTCTGACCTTTCGGAGACATTGTCTCGCGCCCAAACCTCATTGTTCTCCCCCAAGTACAGACTAGCCTACGGTCATACTTTCCCTATAAAAACACCCAGTTCCGAGCGCTTCCTTGGATCACTCCCGAGTTCCATATCGCCTTGCTGCTGTTTTGCCCAGAGAGCTCCCCTCAGCGAACCACGCTGAGCTTCTTCTCTCCATCTGCAACTTCTTCAGGACTACGAGAACAGTGTCGTATCACCCATTTCCCCCGAAAAAATCTTATTTCTTATTTCTTAGATAGCTGTGTGGCTGTGTTGTCTTATGTGTTTGTCTGTTCTTAATAAAAACCATCATTTTTGCTATTTTAAAACTGTCTGACTGCTTGACTAACCTGATCCCGTAGACATTGGGTAAAAGATTCCGCTGCGTTGCCCTGCCTCTCGTTTTGCTAACTTGTGCTCTGAGCTAATTTTCCCCACCAATATTTGAGCACGTTTGGAGTCCCTCACAGGACCCCCAGTAAACAGGGTAACAGGGGGCTTGACAATAGAGCCACCTTAGAGACCAAGAGTGTTGAAAAGTGATTGTTGTTGGAATGGAACCATGGATAGCCCGGGGAGGGGCTGGTGGAGAGAGGGGAATAATAGAATTTAACTGACTGTTCAGATGATTGAAGTTCCAGTTTGAGAAATGAAGAGAGAGTTGAAGAAAGTGTTGGTGTAGAGAACAGCTGTAGAGAGCTGAGGAACAGAGCTGATAGTTGATTAACAGAGTTGATGTGGGGAGAGAGAGAAAAGTGTGGTGCTTAGTTAGAAAATAAGTTTTACTTTGAAAGTGTGTTTAATAAAGATTTGTTTATATGTTTCTATAAAAGCAGCCTCAAGAGAGTGTCATTTCTCTGGACTGGATTATATATGCTACCATAGTTCCAATAGTACCACCGTCATTAAAGAGATAAATCACTGCTTGTCCTTATATCTGAAAAGGGGCAGATTTAGGAAAGCAGTAAAGGGAGGGAGGTACCTCTGGAAGGAGAAGCCAAGGGGGGACAAGACTGAGAAGCGTGCTGTGTTCTCAGGACGGAAGAATGGAAGCAGACCTTTTTGGTCATAGCCCTGGCTTGATCCAGAGATCTCCCTGACTGCTCAGACCTGGACACAAAGAGATGCCAGGCTGGGCAGGACTCGGGTGCTTCACAAATAGCATAAAGTTATTTTTAAGATAAATTAATATAATGGGATGGTGCCCATAACTGAACAGACCTAAAAACACAGAATATCATTCCACTACTCAGTTATGGACAGGTTCAGCATGTCATTATATTCATTCTTCATACTAATTTATGTTTCCCTCACAATATAATCTATAAATGAGATTATTTCATTGTTTTATACAGGAATTACATATGATGTCAGATTTTTTTTTTTTTCACAAATGCAGTGGCTTCCAGTAACTCTTCCTAGTTTTCCTGAGGTGTTCTGTCATACCATCTTACCCAAATGTTTCCATGGTTCTTTGCAATCCGTAACACCTCAGGCAGACTTTTTGGGGGGTTGCATGAAAAGCAAGGAATGTGCTTATTTGTCATTGTATTTTTACTACCAGGGTTGGGAACAAGTATCAGTGCAATTTCATACCTTCAGTGCCTGGCTCGCTTTGGGCACTATACACCTTTGGGTACTATTGATTTTGTGTATATGAACATGTGCTTGTATGCGGCTTGCTACTTCACCTCAGAAAACAACATATCTCAGCCTCAGCTTCTCCAGAAGCATGGGTAAATGCACCCTAGAGATTAAGGTAAGGACTGAAGTAGAGTTTTATGATGCATGAGTGGTTGTCTCTGAAAGGGAAAACCAGCAACCACCACTTCATGTGTGTGAATGCATATGCAGGCCTGTTGGGATCCTGCCCAAGCATTTTCAAACATACTGTGTCTGGATCTTGTGCGTTTCTATTGTCTCGGACCCAGTAAAGAGAGTTACAAAATAGATACAGCTATAGGTTTCAGGACACAGATTCAACACTGAGAAGGTTAAGAGGGGACATGATAGCCATGTTTAAATATTTGAAGAGATGTCATGTTGAGGAGGGAGTGGGGTTGTTTTCCACTGCTCCAGAGACTAGGACAAGGAGCAATGGATTCAAGCTGCAGGAAGGAGGTTCCACCTGAACCTCAGGAAGAACTTCCTGATGGTCAGAGCTGTTTGTCAGTGGAATATGCTGCCTTGGAGTGTGGTGGAGTCTCCTTCTTTGGAGGTTTTCAAGCAGAGGCTGGATGGCCATCTGTTGGGAACACTTTGATGTGTGTTCCTGCATAGAAGGAGGTTGGACTGGATGGCCCCTGGGGTCTCTTCCAGCTCTATGATTCTATGATTCTATGAAGCAAGAGAAAGAAAAACATTAGCACTGAAGCACACTGATTCTAGGCTTAACTAGTATAACATTGCTAAAGCACCTTAGCGTTATGACTATAACTACTGAATATTTTTTTTTTAAAAAAAAGGCTCAGTGAAAATTAGTGAAAATCGGTTTCTGAAATTTGACATGAGACGAGATACAAGAAGAGATCAGTGAGAGGGGAAAAACACAAGCTAGGCAGGGAGGAAAAGTAACCTGTGATATTTCAAGAAAGGACCAGATGCAAATCCATAAAATGTGTGTGTACAGTCAAAAAAGAACTGGAAATTCTCATTACTTTGAGGCAGTCTGGTGGACAAGGTGGGCAGCTGTGGAAGATCCAGGGGCTGCTCTCTGTCCCCCTTCTGGCCCTTCTTGAGTGTCACCTTATCTTTTGCAAAACCTTCTTTAAAAGCTATGTTGGGCCTGTCAAAGATGCAGAATGGGGGGAAATAGCCTTAAAATGAACACTCACATCCTCTTGGAGGCTCCCAGAAGTGTTATTCTCCATTTTTATAGCCATGTTTTTGTGATAACCACTCTGGTGGCCATACCGGATGCTTTGAGAAAACATAACCCACACTATTCCCACCCGTAAAATAAGGTCATTCCTGAATTAAAGATGGCATTTAAATTTAAGAGAACATAACAAAGTTCTGATTGGGTTTCCATGAACTCAATCAAAAAAGTAATTGTCCATGGGCTGTATGCCCAGGAACGTGGGGTATAGGATTGTATTGTGAGGTTTTTGTTTTTCGTTTTAATGAGAATATTCAGATTGAATAAATCTTGAAAGTAGTTATAAACAACAAATCACATTATGATTCTAGCATAATAAGGGATAACCTCACTCCTTTTGCAGTGTAACTGTAACCATTTAGTTACTTTTATAGTTAGGGAGGTGTGGGCTCACTGAACCGTGGAGGAGGAACACTGCATGGTTCAAGTGCAGGCTTGTGCTGTGCCTCACACTGTGTTATGGTTGTTGAGACACTGTTGAGATGGTCAAGAAGAGAGTATATTCTGTATCAAAGACCAGCAACTTATGACAATAAGATTTTTAAAAAGTGACTAGAAGGGTACTTTTGACTACTTTTACAATTAAATGGATTTATTGAATCATTTTTTAAAACGGGGAGGGAAGGTAAATAGTTATTTTTTAAAAAAAATTCTAGTATATTGTTAACAATATTATAAGTAAATAATTACTTCTAAGAGGGCTTAAATACCCTAAATACACCAGATCCTATCTGATCTTGGAAGCTAAGCAGGGCAAGCCCTGGTTAATATTTGAATGGAGGCCACCAAGGAACACCAAGTGCTGTCAGCTATGTGTCAGAGAAAGGAACTGGCAAAGCCACTTCTGAGTATTCCTTGCTGAAGAAAACCCTATGAAATTCATGGGGACTCCAAAGTTGACAGGTGACTTGAAAATGCAGGTGCACACACACACAGTTTACCTGCAAAGTAACCTTCCAAGCTCTGAATCAGATAACACCCATGTTGGACTGATCTTCACTTACATTGTTTATATGTTTCAATATGAAGAATATACTTTGAACATACTGTACCATTGTTTTAGTGTCAGTGTTAGCATGTTTTATGTCAGTGCATACTATATTCATATAAACTTCAAGGAGCACTGATATTGCGCAAATGATCTGGATTGATCTGAGGTGTCATTCTTCATGATATGCAATGCTACTAGGGAGACAGGATGTTGGCTCCCATCATACGGTACTGCTAATTATTAGGTACAGATAACAGGAGGCCCGAAGATTCCTAAAGCCAATTTACCAAATGTTTCCCTCTTTCTCCCCACCTCATCTCTCTTAAAATGGCAGTAATTTAATTACAGTTTACCACTTTAAACTATTCACCTATTACTCCAAATCACTACAGATGTCTTTCCTGTTGTGCATACAGTTTGCTGTAAAGTGGAAACTAAGAAAGTTATATTAGTAAAGCATCTGAAACGTTAACACAGTTATTCTCAGTTGTCACTTCCCTATGAATGCATCTTTGTGAACACACTTTTAGACCTATAGCACCCTCATTAATCATTTACTCTGAAAAGAAAAGAAACAGGCCAGTTAATTATTTCTTTTCAAACATTGGATTAGCTCCAGATTTAAACTAGACTCATTGAAACCAATAAGATTGAAGGTTCAATGAATCTATTTTACATATGACCAAGTCAGCCTCTCAGATTTGAAATAAACATACTTTCCATCTAAATTAGTTATATTTTTCTATAAATATCTTAAGTGAGGCTTATACTGGCCAACCGAAATGCATAAAATACATCATGCATACATCACTTCAAAATTCTTTACTGTCTTTGAAGCTCCATGGGAGAAAAAGTGATGATATTAGAGTTGTCCCTGTCCTGCGTGAAGCTAACTCCTCCTTTCTTATGCAGGGAACATTGAATTTCTCAAAAAGTCCCTGTACTGTTAACATCGTTAACTTAGGTGCTGTATAGGTAAAACTTGCCAACTATAGTCCAAATGAAATAGTATTACCTTAGTTGGAGGTAAAAACAGTGAAGAGTTAAATCCCCATCCAACCTGAATTTCAAGGGAAATTGCTTTTCTGTTGGTCATGGAGTTGAAATGTTATTGTTGTTGCATCTCTTCAAGTCATTTCTGACTTATGGAGACCCTAAGGTGAACCTATCATGGGGTTTTCTGGGACTGAGAGTTTGTGATGGCTCACAAAGGTCACCCAGTGGGTTTCTATGGCTGCACAGGAAATTAAACCCTTTTCTCTAGGGTCATAGTCCAACACTCAAACCACTATACTACCTTGGCTTATTGACCTTGCTCCCTGGTCCCTAGATAGCCAAGAAGAGGGGTGGTCTTTGCCTGCACTGAGAACCCTCCAGAACAACTGAACTGAAACAGAAAAAATCTCTGATACAAAACACAGGCTTATGACTCTACCGTTGTCACTTTTCCTCTCTTATATGATTTATTTTGTACATTTTGGTTGGCCAATTAAGGTATCACTCTTTTGTGGATTTTGACTTTTGTTGTATTTTGGGGCATATCCAGAAGGCTAGCCGTGCATATGTTAACTGAGCCTGCAATTCTATGCAATGGTCTCTCAGTATCCTCTAAAGTTTGGTTCCAGGACCACCTCCATCACGGATACCAAACTTTATGGATGCTCAGATCGCATTATGTACAATGGTATATAAAATTGCAAAATCAAAATTTGTTTTTTTGGATTTTAAAAAAAGTATTTTCAAGCTGTGGCTGGTTGAATCCATGGATACAGAATGTGCAGTAATGGAGGGCTAACTGTGCTGAGTTACATGGTTAGAAGTCTCACGAGATTTGATACAACTTATTTTTCAGTAGACATCTATAGTATTGTGCTGTGAGCTATTTTCTCATATGAATTTCTCAGTTCCTTAGGTCATCTGATGAGGCTTTGCTCCAATTTCTCCTACTATCTGAAACAAGATCTATGAATGAGTTTTTCTGTAGTACATCTTGTGTTGTAGATGTTCTTTCAAAGATAGTACCATTTTATTTATTATATTTACTTATATGCTGCCTTTGTCTCAATCTGAGACTCAAGGCAGCAGTTTATAACATTTTAAAACAGACATTAGCTAAAATCTGCATCAAACAAAAATTTAAAAGTATAATTAAATTATAAAAAATAAAGACACTTAAAAACAGCAATTAAAAAGAAAACAATAAACCCAGTGGGTTGCCTTTAGCAAGTTAGTAGACATGTGAAAACATTTTTCTTAAGCTCAGGAGGCACTCCAAATGATTTAGTTTTATTAATTACTTGCATTGGCTGGTGTAATAGTCTAACTTGTTACTCTGTTTCCAAGTTGTGATTCAAGTTATGTTAGTAAGTTGTGTAAAGTAATGAGCAGTCCTGAACAGGACTTCCTCTACTTCAAAAGATGTATTTGGCCTGGGTTATTCTGGGACATGTGGTCCAAAAGTATCTTTTACACTCCAAATAGCTGGACTTTATGACTATCCACACACACTACACATAGCTCATCATCAGGAATGATGATGGATTTTAGATTTGTACCATTGATTTTGATACTTCATATTTTAAATTTTACTGCGAACCTTTTTGATAGTCTTTCTTGAGTAATATAATGGCATTTAAATTCAAACAAGGTAGCTTGAACAATAACGGCAATCCTATGATGGTACTGGCAGATTCCATGATGGAGCTACTGCCAGTTCCAAATTCCTGCTGATTTAATGAAGCCAAAGTGAGAAGTATGGGGCAACTTTCTTTCTCTGCCTCCATGTAACCAATGAGAGGAGACAACTATGATAGTTCCAGAGCTGAAATAATTGTGGGCTCCTTTTAGGAACATGTCAGGAGAACGATGAGGTTTAGGAACCTGTGAATGCTGATCTGCCATGAACTGTGTGGCATATAAGAACAAAACCATGTATGGTATTTAAGCTCATGATGTTCTTCCAATGATGTTAATGTTTAATAGAATTTGATTGGTAATAAATGTGACAGGCCAACATGGTATATCTAGATAAAATCAAGCCTCAGTTGAAGGAGGAGGAAAGGGCCATTGTGTAAACCAAGAGACCATTGAAATCAAGATGCAGTGATGCTGGAGAAAAGAGTCTTAAGCACTTTCCATTTTCAGGCAAAATATGAAAATCTCCATGTCCTCATTCTTGAAGCCCTGTAGATCTATTTGGCCATATTACTTTTTAAAATTTCACTCATCTCCTCCAACACTTTTTAATCAATTATTTCTTTCAGAGTTCTCAAGTTGGCCCATATGCTAAAACACTACTCAGAAGTCTTTGCTTAATTTTGGCCATATACGATCATCTCCAGGTGAAATTTCACCTTGGAATGACCATTCATTTGATTCATCCATCTATCCTTGTAACCATCCAGGTATGCTTCAATTATTTATATATTTATGCAAGATGACCCTTCTGAATGTGCCCTCATGTGGTAAGATCTGGTATTTATAGCTTCAGAGATATCATGAAACAACCTAGCTTTCTGATGCAGGGGAGGGAATCAGTGGAACCAAAATATGTGATGCCTTATTTGCTCCAGCAATGGACATATTACTGAAATGCCATCTTGTTCACACTAGGTTTGAAACAATGGCTTCATCATAAAAACTGAAAAAAAGTGCTTGTAGATGGATGAGCGGGCACCAGGAACTCCAAAGCACCTTCTCCAGTGAAATTTCAGTAGAACAGAAAGGAATAGCCCCGCTCCCCATGCATGGACAAGCATCTTTTTTCAAAACTTGTTTTTCAGAAAAGTAGCAAATAAATCTAGCATCAGATTGTTCATGATATGATTGAATCAAATACATTATTTGAACATTTTCCTTTCCCTGTTGTCAAAGATTAATATTTGTTAACAACAAACACCAGCAAAATACTGATTGGATTAAGCAGAGGAGAGAGAGAGAGAGAGAGAGAGATGTTGCTGCTGCTGCTATGTGCCATCAAGTCAACTCCAAGTCATGGCAACTCTCTCATAGTGTTTTCTTGGCAAGATTTATTCAAAAAAGGTTTGCCATGATCTTCCTCACAGGCTGAGAGAGTGTGACTAGCCCAAGGTCACTTAGTGGGTTTCTGTAGCTGAGAAGGATTCAAACCTTGTCTCCTACAGTCCAAGTCCAACAACAACATTATTATAATAAGCTACCGCTCTACAGAGCTGTACATCTTCCTCTACAGGGAGGAAGATGTAAGGCCTCAGTAGTAGAATTTCACACCTACAGAAGGTATGCATTGACATTTCAACTTCCACAATCTCAGACAGCAAGATTAAGAAAGATTTCTGCCTATTCTCTTGGACAGCCACAGTCAGAGCAAATTATATTACTATAGTGAATGAAGCCTACCAAACAGCCTGATTCTTGCTCAACAATAGTATCCCAATTTTTGTTGTCTTCTGTGTGAAACATGAACAGATCTGTGAAGCTTCTTTGGGGAGATGCTGCCAGACTGAAGGCAGTTTGCTGCCTAAGAGAAAGCAGCAGATGGGCTTCTTAATCTTGATGTTGTTGCATGTCTTCAAGATGTTTCTGACAAAGATGAACTCATGATGTTTTCTGGATCTGAGAATGTGTGATGCACCCAAGGTCACCCAGTGGGTTTCCATGGCCAAGGGCAGAATCAAATCCTGGTCTCCAAGGACATAGTCAATGCTCAAACCACTATACCACGCTGGCGCCTTTCTTACTCCTGTTCACCTGCAAAATACATTTTCAGCCATTTTTGTGTTGCGTTAGGAGAAACAAACTCCCAGGGCCTCATGTGGCTCATAGGACAAATGACTCCCCCTTGGTGAGGTGATGTGGAGAGGTCTTCCTCCATTACAATCTTTATGGTTGCTTCTATGTCTAGCAAATATGGAGGTGTAACTGGCACACACTGGTGTTTCCATGGATGCATTAAAAATGCCAGTGGGTGTTATTTTATTATCTGTTGTTTAAAGTCATATCATTTGGTTGTTGACTTCATAGCGTAGGAGCATATAGGATCCTGGCTACATAGCCCTGTGATGATAACATTGATATTAGCTGCCATGGGTACAGTAGAACTATCAGATGGCTTTGTAAATGAAAGATTTGGTATCGGCATACATTAGATATCAACAGCATTGGATATTTCAATTTTTTTAAAAAAATCAACATTATTATTGTAACTATGAGGGCTGGGGAGGGAAGAATGGCATTTCATTTCAACATTTGCAATTTATAGGGGGGAAAAGCTTAGTAGTTTCCACAAAGACCTCAAAGAGGAAATGCTCAAACAGTAGGTCAAACCTTCGTTCACATGTTTTGTGATAAAAGGCTGACTGTAGCTTTTGAGATGTGCTTCCAGTCCCAGACAATAGCAATTGCAGAGCAAGACTGATAATAGGATTTAGCATAAATCCTCCACAGGAAGTGAACAGTTGTACTGGCAAATAATTAGTCGAGGGAACATTTCGCGGCAACATCAGGATGCCGCTCTGCTTTTAGTGGCTTTGATTGCTGCAATTGTGATCAAGAAAAAGGGAGAGAGATTGGGGCGGTGGAGGGAAGAGATCTAAAGCCAAAGCAAATCTAAAAATTGTTGACTCGTGAAGGTTTATCCCTCTCCTGGACGGGCAGAGCATTCTGCTCCAGCCTTATCCACCGCAAGTGAGATGCTCAGTGTGTGCGGGCGTGGAAGGTTCTTTTAGAAGTTTTCCTCTCTAAATCTCTTCCCCCTCTTTTTCTATCTTTTTTTTAAGTGAATTCTTTTTAATTGCAAGGTGGATTGTGTTTATTTTGCACGGCTAACAAGCGGGTTCAAAGCAATACTTTGATCTTGAACCCCTGCCAGATTCCTAAAGCCAAAAGCCCCTCCTGTGTTGTGCAAAAAGAGAAAGAAAAAAAGAGGGGGAGGAAAAACGCAGACCTGCATTCACAAAGCCGGCCTAATTTGCAAAGGAATGTCAAAATTCCTGGCACAGCTCAGGGCTGGGATGCATGTGGAGGCGACAGATCTTTTCTAAACACAGAGAGGTCTATTTATTTTACTGTTGCTAGTTTCATTTGTCACTGTTCTTCAAGGCAAGTTCAGAGGGAAATGGAAGAATAACAGCTATTCTTCCCTGTTTGCACTGGCAAAACCCATTTCTGAAGAACAAGCATCCCAGAGAATTTATTTATTAATTACATTTACACCTTGCTCTTCAGCCAATGCTGGCTTCCAGCCCCTTAACAACAACTAAAATCTGTCACAATGATAGCAATATAAGTTGTTAAAGATACATGGTGGGAAGATGGAGAGGACAGAGCTGTGAAGGGGGATGGTGCTTGAAGTTTAGGAAACTTTCTTTGGTTCTCCACCCCCCACCCCATGTGCTTGCTAAAGTCTGCTTGGTTAGTTTGTTCTTTCATGTGCCCTAAGAAAAAAAGAAATAGCTTCAGTTGCTGTATCTTTTACAAAAAAACACAATCTATAATATGCTAACTGGAGAGAGGTGTACAGGCCTGTTTTTCTGCCCCACCAATAAGAATGATGACAGAAGATTCCTTACATGTTGCAGTGTCTGACCTCATTTTTGGTGATCTCTCCAGGGTGCCACATCTTGCTAATGCCAAGTCTTTAAAAAAGTAAGGAAAACTTGAGTGTGCACCCCACTTATATTCTCCTAATGGTGCAATTCCCTTAAAGAAGGATATGGGATGTATAGCAGATGACCTTCTTCAGGATGGATCCAGCACCTTTTCAACTCTGTCAAAAACACTAAGAAGCCCATGCTGTTTGTTGCTGGCAGTGTTGATAAGAGGAGTCTCTTGGACAACATTCTACCCATCTCACCACCTAGGAATATCAAAAGAGCACAGACTTTGGCAAACATACTCTTCAGACTAAAAGTTTCAGAAACCGTGGCTGGACTAGTCCAGCATCCAGCTTTCAGTTTCCAGTTTCACACAGTGGCTAACCAGGTAGGCCTGAGGGCAATAGCATTCTCCCAGTCAGGTATATAAGGAAATTACAGAACTGGTGGGTTAATGGGGAAATCCTAGAAACACACCTTATTCACCCAAAGGAAGTCTCTAGCCATGCAATTAAAATATGATTTTAACTCTGCTCCCCTCACCCTCATATTTACTGAGCATTGGCAACAGACTCTGCACTCATCTATGCAAAGAAATCCAGTAGCAAAAAATGTAGGTCATAATGAAAAAACTGGAAATAAAAGCATGCATACAAAACACTGAACAGGATATGGGGAGAGCAGAGAAAATGGAAGAATGCCATGTTTCTTTTGTATTTGTTTTTTGTAGATCATTTCTGCAGATTAAAGCACAAAGCATATGTTTTGCCATATGCATTGTATTTAAGGTTTATTAGTGCAGTAATTCCAGGCCTCAAGCTTTGGCTTTCTTTATAGCCTGTTATGGTCTACAGGAAATGGTCTGGGCCCCTGTAGCTCAATGTAATCTTGTACCCTTGTCAGTTTAGAAAGGGAGTATCTTTTTTGTTATTTGACTTTGTCCCAATTGGATGTAACAAAGGAATCCAGAGTATCTAAATCCACAGAAGTAAACTGATACCATAGGGACAGAGTCAATTTTTTTCCCCAGTTCAAAGTACAGTATGTATTGTTTCTCTTAGATGCTGGCCTTTCTGGTTTCTTCAGGATCTATGACTGGGTACTTCAAGTCTACAATTACTAGGATCTCATAGAATCTTCCAGACATTGTCTGGAACTTGAACTTCTTTGTGTTCCCATTGGTTTGCAATTCAGGAATGTTCAGGTAGCTTTATGCCAACATATTCAGTGCCCCCATAGGCCACTTTTGAACTGAGAGTTGCCTCAACCGAAGCCAGAGTTAGCTCTGCCATGAGGTGGACAGAGTCAACCACTTCAACTGGGTGATGCTGTGGAGGAAGCAACAACAAACCTCTAGATCCTCCCAAGCTTCTAGTAATTCTCTTCTATTTGAGGACTTTGTGTGTCATATGATCTACAGGTGTGGTGAAAGATGCTTATTACATCACCAATACTGCAGTAAAATTCAATTGATAATCTATTCAACTGATAATCTGTATGCAGAACAGCGGTGTGCCTGACCCTCACATCCCCTCTGGCAGCAAAGTGACTTACAATGGCCATGACCAAGTATGGTGCATATAGTTTTGGTGGTCTTTTGTCATCTCCCAATATCTATAATTTTCTTGAAAGCAGAACTTTTCTTGAAACTTTGACACTATGTGACATATACTGATTAGCAGGCAGAAGCAGGTCCTCCTAATTCTTATATATCCATGGCCTACCAGCTTGCCTGGCACCCACATCTTTTTGGCCTTCAAGAATGTTTGTTTCTTTGCCCCTTATATTAACTGCTGTTGTTGTTTTTGTTCTGCTTCAGTTTTATGTTTGTCTCTTACTTCATTTTATGGTGTGCCAAAAGGCACACAGAGAGCATTTGTTATTGATTGGTATATAAATGCTGCAAGCTAGTGATAAATCAAACAAATAAAATCAGTAGTTAAGATCAGGTTAAGTCTCATTTTCTAATTGAGGATAAAAACAATGAACTATGCTTGGTCCAAGGCAGCACCTTTCTTAGGAGTGTTCCTGAAAAATAGTATTATAGTACTACTAGCTTCCAGCCATTTGCTTGTTTATCCTGATCAGGAGATTTCTTCTCCTTAGAGTACTGGCTGGGACTTAGAAAAGCCTTGTTCAAATCTCCAGTGAGTCATGAAGTTCACTGGGTAACCTTGGGCCACTCACTGCCTCTCTCAGAAACTTCACAAGGTTTCTAGGGAATAAAGTGGGGAAAAGGAGAAGAATCCTGTAACAACTATCAGTTCATTGGAGAAAGGATGAAGCATAAATGCACAACTTGGAAGAAGTTACTTTTTGGACTACAGCTCCAAGAATGGCAGGTTCTCAGACCTGTAGTCTAAAAAAAATTTTTTTTGCAAACTCGGTATAAAGTTATCTACTTACTTTATATGTTGCTTCTGTACAATGATCTATTCCCAAAGCAGCTTACAGTAAACACTGCTTAACAAAATACATCACATTTGAAGAGAGAAAGGAAGGTGGGGAGGAAGTAGTTCACCAAATACAGGTAAGTTCAAATAAAACAACAACAATGCAACTAGTGGGGATGGGTGGTTTCCATGTCAATGGGATGGTAATTCTGCTTTATATTTTAGGCCATTTTTGCACTACACTGTTATAGTGCTATTATTCTGCTTTAAACATCCTGTGGAATTTTGGGGTTTATAGTTTACTAAGGCCCAAGAGCTCTCTAGCTGAGAATTCTAAATGCCCCTCCCTAAACTGCAAACCACAGGATTTCATGCGATGTTGAAAGTGGAATAATAGCACTATAACATTGTAGTGCAGGAATGGCCTTGGTTTGAACCTTAAAACTAACCTCTGAACGTTTGAACTATCCAAAGTGCTGAACCTTCAGAGATATGATTTGGTACTTCAGATAGCTCCTTTAAAGTTTGGTTTAAAATTTGGATCAGATTTACTACTCTACTGACAAAGGAGCTCTCTGCTGCCACTCAAACCAACAAATACAAGATACATTTCATATTACAAAAAATAATCAAGGCTTAACAGTAAAGCAAAATTAAAATACAACAGACCTACCCACCCTAACCCACTAAACCTTACTGAGAGTACTAATCTCACTGTATCTCATGTAATGAACAAAATAATATTTCCCCCTTCCAATCAACTTCGTAATGATTTGTGCAAATGAATTTCTGTCCCTGAGTGAAGGAGGAGAATTATTTAGGTGAATAAGAAAATATGGTCCAAGTAACCTTCATAGATGATCTCTGGTTTCTAGTGCTTGTTTCTTCCTGATATATCTTTCTTCTAGTTCAGGCTTTTGCGGATGTTTCGGGATGCCATTAAAGAACGTTTTTAGTTCTACTAGAGTTGACATTCATCAGGCTTCAGTCTGCTTTCCAGAGACTATAGAATGTAAACCTTGGAGGAGTGACAATAGATACTCCTATAAATGCCAAAGGTACGTGTGTTAGGTGAGCTGCCCCGTGGCTATCACTGGAATACCTCAGAAATGAGCTGAACAGCTTTCCCAAAGTTTGAAATCATTTGGTGCGGCTCTCAGTCACTCCACATTTGTGAACCACAAGCCCCCTTCCCATACTCTCCCACTTCAGATACCATGGAAAAACAGTGGTAGCTTTCCGAAATAGTATCCACACCAAGAAAAACATAAAAGAGGATTTCTGCAAGCCAGAACAAAAGAAAAAAAGAAATTGGGGGTGGGGGAGAGATCCTTTCCTTTCCTTTCTCCTTTCTGTAGTATTCACTAGCACCAGGGAAATATAATTTTCTGAAGGTCTATGGACATTGCAGTTGCCCTGAGAAAACTTTCCAGGAGACTACTTGAAGTCTTTTGCACCTTCTAACGAGATCTATTACATTAGAATGGGGAGGATGGGGACTTCTCTCTCATCCTTCTCACTTCTTGCTTCAGGTTTCTGTTGGTGTTAGCAAAAAAGCAGCCAAAAAGCAGGTTATGGACAGATTGGGCCATCAGATGAAGTGTGGCATTGAGTAGAAGCTGCTATAGGATAGGAATTCTTCTCCAGCTTACTTTAAAATTTGTGCAGACAAAGATTCAAGTTTCATAATGTTTATCTCATATTTGATCTTGTGTTTCTGATCCCAGAAATACACACTTCAATAACACCAATCTATCAATTGCTAATTTTTCCCTTTAGTTATCCAGACACAGAGTCCCAATTTACTTTGGCTGGAATCCTGTTGGTGATTTGTGTTGGTTTAACACTGTTACACAAGCAGTTTCACATTCTACAAAGTTGCACAAAGGAGGTTGTATGTCCTAATTTGTGTTGACAAGGAATGACATACTGGCACAACCACTTTGCATAAGGAGTCTTGCTTTTTTGGAGTTTGCCAGGCTCTTCGATATTACTTATTGCTTAGGGAGTAACTACACTATTGCACAATAGGCAAGTTCAGTCAGTAGCACAATAGTACAACCCATTATAATTCTAGTGTAGTATTCATTTCAGCATTACTCCTGCATATCTTCATTGGTTTAAATATGCACTACACTACCACTGGACAAGCCTTCAGCCTCAGTCTCCTCTGTCCTCACAACCATTTGCCTAGCTGTCAAATGCTATTGAAAGTGTTTAAACCGCAGCTAAAATGTCACAGGAGATCCATGAATAAGAGTATTTTATGTTTGTTGATGAAGATGTGCACTAAAAGAGGGTGTTACAAAGAGGGGGATGGACTTCCCCTTTTGTTGGTCCCCTGCTTTAGAAATGTTCCCAAGGATTTCAGATAGGTCGACATTACTCTGCCTAGTTGGGGAGTTTCTTAGCCCTATTGCCATGGCATCGTTCTTTCATCCCAGATATAAGGAGGGGGAACATGTTTTGGATATTCTTTCCAAACTGAAGAAACATAAAATATAACCACCTCCAAGCTCCTTCTGAATGATCATTTTGGCTTCCAGTTAGATGCTACCAAGAAGGTGATAAGTGTGAGTAAACTCTTACTTCTTTACGAGTCTGGTTCTGTAAAGGCTGCCCCCACCACCAAGACTGACTTTGTTCTGTCCAAGAGCATGATATCATTTGTCTCTAATGTCAGTGACCTAGTTAGAAAAATAAGAAAATTACTTAGTGGGGACCCACTTTTTCACTTTTAAAGGAAAAAAAACCCATGTTACCCTAACCTAGACCATTTCCCTGATCCATATCAAGAGCTTTGAGCTGATTGTCCACTGCATTTGTATTGTCACTGTCCTGGTTTCTATTTGCCTCTCAAGGTGCAGTTTAAAATAAATAGCAGCCTGAATGGGCAAATAGCAGCCCTACAGGGAAAAGATTCAGCCATATGACCCCTACTCTGGTTCAGGAGTACACATTAAATGGTCCTCAAATCCTCACAGTGAACACCATTATTTTCAATACTAATCCTCACAAACTTCATATTGGCTTTCTTCCAATAAGTCCCTGTTCCAAGAAGGCCAATGATTTGCTCTTTTAGTAATAATTGCAGCGGAGTATTTCCTTTCAGGAAGGGCTGTATCTAAACTGTGTATATTCTGGAAAGAATATAGTTTCTTTTCTGATTATATCTTGGAGAGAAACTGCCTACATAGCTGTCCTGAGAATAACTCCTTCTCTGGAGTCTATCAGCTCAGATGCCACAAGTGTTTTAGCTTTCTCAATAGGGCAATAATATCACTGCATCTCTCTTCCTTTGGAAGAAGAATAGTAGCAGTTTGGAGATCAGTAAAAGCAGAGCTCCATTTCTACTGAGGTGCACAAGCACATAGCCAGTGTGCTATAGCAGTGACAGCCAAGTTTGGGAAAGTTAAATTTTGGACTTAAACTCCCTATGGTCAGCTGGCTGGGGTTTCTGGAAGTAACTTTTTCAAGTTCTTGTTCACAGTTTTGGATGGAAAATGGGTATTCAAACTGAGCCATTGAAACTCACTAAGCAAACTTAGACCACTCATACTTTCTCTTTCTGACCTAGCTCATAGGGTTGTTAAGAAGAGAATGTGGGGAAGAGGAAAGCTGTGCATACCACCTTTTCCTCCCAGGAGGAATGGAAGAATATAAACGCAGCTCAGAATCTGTTTCCAGAGTCAAAATAGGATACTAGAGTATATGAAGTAAAAGGAACTCTTGAGTATATATCTGGAATTTTTTCCTGATTCACTAAGTGAACTACAGGCCATTCCCACATAGGCAGCTGGTCTTTAATCCTTTCTGGGCAGTATTAAGACTCAGAATTTCTCTTTTTAGAAACTGTGTACTGGCTAGCAAGCCATTTAGCAGGACACGTAAAGTCTACCACTAGTGATACCAGATTTGAAATTATGAGTATCTTCGTATTACAGAATTATACCAGCTTTAACCCACTTCAATCGTTACAACTCTGTTCTAAGGAATCCTGGGACTTGTAGTTTGCTGAAGTACTTAGAATCCCCCCATGAACTATATATACTCAGGCAGCCTAAGAAAAGAGGGACTGAGGTTTAAACAAATTTAATCCAGTAGTGCAGGCAGGCATTCAGGATGCCTTAAGGAGTGCAATTCAGCAGAGAGGACTAGAGCCCCCAGCAGAAAAAATTAACTATCTCACTGAGCTACAAATTCCAGGATCGCTTAGGATGCAGTTTCAAAGTGGTATGAAACTGATATAACTGTGTAGTACATACACACTCTATGAGCAATCATTCTTGAATGGCATTTTTATTTTGGGCTAGATCATTTATTTTCCCTACTGAGTGACTATTGCAATAAACAATTAAAATGAGCTGATGTACCCACAAATGACATTGTGTACTTATTTGTTTTAAGAAAGGCTCTCACTCTAGCAACATAATCTGGATTTGCCATTTTTTTGTTCAACCATTTTTTACAGAAGACCAAATGATGTCATTACACTTGTTTTTTCAGACTAGATTCATGATGCTGTTTTAAAATTTAAAATACTATTGCAGAACCATCCTGATCTGCATGGATTGGCAAAGTGGGTTAAAACACTCTTGGTGTTTCTGTTTGTTTCCCAGAACTATGGTTCTTTTAATAAACAGCTTATCGCTACTGCTTTCTGTGCAGCCTGGCAGCAACATTATTAATTAAAGAGTCTTTTAATTGCTTTTGAATTGATCAGTTTCCACGCACCCCAGACCCCGAGGCCTTTAATTACTGATTTTCTTTCCCTCTTTTTTCATTTATTTATCTATTTTTAAAAATATATATATCTGGCAACCCTTTATGTTAAGAATTTGGATTGGAAACTGACTTACAATAATATAAAGGTGTATTATGATGTTGCACAACTTTCATATTATCCAGAGGAGAGCAAAGATGCAGCTATGTCCTAGGACTATTGTACAAATGGTGTCCTGACGAACAGTGAAACATGCACATTGGGACATGTTATACGTTGGGACACATTATATGATATAACTTCTCATTTCACAATGCTGCACATTGCATGGTGCCTTGGTGCGTATTGTCACAATTCACTAGTATGGTTGCATATCATGTCAACGATGTATCTCCATCATCATAAAAGTTACACATTGTAGCCACTGGTACAGGCCATATTTCTTAGCCAGTACTTAAGATTGTGGGCTTCCCACAACGTCTTACCATATAATTTATTAAAACTGTAGAGTCATTTTAAATTTGAACAACCTATTATATAAAAGTCAAAGTTTGTGAGTTTGTCTGTTTGTCTGCTTCAGACAAATGAAGAACTCATATGATTGGCTGAGTGAGGCGAGAAGACCTCACATGATTGGCTGCCTGTGAAGATTCTATGGAATCCTGGGGTTGGCAGTTTAGGGAGGGGCTTTTAGAAACTCTCAGCCTCAGGCCGGTTGCTATGGAGATGAGGCCTACCATCAATAAAGATGCCAGAAAATATTTGGGGGTCATATGTAAGAAAAATTTAAATGACATACACAACATAGTTACAAGGTCTTCTCGCCTCAGACAGTAGATTGTATGGGTTCCATATGTGAGGAACCTTAAAGCTGAAATGCAAAACAAAAAATGTTTCCAGAAAAACATAAAACCATTGCACAAATTCAATAGAACGCAAAAAAAATCAAAAGCCAGTACATCAATGTCACCAGAGAACACAGATTGGACTGGGGACTATGGGGAAAAGTTACAGGTGCTGAAATAGGATGGTTGCTATGGCGACGATGCCTAGCAGCAAGGAGGAAGACAGTGTATTCCCACAAGAATCCAACCTCTGTATGTTTAGAACTATGAATACAGATTGGATTGAGGAATATAGGGGAAAGTTACAGGTACTGGAGAAGACAGTTGGGTGAGTTCTTAAGAAGAAAATAAAATCCCAGGCAACACTGGGTAAATGCACTAGTTTTTATATAAGCTAGTTTAAATAAAGCATAATTTTCATTGTCTAACTGCAACAAATACTGTAAATCCTTTTCATTTAAAAACGAGAGAGGACAAGTGTTTGTTTGTTTGTTTGTTTGTTTGTTTGTTTTAGACCTTTAAAAGAAACTCCAGGTGGAACAAACCACTGGGAGAAGAAGAAGAAGAGAAGAAAGAAGAAAGGGAAGGAGAAGGAGAAGGAGAGGAGGAGGAGATGGAGGACAATGGCAGCAAAAAGTTCCTTTGGTGGCTGGCACACACAAAGAGACAATTGAATAATTGAGGTGTGATTACCAGACTATTCATCAACAAAGCAACAGTCATACAAAACTAGAAACCTTGTAAAGTTAGGAGCTACAAGGAGGAAGCTATTAAATAATGTTTCAGTGGTCCTACACTGAATGGAGCTGATGAATAAACATTATAGAAGGAACTCAACCGTGGAACTGTGCATTGAACCACATTATGTGCCACATGATTGTTTTAATTTTGCTTCTCTCTGGCCATTTCCACACGGGGATATAGCCTGCGCTGGGATGACCTAACCAGGAGGTCGTCTACACCGCGGGGTGCACTAGGGCGGTTTGAAAAGGTGAGGTTCTACACCTCAGAGCACCCTCGCGCGGCCGCGGGGGTGGCGCCGCGTGTTTTATAAAGACCACTTTTCAAGTGGTCTTTTTAAAACAAGAGCACGCTAGCCCATCGCAGCGCCCCGTGAAGAACTGCCCCGATTGGCGGAGCGCCCCCAGAAGCTGCCGGCTGCCATTTTGGGAGCCGCCGGATGCCGCCGGATGCTGGCGGCGTGTAGAGCAGCGAATGCGCGTTGCTCCCCGCGGGGATGGAGCCACCTGGATTAAGTTAAGCTCCATCCCCGCATGCGCCGCCCCATTCCGCCGCGTTCTGGGCCTCCCTGTGTGGAGAGGACCTCTGATTGTGGAATTTAGGCTTGCCAAAGGTTGAACTTGCTCCTCTCAGGCCTTAGCCAGTATGCTTTGGCTTCCTTATAGACAATCCACCAACCTTGAGCAATTACTCACTATAACAACAGGCTGCGCAACAAGGAGGCAAACTGAGGGCGTACGTTTGAACATATTGTTCTCACAAGGGAGTATTTTAAAGTAAAAGTTCAGCAAGAGGTTTTTGTTTTTGTTTTTGTCCTTGTTTTTGTTTTTTACATTCTGACTTTTGAATAAATGTAATCATTGGCTGGATTCTTTTCTTTTTTTTTCTTTTTTTACAGCAGTAATATTGTCTTTCTCAGACCATGTGCATGTGCTCACACTTTACTTACCAAAGGAGAAAGAGACTAATATTACAGACAGGTTTCTGGCAAAATTGTGGGGAATCTGACAGGGGGAAAAAAACCCTTCCTCTTTGCCATTTGTGAGTTTTCAACAGAACATCTTGATGATGTGTCATGATATCCTTTCTCATCAAGCACGAAAAATGTAACAAATATTCTTTACATTCCAGATGTAAGCATAGTCCCTTGTGCAAACTGAGACACTGTCTTGATATCTGCTTTAAAAAGTGGTGTTTCGGACAATGAGCAACAGTCATGTCCAACTAAAGTAACATCAATGGAGTTGCACATTGTGTGAACATTACACAATGTGCCAGCACATTAAAGGACACAGAGTGTCATGTGAATACACACTGGGTCTATGCTTTGCTTTTGCCTATTACACATTGCAATTGCACAATGGGTTGTCATCCATAAGCACTGACGCATATACATTGAAGGGATTCCTGGCAGATTTTTAAGCTGTGTCAAAGTGATGTGATGAATTGAGTTCTGTGGGTTTTGATGCAAAAGATTAGCATAGCTGCTCCTTTGAAGAGGGCTTCCAGAAACTCCATGTTGATTTCCCATCAGATAGCCAGCATACTTCAAGACAGTCTTCTGAAGTATAACCCCTTTCATGATGTAAACTGAACCAATTAAAAGCAGATACATGGACAGTTGGGACCCACATGACTGGCATATATCAGTACTTGTCCAGTGCTCTGTATTTTCAAGACAACCCTAAATCTAAGCTTTTAAACTAATTTCTAATCACAATTTTTGTTGAATTCCTCTAGCCCAGTGGTTCTCAACCTGTGGGTCCCCAGATGTTCATGGACTTCAGCTCCCAGAAGCCCCAGCCACTATGGTCAATGCTCAGGGCTTCTGGGAGCTGAAGTCCACAAACATCTGGGGACCCACAGGTTGAGAACCACTGCTCTAGCCAGTATTTCCAATGTATAAACCAAAGAAACATCTGTGCCAGGCCACCAAACAAAGTACAGTGATTATTGAATCAGTTGCATCACAGCATTGCTCAAGCATATCAAAGATAGTTGAAGACTGTGTTGTAATAAATGTGGAAGGGTTCATTGGGTAATATGTCAGGAGTGCTTCAAAACCTAATCTGAGTATTGGATTATTTAAACGGAGAGTTAGTCAATCCTTGACCTTTCAATGAAGGGGAAAAGACTTCGCAGTAGCAGGTACTAACTTCCATTTGTAAACATGCGGAACATGATACATTGGTTGCAGAAATGTAGTGAATTTTGTTTCTGGGCCACATAAATGAGAATAGAGTATAGAATAGTAAAATGCCTTAATTCAGTTACATACTTCCAAGAAGGAAAAGTAAAAGGGCCCAGTTGAAGTGCTGGGATTCTCTGAGTAATGTGACATCTTTGAAGAAAATGACACATTATCCTCAGCTATTCCTCAAACTTGAAGACATCTGTAACAATCTAATGGAGAAATTATGTTACCTTTTAAAGTAGCTAGTCCTTTTTATAAATTAAATCCTCTAAAGTAGCTGGTTCCTGTTCTAATTATACATTTTTTTAAAAAACCCTTCACTTTCCCATTTCTCAAAAGTAACTAGATCAGTAACTTTTAGTTACTTTGGGAGAAAAATAATCTGAATTCAGCAGCATGCAGCTGGGGGAGTCTGGGAGTTGTAGTCCATAAGCAACTTTTCCAAGCTTTGGAAATAGCTAACAGTATTCATTTTTGTTTATGTAAAAGATTGTAAGGACCTTATTCTGCTGTTAGCAAGAACAAAGGACTTGTCGTTGAGAACAGGGGTGTGTGGGGAGAAACAAATATAACAGCTGTCATGGCTGACATTCAAACACATTTGATTGCATATGACACTGGATCCGACAAATTTTACTATGAAGGTGGACAAACAGGATTACAACCAAATGCACGAATGGGTCATAATGAAATCTAAAACCAGGCAAAACTCTCCTGAACTTCTTATGACCCTAAGGCCTGGACTACACAGCCATTAAAAATAATAATAATAATAATAATAATAATAATAGTAGTAGTAGTAGTAGTAGTAGTAGTAGTAGTAGTAACAGCAGCAGCAGCAGTATCAGGCTGCAAGTGGAGTAGTATTTTTTTTAAAAAGCCATCAGTCTATTGTCAAAAGCAAAAGAAAGGTTGTGTATTATTATCAGGGTTTTCAGGCTGTAGCGCTGGAAGGCTGAGCTCATGTTCAGTGTGGGAATGAGAGGCCATTCCTGGCTCTAAGCCAATCAGGAGTTTTGGAGTCTAGTAATCGCTAGCCGTTAGTTGAAACAGGTGCATGCAATAAAGAAGTCAAAAATAAAGAAATACAACAACTGGACTGTATTAGGCAAAAGCCCCTATTAATCAGGACTGTGGAAATATTCACAATAATTTAAATACCTCCCAAAATTTGGTGTGTGTGTGTGTTTAAATTAAAATATTCAATTCTTAACCACTACTGCTAAAGCAAAGCAAAACAAAACAAAAAACCCACCCATGCTATAATACTTGCTAGAAACACTTGAATGTGGTTTCATCGTAAGTTGTAGGTTTTGTTAGCAAACACAAAAGAGCTACAGTTCTTTCTAGAACCTGAGACATGAGAGGTCCAGGAGGAAGAGAAGGCAAGCACTCTGTATAGAAAGTACAGCTTGCACACTTGGGTTTCTGGCTGCATGCTCCATGCATAGCCTTTATCTGCTCTCTTTTTATATTAGTCCAAGGGCCATTTCCACACTACTCCGTTATAGTACTATTTTCTACTTTCAACCTCCTATGGAATTGTGGGGTTTGCAGTTCAAGGAGGGGCATTTAGAATTCTTAGCCATAGAACTCTTTGGCCTCAGTAAACTACAAACCCCAGAATTCCCCAAGATGCTGAAAGTGGAATAATAGCGCTATAACAGTGTAGTGCAGAAATGGCCCTAGCTCCCTACCAGGAAATAAAGACTGACATTAGTGGTGCACTTTCCTGGAACCTGAATACAGAGAGTGTCCTACTCAAATTTGTGCTAGTCCTGTTATGTTGTTAGAAATGGTTATACATAGTTGATCAGTCTATGAAATTCTGTAAACATAGTCCTTAGGAGGGAGTGGGAAACCAGATCAATTTTGTGTGATGGGTGAGTACACAGCCATTCAGTTTTGCAATGGTTTAGAGTCTTTAGACCAATATCTTCAGCATATCTGGATCACCGTAATTTTATGCTATGCATTTAGTAGACAAAATCTTGACCAAAAACATCCTGTGAAAGTAAAAAGACTATAAAGTTCTATATGTGGTCAGGATTAAAAGACTGGAATTATCAACCTGCTTTTCTCCCAAGACGGAAACCTGCCACTGAAGTCTTGCTGAATATGGAGGCCTAGCTGGCTTCAACAGGGTTAAAGAATTTTTCATTTGTAGTCTGTAATACCACACAATGAGAAGTCTTTGGATAGTTTTTTTCTGTACACAAGGAAGCATGTGTGATCGGATTTTTCAAGATATTGTTAATCGGGCTAGTTAGTCAACTTTTTAGTAACAGTTTAATAGGGTACATACACACCAGTTTAATTATTGGGATTTAAAAGTGCTGTTCTTGTTATGTAAGGCAGAAGACAGATCCCTAAACTGCCTTAAGTTTTCAGAAATGAAAACCTACCTTTGTGCCTCCATTCCAATATGCACTGCTAGATGTTATCTGATATTTGCACACCGTGTCCAAGTTCAATTCAATGGCCCTTTCCACACGGGGGAAAACACGGGGTAACACGGGGTAGGACGATCTCACCCCGAGGTCGTCTACACCGTGGGGTGTGCTAGGGCGGTTAGAAATGTGGAGTTTCCCCAACTCAAACTGCCCTCGCGCGGCTGCGGGGGTGGCAACGCACGTTTTATAAAAACCACATTTCATGTGGTCTTTATGAAACATGCGCGCGCTAGCCTGTCGCAGTGCCCCGTGGGGAATTGCAGGGGCGTGCAAGCACGTCCCTGCAGAGCTGCCTGGGGGCGGGCTTCTGGCTGGCCCGCTTCTCTGATTGGCGGAGAGCCACTGGAAGCCACCAGCTGCCATTTTGGCGCTGCTGGGCACCGCCAGGCGCTGCCGGCATGTAAAGTGGCGATCGCGCGCTGCTCCCTGTGGCGCCGGATCGAGGTAAGCTCCGTTCCCGCGTGTGCCGCCCCGTTTTCCCGCGTTTCATGCCCCCCCATGTGGAAAGGGCCTTAGTCTCAACTAGAGCAGACCCATTAAATTGATGGGGTTTACATAAACATTGATTGACCATTCATCATTTTATTCAATGGGCCTACTCTGGTTGGAACTAGCAAGAAGATTTAGGCCTTGGTCTTCATTTGGGGATTGAGTTCAATGGCATATCTCATGGCTACAACATCTAGCCTGATTTTCTTGGTTCTCCCACCGTTCTGGCACCACCTAGACTGGTGAATAGTTGGGGAGAGTTTGAACATTTGCACAATTTTGTGGCATTTTAGTTGGCCTTAATAAAGGGATTGTCTCCCCCTTTTTAAACCTACCTTTCTTTTTGTATTTACTTTCTGTGGATTATGTCCATTGTTTCAATAGTAACTTTAGTTTAGTTACTAGCCCAGATCCAATTGCTAACCCCAAAGCAATATACCCAATCAGTGGGATGTACTTAGAGAGCTAACAAATAATTCAGCATTATTATTTTATTTTTTTTACATATTCATGGGTATAAAAAATTTTCTCATCACAATGTATTTGACTAGGTATTCAGAATGGCAAGGATTTGCAAAATGTAAATGGTTCATTTGTTACGAGATGAAATTCCAGATGATTTCATCTCGTAACAAATGAACCATTTACATTGTGATGAGAAAAATTTTTATCCATGAATATTTAAAAAATTAAAATTTAAATTTTAAATTTTTCTCATCACAATGTATTTGATTAGGATTCAGAATAGCAAGGATTTGCAAAATGTAAATAAGTGGGATATCCCTGACTTAATACAACCCTGGGGATACCCATTAACACTAGGCCATCACACAGGCCAACTGTAACATATGCAAATTGCTTCCCCATGGGGACTACAAGTATATATACTTGTCTCACTTCCTGCCACCAGGATCCTCTGAAGTGCCGGCCACAGGAAACGTAGGAGAAAATTGCAATGAACATGGCTTCAAAGCCTGGAAAAGTAATATCCCCTGACTATTAATACAACCCTGGGGGATATCCCATTTAACACTAGGCCATCACACAGGCCAACTGTAACATATGCAAATTGCTTCCTCCCACCTGGGGACTACACAAGTATATATACTCTGTCTCACTTCCATGCCACCAGATCCTCTGAAGATGCCGGCCACAGATGCAGGTGAAACGTAAGGAGAAAATACTAATAGAACATGGCTTCAAAGCCTGGAAAACCATAACAACCTCCAGTGAGATGCTTGAAATGATAAATGTATCTGTTTGTTTCTAAAAAGTAACTTTCCCAATTTTGGCTTGGAATGATTGGTCAATAAAGGCAAGGAGGAGACAAGAAGCAGTCAGGAAACCTAGCCAGCCAGGAAGAATGGTCGGTTGAGGAGTTGTGTGCAGTGAATCAGTACAAGGGGCCAAGGACTTAAGCCAATGAGGGAAAAAGAATTGTAGGCGGCAAATATGCTGAGCAATTTACTAAACTCTGATCCTTTATTTTGAAACAATGTATTATGCAAAAGTTTTATTGAGAAAAGGGAATGTATTTTCTTCCCCAGTTTTCATTATTCCCTTGCTTAATTTTGTTCAGTATGACCTTTTATCATTGTTAACATTAGGCCTTCACAACAGAACAATCGTATAGATTGCCCAGCTACTATGTGGCACACAGAATGTGTACCTTGAGATGCTCCTATAGGAAATCAGGAACTATTTATATATTTGAGAGTATACAGGTACACATTCTAGCAAAGATATCGTCTCCTTCTTTGTCTACTCTTTTTCATCTTTCAGTGCCCTCAGCCCCCGCCTGCAGTACCAAATTTGGCATGTAAAGTGTGAGCTCCCTTTTATAAAATAAAATAACTGTGGGAAACAGCTGAAGGAAAGGAAAGGCAGAGGCAGATGGACCACACAGCTGATTCCGTGAAGATTCGTGCAAATATTTGCATCAGAGAGAGCAAAAATATTTTACAACTCTATTAATAATCACCAGATTGTTGGAATTGTTGAGAGGGAAGCATTGGAAAGCAGGAAAACTAGAGAAACACAGTTTGGAAGGTAAAGAGCATCTAGAGAGAAACTGCCTTATTAAACAAAACATCTTGTGGCACCTTAAGGACTAACAGATTAGTCCAGGCATTGGGGACTGGAGCCCAGGTCATGAGATGCAAACCCCCTACGGCTTATTTAAAGTTAATCTGTTAGCCTTTACAGTGCCATTATACTCCTTATTCCTTATTGTTTTTTGCTCAGCTAACAAGGCTCTCTCTCCGCAATGCATTGTTTGCTGAAACTGTAGTTTCAATATCCCAGTGGCACTTCAGGAAAAGTGAAAACCCATTTTCCATCTAGCAAATTCTTTTAAAATTGAACTTTAACCAGTACCACTATGGTCAGCATATAATACCCTAAAAAAAAAATGGGGCCTCCTGTTTTCCCACTCTCCCTTTTTTACTTCAGAAATCTTATCAGTGGTACCCCTGAGAGCTCTCTCCTATTTCCCACTCTGTTTTTTAAATCCCAGGAATCTTACCAATAGTGCCTTGGCTCTCTCATTTTTCCTTTTCCCCACATACCGTGGGAATCTTAGAAGCAGGGCCTTAGACAGCATTTTATTGTTTTCTAGCTCTTTTATGTAGTTTCTTGATGAGTTGTGGTAGACTCCCCCTGTTTTTTGCTTCTGGGATGCTTTCTATTTGGAATTTTGACTTGAAATTGGCCACTGAAATTTGGGTAAGAACTGGGGCTGTACATTTGCACAACCAGCCAAGTGCACAAGAAGCTGTACATTTTATTACCTTGCACTAGGCAATGTCTGAGATTCCCTTTTGTCAGATCTACCCTGAAGGCTGAAACACTCCATTCTGCTTCCAGAATGAGGTTCAACCAGAGGCAGGCTCTCTCTCTACCAGTCTGGCTGCCTCCATTCTCTCAGCAATCTTGCAGAGTTATGTCAGCAGAGCATTAGGCTTCTTCAGTTTTCAATAGGAACTAGAGGCCTTTCGGCCCTACACTGTTGTAGTGCTATTATTCTAATTTCAACATCCTGTGGAATTCTGGGGTTTGTAGTTTACTGAGGCCAAAGAGCTCTCTGGCTGAGAATTCTAAAGGCCCCTCCCTAAACTGCAAACCTCAAGATTGCACAGGATGTTGAAAGTGGAATTGACCATAAACAATGGCCAAGATCCTATTGGGAGGTTACAAATGTATATGCACCATATTTAGGTTGCTATGCAGTGACTCCCCATCCCAGTCCCCCCAGTCTCCAATTACTGGGCAGCAGCTACAATGGGCCTGTGTTTCCCTGCGAAGCAGCTCGCTGAGTATCCCACATGAGTGGTGCAAGGGGAAAATCCTCCAGAGGCTCTGCTTCTGTTGGTCGCAATGGAGATCATGCACAGGAGGGTGTAGAAGCATCAATCAGCTGCATTCCAATTGACAGGAGGATAGACCCCCACTGATCATGGCTGGGGCTGTCCCATAACTGGGAACTGAAGGATTTTCACATTCTTTATGTATCACTTAAACCAAGGGCTATCTCAGGTTGTGAACATGAAACAATGTGTAACTCTAGGTTATGCATCTGTAAGAGAAGACAAAGGGACATATTGTTCCAATATGTCTCAAAACTGAAAAGAAACAAACTCAAGGGCTGGAATAAAATGTTGCAGCAGGTGGTGGGAATTTCCAGAACATAATCTGAGACAACAGAAAACTTCTTTGGATAATTACAAAAAAACTCCAAGAATGACAGCAACAAATATTGCAGCCTCCTGATACATTTATCCTGTCTGGAGAAACCCTCTGTTACATCTCATCTGGATTACTGTAATGCTTTTTATTTGGGATTCCCTTTGCAGAGTGGTCATATATCAGCTGGGATAAAATGCTGCAGCCAGACTACTGACTGGGGCCAGTCATAGGGAGAATATAACACCTGTGTTACAACAGCTCTGCTGGCTACTGGGCAATTTCCAGGTACAATTCAAAGTACTCTTTATGACCTATAAAGCCTTAAATGACTGGAGTGCAGGATATTTGAAAAGCCGTGTTCTCTCATACAATTTCTGTGTGTGTGCATGTGCACATGCATGTGTGTGTATACCTTCAAGTCATCTGTCAATTTATGGCAACCCCATGGATTTCAGAGGGTTTTCTTAGGCAAGGAATACTCAGAGGTGGTTTTGCCAGTTCCTTCCACTGAAATATAGCCTGCAACACCTCATATTTGTTGGTGGTGTCCTATGTAAGTATTAACTAGGACTGACCTTGCTTAGGTTCCATGATCAGATAGGATCTGGTGTCTTTATGGTATGTAGGCCTCTATACAATCTATCTGTGTCTATATGTCTATAGCAGATCAAAATGCTACTAACATTCTTTTCAGTTTTTCATTCTGGTAAGCATAGAAAGCTAGCAGATAATAAGGAGGAGATGTAGTGAATTTCCTATAGTGCTTCCGAGTCCCACATAACTTTTCTAATGAAAAGGACAAAAGAATGGAATCAATAGGACTCTATTCAGAAGTTTGCACGTATAAAGCTTCACTACAGCTGTTGGCTTATAAACATCCCTAAGAAATTTAGCAGAATAGATTTTCTGCAAGAAATCATCACAGGGAAAATAATTCAGTCTTGCCATACAATTGTGTGTCCAAGGATCCATCCAGAGGTAATTTAAAATGAAATACTGTAAATTAAGTCATGAAGAATTGTTCCTGAAAGGTAGGATGCTAATTATATGCATTGCTTTAGCATGCCTGGAATGCCTTTGAGGAGATACATACCTAACACTACTTTGTAGCACAGTAGAGTATGGTTTTCCCTTTCACATTAGAATGTAGAGAAATCTCTTCAAAAGAGAACTCTCAGCCTGTAATTGTGTTTACAAACCATACAACAAAAACTAAAGACTGGACAAACACACCGAGAGAGACACACATGTACTTCTATTGCATATGCAGAGCAAATTTAGAAATAGGACAACCTCATTCTAGAGTACATAATTAGTTATGGGTTCAAATTAAAACACCTTTGGCAAGACTGGGATACATGATTAGCTTTGTAAGGCCTTTGCAATGATTCTTGTGGTGAGATATCAGACATTTCCAAATAGCCACATCCTTACTCTCCTTTTATCAGCAAGTTAAAACATTTTTATGCCAGGAAGCTTTTAGATACTGACTGCAGTGGGCTTTTAATGCTGTGCAGTGATGTTTTTAGGTTTGTATGTTGTCTTTTAGTGAATTTCATTTTTAAAAAAGAAATTAATGATTTGAACTTCATCAATTGTTTAATTGTTTTTAAATAATTTTTATATTTATGCCATTACTGAAGCTTTTGTATCATTTTAGTCAGTATTGCATTTTGTTAGCTGTCTTGGGTCTCATTACTGAGAGAAAGGCAGGTTATAATTAAACAAAATAACAATGATAACAACAACAATCTGGAGGGTTACCACAAGTCAGCCACCCCATGGGCAGCAGCATTTGCACACATCTACTGTACAGATATTAAAAATTAATGGACCTTATTGATCCCTAGTTATCAGCTCAGATCCTGAGATCTTCACTGAGGCTGTTCAGTGGCTCCTACTGTCACTGCGAGAAAAGCAAGTGTCAAAAGGATATGGACAGTTTTTTTCAACTGTGCCCCTCTGCAATGTAGCTTGTCTTCCCCAGCAAGACTTACTGGAGGCCCAGTCATACTACACAATTATGTCCACTT
Source organism: Iguana delicatissima (assembly GCA_948472985.1). NCBI lineage: Eukaryota > Metazoa > Chordata > Lepidosauria > Squamata > Iguanidae > Iguana > Iguana delicatissima. The sequence goes on along the minus strand of CAOKZL010000212.1, from coordinate 429,307 downwards.
TAATTGCTGTGGTTCATTCTATGCAATTCTGGAGTCTGTAGTTTGGTGATGCACTGGAATCCTCTGGTTGAGAATTCTAAAGTCCCCTCCCTGAACTGCAAATCCCAGAATTCCATAAGACACAACCATGACAGGGCCTGGTATCTGTGTTACCATCATCTCTGCCTATTTTGTTCTTTTCCCCTGTAAACTTAGTTTTATTTTCCAAGGTGTTTAAATATTGTTAAATTTAACAATATGGAATTATTTTAGTTTTTTACAGATTTCTAGTCTTCAGAGTTTTTCATTCTGTGCTATTCTGTTGTTCCATCATTCTAGCTGTTTTGTAATATTTGAGCTACTCCTTCTCTCTTCTCTTTCTACTGTCTTATACAGTAGGTCACTCTGGAAAAGTCAGTTGGTCACAGAAGAAAGAGGTATACATTTAAGAAATAAATAACCCTGTCTTCAATACAGTATTTCTCCCAACTTGTGAATCAAGGTATTATCAAAAATCAATGCCATTCTATTCAATGGGACTCACTCTTTATCAACTGGGTTTAAGATTGTAACAGTGGTAGCAGGTAGTTTCCATTTCAGTGGGGTGATGAACTTAAAAAGATTTCTGCTGAATTTCCAAAGAACTCTCCAAGGTTCTGAATATATTTTGAGAATAAGTTCAGACTAAAACCTGGAGTGGATTCACCCCTACATATCCACATGGAAACCACGAGCCATCACCAGATTCTAAACAAAAGTTGCAGTCCAATACACGCTTACTTTGGGAATGCCATTGTACCCTGTATTCTTTGTATGCATGCCTAAAACTCTACCATGGTTTTCTTTTCCAGGATCCCACTCTCTAATTCAGAATGAATATTGTCCTTCACATAGAATAGTATTTAACTGTGGATTTCACTATTACACAATATATTTATGGCTATCATTTTGAATGATTTTAAGAAAAGGGATTGGATACATTGACAGGGGATAGGGCAATCAAAGGCTACTTGTAAGGATGGCTATATATTTCCTCAGTACCTGGGGCAGTGTGCTTCTGTATATTAGTTTCACAGTAATGTGAGATAGAAGGTACAGTGGCATTTATCTCCTGTTGCTGGATGTCCCATAGACAACTGTTTAGCCACTGTGGGAACAGAATGCTGGACTAAGTAGGCCCTTGCTCTGATCCAGCAGGACTCTTCTTGTGTTTGCATAACCTCCTTGACCATTCACTGTGGGGTGATCTGTGTGTGTTCCTATATACATTCCACTGGAGTTCATTAGAATTCTGCATGAATTCCATGTTCCACATAGGTTCATGACTTGGAACAAATCCTATTTAATATATACTCTGATTCAGTGTATAGGAGGCACTCCCTCAAATGGGTTCAGAAGATTCAGTTCATTTACTGACTGGAGAGCAACATAAAGGGTGGCCGTGTTACTTACTTTGGAGCACAATCGTCTGTTTGAAAAATTAGCCTTGCCAAATTCAGTTTAAAGATAACTATGAAAAGGGGGAGCAGCAGCCTTGAAGTTCTTCACCAGAGGTCAGCTGGGAAGAAATCTAAACACCATACATGCAAATCAAGTGGCACAGTCTTCCATACTATGGTGAAATGTACTGTATTTCCATTAACATTTTTGCAACAATTTCTCCTGTATAGATTTGTGTGTAAGTCAACCTCATGTATAAGTCAAGGACAGGTTTGGGGCCCAAATTATAGATTTTTATATGACCTGTGGACTAGTCAAGAGTTATTCCATGGAAAGGGGAACGCACCAGTACTGCCTCCTGGTTGCTGCCATTTTCCCAAACCAGGTACGTAAAAAGGCTTTTCACCAATCCAGTCAGAGAAGGAGATGGTTCTTCGTTTGAAAAAAGTTAAGGTACAGTATTAACTATTGTAAAAAAAAAAAAAAATGATCCCTCTACTCTCTTGGCACTCCTTTGAGGGTATCCCTCAAAGAGGTGCCACTACCATTTTCCTGCCCAGACAGTCAAAAAGGCAAGAAGTAGCACTGCGACAGAGAAAGCAGGGGGTGTTGGTACTTCTTTTAGGTTCTCCCAGGACAAACTAAGTTCTTGCCTTTTGCTATCTACTCAGAGAAGGGGATGGTTCCTTTTTTATATCAGAGTTAAAGTACAGTATTACATTGACTCATGGAAAAGCTGACCCAGATTTTTTGGGTCAATTTTTTGACTAAACTTTCTAGACTTATACATGAGTATGTATAGTATATCTGCATCTTTATGTTGACAACAGCATATAGAAATTGTATTAAACCTTTTTTTATCCTCGTTTTCTTGTTATAGGTAAAGTGATCATGTTAGCCAAACTAGGGAAGGGGGAGGAACAACAAGGGCTTCAATAATGCGCACAAACTTTTTCATCAATACTGATTCCCCACTCTGCTTTTTAAGCTAATGCTCAAAACCCCATCAACTTCCCCCCTTTTGGGGGGGGGAGTTAGAATTAACTTCCTTAAGGTATAGGTCCTGTCTGGCTTAGATTGGTCACTTCCACTTTAACCTCTTAGACCCCAGAGAGAAACATTAGGGCTTTTGTCCCTGTAGGATGTCTCCCAAACTGGTACCCCATTTTCTTGAGACAAGGAGGAAAAATTGGAGAAGGAGAGGAAAAGGGAGAGACTGGATTCCCCAGTTAGTTAAAAAACAAAGAAACAAAAAACACAAATAAACCTTGCATTCCCATCTTAGTTGACTTTGCAGTCTTAAGTATGTGTGCAACAGAGTTCCTTCACCAGAAAAGAATCATTACTCCCAATTTCAAAATGCAGTATTTTATTTAAAAGATAAGGCAGAAAGATTGACACAATTCTGCCAGGTTACTGGAGTTTGAAAAGCACTTCTATAGTATAAAAACAGAAAACTGCTTCTCTAGAATTCAGCATAGAGTTATGGAAATATACCTGCTGACTAACAGAGTCCTTTAAAACTGGAAAACAAAGAGCAAGAACCAAATTACGCCAGAGATCCTTGGCTGTTGTCACCTCTGGGATTTTATCCAATAACTCCATGGAAAGTCAGGATGGGAAAACATAGCCTGAAAACTGCAACTTCTAGCACATCTCCCCCCCGACCATCCTTGACCAAGTCCTGACCTGTAAGCAAGGAGGTCTTGAAATTTTGCTGAGTGACTTCCTCCTCCTTGAATTCACCCTGCTCCTCATTTTTGTTTCCCCCTATAAGTCTAAAGTCACCTTGCGAGCACTGATTAAAAGTAAAGACTGGCTCCCTGTCTCATTGAAAAGTATTATCCCATTCCCCCACCAATGACCATATGTCAGCACAATTGTATTATCTGCTTAAAAGGATATATGGCCAGATCTACTTCAAAATGCCAGTTCCTTTCTTTAACGTTATCAATAGCTTTTTTTCTGTACACCGGCAAATACACTTCTTCCCACATGTGACTTCTCTGTATTCCACTGTTCACTGCACAATGTCCAGGAGAGTGGAGAGCAGGGATTTCTCTGCTGTGACACCAATTATGTGGAACTTCTGCCAAAAGAAAGATCAATTTCTTCAAAATATGGCTTCCACTGGCAAATGAAGACTGCTCCTCTGCCTTTTTGTTGTTGTTGTTGTTACAAAGACCTTTCTTAGATTTTACTGAGCATGTCTGTTTGTACTGTTCTGATAAAGGTTTTAGATGGCACATGCCTTGGCTTAAGTGGTACATTGCCAGAAGGGCAACTAAGCATTCTACAATGGGGGAAAAAAACCTAACGTGGCTTCTTCCTTCTTCCAGCTACTGTGTGTCATTCCTCTTCAGAATATCAGGGGGGAAAAGAGAAGATTGGAGAGCAGAGGAGGCCTTCTGCTAGGGATGGGAGAACTGCTGCTTGGCCTCTATTGCAGGAACTCCTTCTCACCATACAGGCCCAGACTTCCCCTTTCTAAAGTAGAAAAGCTGCCACCTTTAATACTAGTTCTTCTTCCAGCATTCGTGTCACTGCCTTACAAGGGGTTAACCGAACCCTGTTGCAGGAGAGGAGCCCAGGCAATGCCTTCCTGTGAGGCAGAGGGAAGATAATAAATGTGACACTCTTAGACTATCAGTAGCAAATATTTGAGCTTATCAAATAACAGAGGAAGTCGTTTAGTTACAAATAAACCAAAGGCTCATAAAAGGAGTCTCCGCACAAGGTGATTTCATTGAACTGGAGACAGCTAAAGGCCACTCAGAGGCACAACTCCCACTCTGTGTACACTTGGTAACAGGATTGCAATGATTAATGGCCCACTGAGGGGCGGTGGAGTGGAGAGGGGGGTGTGCATAGAGGGAGCTGGGTCGCTCCAACTCCAGCTGAGAAATGAAGCTCAATTTCATATCAGCACAAGAGCAATAAATAAGCATCTCAGGATTATTGCTAGGAAGTGACTCATCCTTTGGAACATAACAGGATTTGTGCTTTCTCCAGCACCTCCTCCCCTATTCTGCTCCTCTTTTCTTTTCTTTTCTTTTCTTTTCTTTTCTTTTCTTTTCTTTTCTTTTCTTTTCTTTTCTTCTGAGTCTCTGAAGCAAAGGCCAGTGTGTCCCAGAGGCTATAGTGGATGTCTCTGCTTGGCACTGGCTGTATAAAAGAGAGAGAGAGGAAGAGAGAGAACAAATATGTGGGTGTGATGTGGTTCTGGAATGATACCCTTAAAGTGACAGGACTCTGCAGGAAAAATCTGAAGCCAAACCAACATGATGTCTTAACTTCCCTAGTGTACATTACAGATGGCTAATCTTCGTACTCTGCTGCAAAATGCAGTAAGAGTTTTTGTTGTTGTTGTTTTTAACATTTCTGTATAAATCAGACAGCACTGAAGTAAACTCAAGTTTTTTTCATTATTCGCACTGGTCCTGGGCCTGTTCCTATGTAACATTTTAACCCAGTGATGCTTCATTTTATCTCCATGCCAGGACAAACTTCACCTGCTACAAATCTCCTTGTGAGGTTGCCAAAAAAGGTACAGAACCAGAGAAACTTGAATCTACCATTTTTTTAATCTACCCTGTATTTTATTCCACTGCTGAGGCAGCAGCCAGTCATGAGTGGAAAACATACTTTTGTTTAATTAAAATGCAAAATCAGGAGTAACCACTGACAAGGTTGCCAAACTGGAAAGGGCTCCTTTTTAAGAGCTCTGTAGAAACGGGAATTTCAGCAGGTGTGGTTTGCTACCTAGTTGTATGACAAGCCACACTAGCTGAAGCTCCCTCTTCTACACAGCATTAAAGGTATAGGAGCCCTCTCCAACCCTAACCAAGAACCACAGAAAACTGGTTAAACCTTACATTCTGCATGCACTACAGTACATTGATGGTAGATACTGCTATAAAACAGACTATTCTTCTTCCATTCTCGTATTTTTTTTTTCTCCTCAAGAAACTGTCATCTAATTTTAGGAAGTGTTTAAGAAGCATTTTAATTGCTTTATAAAACTTCAGCTTGAAGGAGTACAGGGGTCATATTCACTAAGGGCAGAGGATTTTATTTAAGAACACACACACACACACACGCATGGAGAATAGTATTTTCACTTTGCCTTTGCACATTTTAAACAAACGCTTCTTCATCACTATGTGCAAAATTATGAAACACTGAGCAGTTCGTTATTAATCTTGCTGACTGGAAAGGTTAATGCCACAACGCAAATAAACAGACATGGAGAAATATAAAAGCTCCAAACGTGTCCCCCAAATCTGAATAGCATTAACAGCCCAACCCACTGAATCCATGAGATTTTCATAAGTGTTGACTCACAATTCAAAAATTAATTAAATAGGTTTCCTCTTACTGTGACTGGCAACAGGATTGAGCCCCAAGAATCCATCAAAGTCAAGCATTGCCACATCGCAAAGCGATATGCAAATTGCAGGCAACAGGTGGGCCACAAGGTTGGTTTTGTGTTTCGTTTCGTTTTGTTTTTTTAATCCTCATCTACTCCAAACTTCCTGGATCACAATTTTTCTGCCCCAAAAGGGAGTAAATAGTTTGTAACACCATTATTCAAACTTTTCTGTTAAAAAAAATCAAAACTGTGACACTTTTGGAAGTCCCTATATTCTGTGGAGAGATTCCTGTATCTTTAATGGATGAACAGAGGAGGGACTTTCAGTTGATGTTTGTTACCTGGTTGTGTGACAAGTAACCCCTGCTGAAATTTCCTTTTCTGCATAACAATTAAAGGTGCCTCTCTAGCTTTCACTCTGGCAAGCCTGAATTGGTTGGGTGGACTTAAGATGAGATAGAAGCAACCTCCGCTAGCTGATATGTGCTCTACTGGCTGGATGACAATTCTACCCATGAAGCCCTCGGTTTACATGCAGAAAACTCTGAAGACACAAAAGTACTTTTGGAGGTGTTTCCTCCAGAAGAAGGCCCTGAATCAAGGCATGCTAGCAGTGTGCCAAAGCAAAATACAGAAATGTTAGCTCAGACATTAATATGATAATCCTCTCCCCCTATTCCCACTGCACGTTATCTGGATTGAGGGAAATAATATGTTATGTTACTCAGAAGTAATGCATCATTTTAGTTGTTCAGGGGTGAAAGGTATGTTGCCCCTTTCCTTATGTATGAGCTGATGCGTCCTCCAAGGCAAGCCAGTACTTCCTGGAGTGTGATAACATGATCTAGGCCACTCACAGCAAATGTTATATCGTATTGGAAGAAACAATGTCACAGCAGAGGAAGGTAAATAGTCCAGTATTCCACAGCTGTGCAACATAACTAGTGTTGCCAGGTCTGAGGTACTGCCCCTGAGTCTTAGATCCTAGATGCTTTTCTTCAGTTCTCAGGACAAGGAGGAAGAGTCTCAGGGCATAAGCACTCCTTGAAGTGTGTGCGTTTTCCTCTTTCTTAGACCTTTTTTTAATATTTAAATGATATTGCCTGTGTAATATTGGTTGATGCCCCATTTATTATGTTTACTGGCATAACCACGGGCTGCCCCTTGAGACATCATCCTTGCAACCTCACCAGGGCATGCATGTCCCCTGCAACATAACGAGGGATAATACCTAGCTTTAAGTTTGAGCACTGATTTCCTAGAGCTTGGGATAATTCTGACCTGGCAATCCTAAACCCAACCTTTAGACCACTTCTAGGAAGCATAGTATCATACTGGAGAAAGCAATGAAGGAAGCAAAAAACCCGTTACAAGAAACAACAGTGCATTACTCTATGATACAGGACATTTGTTTAAATTAGTTAAGGAGGGGGATATCTTTCAGCCACTTTTCGTATGGGGTGAGAGGCAACACTCTCCCAAATGAGTTGCGAGTAAGAACTGCCAAAACCAATGACACCCCTTGCATTAACCTTTGGTTTTTATAGCTATTGGGATGTATTTAAGTTGATTTATTTATTTATTTATTTATTTTAATTTATTAAAACATTTCTATCCCACCTATTATTGTGAGATTGCAGAATAGCATACAGATAAAAAAATTAAATATTTTAAAGGTGTTCCAAATTAAAATAATAAACAGCTTAAACGGGGGAAAACAAGTTAAAACAGCATAAAAGGCTATAAAAATTACATGCCATATTTATGTGCATTTAAAGTAAATTTAAGCCCCAGGGGCTTTAATAAAAAGCTATGTCTTGACTTGGCACTAGGGAAAAACCAGCACTGGCACCTTTAGCGGGAAGGCATTCCACAGTTGAGGTGCAATAACCAAAAGGGCCTTCTACCATGTTTCCTACACTGTATTGCTCCCACCAGTGGAACACAGATCTTCTTGCTCACCTCAATCATCAGATGAGTGGAAGAGAGAGAGATGTTCCTGAACATCAATGTTCCCAGCAGTTGAGAGCTATGAATGTTACCACCAGTATTTTGGGACCTTTCCACGCTGTATTGTTATAGTGCTATTATTCCACTTTCAACATCCCGTGGTTTGTAGTTTACTGAGGCCAAAGAGCTATCTGGCTGAGAATTCTAAAAGCCCCTCCCTAAACTGCAAACCCCAGGATTCCATAGGATGTTGAAAGTGGAATAATCTACTATATAAAAGTCAAAGTTTGTGAATGAGTTTGTCTGTTTGTCTATCAGGCAGGCGAAGACTTCATATTATTGGCTGGCTGTGAAGCTTTTATGGAATCCTGAGGTTGGCAGTTTAGGGAGGGGCCTCTAGAATTCTCAGCCAGAGAGCTCTTAGACATCAGGCCAGTTGCTATGGAGACAAGGCCTAGCAGCAAGAAGAAGGGCAGTGTATTTCCTCTGAAACCAAACCTCTGTGTGTTAACAACTCTGAATACAGATTGGATTGGGGAATATGGTGAAAAGTTACAGGTACTGGATTAGGCCTTTTGCTGTGGAAATGAGGCCTAGCAGCAAGGAGTTGGGCAGTGTATTTCCCTCAGGAACCCAACCTCTATATGTTAACAGCTCTGAATACAGATTAGATTGGAGAATATGAGGATAAATTACAGGTACTGTAATAGGCTGTCTGCTATGGAGATGAGGCCTAGCTGCAAGGAGGAGGACAGTGTATTTCCTCAGGAACCCAAACTGTGTATGTAAATAATGCATTGGGAAATATAGGAAAAAGTAACAGGTACTGGAGAAGACAGTTTGGTGAATTCTTAAGAGGAAAATAAAATCCTAGTCAGTGCCAGGAAAATATGCTAGTAGCACTATAACAGTCTAGAGCAGAAATGGCCTTACATCCATGTTTCCAGAGGAATAAAAGCTACTACAATCCTTGGCAAAAGGTGGCCACTTAGATAGATCAGTGGGAAATGTATCTTCATTATTATTGTCTCTTATCCCCACAAAAACAAGCCTTCATTTCATATACATGAAGCCTGTCATAAACACAAGAACTTCCCAAGAATATCTCATAACATGGGGTAGTACAAAAATTAAGTGAAAAGAAGAAAAGCATTACACACAAAAATAAGGATGCGTTATGCTTTATATAATCGAGTGAGGATTATGTTTACATCACAGCAGACCTCCTAAAATAGCTTAGGTGCATTGCTTGAAGGACAATACTCACATCTGCTTGCATAACTTGTCTGAAAGTTCACACTTCCTGCCTTTCCGACAATTCATTTGCAGTTATTTTAAGGCATGACTCATAGAATATCAAAGGAATGGAGAATAATTAGGGCAGCTATTGTGTGACATGTATTATTAATGACCCTACCCTGAGTTTCTGGAGGCTTGAAAGTCATCAGGGCTTTCATTGGACTTGGTGGTAATGGGTATCATCTCCTTTCTGAAAAAATCTCTTTGCTCCTTAGGAAAAGACAGTAACAAGCAGAGCTTGGGAAAAATTCCTTAAAAAAAAAAAAAAGGACTATAATTCCCAGTATCTCCCCTCCCCAGATTTTTCAAGCTTCTATTAGCAAGACTCAAGGGGGCTATTCCAATGATAGCATATGAAACAAGTCTAAAAATCCAAAGCAGACTGGCAGATGCATTGGGCCTAAGGTCAACCAATTCAAGATGTTTTTAGGCACATGTGAAAACTTTCATGGAACATGGCTGCTTTTTATTGAATAGATCAACAGTAAAATAGACAATACGCATTCCCTGCTGTCCCATGCAGATCTGTGACATGATGTTGTCTTTGTCATTTAAACATGAGTTGTCCTATTTTTTTTCCTCCCTGTAACTGCTTTTCACTTCAATCTGTGTTTGAAATTTCACTTTCTTTTTCATGTTCATTTTGGAAATAAATTAATTAATTAAAAATATTTTTATTTGATTAATCATCTGTCTTTGAATCACCGGAGATGATCTTGTCTCTGCCACATCCTTCCTTTTCCCCATGCATCCTGCTATTCGCACTGCTGCTCTTTCCATGACACCTGACTATGCTTGTCTACTAATTTGAAGAGATACGGAGCAACCCTAGTGGGTGGGAAGTGGATGGCAGAGAGAATTCCAAATTCCTAATGCCAAATTCAAAGGCCTGCTCTTCCCTGAAGACAGCGCAGAAGGGTGAGAAGAAAGTTTCTTGTTACCTCAAGCCAAAACAGGGAACCTCCAGCCCACAAGCTTGAGGAGGCACAAAGGGGTTGCTATCCAGCCTTCCACCTTCCTTCATTAAACTACCTGTTCTTAAATATCCTTCAGAGTACGGATGTAAAAGAATATTTTTTTTAAAAAAATTCCAAATTGTTGAAAACTGTGTTTCTTGAACGTTGGGAAACTCTGATGGGCAGAATCCTGGTGTGACTTGAATCTTCACAGTTCAGGGCTTATTCTGAAGAAAATTCACACATAGGTGGTTTGCTTTGGAAAATTCTGCCCGATAAATGATGTTTTCTTTGCAAAACAAGGATGTGTGAATTTTGCTCATAATACATTCTCAGCTTTAAAATTGTTGTTTTTAAAGAGTTTCTCCCAGCAGGAAGAAAATTGCTAAAATTACTCGTTGTTAAAATTACTCATGCTTCCTTCAAGAATGAAATTATGGAAGACTTGCATCCATACTCCAAAGAACTGAGCTGTGCTTTGCAGGTCAGAAAGTTGTTGCATGGAACTGAACATTTTGCAGGTCTATGGGAGGGAATTAATTACACAAGCTCCACAGCTGGCATAAATTGACTGGTGGTGGTAGTACACTGGACAATCTGTAGTATGTAGCCGTGATCTCCCTTAAAATTTTCCAGTCACATCTTCAACATATCCCATTTGGGGCCACTGCTTATAAAGCACTGTAGGCAGAACAACAACATGGGTAAAGGTTTCTGCTGAAACAAGGAAACTCTGCCTTGTTTAGCATTCACTGACCCCTTAATTGCCTAGCCTGACAATTTAAGATTGTTCCTTTATACTCTGCAAAATCCTTATTTGAGAGAGAGAGAGAGAGAGAGAGAGAGATAGCTGCTGTGTAGTCTTTCTTTTATATATATATAAATAGCCTATTTGAAATATTAAGATTTTTTTAAAAAAACTTCAAAATTGGATAATTGGGACTGTAACTTTGAACTTTAATTACATGCTTTTAATTCTTCATAATTTTATATATTCATTTCAAATGTGTTTTGCCTGTTTTCTATGTACCACGGAAATTATATAGCCACGTGTTTGATTTTTTGTTGTTGAAAGTCCAAGTCCAACATTCAAAATCAGTAGACCACACTGATTTTGATTTTAATTGCCTAGGAATTTTAATTTGTCCAGTCACTTGAAATGCGGCAGATATGATTTCTGGTGGAAATACATCTTTCAATGTCATTCCATTTGGCTGTAAAATGACAAAGTAACAAGAAATTGAAAACAGTTGTGGTCATTTTCAATTGCAAATACTGACTTCTGAAATCTGAAATTGATGGTATCTGTATTAACATTTTACAAAAGAAGCAATTATTGACATATGTTTAAATCCTCTCCATAAAAAGGCAAAGTACAAATAAATCCCACTGTATGGTTCTACAAATGATTGTTAATATCCTACATAGACTACTTAGTTAGTTAGTTAGGTAGTCAGCCTGGAGAGAAGTGACTAGCGGAGTACCACAGGGTTCTGTCTTGGGCCCAGTGCTGTTCAATATTTTTATCAACGACTTGGATGAAGGAATAGAAGGCAGGCTCATCAAATTTGCAGATGACACCAAATTGGGAGGGGTTGCTAATACACCTGATGACAGGATCAAAATTCAAAATGACCTGGATAGATTGGAGAGCTGGGCCAAGGCTAACAAAATGAAATTCAACAGAGAGAAGTGTAAGGTCCTACACTTAGGTAGAAAAAATGGAATACAGAAACATAGGGTGGGGGACACATGGCTGGATAGCAGTGTGTGTGAAAGGGATCTAGGAGTCTTCATAGACCACAAGCTGAACATGAGTCAGCAGTGTGATGCGGCAGCCAAGAAAGCCAACGCAATTCTTGGTTGCATCAATAGGAGTATGGTGTCTAGATCAAGGGAGGTACTGGTACCACTCTACCCTGCTTTGGTTAGACCTCATCTTGAATACTGTGTCCAGTTCTGGGCACCCCAATTCAAGAAGGACATGGTCAGGCTGAAGCAAGTCCAGAGGAGGACAACCAAAATGGTGAGGGGCCTGGAAGCCATGCCCTATGAGGATAGACTTAGAGAGCTGGGTATGTTTAGTCTACAGAAGAGAAGGTTAAGAGGGGACATAATAGCTATGTTTAAATATTTGAAGGGATGCCATGTAGAGGAAGGAGAGGGCTTGTTTTCTGCTGCTCCAGAGACCAGGACAAGGAGCAATGGATTCAAGCTGCAGGAAAGGAGATTCCACCTGAACCTCAGGAAGAACTTCCTGACAGTCAGGGCTGTCTGGCAGTGGAATACGCTGCCTCGGAGTGTAGTGGAGTCTCCTTCCTTGGAGGTTTTTAAGCAGAGGCTAGATGACCATCTGTCAGGAGTGCTTTGAGGATGTTCCTGCATGGCAGGGGGTTGCACTGAATGGCCCGTGTGGTCTCTTCCAACTCTACATTTCTATGATTCTGTGATTCTACAAATCCATAATGAATGCATAATAGCATTCTCCTGGTCTATCCCACTAAACCCACCTTACCAGGTAGCTGACAATTAGGGCAATGATTCCAGCCCTCCACTGACAGTAAGTGAGAGTGCAATGAGGAATTGCAACCGGGCTCCTGCTTCAGATTTTCACAGATTCAGCTGATGGCAAGAGAGGGCTGGAAATATCATCCTTGCTCTCCAGTTCCAAGCTGAACAGACCTCTTTCATTATGCGGCTGCTGGCTGTTAAAGTGGGTTTGAAGAACATTTGTGATTGTGGCAATAGTGGCTACATAGCATTACAGAATACAGAGCAGTTATGGATCTGTGACTCTAGATCAGTAAGTGCAATACAGAATGCTAAGCAGAATCCCCATGTCAGGCAGTCCTCTACTTAGTGCCTTATCCCACAAAAGTGTCATACCAGCAGAACAATGCATTACTGCTAGTTCAGGATCAATCCTATTGCACAACATTGTTGCGAACAAGCAGCTATTGCATTGCAATCCATTTGAAATAAACCCTTTTTCCATGCTGAAAACCCCTTTCCTGCAACAATCCAGTTAGCTGTGGGAGCGCAGTTGCTTGATAGAGCTTGACAGTGCTTCATTCCATAGCCAATCCAGTAGTAGGCATGGTGTGAGTATTCCCAGATTGTCCCTCTCTCAGCTATTCCCATGGCAATCTCTGCCCAATTACCTCCAGACCATTTCCAGTGCTCCAGGGTTGAACACGGAAGGAGAAGCAGTGAGAGGATCACATAGCATGGCAAGTTAGAAATCTATCCCCTCACCTTTTTAATTTTTTATTTGAATTTGAATTTTTATCTTTTTAATACACTTTGTTATAGAGCAAAAATGCAATGGTGTTCCAGCACTGGAACGTTGCACTGAAGGGATGTCACTTGAAAATGTCATAACTTTACGTTATTGCGCTAGTACAGCATTTTAAGGAAACAAAACCAGGAAAAACCCAACCAGTCATAAGGTTTAGTGTGGGGAAAGAGGTGGCGGAAAGGACTTACCAATGATGCTGTAATGCAGAGGGAAGAACAGTGTGAATAATGCTACTCATCCACTGAAGTTGAAAGGGTGTGGTAGAAAGTGTTCAGAACCATAGAAGAAGAACAGGCTGGGTTCTTGCCTAGCAGACACCTCAAAGACGATATGAGATGCATCCTGGATGTGATCAAATATTTTGAATGCCAACCAGGAAGGAAATTAACACTTCTATTCCTGGACATTGAGAAAGCTTTTGACAGTTTAAGTTGAGATTTTATGTTTGAAGTTATATCCAAATTTCAAGTTGGAGATAAACTTTTGAACAGTATAAAAACAATTTATAGAAATCAAACTGCTCGAATAATCATGAATGGAGAGGAAATTGAAAGAATAGAAATTTCTAGAGGGACAAGGCAAGGATGTCCCCTCTCCCCCTGATTAAGTGTATAAAACTGGATAATTCAATTCAAGGAGCTAAAGTAAGAGGCTGTGAATTTAAAATACGCATCGTAGCAGATGAGATAGTGGTTATATTGGAAGATCCAATGAGATAAATTAAAAATTTAAAGAAGATATTGGAGAAATTTGAGGAAGCCTCTGGGCTGAAAGTAGATGAAGACAAATCTAATATTTTGACCAAGAATTATAAGCAAAGGCAAAAAAAAAGAACTTGGGCGTATATTCAGGTTTCACAACGAACTCTAAAGTAAGATATTTGGAAATACATCTAACAAAGAAAAACTCTGCTTTGTTTAAAAACAATTACGAGCGGGTCTGGAAAGAAATCAGTAAAAATCTCCAGACTTGGAAAAAACTGAAAATATCTCTCCTTGGGCGTATTTCATCAGTAAAAATGACAGTGTTACCAAAGTTGTTATTTTTGTTTCAAACCATTCCTATAATCAGTAATGAGTGTGTTTTTAAAAAAATAGCAAAAAGTCATCTCACACTTTATATGGAGTGGGAGGAAACCAAGAATTAAACATAAAATATTATGTGATGCTAAAGAGAGGTGGATTATCACTCCCTAGTTTGAGACTCTATTTTCACACATGTTGTTTAGAATGGTTTTGAGAACGGGCAAAGTTCTCACATAGTAGACTCCTGGCTTTGGAAGGTATCAATTTAGCTTTTGGCTGGCACACTTATATTGGATACAATAAAGATATAGTCCATAGCGATTTCAACAATCATTTTATACAACGACCAATATTAAAAATTTGGAAAAAAATAGATTAAGGATATATTCAAAAACACCTCTATGGCTTTCACCACAAGAAGCATTTTATAAAAGAGAAAATATTTTAAAAGATAGATGGATAACATACAAGGATTTAAGGAGAACTCATGGTGACTCTGTTGTAATAAAATCACAGGAAGAATTAAGAAAGGAGGGTATCAACTGTCATTGGCTATTATACAGTCAATTAAATGAGAAATTTAAAATGGAATTGAAAATAAATGGTTTTCAAATAGAAAAGACAACCTTCGACGAGTTAATTTTTGAGAAAGAATCTCAGATAATATCTGAAATATATAAAATTTAGTTAAGATGGGACACTGCAGAAAAGGTTGTCAAAGAGCCAATGATACACTGGGCTCAAAATTTAGGTCATTCAATTGGCTTAGTGAACTGGGAGAAGACTTGGAAGAGAAGACTGAAATTCACAGCATGTCAGAACTTAAAAGAAAATATTTATAAAATGCATCTACGGTGGTACCTCCCTCCTGAGAGACTGGCAAAGATATATAACTGTAGTGATAAATGCTGGAAGTGCAGAAGTAAGAAGGGCACTTTCTACCATATGTGGTGGACATGTTCAAAAGCTAGGAAGTATTGGAAACAAATACCTTTGAAGACTGAAAAAATTCTGGGTATACATTTTCACATGTCACCACAAATGTATCAGTTGGGTATGCCAGAAGATGAATTGGAAAAGAAACATGATGAAATCTTATTCTACATGACAGTCGCTGCAAGGATTAATTATGCTAAAAATTGGAAAAAATCAGATATACCAAATATAGAAGATTGGGAAATAAAATTATATGATATGACAATTATGGATAAGATGACGACATTAATAAGAGGAATCCCTCTTGGAAAGTTTGTTAAGAAATGGGATCCAGTTATACAATTTTTTAAAAGCAAATGGGGAGATTTGACGATAGCAAGCTTGTTGATTGAAGAGAGAGATATAGCTGAATTTATTCAGTTCATTCTAATTATCTATAATATAAAATTATTGCTATATAGTAATAATGTTAAGACTTAATGTTATAAAGAAGTAATATCAGTAGAGCCCTGATGTATTTAAAGGAAAGAAATAGACCCTCATTTATCTAGTTAATTTATTATCCTAAGGACAACCTAGTCAGGAAGCCAGAGAGAAAGAGGGTTGATTGGAACTGAAGTGAGAAAGGAAGAAGGTGCGTAGGTATGTCTTAAGATACGTTAAACTAAGTTATATATTATGTAGTATTATTATACTCTTATGATTTTATCATTCTTAGGCTTCATTTCTAGAAATCTTTCCTATTCAAGTATGTATTTTTTTTGTCTCTTATCTATTTTATGTTTTTTCTATTTTCTTTGGGTTTTTTTACAAAAATAATTTAAAAAAAGATTAGAAAAGAAAAGAAAGTGTTCAGAACCTAATACCATCATGGAAATGGCAATGCTGGGATTCAAACAGAATAACGTGGTATTAAGGTGTGGTGTGATAAAGCTCTTAGTAGGACATGTGGCCATTCTGCCCCCTCTCTGGGCACCAGCAGAAAGCTGCATCACCACAACACTGGCAAGGGATGCCATCAGGGTTCTAAGACACTTAGCAAGGGAGTAGATAAAAAGAAAAACAAGAGAGCTCCTGTACCTTTCATAGCTACTTGGAAGAGCAGACTGGGGCAGATACAGCTTGTTAAGCAGGAAAGAGAAAAATTGAAATTCCTACCCAACTGCTAAAAAGATAGGAGCCCTTTCTGCCTTTGGCATCGCAGTCTGGAAAAATTAAACATCAATCATTTCTTTCATGTTTTAGTAAATACATACAAACTGGGGATGAATAACTTTGAAATGGCTTTTATCAAGAGTGCTCAACCTTTTTATAATCTGCTGTCCTGTACTGAGTCTACAGCACATGGGGGAAAGATAAGCACCACTTGTAACTTGCAAAAATGAGAACTATTGCTGGAATTTAATCATGACTTCTTTGCCTCTCTGTGATTCAAGGACACAGAACATACTTTTAAAAAGCAGCCTTAAACTGCTATCTCTTAGATTTTTGAAGTGGCACAGCAGTAACCTGCCCTCCAGGTTGTTGCTCAGCAAAATCTGATTAGCTTTCTACCTTGCAGCCTCTGTCCAAGGACTTATTTCATGGCAGATGTGTAAAATATTATATGTGGTATGCAGAAAATGGGTAAGCAGAAGTCTCCCCCCTTTCTCATCACACTGGAACCGAGAGGTCATCTGTTGCACCAAAATGATGGGAAATTCAAGGCAGAAAAAAAAAGAAAGTACATATACATGCAGCGCACAGTTTCACTCCAGTATCAAAATCAGCCTTCCTCCATCTTATAGTAAGGTATGAAAAAAATGGAGGGTTCAAGTGGCACTCATGTTCTCTTGCTGTGAATACCAGAGGCAATATATTGGCTACCGTGTGAGCAGGGTGGTCAGCTAGATAGGCCTTTGGTCAAGTTCCTCATGGCTCTCCTTCTTTGCAAACACAGGCTATTATCTAGAAGAGGTAACACCTTCCTTCACCTTCATCTTGCTTTTGTTCATGCAGCACAGAAGTATCCTCCAACTGTTCTGACTGGGAGAGTCCTGATTAATCCTTCGCCATCCCACTTTTTCAGCTGCTTTCAAACTGTCCTGTTTTTTCTGTCCTTTTCCAGCTTTCCTCCTTTCTCCTCAGCCTACTTCAATTGCTGCAAACTGAATTCAAAGTACAAAAGTAGTCTGCACTCAGTTAACAGAACAGGAGGGAGAGCAAATTTTGCGGGGGGGACTGGGAAGGCAGCAAGGAGGCATTTTAATGGGTAAGACAGATCAGGGACTGTGGACACACAGGAACTACAGACCTTCTTTCGCACCTGCCCCAGAATTGAGAGTGAGCTATGTCAGCCTGGAGCCAATGTAGTTTATTTCCCTTCACCTGGAATTAATAAGAAGGACACATAAAAAGAAAAGCACAATCTTGCAAAAGAGTTGGGGGGACACATACACAACCATCACCACCTTCCACCCTGCTGGCATGAGCCTCTTAGGAAAAGACAGCTCTTTAACCTTCTCTGTTTCCACAGAATTATTTTACCCAGGTCTTTCTATATTGGTCAATCACATGAATTGAAGTCAATTAACATAGTCAAATATGCATATGGTGGTGGCTGGGGATATATTTCTGAAGTGCAAAGCATACTTTGTCTTCAGACAAGATGAGTGTTGTGGCAGAAATCAGAAAAGGCACTCTTCTTTTAAGAGGGAGCTTACTGTCTGCAATTTTTAACAGGCAATAGTACTATCTATCAATCCATATATAGACTTTGCAGTCAAGGACCTTTTTTTAGCATAATAAAAGCATCAAAATAATCAATTTAACTAATTAACCAGTCAAGCATGGCAGCCCTATTAGAAAGGAATAAGAAAACAAGTATATTACTTCAGTAATGAGGCAAAGTTTGCTTTACGGCAGAATAATTTTCTCTGTGTTATATCAGGTCAAGTTACCTGATTCAGCCTCTTGACAGACTTTGTTTTATTGCCTCCAGTTACCTCTAAACCTCAGAATACATAGACTATCCCAAGAGGCTAAATGCATTCGTCCATCATAGTGGCCTATGGCTTCAAACTAGAGAGATGCTAATACAATTGCAGGAGGTAACTTCAAATAGAGAAGCTAAACTTTCTCTGTTTTATTGTTTCTGTTCCCACTCAACTTACAGTAAGCCACTTTTCATCTACACACAAATTGTAGATGTCCAAAGAGAGCAGATGCCACTAGGACCACAACCCCATCACTTTATTTCCCTTGTATTTTTGCCTGATGAAGAAGCCAGCAAAGCTTTGAAAGCTAATGGGATGCCTATTATACTTTTTAGTTGGAACAATAAATGTATTGCCACAGGATAGAATTTGGGTCTTGTTTTGCTTGTTTTTTCATTTGATGGCCAACATCACTGCCTTTGCTACATTTTTCTGTGTAGAACAGAGGTGGGTAAACTACAATTCAAGGGGTAGATGTGCCCCAGACCACTTATGTGGGCTCCAAGAGATCCCAGGGGTCAAAAAATGAAAAATGAAATTCCCCAAATTGCTGTCCAGGGAGTGTGTGAGGCATTTTGCCACATTTTTTCTCCTGAAGATGTATCAGCAGATTAGGGCCATTTCCACACTAGAGTGGAGGAGTGTTTTACCATGTGTCATGGACAGTGTTTTTTTACTCTGACTTACCCCGATTCCTATCTGCACATCCTCTGGTTTCTATTGAAGTAAAGCAGAGAAAATTGTTTGTAGCTTATGCATCGTCAATTCGTGTGGAACTCCTATTCCCCTCCCTCGCTTCACCCTGCCACCACTGATTGGTCAATTTTTTTAAAAAAAGTTGTAGGAATTGTTGCTACGTTTTAGCGCAAGTGTGTGAATTGATGTAATGCTTCTGCATATAGGACAAAACGCAGCAGAAATGGTTTGGGTTGTTTGCATTGGAGTTTTTCCATTTTTACAATACTTCGGTTTAACATCAATATTAACCACGCTAAGACCTCAACTCATGAGGAACCACGGAGGACAGAATGATGTCAAACTACAACTGCAGATGTAAAAGCAACAATACACGCTACTGCGTTGTATCAGCCTTGTGCAAAAAGGGCCTAAGAGACATTCGTGCCACCTGGAGCTATTGGAAAGAAAGGTGGGATAAAAATGAAATAAATACATAGGCACAAAACACATGTTCTAACACAGCAATAGACTTATTAGAGCTGTATCAGGGATAAATACAGAAAATACAGAGTCTGACAAAGTTAAGATATATAACGATTCATACTGATGATGAAGGCTGAGAAAGAAACCAAATCTTTCAATTACAACAAATGCGACTTCTTTCCTAATTTATCTGGGGGCATAAATCAATGAAAGAAACCAGGTGTATCAGTTCTTTCTACTAAACCCTTTAAAATAAACAAATCATTTCCATTAATGTGACCATGCGTTGTGTTACAATCCACGTACCTTAAGAACATAAAAAGTACCCTGTTGGATAGAACTGAAGTTCTATTTAGTCCAGCTTTCTGTACCCAAAATGGGATGTTTACAGGTTTCTCTCATTGGAATGCAGATTATGTTCCCTTGTATATTCTTGATCAAATTCAGTTCAGTAAAGTAAATTACTAGCTAGGGCATGCAGTCTGCTCTTGAAACCAAAGTGCTCTAGGTACATGGCTGTCCCCATAAAGGAAACAGACATCATTCCAGATTTTTAAAATACAATTGATTATGCTTTATCACACATATTATTTAAGTAGATATCTCCCCCCAAACATGTTTAAGTTTTCAGAAGCTAGCATTAGACACATTAAGGCAGGCAGGGAATGACATTAAGAATTACCATTTCTGAAAATCATCTTGTTAAGTTCCTATCCTATGCCTTCTCCACTGAAAGCAAGCCCCACTTCAGTGGGATTTACTCCTGTGAAGACATGCATAGGAATGCACTATACTTTTCTGAGACCAACACAACTACATGCCTCTGTAACCAGCTGTAAATACTGGGATATAAAATGGCTCAAAGAAATGTTAGTCATGGGGAGATCCTCTTGAAACAAAGTGTACTTCCATCAATAAGACGAAATGGTGGCAAGAGTATTTCAACAGCAATACAAGGGTTAAAGGGCCATTGAAAGCTTCAATGCACTTCAGTTTACAGGGAGGGAGAGACAGACTAGAAGAAAGGAAGAGTCTGTACTGCCCGTTCTGGACACTTAGATTAATGCATGTCCAGCTGCATTTCCTTGAAACTGATTAGTTTCCATCCCATACTGGAGTCCTTTCAGAGAGCAGCTCTGTTCTGAACAGCCTACATCTAGGAGTGGAAAATTCTGTGGAAGGAATTTAAAAAAAAAAAAAGACATACATTTTAGTCCATTTTGGTGCATAGGGGACGGGATGTGCAAGCATGTGTTTTAGCGATGTCAGTCAGGTCTGGGTCAGTTTCATACGCCCATACCACACAATTTGCAAATAAAATGTCTTAACTCACACAAAAGTTCATATTTTACAGGATTTTCTTCACAAAACCACACATTTTATTCCCACATGTGCATTTTCTGGGCATTTATCCTAAAAGCATATATTTTCATAAACATTTCTTCCTAGAATTTGAATTTCTAAGGACATTTTAACCCAAATACATGTTTTAGGTGCATTAAGAAAAAAAAAGTGTACATTTCAGTTTTGTTATAGAAAAGGAAAATATATTTAATGAATAAAGACAATAGAATGAGTATCTGTACCATGTATATTCCCAGCTGGCCATCCATTGACTGACACTGATTCCAAAAAAGTAGGACCAGTGACCAGCAGCAGCATCCAGTGTCATCTACAGCAGACATCCTTAAAATGGCCTAAATGTCACCAGAGCTGTTTGCTAGTGTCCCATCACTTGCTATTACCTGTGTGGGAGGAAAATTCTAGTCCTAGCTGCATCACTTGGTGCTCTCAGTTTTGACTCTAGTCATGTCCACTGAGGATTTCGCTTCACCACCACTTGAGGTAATGAGATCCACAACAGGGGGAAAAAAACACAGGTTCTCCATCCCTGTAGTTCTCCTGCGGAGGAAAGAAGGAATGGTTCACTAGACCTAGATTCTGCAGCTGCATGGAGAATAGGTATGTGAGAGTACCAGAAATTTCTAAATCCTTCTCCTAATGTTTGAGTTACTTTTTAAACAGAGCAGAGGGGTAAGGAAAACCATCTGAAAGTGATTCAGGGTCATAGTCCAACACTCAAACCACTACATCAAGTTGGCTCTCACTCCATATCAAAATGTCACAAACCAAATGTCATTTCAGGATAGTATCATGCAAGCCACCCTATAATATCTGTGGTTTGTATGATGCCAAGATATTTATTCTTTTCTTTAGGCATGACATCAACTCTTACCAGCAGTAAGTAGGATAAAGTGAATGATAATGCAGTTATAGCTGAGAGGAAACACTGAAAATTCCTCCATTTGTGTCTTTCTTCCAGAAAATGCACACCCTTTTTCAGCTGCCTGACAACTCCTAAGCAATGCAGCAAGAGAGAGACAGAGACAGAATTTTCACATTCTAGACCACGTGCCAAATGTATGGTGATCTGATCAGTATATAAAGACTAGGGATGATCAATAATGTGTCACAAATTGCTAGAGAAAGAAGTTAAAAAAAGGGGAAAGCGCATGCTGCCTTGTAAAGATAACAGGAATTAGGCAGGATGGACAGATGTCACATGTGGAGGCACTTAGCTTTATGGTCCCACCTGTGTCCATTTAATACCTTTAAAAGCCATCTCCTGCTCATTTGTGAAAGCAGATAGGGCAATTGAAGGGTATTTTAGGCACTCTTCCTTTTTTTTTTTTTTTTTTTTAAATGCAGCTCTCTATACAAAGTCTGTATACCACTGACAGGGTGTGCTTTACCACTGCATTGGGCAAAAGTATGTTTTATGTTTCCCTTTAAAAGAAAGACATCATTATCATTTTCTTGTTAGATACATTACTAAGGCACAAATAGCATTCAAAAACCAAAGCAGAGGGATACTTAATTTCAAATCAGAAGACAAACATAACTATCAGTTAAATGAATGTAATTTGGGGCTGTTAGATTAATTTCTCTTTATATATTTGTTGGTTGCAATGGGGAAGATGAGGTCTGTATGCTGGCATAATCTTAGCAGTGATTCCCACACCCACTCAGCACTCCCATATACAGAGTAGCAGGGCTTTCACAATTACAGCTATGCAACATTATAGCAGAGCCTGAAAACATACCAGAAATGAGTGCCTAAGTGTAAAACTTTAGAATAGAGGTTGGGAACCCTTTTCTGGTTCAGAGGATGAGTTCCAAATTGGTAAGAGTCCTAAGAGTCTTGGGTGGGGGCAGATCAAGGTGGGGCAAAGGGTGTAAAGCTGGATTAAGAGAAGGCAGAGACAAAGCAAAGTAGACAGGTTCAGATGCACTTTTTAGCAAAAAATTTTTCCTGCCAAGCATACAAAGCACAGGCCAATTCCATATGTCTCTTCAGGCCACATTGCAACAGCTTCCTGACCTGCAAAGTTCAGCTCAGTTCCATGTTACCTTTTGCTGGCTTGCAAAGCACACCTCAGTTCCCTGCAAAGCACAGCTCAGTTTCCATGTTTAAAAACAGTGCCTTTAAAGTCTAACTGCCCTCAAAAACTCTCTTTTCTCTGCTAACTAACTGGAGATAACAGAAAAAGAAACTTGCAAGTCAGATGGAAAATTCCCATGGGTCCCATCCACCAACAGGCCATACTTCTGCTTTAGAAATCTCTGGTCTGACTATTAACTGCATAAATTCCTATCCATACAAAATTCCCATCAAACAGTTACACATCACACAACAAGAGGGTGGAGCAGGACCATGTCATTAGTTTCACTCACAAAGTTGACCATGGCCCTCTGCTGGCTGTTAGCTTGAAAGAGCCCTACAAGTTTACAGTTGCTGCATACACATAACACTTTTTCCTGTGATTGCAATCTTGACCAGTGTCAGAAACTGTTCTTAGAAGCTATGCTGTTGGGTCATTCAACACTGTTGGTATATTTTAACAGAACTGTGCAGTTTGCAGTTGCACACTGGATTAATGTGTGGTTTGTAATGTGGGAACAAAGATTTTTAAAAACTGTATTCTCTCCTACTGCTTCAAACAGAATATTTTCCAACAGTATCAGTTTATGTATCTGCTTGTTAGTTGGCAAAGCCTGGTTTATGCATGCCTCATTTGATGGCTGTACTGATGCAATTGAAGTTTGTTATTGCTCTGTTCAGACTGCAAATTCATCCAGTTTATTATGCTTAGCTGCAATTCAAACAAAGTGTCATTTCCTTGGGAAGTTCTTCTCGGGGTCAGAACGTTGCCTGATCACTGAGAAAGTAGATCTTTGTGACACAGTTCAGATATTAGCTTGAATGCAAAGAGGGATGTGAGATTTTATATGCCTGTCCATGCTGTTCACATTCTCACCTTCCATGTGTGCAACAACATGGGTTTTTCTCAGCTCTACATTCACACATCCAAAGGACTCTGATGATAATTCAGCTATTTCAGGCTTCCAGAGAGAAAAAAGCCTATATGCACACAGGTGGAGTTGTGTAGGATCCATGGACACATTAAGCTGATCACATGGAAGTAAGAAAGATGGATAACACATATAATTGCATTTTCCAGGCTCCCCTATACCCAGGACGTTGCTGTTTTAGTATTTCAAGAATGGAGACCATGCTGTCACAACTACCTGGTATGTTTTGGTTTATAGGAGGGTTAAATTGGAAAAATAGTTCAGGGCATGGGGATATAAAGTCTGGGAGTTTGCAAACATAGAGGAGAGGAAAGTCTGGTATCCTGTCATATTTGGAGGGCAGGGAACTAAACTAAATTATGGATAGAGGAGGCCTATTGAAATCAATGGAGATTAAGCTACCCTGGCTAACTTGTCCCATTGGTCTCAGTGGATCTTCTCTAGGTGTGACTAAGGCCCTTTCTGCACAAGGCGAGGGAATCGCTCCGTGCTGTTACCTACCGCTTCTTCTGGGGTCCGAAGCAATGCGGACTGTCCCTGAAGCCCTTCCGCAGGGGTCCTCCTTGGTCCAGGGCGAATCGGAGCAGTGCGAGGTCTGTAGATCCACACTGCTCCAGCTTCCAAAATGGCGGCTTCCAGCTTCCAAATTGGTGGCTTCCAGCTTCCAAAATGGCAGCTTCCAGCTTCCAAAATGGCGGCTTCAGGTTGGTCGTGAGTTCTGACCAACCACTGAAGCTCGCCACGCCTAAAGCCCGCCCTCTGCAGATCGCGGGCTCGCATTGGTGTGAGCCTGCGAATCTGCACAAGAGAGCAGGAATGCAATGGCGCGTTCCAGGAATATAAAGACCTGTTTTTCCCGTCTTTCAAAAACATGCTAGAGGACCACTTGGCGTCATCTTGGAGCGGACTGAGGTGCGGATCTCTGGTAAATAGTCTGCTCCTAGTCCGCTCCAAGGTGCAGATGACCTCCCTGCGAGGATGCACTGCCCCACTCTAGTTGCCTGGTGCGGAAATGGCCTATGTCCAGATACAACCCAATGTCAAGGGGAACAGAAAAATAGTTTCTAAATTTTGGACCAAATATGAGGAAACAAATATTTATGTATTTGTTTGTTTGATTAATGAAAGTACTGTAGCTCGTATTACATGGGCCCATTCAAAATCAAGCTGGGATGCTGCTTGTCATTAAGAATCTGATTATATTTGGCCTGTGTGAATAGGTCATAGCAATATCATAAAGAGGTTTAACTCCCTGTCTGTATACAGGGATTTTCAGCAAGCTATTCACACATTTAGCCATTAATCATCATGTTTAGGGAAATGAAGAAATGCACGCACGTGTACAAATCATATCTGAGGTTTCTGAGAGTCTAATAAAAGCCTTTGGATTGTATACAGCAGCACAAAATAGGATTCCATATTAGTATGGAATCCTACATTTATCAAGGGAACTGAACAAATCCCATTGTTAGTAGATTTAAAGAAGGAGCAGAAATTGTGTGCCACCTACCAAGATCCGAGGTAACAGATCCTACCTCCATGACACAAGTATGAGTAGTATATAGGTATGTTAGGATAGTAGTTGTCGTTTTAATGTATATAGATTTCTGTCTTTCAAATTTTCACCAGAAGATAAGGAACATGTATACTTCTAAATATAGTTGGCAGGCAACACATAGATAAGAAAGTTCTGATCCAACAACATTTCTGTTTTATACCAAAATGGGATAATAAATGTGCATTGACTTCTCAACCAAAAAAAAAAAAATGAGAAGCTTCTACTTTGTTTCTATGGGCCACAAAAGTGGGAGAGAAGGAGGTTTTTGATTTTATCTTAAGGATTCTGTTTACAAAGCAGCATTTTGGTGGTTAATCTGTCAGCTATAGAACACAAGAAGTTGTCTCTCCCTTGTATTATTCCTCCAATGGTCTTCTGAGCAGCTGGCAAGATGAAGAAGATGATTAGTGGTTGAAGAGGGGAGGCAACAGATGGCAAGTTAAAGATTCCTTAGGGAACTGGTCAGTTTGACAGTGATTCTATAAATAATACATTCCATTTTTGCCTACTCTTCCTGTGAGTAGGGGTTGTTTCACAAACTTATTTCAAACACCCTTCTTTCTTCCTGGGTCTGTTTTTATATCAAAAATATCTCCAACAAAATTACACAGGAAGACATCCACAACCTACTACAGTTTCCCTTAATGCTAAACTCGGGAAGACACTCCATGTTTATAGCCAGCCACTACACCCACAGTGTGAACCCCATGCTCCAGGAAGAGAAATTTCTGCACACCAATTCATACAACAGGCATGCATACGACATAAATCTACCTCACTTTATTTCTCAGTACTTGAGAAGTGGCAGTTGAATGGTGCCTTACATACCATCATTATTTCATTCTTATTCCTCCCTTTCTCTGAAGAGCTCAGGGTGGAATTTATGGTTTTCCTTTATCTTAACAACAGAGTTACAAGTTAGTTTAGGCTGAGAGACACTGGCTGGTTCAAAGTCACCCAGTAAGCTTTTTGGCTAAACAAGGAGCCAAACCCAGGTCTTTGTGTTCTAATGGATGCAACATTCCAAAAGCTACAACATATTGGTTCACAAGAACATAAGAGAAGCCCAGCTGGATCAGAGCAAGACCCTGCCTAGTCTAGCATTCCGTTCAGAAAGTGGCCAACCAGACATCTTTGAGAAGATCATAAGCAGGAAATTGGCATACTAGCACCCTTCCTTCTGTTCACCAGCAACTAAGGGTCCTTTCATACTATACAATTATAGTACTATGAGTCCCTTTTACTCCTGGAATCCTGGGTTGTGTAGTTTGGTGAGGCACTAGGGCTCTCTGGCTAATTATTCTAAATTGTTGTTGTTGTGTATCTTCAAGTTATTTCTGACTTGTGGTGACCCTAAGGCAAACCTGTTACAGAGTTTTCTGGGTCTAAGAGTATACAACTCATCCAAAGTCACCCAGTGGGTTTCCATGGCTGAGTGGGGACCTGAACCCTCCAGGGTCATAGTCCAACACTCAAAACACCGCATCATGTTAGCTCTCAACAATTCCAAATACCTCTCTCTAAATTTGAAATCCCAGGATTCCATAGGATGTTGCTATGAGAGTTAAAGCCTTTCACACTACAAAATCAAAGCGCTATGATTCCACTTCCACCGGCAACTCTTGTGGAATCATGGGATTTGGGGGGAGGATTTAGAATTCGCAGCCAGAACACTCCAGTACCCAAGTACAAACCCCTAGGTTGCAGTCATGGGATTTAAAGTGGAACCACAGTGCCATAACTGTGTAGTGTGAAATGGCCCCGCAGAGATATTTTATCTCTGACAGTGGAAGTAATATGTCGCATCACAACTGGTAGCCATTGATAGCTTTTCTACCAGTGAATTTCTCTAATCCCCTTTTTAAAGCTCCCAAAGCTGTTCCCCATCAGCATCTCTTGAAGTAGCAAGTTTGACTATGTCCTGAGTAGAGAAGTTCTCCCTGTGTTTGTCCTGAGTCTTCCACCATTCAGCTTACTTGATGATCCTCCCTAATTTATGAGAGTGAGAGAAAAACTTCTCTCTTTCCAGTTTTTCCATGCTGTGCACAGTTATATGCACCTGTGTCACACCCCTTCTTGGTCACTTTTTTTAAAGCTGAAAAGCCCCAGACATTGTAACTTTTCCTCATGAAGGAGCTGGCCCACACCCCTTGATCATTTTGACCGCTCGGTGCATTTCAAGTTCAACAGTAACCTTTGTGAGGTGAGGCAAACAGAAACCTTTACACTTCATATTCCAACTGTAATTTGTATAAAGGTATTAGAATATTTGCGGTTTTATTTGGGCTAGCATGGATTTCCACTCTTTTTTTTTTTCACAGCAACTGCACACTGGATTGACCCTTTCCATTGAACTGTGTGCACACACATACACACACACCAAGATTTCTTTCTTGCTACGTCACTCATGATGGCTTCTTGTGTCCCACCCGCCACCAAAATGGTAAATGTATTTATAAGTTTTTCCCCTACTAAAGCTGCCATTCATATCCTCTTCCTCTGTTTTTGTACTATGTGCTTTCAAAGCATCTCAGTCCCCCATGAGAAGATGGAATGATTAAGCAATGTGAAAAGAAGACTCACCAGGGTTACAGCAGGACAGCAGGGAAAAATAGTGTCACAGGATTTTTGTTTCATTTGTGTAGACAGTCCCTTCAGGCTTTTCCCCTCACAACAGTACATTAATGTATCACGAACTGAATCTTCATATGGTGGGTATTCTCCATCTCATTTTAGAGATAGTAAGGCCTCTTCCTTTCCCTGCAGCCATAACAAAAATAATCAGGAACAAATGTAATTAACTGAAACCACATGCTGCCACAGATACACAGAGAAGTTTCCGGAAGTAAGGCAAGACTGTAATTGATAAGAAATTCATATGGAAACTAAAATAAAGGGAGGAAAGATGAAAAGGAGATCCCGTATATGTACCATCTTATCTCCATGGTGCTATAAACCCCAGCCCCCAGAATTTGCTATGGAAAAAAATATATTTCTGAAACTTGAGGAATGAAGGTAAATTATATCCACAAAGACTGTTTGTATTTAAAATGCAGGTGGTACAGGTTAAGCAAATAAACGTTGGGATTTGACTGGATTTCCAAAGTATACATTTCTTCAGCAAGGCCAAGTTTTAGGAGCGGTCAATCCAGCAGTGGGAGTCCTGGACTTTGGAAGCACCAGGTTCAAATTGCAGAGAGCATGGACATTTTGTGCAGTTATCCACTTAACTAGACCAGCATCCTAAGATCTCCTTGGGACACCAAGAAACAGGACCTGATGGCAATCGTTCTCTCCCCTTGTTGCATCCGGTGTTCAGAGGGACATGCTTGCTATCTCTGATCTTGAAGGTAGTCTATAGCTATCATAACTAAAAGGCACTGGCAGCCAAATGTCTGATTCTTTTTTGAAGTCATCTAAAGATATATCAATGACAGCAATTTGGTACCATTTTAAATGCCATGGCTTCACCCTTTGGAAACCAGGGATTTGTAGTTTTGGTGCTAGAGAATTCTAGTCTACTTCCTATATTCACTACATAATCAAACTGATTTAATCCTCAGTGTGGCTCTGATGATACCTCCTCTGTTCTTCAACATATTCCTGATCCCATGATTCCATAAGATGAAGCCATAAAACTGATTTAACTGTTTAGTGCAGATACACTTTATACTGATGGCCACCATTAGACCTTGAGGAGGCAAATTCCATATTCCAAATTCCAGTGTGTGGAGAACATAGTTCCATTTGTCTTGATTCTCTCACCATTCAGCTTCATTAGATGAGTTTATTTGCAGTAGGGTTTTAGCTCTATGCCTGATGAAACCACTGTGCAAGGAAACTATCACACCTTGGTTGGCTCTGTGAAGTTGCCCTCTGCTCTACATCCTAAAATGCAGGTTGGAGTCCATAAGCTTCTTATTGCAAAGCTGGCACTGGCCTGTATATCCTATCACACAGGATCACTTCATCATCCCAGCATGCAAAGAGAGAATTATTAAACAACCCTCTCCACAGCCATATACAAAGTCAATGGTGCTTTCTCTGCATGACTTTTTTTTAGCCCATTTAGCAAAGAGGTTTTTTTTTCTCTTAAGTCTAAGACCCACACTTTCCACACCTGTTCTGACTGAATGCCTGGCTGCAGTCAAACTTTTTTCCATTAATAACTTTTACTGACTAAACTCTGATTTTAACATGAGGAGGTGGGGGAGATCCTCATTCCTTTCCTGAAGGACTGGTTGCTCTTAATGCTGACAGCTGGTTTAGTCAAGAGGCCCTCTGCGTGTTTGCCAGATAATGACTGTGTGGTTCATGTCACCAGTCATATCGATGAGTAAGATTTTCTATGGATTCTCTTTCTTTTTTTCCCCCTCTCTCTCTGCATAGAACTGCCAGTGGGAAAGGAACAAAGAAGTAGGAACTTTGGAACAATGATTTTATTTCTGTTTAGAGAACATGGCTCAATAGTGTTGAGGAGGTAACTTAAAAATTATTGAGGACCATGTTGAAAATATATCTTGACTCAGAGGATGGCAGTTAATTAGAATGTTTACAAGTTCATTCCCAAAAGAATATCTGCATTATGCTGCCTGTATATTCCTTCACGTGTTCCTTCGAAACTCACCAATTTGTGTGAACATGTCCATGTGAACACTTTGGTTTATTGCCTTGGCACTCATCTTGAAACATAACAAATGTGCCATCTCAAAGCTGAAATCAGTCCTTTGAACTGCCTTGAATTATCAGGAAAAATGGGAAGTCCAGTCCTTCCAAGAGATTTCAACTAGGACTACCGTTCATAGAATATTTCCTTTGTATCTGAACAGGTATTGGCCCAGAGAGAGCTTGGAAGCAGGTAGTTACCAATGTAATTCTTTGTAATTCCTTTCCAGAATGATTTGTGAAATTGTTATTCCATTTCCCAAAAATTAGGGGAACAAGTACATTACCGTTGTAAATTAATGAAAGATTTTTGTAGTACTAACAGACACTTTTACATTACTTTTATCGTTATGGAAGCATGACTTCACTAAATGGTGGAGAACGAATATGACTTGGCTCAAGAGTTTTATCTTGTATTGCTGCCTTGTGCTCTGCTGGGAGTATTGAGAGCATGCCAACGCGGACAGGAGGAAAATTATATTTATACCATAGACCAGCAACTTGTAGCCTTCAAATGGTATTTTGTAAACTAAATGAAAAACATCATTTGAGAAACAGGAAAACAAATACAGTTATCCCTACACGTTTGCTAAGCTTAAGGGCTAAGGACTCCTGCAAAATTGAAAAAACACATATATCAAAATGTGTGTGTCTGTGGGAAAGGCACTGAGGCATGGTGGAGAGAGTGTCCACCCAGGGTCCAAACCAGATCAGGGAAAGGAGAGGGAAAATGGGGTGGGTCAGCATGTGGCCCTGTACTTCCTCTCTGTTGCCCATCTCCCTCTTTGGGTGTGAGAGGCATCAGGAAGGGTTTGTGGTGGAAACTGGGGTACGAACCATACTTAGCTTGCCAGGCAGTGGCTGGTGGAGGAGGAGGACAATCAGAAGCATTTTTTTAAAGGGCTACACAGCCTGATTGTAGCTGATGAGAGGGAAGGTTCCTCTGGAAAAGAAGTACTGAAGTGAGGGGTGGCAGGGGTTGGAGAAACTCACAAATGCGTGAAAATGGAGCCCAAGAATGTGGAGGGCTGACCATAGTTACTTTTAGAAATATAACAATCATGGTAAGTACTATTGGGGCTTGGGAAATACAGCTGCAATTGATTGCTTTAAAAAATAACTTTACAGACTCTGGTCCCAGGTAGGTTGTATTACATAGGTTTTAAAATTCATTCGAATGGCATCTGATTCCCTGCCCTACCCTCTCCCCAGCAATTTGCTATGTTAAGTGGTGCTGTAAGTGCTAGTTAGAACACGACCGGGTTCAAGCTTGTGCTTTGGCTTCAGAGTGGTTCTTTGCTTCAAATTGATTTCAAACTGTCTTTAAAATATTTATTTTTGCATGAAAAAGACGTTCAGAGTTTGGACTTGTCGGGTCCAAGAGCCAACGATAGTTCTCTTGGCTCCTCAGTCATTTCCAAGGTGCAGGGAGACATAAAGCAAATCTCTTTTCCTCCATTCCTTCTGGGCAAGAATTTCAGAGTCTCAGGTTTAATCAAAGTGCTAATCCTAGGAGATTTACACAGGACAATATTGTATTCAGCTTTTTACACGAAAGCAACTAAGTGCTACAAATACCTGTGAGTAGTAATTTATTCCCCAGGGTTCCTCAAAGAAACAGATCTTAGAAAGAGTGGAGTAAGTTCTGCCATCAATTAACAAAGTGGAACAGGCTTGTAGCTTTCATAACCCAGTACTTAAATATGAGGCAGCTCATGTTAAGAAGATTACTTCTCTTCTTATTTTCTTTTTTAAAGGCAAATTGAAGGTGCAGCAAAAATGGAAAGAATCCCCCCTCCCTTTTGAAATAGGATTCCTTTCTTGGAGGAGAGAGAGAGAATCTATATACAGGATCTCACTAGCTCCAAATTCATAAAAAAGGGGCAGGAAGCCCATCCCTCCCACCATATATTGTTGGATTACAACCCCTCTTATCCCTGTCTATTGGGCATGCTAGGGGACAATGATGAGAGTTGGAGTCAACGTCTGGATGCAGTTTGCCTGTGCCTTCAAGAACTGCTAGCTAAATGAGAAGCTACTGTATTTGTCGGCATATAAGATGAGCCGGTGCATAAGATGCACCCCATTGATACACTAGCAAATACTATTTTCCAGGATATAAGACACGCTGGCATGTAAGATGCACCCCATTTTCAAACAGTATTTTTCAGGAAAAAAAGTGAGACATATGTCAGCAAATACAGTAAATGAAATTTACTAACCAAGACAATCTTTGAACATCAGGTACAGGAGCAAGCAACAGGGAGTAGCTTCTACCTTAATGTCCTGGTTATAATTTCTCAGTGTATCTGTCTGAAAAACACATAAACTGAATGCTGGGCTAGGTGGATCTAGCAGGGATCTCCTTAGCATCTTGTGCAAGTTCAACATGTCATTACCCCTAAAATAGAAAACTGGCTTGCAGCCAAAAGTGGAAGTCACTCCCCTGCATCAAGTTTGCCTCTGTCTTCTAATGTGAAAAAAACACTCCCATGTTGTGGCGTCACCTTCACATTGCATTTCCCTGCTCCACATCACTCACTGCCTAATAATGCAGCTATTGAGGAAAGCACCACCAAGTAAAGACAGAACCTTCCCCATGAGACGTGCAAGCAAAGAGAATTGTTTCTGAACTCTGTCTTTACTTACTGGTACTTTCTTGTTCTTTAGATATTGTGTTACTTATATGTATTTTTATTAGGCCATAATTGTGTAATTGATGCAATCACCTTGCTTGTGAGAAAATTGCTCCTGATAAATGAGTAGAGGAAGTTTATGTGTTAGTGGAAAAAGGGCCATTTCCACACAACAACGCTCTCCGGTGTCATGTCATCACAATCCCGGCAGTGCCTCTGCCGGGTTGGGAATGTGTCACCAACGCTCCCCAATGCATCTGGCCAGCTGCCTGTGGAGGAAGCGTGAGGAACATGCTCCTTTCTTCCACAATGAAGCTGGTCTTCTTCCTATGCTGCAGAGGGGAAGAAAGCATATGATCATGTTTCCGGCCCTTCTGCAGGGTCAGCAAAGATGGAAGGTTTGTGTGATCAGAGGCCATTGAAGTTTTTCTATCGATGTTATACCTCATGATCACACCAGCTGTTGATGCGAGAAAGGCAGGACTGTGAGAATATCACATGAAAGCATTTTTGCAGTCCTGCTCCTCTTGCATCCCCATGCCAGAAGGGTGCTGTCCTGCAGAAATGGCCAAAGATTTGCTCTCAGAACTGCAACTATTCTTTATACTATGAAGAAAACCCTTTTGGTTGAAATGGATATTATTCAGAAATCTGTGGTGTTTTTCATATATATTTTGATTATAGCATTCCATGTGTCTTAGATGTTTTGAATACATTTTTCTGTTTATACAATCTGGCTTGCTCTTGGTTTAGGAACCTCTGGTGTTTTCCCTACTGTGATTTCTCACCAATACCTATCTTTTTTGTTGCTGACCTAAACTTAACCATAGTTTATTGTTACATCCAAATGTCATCACAGAGGCATGTATTTGGCCTAAGGACAGAAGCACACACACAAAACACTGAAATGGCATAACTCTTACTGGACTATACTATTTTGTATTACCTGGGAAAAATAAACGTGTGGCATGCACAAAATTTGCTTCACATACGTAACATGGAATCATGGAGATATTCCAAATGTTATCCTTTCCTCTAACATGCCAGCTGGTATGCACAGAGTTATGGACAAGTGTTTTTTGAAAATCCTAAGGAAGTATTTAGTCAAGTGCTCCAAATCTACAGTCTAAAAATGGTACAGCCTAGCAATGGTACAGACCATGTAATTGGAAGTGGTTGAAAAATAATGCATTGCTTCCTGTTTGCTCTGTGGGACTTTTTGAGAGATGACAGGTATTTTCATGCTTCCTTCTTGCAACTGTGCTTCATATGTTTTTAACTGAGAACCTAATTTGTCAAAATCAAAAGAATTCTCATTTACAAAATAAATTCAACAGCTGCCACACATTTGTTGCAGTTTCAGAGTGCATTTAAATTAATGTAATTTCCAAGCAAATTGTGACTTTACTGAGGAGTTCCATATGGAAATGAAATGCAAAATACGCTTAGACTGTATTTGTATTCTGTATTCTATATTCTGTTGCT
The DNA here is from genome assembly GCA_948472985.1 of Iguana delicatissima. Classification (NCBI taxonomy): domain Eukaryota; kingdom Metazoa; phylum Chordata; class Lepidosauria; order Squamata; family Iguanidae; genus Iguana; species Iguana delicatissima. Next base: position 395,198 of record CAOKZL010000212.1, on the reverse strand, counting down.
ATTATTAGATACCATTAAATACCACCTTAATCCATGGCAGGTGCTATTGAATTATAAAATATAAATAAAAAGGAGACACTTTGCCAGCAAAAGATAATCTAGTTATGGCCAGGTTGCAGCTGAATATAGATACGGAAGATACTCTTGGCATCTCACAGTCCCCAGGGTCAATGTATTAAGATGGAGCAAATGCTGTTGCAAGCAAAAATAGTTCTATGTTGGCCAATCAGATCTAAAAATTGAAACTCAGAACTGAAGGCAGGAAGGGGAAATTTCAAATTCTTCTCTGCAATATTGATTCTAATTTAGAGCCTTTCTGCACTACACTGTTATATTGTTATAGTGCTATTATTCCACTTTCAGCATCCTGTGGAATTCTGGGGTTTGTAGTCTGCTGAGGCCAAAGAGGTCTCTGGCTGAGACTTCTAAATGCCCTTCACTAAACTGCAAACCCCAGGATTCCATAAGATGTTGAAAGTGGAATAATAACGCTACAACAGCGTAGTGCGGAAAGACCTCTAGTCAAATTAGAGGTAGCAGGGGAATCCATGTGAGAAAGAGAGGTTGGATGAACAATTAGTGCAAAGTTCCAGAGGTGCTGTAATTCAAAGTGTATCTCACCAAATAAAGTCCTCCTTAACTTGCATGTGTCTCCCCTTTCCTTACTTTTCACAAGGTGTGTTAATTCCTTTTCTTTGCCTCAAGAAGCAATTTGGAGTCACAGGGCACATAATGTTCTTTTCCAAGGCTAGGAAGCAGCTTGCTTTTGTCTGAACCTACTGATAAAGGCAAGACTCCACTCCCTCCTCTCATGCTGGGGTAATTAAGTGCAAGCTACTTTTTTTTTTCCATTTTGAATTTAAAATAAACTAAGGCAAGAAGGAAATGGAAGGAGGAGAGTGAAAGTGAGACATTTTAAAAGCAGCTGAGAAAGTAGGGTGGCAGCTGATTAACTGTGACATCCCCACCAAACTGAGAAAGTTGGAGAGTATACCTCCCCTGATTGATACCACATTCTGATCACTCAGGCTCAACTTCATCAAATCTCAAATATGCCAGGTCCTTCCCTCCCATATTTTGGGGGAGAGGAAATGTGGGTCCTGCGCTACAGGACTCCAGAAGTGCCTATCTCCTAATTTACCTTCTTCTGGCCACAAATTGGCAGCCTTAGCAGCAAGAGCTTTAGACCTCTCCTACTTCATTAGATGCATCTGATGAACTAGACTCTGTTTAAGAAAGCTTAACCTGCAAACTTCTTTCTCTGAGTTAGGTTCAAAGTACTACGAGATCCTTTTGCATGCTGACACTAACATGGCTATGCCTCTGATTAGCAAGAGCTTTCTTATTTTATGTATTTATCTGTTTATTTATTATATTTAATGCACCTTTCTCCCAGAGTGGGACCCAAGGGGGCTTCCAAAAAAAGTGAAAAACATTAATAAAATATTTAAAACAATTATGGACATACAAAATTACAAAAATCTACAAAAAAATTAAAAACATTTTGATAAAGAAAAAGCCCACATGCTTATTATATTAACAGCCTACAAGTTATAAAAATGATGATGTCCTACTTCTGCCAGAATGTTGTGCCTCGGTCACCATTTCAAATACCAAAAAATGGCCTATGAGTTGAGAAAGTGCCTCATGACCACCAGAGGGATGAATTTTGTAAGTATAAGCTTCTTTTTTATTCATTTATCTCACCCTTCATAGGGGCTTGCAACTGTAGCAGGCACAGGAACCAATTTTCTTCCCATCAGACATTCCAGAGGCCTCACGGATTGTCAAAAATGCCTCCTGCCAAAAAAAATGGAAATTAAAAAAAAATCAAGAATTGGCTTGGCATTCCCTTCTGGTTTTGGAAAGCTGAAATATTTTAATGTCAAACTGTGGAAGAGGAAGGTCCTCCAGCGTATGTGACCCTTGAGCTATTGTAAACTGTCTTGAATCCTATCTTGGGAGAAAGGTGGCATATACATTCAATAAATAAATAAATACATCTATTCCAACATTGAATTGCCTTTCTTTCTTTCTTTCTTTCTTTCTTTCTTTCTTTCTTTCTTTCTTTCGCCAGAAGAAGGTGCCCTGGTGAGTCTGTAGGGGTGTCAAAGGCTGCGGGGACATGTTTGGCCCCCAGGACTGTGCTGTGTCACCCCTGTCCTATACAAACATCTACTTCCACTAAACCAGAAGTGGGAAGCTGGGTGCCTCTCATTGTTATTGGACTGAGACTTCCATGATTCTTCATCAGTGGCTTTGACTTTGGGAGTTGCAGTCCAACAACATCTGGCAGGCCACAGTTGTCCATTCCTACTTTATTCTAAGCTACATCCATCCATGCAGAGACAACCTGCTTACAGTTTCTTATTTTGAGATGTGCCTTAACTGAAGAGTCCTCAAGCTGTTTTTTTATTAAAGTTACCATGTCTGACTGCCAAAGTGAGATGACTTCTAGTAGGCATCAAGGAGTGGAATTCCTTGCATTAGGACACTTCGTGCTACTGAATCAAACTTGAACAAATTGTGTAACAAATGGGGATCATTTCTGAATCATCATTAGCAGAATCCAACCATGACTCACTTAGGAAGTATTTGAAGAAACTTATTAGTGGGCAGCTCTGAAATGGCAAAGTGCTAACTTTTGCCACCACCACCGCCACCCTCAGCACAGTAAAATTGTATGAGCTGTGTTTATAAGATGAGATGTTTTTGTTGGCAGTCGTTGTGATGACCAAGAAATAGTCCAACTCACAGGAAAGTATGAACAGACTGACCAGTCACACAGTAGAGCTTCAGCACCAAATACTATTCCCACTCAGACATAAACCTTGTAATTTTAGAACACATTGGCAGAAATTTTATTGGAGAGTGGGTGATGTGGCCACAAAGGAATGGTAGTGCAGGAGCCAGGCTTTAAGTATTCTGGTGTGGGATGAAGGAAGTGGGAATGGAGTGGTAAGAACAGAGGATAAAAAAAAATAGATTTTGGCTTTCTTTAAATGTGTGATCAGTCACTAGGATTAGCATGATGAGTTGGGGAAGACCTTCCTGTGTTCCAGTGGATACACTGAATGAGTCAATTGAGAAATCTCGGCTTTAACTCACACACACTCACAAAGGCACCACTCAGAGGTTTCCTGAATAGTGTGCCATCAAGGGTGTGTGTTGGTAGGGTGGGGGGGGGAGAATCAAAAGCAGTTCAATCATATTATTACTACTCACACAGTTCTATAACCACACCTTTTGCCCAAATGAGCTGGGGGTCTTTTGTTGCAACATCATAACATTGCAATATCATAATAACATAACATGAGATGGGTTAGGCAGAGAGTGATCGGCCCAGAATCCCCCAGTAAATATAACAGCTAATCAGGGACTCTATCCTTCCTTCCTTCCTTCCTTCCTTCCTTCCTTCCTTCCTTCCTTCCTTCCTTCCTTCCTTCCCTCTCTCCCTCCTTCCATCCTTCCTTCTTTCCTTCACAGTTATATTTATATAGACAAGTTAGTTTGTGTAAGCTCTACACATGAGTGCTACAGGCTACATCTCAGACTCCTGGATGCCCTACAGCAGGGGTGGACAACACATGGCCTGGAGGCCACATGTAGCCCAAGACCATTTATGCAGCCTCAGCCGCTTCCATCGCTTTCCCAGACCCTGTGGCTGATGAAACTAGGTTATGTTGTCTGCCACTGAAATTTGGCACAAACTACTCAAAGTGGTTTTTGAACTGTACACTGGGGAAAACCTTTTCAAACAAACCTTTCCTGCTGAGTTTACTGGCGTTTCCTGCTTTGCCACCAAGATTCAGTAGATCAATTTGCTACTGAGTTTCTGTGGCACAGCAGTGGAGTGGGGAATAAAATTGCCCACTCCTACTATACCATCACCAGATATATGTAACGGGCATCTCTGTAAACTGGATATGCATCTGTGCATATGCATGCATTCTATGGGGTTTAATTTATTTCTATAATACTTTCTGAGGAAACTTTGTGGCATATTAAATATTCAACTAAATAACATAAAATATGTGATCCATCTGCCACACACATCCCAAAAAGAGGAACACAGTGAGCACGTATACTTGTACAGATGTCTGAGAGTGAACATTAACTCCAGCTTAACTTTCTCTATGGAGTAGTTGGAGCATGGAAATCCAAGATTCACTCTCACATGCTGCCCCACAACAAGCCTACCATGTAAACCAACCCTAAACTTTTATCTTCTTCCATGGATCTTATATGTTTCTTATCTCTGTCCCTGGGATCCTTCAGCAACTTTATGGACTGCCAAAACAAAAACCTGTAAAACAGTGGTTCTTAACCTGTTATTTTCTGGGGACGGGAGGGGTGACAAGATTTGTTCAGAGGGGTTGTCTTTGCTGTATAATTGACAATGAAAATTAAACCTTGTAGAATCTTTTTACATATTTCAGTTTGTTTTTCCTCCTAACCAGCCTTATCTCCTTACCTAGAAATTTCAGTACTTTATATTTTAGTGTGTATGAATTTTTTTTCCATTATACAGAGATATACCCAATGTTTTTGGCACACTGTTTTAGAAACAAAAATAATCCATAGTGATTCACTGTGTGAGTGAGCAATTCTCAGGGCCTGGAAGTGTGTGAACACAGCCTTAGTCACTGTGACTAATAAAATAATATCTACAAGATTTGAGAGAAAAATAATGACAGATATCTGGGCTGGACCTTGCATTTTAAGAAGTGTACAGTCAGATCTGTATAAGTTACAAAGGAAGTCAATGAAGATGGCCAAAGGCATGGAAAATTAAGTCATGAGGAAGAAGATTGGAGATATGGGGAATATTTTACCTGTGAAAGAGAGGACTACAGGGAAGGACACCATACTCTTTGAATATTTTGGCTGGATTTCTCTGACAACACTGCAGCAGAATCTATACCGAGTCCTGAGTCTAATCTGAATGTGCTACAGATCTGGGTCTACCTGTTACATGTCATATTGACTCTGCACTGGTATTGTGAACCACATAGCTTTCTTTCCAGTGTAAATTTGGATGAAGAGGGCATGCCAATGGCACACACATGGATCTTTCCTTTGCATGAAGTTTGAGAGTGTCGTGGCCACACACTTTGGGAAGAGTGACAGCCCTATTTTTTTTTAAAAATCCACCATGCATGTATTGGGTTAAGTTGTTGCTATATGCTAATGTATACATATATGAGCAGATTTCAATATCCACATCCTCCAACTTTACCAAATCAGCAGGAACAGTCCAAATTAATTCTTTGTCATCCTGCTTTTTTGGCCGCTTTTAAAGTTTCCCAGTTTCTCTCTCCTCCTGTCAATTTACCCCCTCGCTGCAGACTGACCTCAAAATGCAGAAGTAGTTTATACTCAATTAACAGCTGTATTCGTTCTGTCTCCACCATCTACACCAGTGATCAAACATAATTCCAACTTTTCTGTGCTATTACACAGAAGAAGGCAAATATATATTTTCAGGTACTCCAAGAGGCAGGAGTAGGGTCCAGAGCTTTAAAAAGAATACCCCTGGGACTACAATTTCCATTAATCTGTGAATTCTAGGAGTTGTAGTCCAAAAGGTTAGGTTGCAGGAATGTCAGGGAGGAATTTTGCTACAACAAGAACAATTCAGTGATGGAACCAGTTACAGAGTCTGATTGGTGATGGGCTATTCCTCACTGGAATCTTCATCTGTTGGGAATGGTGTACTGCTGGCTTTTCTGTACTGAGCAGATTATTGGACTAGATGCCCTATAAAATTCAACTTTACATTTCTGTAATTTACTCTCAATCCAATACTCATTTGGCACAGGATACTGAATTCCACAGGATTTATTTCTGAGCAGACGGGTATATGATAGCACTGCCGGTGACATTAAAATGACCCAATATGGAGAGTAAAGCATAAGAAAGTTTCCCTGCCTACTTTTAAACCTGGCTTGCATATTTCATAATTGTTCAAGCCAAATATGAGATCCACATGTCAAGCTGGAGCTTCCTGAGCCTTCTTTCCTTCTGTGTAGGATGCACAAAGTTAAAGTTGATTTTGCTTGGACTGAACAATGCATTTTGGTGTCTGGGGCTGGAAAATCAAGCTATACCCCTGGTTTCACCAAAAAAAAAAAAAAAAAAAAATTGCTTTTGTGCTGTCCTTTAGTCACAGTATCACCCTGACTAACGGTCAGGCTAGGTCTCCCTGTTTTTACCATCGAGCTGTTGGGCTACATTTGGCTTAATGGCTCCCAAGTTCTTCCAGGCATTTTTATTGTGATTTACTAATATTATTCAGTAGATTTTGATCTTGGCATTGCTCCAAGCAGCTGAAGGTAGTATGCATGGCTGTCTTCCTCCTTGCTTCATTCTCATAAGCATGTGAGATCAGTAAGGCTGATAGAGAACAACAAGCCCAAGGTTACCCAGAACATTTTATAGCTGAGTGGGAACTAGAACCTGGATCTTCTAAGGCCATTTCCACACGGGCATATTGCCCACGCTAGAGCGACCTCTCCTGGAGGTCTTCTTCACCGGGGTCTGCACTAGAGCAGTTAAAAAAAGTGAGGTTCTAGACCTCAAACTGCTCTAGCGCAGCCCTGGGGGTGGCGCTGTGAGTTTTATAAAAACCACCTTCAAAAGTGGTTTTTATAAAACTTACCCGTGCTGCCCCGTAGCAGCCCCCAGTGAAGAATTGCAGAGACGCAGTAGCGCATCCCTGCAGATCTGCCCGGGGGTGGGCTTCCGGCTGGCACGCTGTCCTAATTGGCGGAGCGCCGCCAGAAGCCGCTGGCCGCCATTTTGGGCGCCGCCGAGCGCCGCCGAAATTCAGCAGCGTTTGGAACAGTGGATCCGTGCTCTCCGGAGGGACGGAGCAACCCGCTCGCGGGTAAGCTCCGCCCCTGCGTTCGCGGCCCTGTTTTGGGGCCCCCCCATGAGGAAAGGGCCTAAATCCCAGTCTAGTGTGCTAACCACACCATCACATTGACTCATCAGTTGTTTGCTTTAGATGATTATGAGAGGCCTTTATTCACCATAAAGTACACACTGACCAAGATCATGTTCTTGGGAAGTGGAAATATGCCTTATACTGGAATTACATTGAATTGTACAATTACACACCTGATTGCACAATAGCTGGCAAGAGCTTGTACAAGAGTTAGACTGATGTACACGGATTGCCTCTGATGGAACAACTCAAATGAGGATACTGCTCTTGCACAACCTTCTAGAAAGCGCAACACCAATGTAGTGGACCAAGAGGTTTCTGTCTATTGTTTCTATTTGCTACCATTCTGCTATGTTGTTTTTCTCAGAGGCATTTGTGGTGCAACAGCACTGCTACAACTCTTCTGCTTTTCAGAACTGGGTATTTCAGTATATCACCTATTTGATAGCAAAAGGGTCCAAATCTCACTCTGAGATTTCTGTTTCATTGATTCAGTCCCTGGATGCCTGTAATATGATAAACATAAGGAAACTCGAAAATGGTATTTTGTTTACCCTCCTTTGCAGCTGCCAAAACAGCTGCCATTCAGCTTCTTTTTCTTTCTCTTTTTTTTAAAGGAAACAAGGGCCTCTTATCTGAAAGGGCAGGAAAACAGCCCTATTCCCACAACCACAGTAATGCACCTCAAATGTGAACTTTGAGGGGGGAGATATTGCAATGCTTTAGGTAAAGGTCAAATAAGATAACACAATTGTCAGCCATTGTTTATACGTTTTATTTTTTAAAAAAAGAGGCAGTTGTTTGAGGCTTGATCCAAATCCTTCTATAAACACATGCAAAAATCAGAAGTATACATAGATGCTAATACCTCTTTCTCCTAATTATTTGCTTAATGTTTGCAAGTCCAGTTTAAAAATGCTGATCAAGGAGAAGACTTTAGATTATACTCCACCTCTCCTTATGTACATATGTATGCCAAAAGCATAAAAGAACAAAAAACACATCAAAGAGTAGTATCTCAAGGAGGGTGGCAGCAGCAGCACAATGGGGCAATATATGAATCTCCAACTCAGAATTCCAGCCAGCTGGGCCCTTTCCCAGGATACTTCATTCTATTCCTCGTTTCTTGCAGTTTTCCTCAGCAACCACAACATTCTATCAGTATTTAATACCCAGTACTTATTGGAGTGTTTAGAGATGCCACTTGAACCCCCACAAACATTCTTGCACTTCTGCAATCTTTTTACCAAACCTACTGATGCTTCTGCCTTACGTGTAGATGGTGCTCCTTATTGAGGGTCCATGCTTGGAGAATGACTTGCTGTTGGTACATGCAATGGGCCCATGGTTCCAGGATCCCTCGCAAATATGAAAAATTGCACTTTTTCCAGTGCCTATGAAAAAATGGCACAGGGCAGCAGTGATCGCTGCCACCATGTCCCTGCCAAAGCCCCAGGGCAGTCAGTCAGCAGCTCTTGGATGAAGCCCCTGTGATGGTTGGCAAGGTGGCAGTCTCAATCCTGTTCAGTCACTTGCAAACAAGTGACCAGGATTGGGAAAGACACCCTCAACAATCCCAGGGTGGCCAGCAGCTTCTGGAGGCAGCTCCTTACCGCCTTGCAATGGTTGGCAGCAGTAGTGGTCCCAATTCTGGTTGCTCTTTTAGGAACAACCAGGATCAGGAACAATTCTCTCAGTGATCCCAGGGCAGCCAGCAACTCCGGAGGAATCTCCTTGCCACCCTGTGATTGTTGGTCGCAGTGGCGATCCTCATCCTGGTTGCTCATTTGCAAAAAACTGACCAGGATGGGCACTGCCCCCACTGCCATGTCCCTGCCTAAGCTCCATGCCACCCTATGATTGTTGCAAGCTGTCTTCCTGGTGCCCCATCTCCAGTGAGCAGACAAGATGCTTGCTTTGCTGCTCAACTGCCCTGGAACTTCTTCTGCACTAGAAGTCTGTGCAATTTAATTTTTAATTTAACCCTACACCCTTCGTGTAGGGTTAAATTTGTGAATGCCGAGCTCACAAATACCAGTCGTCCACTGTATCAAGGCGGCTGACTTGATTGCTTCTGGAGGGCATTGGTGCAACAAGTGGTGCTAAGAACTTGTTGGCTTAGTGTAGAAGGTGGCTTCCTGAAATCAATGTCAAAGAGCATTTCAAGTAAAGATAACATAAAAGGAAAGCTATATGTTTAATCAAAAGATTACACTACTGTAATGCACTCTACACACATCCTTGAAGAGTGTTGGTAAGCTACACCTAGAACAAAATGCAGCAACCACGCTGTTGTAAGGTAAATGGTGCAAAATGTTAAAAAAAAAATAGGGAAAGGAGAAGATAAAAGCAGGCAGAACTTCACTTCTGATTTCCAAAACCTAGGCCATTTCCACACTACAGTGTTATAGTGCTATTATTCCACTTTCATCATCCTGTGGAATCCTGGGGTTTGCAGTTTAGGGATGGGCATTTAGAATTTTAAGCCAGAGAGCTCTTAGGCCTCAGTAAACTACAAACCTCAGAATTCCACAGGATTTTGAAAGTGGGATAATAGCACTATAACAGCGCAGTGAGGAAATTACCCTAGTTTCTCTTCTGTTCCCACTTCCTCCTTTGTCCTCTGGTTGCTTCAGCTACTCCAAACTAAGCTGAAGGTGCAAAAGCAGTTTGTACTCCATTAACTCAACAAGGGGAGAAAGAAGAGAATTGGAAAGGATCTTCTCCCTCTCTGTCTCCTCAGGCAAAAACAAACTTCTGCAGCCTCTCCCAGCCATTAGCAAGAGGGAGCTAATGGACTGTGAATTATCTCTTTGAGGTTTCTACCTGCAGCAAAGGTAAAATTCTTTCAGTTGGACTACATTTGGCAATATTTACCTATATAGCATCTAAAAGCTTTTCCAGATGCAAAGGTACAGAGGTGCCTTAAGAAAGTCAATGTTCTTTGCCTAAGAAAGAGGCAGTTAGCGTTTCATGGGATAAGAATAGCCGGGTTCTCAAAGGAAGTTACTTTGCCACTGTTAATGGATTTGGAATTTTATTACCTGTCATTTACTGTCAAAGGCCCTGGCCCCCACATGGCCAAGAAGGGGAGTGGCCTCTCCCTGCATTCACATTCACATCCCTCCAGTTCATCTTAACTGACAGAAGAGCTAACATCTGTGACAAAATTGTAAACCAGTGACTCTAGCATCATCACTTTTCTTCTTCTTATATGATTTTTAACGTCGTTGCCTGATAAAGAAGCCAGTGAAGCTTTGAAAGCTTGCATGATGTATTTTATGCCTTTTAGGTGACACAATAATGGCTTCACTGTTTGTGGATTTTGAATTTGCCATCTTGACTGCATTCCAATGTTGTTTGATCACAAGTGTCCCAGTTTTCATCTGTGAAATGTCAGAGAACTTGTGATCTGTGCAGCAGCAGCTCACTTCGGGGGGGGGGGGGACAACCACACAAACCAGTCTAAGCAGGGCTCCAGCCCCAGATGAAACTTGGAGGGCTGAGGAAAGATGCTAGCATGTTCTATGCAATGTGCAATAGCGCTTCTATTTGAGGTTCAGTGCTTGGGCATGCATGATGACTGTGTAGGCAGAACAGCAGCTCACATAAGGGAAGAGTCAGAACTCACAAAATGACTTTTTAAAGGTAATGTGTTTCCATAATTCATTGTTGAGTTTAGCCAAGAATTAATTGTTATTATTCAGAGAGAGAGAGAGAGAGAGACTTCATCATGTTGCTTGTTACTTTTTTTAAAAAAAAAAAGTTAGTGAGAAAAAGGGGTACACAGCCTGTAAAATGTTTCTAACATGCCCTTTAAAAATTACTGAAGAGACAAATAAAAATGCTACTTGCCAATGAAGTGATTTTGTTCCCAGTGATAATGTTATTTCAGATTGTGACTTTGTTGTACCTTCATTTCCTAAAAAAGTAACTTGTTGCTTCCACAATTGAGGAAGACTTTTTTTAAAAAAGCACTTATTATGAGGATCAAGCCACAAACTGCTGTTATCACATGCATAGGGTTGAGGACAGGTAGGTGATCACACATGCATTGCCAAAAAAAAGGGGGGGGGATGCCTTACACACAGAGAGGGAAAACACACACACCCAAGAGCAAAAGAGGATACAAGTTTGAATGGATTTTGCATATGTTAAAATAATTTCTAAATGCATATTTAGAAATTTCCTTTCTTCTATTTAACAGTTACTACATTGAAAAAGAAACCAGAATGAAAGCCTGCAGGCAGAAAGCCAAAGAGCTCCCAAATACCTGCAGTTTAGGTTAAAACAAGTGGAAAGTAAATTTCTTAAAAACCTCTTAAGAGGCTCCAGGTTTCGGTCCTTGAGGGCCATGCCATGATTACAGAACACTCTGGAGCTGTTTCTAGCAGCGTTCTGTTCAACATTAAATGAAGAGAAAAGGGGTTTTATTTTGTTTGCTTCATCCTTTGCAAAGTTTAAGTTGGAGGCAGAGGCAGCATTATTCCACCCACTCATCACCAGAGTCCTTTTCACACTACACAAGTATAGCACTTTCATTCCACTTTAAATACCATGGCTGCATGCAGTACAATCCTGATGTTTGTAGTCTGAGGAGGCCCTAGCGCTTTCTGTCTGAGTACCCATTCCTAAACTACAAACCTTAGGATTCCATAGGAAATTTCCATGGCACTTAAATTGGAATCATAATGCTATAGTTTTGTAGTGCGAATTTGTTGTGTACTGTTGAATGTCTTAGAACAGGGCTGCATACCTGACCTCTTCTGAATAACTTAATTATCATTGCAAGTAGAGCTCACTGGGAAAAAGCCAGGGCAACTTGACTGAGAATCGTTCCTAGTTACCTCTTAATGTGGTGCACAATTATTTAGGCCTTGAGGACAGGGTGGGTATGTCTCCTAAATGTTGTATCGTCCAGCCTAAGACCATGAGAGGAAAAAGCATCAGCCTTTAAATTGCCATCAGTTCCTTTGGAACCTGTACAGAAAGTTCAGTGGATCCAAAATGCTGTGGCAGGGCACTGAGTGGGGCTAGTTAACAAGGAATATATTAACTCCCTTGTTGACACAGCTTCACTGGCTACCAGTTCTAGGCACAATTCAAAGTTCTGATCATGACCTACAAAACCCTATAGCAGTTAGATCGAAACTGTTAAAAAAATGATCTCTTGATATGAGCCTTCCCAAGTTTTAGTATCTTGGAGCGGGGCTGTCTTTCAACACCTTCACTATCAGAGGTGCATAAGGAGGAGACAAATGTGTTATCTCAGTGGCTGGTCCTAGGCTATGAAAATTTTTCCCACAAGAGGTTGGCCTCTTCTCCATTCTGTTTTCACTGACAGGCCTTTGGTTTTTAACTGCTTGTGGCAGAGGAATGTCCTCAATGAGGGATGTTGTCCATTTATCTTCACTGTTTTTAAAACATATTTTAAAATATTTTGAAATGATTTACTGTTCTAATAAGATTGTTGGTTTAACACCCCCTTTTTTAAAAAAATATTTCATACGATACATTGTTTGAGTTGTATTTTGTTTTAACATATGCTGCAAGCTACCTTGTCTTCCATGTAGGCAGAAAAGTGGCCTATAAAACAAACAAACAAACCTCTTTTTGCCAGGGAGAAAGTGTAAGTGCCTGAAGTTCATGTAATGATTTAAGATAAACAAGTGTAAACAAAAATGATGGCCCAGATCTTCTTGGTTCATCCCAACTAGAGTAGGTAAGTGGAATTTGACTTTGTGGAGACTGACCATTCAACTAGTAATTCAGTGAGTTACTGGAGTTGGAGGATTGTAGGCAACGATATGATAATCAATAATATGTTGTAGGTTATAAGCTGAGACCATGAAGGCTTTGGAGAAGGCAAATGCCCTCAAAAAATGAAGAAGACCTGCCAAATAAGTTTTATGACAGTATTATTTTCATGATGGCATAAGGAAATGTTTACTTTTTACATAGCTTTTCATTGTCAGAAAGAGCTGCCTTGTCCTTTACAACCTGCCCTCCCTTATCTCATACACTGTGGTTTGTGTGAAGCCACAAATAAATATCACCCAACAACTGCAGACATCTCCCATAACCTTTTATGTTACAGCTGGTCCATACATCCTTTTCCCACCTTGTTCTGGCCTTTGCCTGCATAGTTGAGTTGTTTAATGTCAATGGAGGGGCTTGGAAAGCTCAGTAAATCTGCTTCTGTAAGCATGGTTTTCCTATTTTGGAAGGTTGTTTGCTTATAAATGTTGATCTGCAGAGCTCCCCTCTCCAGCATTACCCTGATGACACGAACAGACTTCTCTCATGAGCTGTTGAATGTACAAGTGAAGCCAAAAAACAAAACAAAACAAAACCCTCAAACTCAAATTCTATATTTGAAACTATAGATGGAGAAAAGTGTTAAAAGTCCTAGATCCTGGTCAGCCTGACTCTGCATGTCAGCATATAGAGACATAATACTTCCCGAAAACACTTAAGCCCAGGCTTTAACTAGTCTCCAACGCACAGATGGGAGCCATGATGGTTCAGGGACTATACCTGCCCCATTTCCTATCCACACCTGTAGCCCTGTGAGTTGTACGTTCTGTTTTCTGAAGATTTGATTTTACAAAAAGGACAATGTTTTGGGAGTCAGTTTTAGCCAAGAATTAAAACCTCTAGAAGCATGAGTCTCAGCTTTTCAATTCTAAAAAAGTAAAACTGGAGGGCAGACCACACAAGTAGCTCCCATATGTGGCACAGCCTTCAATGAGAGTTTGCTATCCAAATGCGATGACAGATGAAGCTCTTGGACATCATGAGAGGACAAGGAGACCAACTATTATGTGAAGGGCCTGAAGGTCAAAACTTATTCATGATTTGGTCAGTCAAAAATTTTGTCTGATCTATTTATTTTTAAGCTAGAGAACATTTTTCCATTTTCTTTATAGAATCATAGAGTTGGAAGAGACCCCAGGGGCCATTGAATCCAACCCCCTGCTATGCAGATCACCCATCAAAGCATTCCCAACAGATGGCCATCCAGCCTCTGCTTAAAAACCTCCAGAGAAGGAGACTCCACCACATTCCGAGGCAGCATATTCCACTGCCAGACAACTCCAACCATCAGGAAGTTCTTCCTGAGGTTCAGGGGGAATCTTCTGTCCTGCAGCTTGAATCCATTGCTCCTTGTCCTAGTCTCAGCAGCAGCGGAAAACAAGCCCACTCCCTCCTCAACATGACATCCCTTCAAATATTGGCTATCATGTCCCCTCTTAACCTTCTCTTCTGCAGACTAAACATACTCGGCTCCCTAAGCCATTCCTCATAAGACATGGCTTCCAGACCCTTCACCATTTTGGTTGCCCTCCTCTGGACATGCTCCAGCTTGTTGATATCCTTCTCGAATTGAGGCACCCAGAACTGGACACAGTATTCCAAATGAGGCCTAACCAATGTAGAATAGAGTGACACCAGATTTGTATCAGCTTATGCCAGCTTTGACATCCTCTGATACGTCAAGCTTTGGTTGGTGAAATAATTAATGGAGGCTATGGCAGCCATGTCATAGGGGAATCTGTGCTAGGTGACATTGACTATAAAGCAGTGAAGCTGGTAGGAGCTATCCAAGGTGCTGAACTTGCTTGGAGCACAGGGTTCACCACCCCAGATAGTACCTTGAACGTTTAAACTAAAACCCAGAGTGGATTCACTGCCTAGTGACATGGAAGCCACTAACCATCGTTGAAAGTAACGTTTTGTGCCTTTAGGAAATTTTGGCCTAAATCCAACATTAATCCTCAAGTTCATCACAACCAATATAGGTCCCACTGATTTCAATGAGTCTATCTGAGATAGATCTATCACTGAATCTAACTCATCTATATTTACTGTATTAGTTTTCTCTACCTTAAAGGTCAGTCATATACAAAAGAAATTCTACCCAAGGAATCACTTCTTTAGACTAAAGGAACATGGGAAAGCAGGAATATTGGACACATATTTTTATGTTCCATAAGAATTTCTAACAATGCAATCCTATTTGGGTCTATTGAGAAGTATGCCAATTGAGCTTAATGGGATATAATTCTAAATAAGCTTATAGGACTGCAAGATAAGTCACTATCTGGTAAATTTCCCTGAATGGTGCATGATAAAACCAGAAAACATTAAGTACATCAAAACAAAATGAAAAAAATAATAAAATGCAGAACCAAATCACATCAGCTACAACATTCAACTAATGGTCAAAACATGGAGAGAAAACAAATCAAATGTATCTGTACCATAGAACTGTCTTTCTTTCTCCTGTTAAAGTGCCAGTTTTGGGGAATGAACCATCTGACACATCTTTGGTTGTGTAGGCTGTACTACTAATCAACTTAACTGGGAATAGTTATTTTATTTTTATTTCTGTTTTTATATTTTGGTTTGTATTTTAATAGAGGCGAACCTGATTAGTACATCCCTAATTAATACAGGTACCAAAACATTATTATCCTTCCAGTTTTGTACTATGAATGTTGTGATGTAGGTCTCTGATTTGCAGGGGGAGGTGGAATTAGGGAGCCAGCAGTGGTTTGAGTGTTGGACTATGTGCCTGGAGATCAGGATTCAATTTCCTGCTCAGCCGTAGAAATGCACTGGGTGACCTTGGGTTCATCACACTCTCAGACCCAAAAAATCCTGTGATAGATTCACCTTAGGATCACCATAAGTCAGAAACAACTTGAAGGCACACAACAACAACAACAACAACAACAACAGATACATACAAAATATACCTCCTAGGGAAAATTGCATACAAAAATTGGCACCTTAGAGAAATTCTACAAAAACAAAGTTTGCAAAAATGCATATATTTGGTAAAAAAATACAGTATATAAAAACACATAATTTGTGGTCATGTTACTTTGCACACAAATGTTTGTGCGGACTTTTAAAGAAATTTACAAAGGACAGAATGTTTGAAAGAAAAAATATGATAATTATAGCCTGATTTATGTGTTCCTTCATGGGAGTAAGCCCAACTGAATTTAATGGGATTCATTTCTGAGCATATATTGATAGAATTGCATTATGAAAATGTCTTTATTGCTGCAAGAATTGTTCATGAATGAGCCAATCACATATAGTTAAGAGAATGCGCAAAAGTTATCTGTTTCTTAAAAGTGCATCTATCCATACTTTATTTTTGTTTAAGGTGATGAATCATCTGTCTTTTTTAACTAATTAAATAACACATCTTTTTAAAAAAATCATATTATCCCACTTATGTTATCAATAAAATGGATCCGAATGAAACATAACAGAATAAGATACTGTGGAGTCCAAGAAACAAAAGCAACCTCTCTCACATTGGAAAAGAAACAGATTTTTTTTTCATTCTCCACTACTGTGATCCTTCACATTTCCTGTCAACTTATGGTGACCATACAAATTTCATGGAGTTTTCTTAGGCAAGGAATATGCAGAAGTGATTTGCCAGTTCCTTCCTCTGAATATAGCCTCAGGATCTGGTATTCATGGGCTGTCTCCCATCCAAATACAAACAGGAGCTGACCCTGCTTAGCTTCCAGGATCGGACAGAATCTGATGCCTTTAGGGTATTTAAGCATTACTGAAATATGCTATAATCAAAACAGTTTCAAAAGTAAACATATGTACCCAAGATTCTCCACCTTCATGGGTTCATCAACTGACCACGTGTTAAAGGCAAAACTGTCAGGACTCAAATCATGCAATTAGTAAATAGCATTTGCATGATTTAGCCTTTTAAAGTAAATAGCACGCATACTGCCTCCCCCTCAAGGCTTGCAGATAGGGATACTGTGAAAGCAAACATCAACTTTCTCTAACTCCCCATACCAGGAGGGCATCCAGATCAAGAGGTTTCCATTTTTGCAGTTTACCTTAAGAAAGTCAGACACATAATTGCTAGTTGGATAATTGGCATCTCTTTAATTTGGACCTCCAGCTATAATGCTATACAAATGCAGGGAGGAATAAGTCCCATTGGGAGAAAATGGAACTTTCTTTTGAGTAGACAAAAGAGCCCTGGTGGTGCAGTGCTTAAATGCCTCTACTGCAGCCACAATGTTATAAGTTCAGTCCTGCAGGGTTCCAAGTTGACTCAGCCTTCCATCCTTCTATAGGTCAGTAAAATGAGTACCCAACTTGCTAGGGGCAATTAGCTGAACACATTGTAAACCGCTTAGGGAGCGCTTTGCACTGATAAGCAGTATAGAAATGTAACTGCTATAGACATGCATGAGATTATATTCTAAGGCAATGATTTTTACACATTTAACTGAGAGTAAAACTCTTTGAACTCAACTAAACTTATTCTGCATAAGATGGTATTGTTAAGTACATGTGATTCAGCTGATTCACATCTTCTGTATGTCTACTCAGAAGGAATTACTATGAAATTCAATGGGGATGGTTTCCTGGTAAGTGTGCTTACAACGTTAAGCTTGCAGCTTCCGCCTTCAGAAGACCTAGGGCAAAAACTATGTTATGCTTTGCCAACTTCTATGAAATTCATGATTTGGTCTTGAAATCCTTTTGAACACACAGACAGTGGAAAATATTTTTACCGCTTTGGAGGTCATTACAAAGATTTCTTAACAAAGCACCACTGTGCATAAATCCACAGAACATGTTCGCCAGTAAGCATATTTTATAAAAGGACTTCAGCTGGGTCCTCCCACCATTCCCAAAGGAAAAAAAAAGATACCATTTCCATTCAAAAGGGGAGAAAGATCTTTATTACAATCTCAACCTATTGTTCCATATTTCCAAGCCGTGACCTGCCCTAGAGGTTCTGTCATTGTTCTAGTGGTTGACTGGCAGAGCATGAAACAAACATGCTAAATTTGAGAGGTTGGCTGTAATGTTATTCTATCAAAATGGCAATTTCCGAAAGGCATTTGAAATGGAGCTTCGAGTTCCTTACACATCAGGGAGGTCCACTTCTAGTTGCCCAGATGGTCTCTAGCTCAAGCTGGCCCTAATATATTGAGACAGAAACATTCCTTTCACTTTGGTTTATTTTTAGGCCTAATCTCAAGCAGGTTTGAAAGAAACATGTAACATACTGGAGTTGTCTGGAGTTAGCACTGTTGAACTAAAAGGGTTTCACCACACTTTAATGGGCCACATTGCATGAAATGTATCCACAAATTTCTATTTTTGTATTTTCAGATTAATTATTTTTCTTAAAAAAATGTTATTTTTAAGAACAGCAAAACCTATCACAATAATAAGGAAGAATAAGCTGAAAGCAAAGGAAGAACCCGTAAATGTAGATGGAAGGCATTGTTGGTACTTCACCTTCAAGAATATAAACCACAGTCCACATTTAGTTATACTTAGAGTAGACCTATTGAAATAAATGGGACTTGATTATAATTATAATTAATTTGGGTCTTACACATTTCAGTCACTCTTCTCTAAGCATGACTTGAGTCTGGATTCATCCTGAGATTTTGACATGCTATCATCAAGAAGTCTATGAAAGTTTCTAAAATAACAGCATTCATTGACATTAATTAGCACTGGACTGTGATTTGGCTTCTATTGTCCGTGTCACATTTTTGAACAGTCAAATTGGAATCCTTGTCTCCCAAAAAGTAATATTAAATATCATTATTAAGACAAGAGTCCACACATGTCTTTGTAGATTTCCTTATGTACACAAACTGGAACCAGCCAGACACCAGTAAGAAGTATTTCAGGGATTATTATTTCAGGGATTCATCCTGGGTAAAAATGTTAAGCAAGTGTGCTCGAGAGAGCATGATGGCACTTTTTAACTAAAAATAGTGGGGACTGATGGAAAGGATGGGGTGATTCTCTGAAATACTATAGGAAATATATGTTATCCCAAACAGCTTTAGAAGAAGAAAAGAATGTAAGGGGTGTACCTCAAAACAGAATAACAAGGACTGAGCATTCTCAGTGGCTAAAGAGTACTGAGGGTCTGTTGGAATTATAGGAAATGAAGTTGAGGTGAATTAAATAAAATGGAGCATCCTAGAAAGACTACAGAGACCTTCCTGAAAACCTGAATGAAAGTACTTTTGTGCTTCTCCCAGTTTTGTTATGATAACTTCATACCTGAAAGACTGGATGTTTGATTAGGACAAATGTGAAATAGTACAAGACAATTCAGATTTCCCTTCAATTTGAACAGGCCTCAGTAAAATGCCTTGGACAAGTGTTTGGACATCTCTGAAAAGTTCGGTTTGTGTGTGTGTGTGTGTGGGGGGGTTATTTGCACCTAGTGAGGCTATTTTTGTATTCTGTAGAAAATTAATTCTTCTCCAGTCCTTTGAGTAAGAGCTGTAAAAATATTTTTGCTAAGGAAAGGTATCAGCCTTTTAATCTTGCATGCATTGATAAAAGGTGGAGGAGGGAGAAAACTCCTTTTCACAGCACAAAACAGACAAGAAACAAAGTCTTCTTTGTTTGCAGGAATATTGCACCTGTGTTAACTTCACTGCTGACATCCTTAGTTGAAATTTGATTTCCCACCCCCCCTTCCCCACCCACTTTCATTATTTTTCCTGCTGAGGAATTTGTGGTACGCAAGCCATCTTTCTTGTCACTGACAAATTTCTTTCTTCAACTGTGAAGAAAAAGAAGAGGAAAGAACAGGCCTTCCTCAACTATATTACCATCAGCAAGCGCACTCAGTGGTGCACCTGTGCCTTGAAACAATAACCTATCCTTTGCAGGGGCATCTTCATACCCGTCTGACAGACTTGCAAGATCAATTTCCTGCCCTTCGAAAGCTCAGGGTTACAAGTCTGGTTGAGGGAGGAAAGATCTTTGAGGCAGCCAACCGCACGACAGGCAGAGAGGAAAGCTGTGGGTTCCCATCAGAAAGGACACTTGGTGGGAACAAGGAAATGCTATTTCCATTTTATGCAGAGCTGTTTCCTTTTAAACAATCAGCATAGGAAGTTTCCCTAGTGAAACTCAATCCATTACTTATCTGAGGGATAATGAACTGCTAGCCTGCAATAAATTCAGATCTGGCCCCTGCCTTCTCCACAGAAGTCCCTGACCATCCTCAGCCTTCCATTTCCTTTCATCCGTCTGTGCTAGGTGTGGAAATAGCCAAGCAACCTGGAGAAGGAACAGCAGTAAATCTCCCCCTCCTTCTCCTCTTCTTTCTCCTCCTCCTCCTTCTCCACAGACTTGATTTCCACTGCAACCAGAAAAAAATATGCCTGCAATGAAGGTCTCCTCAAAAACTCAATTCTTAGACCATAACTCACCCTGAAACAGCTCAGCTATTGAACAAGCCCCATGGCAGTTCATGAGACTGCCTCTCAACAAGCTCAACACCATCATATATATCACTGAGGAAAACTGAAGCTAAAACACTTGACATTTTTCATAATCACTATTTTCCCAATATTTGTATTCTATTTTATTAATCAAGTTCATTTTTATAGTATCCTCTTGGGACCCTAGTTATACCTGAAAATAGTACTGCTAGTTCCTTTCTCTTTTTTTCTCTCCCTCATCTACCTACCTACCTGCCTACCTACCTGTTTTAATATACAGTGCCCCTTCTACATTTGTGAGGGTTTAGGGCACAGGATCCTTGCAAAAGTGGAAATACCATGAATAACACCTCCTCCCATGATATCTCTCCCATTCCCCTATGGAGCTCCCCACTTTCCATTGCCTTTCCTCTGACTCTCGAGCTTCTAGGGGAAAGAAAAATGGCAAGGCTTACCAGTACTTTCCCCTTAGATGGAGAAGAAAAGAGTGCTGAGTTCTGAAGTTCTAGATACGTCCCGTCACCATCTTGTAGAAAGAAATTCCTCCCAGAGAGCAGGGGAGCAAAGAGAGCACATAATCAATTGGCGGCCATTATTCAGCAGAATGTGAAACCATGTGGCAGAAAGGATATGCCTCCAGCAGTGGCGGTGGCAGTGGTGGGGCTTTGCTCACATGCAAAGAATTAAGCAAAGGATGGTTGAGAAAAAGGATTACCAGGTCAAGTCTACCCCAAGCTACCTTAAGATTTCAGGATCAAAACCTGAGATGTAGGAACAATCTCTTCTGATGGAGGCTGGCCTTGGTGATATTACAAGGGTTGTTTTACAAGTAGCAGCTCCTGATGACATCACCACACATGAGATGTTAAGCATCAGCCACAGTTGCTGCACAGTGCAGCATTCAGAAGGGAGGGAGGGAGGCATGAATCCTG
Source organism: Iguana delicatissima (assembly GCA_948472985.1). Taxonomy (NCBI): domain Eukaryota; kingdom Metazoa; phylum Chordata; class Lepidosauria; order Squamata; family Iguanidae; genus Iguana; species Iguana delicatissima. The sequence continues at coordinate 374,040 of CAOKZL010000212.1, read as the reverse complement.
TTGATGTTAAACAATTGAATAAGTTCCTTTACACATGTAGTAATTATTCTTTTCTGACCATTGTGCAATGGACACATTCAGTTCATGGTTGCATAACCAGAGTTCCACAAGTGTAACCATGACACATGGACCTAAAGCCAATGGTAGCCCCAGCTAGAAGATAATAGTTAAATCAGTTGTGCGCTATCTCACCATTTAATAGTTGATTCAATGGATCTATTGTAGTTGGAACTAATCAATAGGAATCCAGCCAAGCAGTTGAGTATTCTTGGATAGCACGTAACTATTTATCAATGCTTTCAGTCTACCACTTTCTTTACTACAATTGCAGAAATACAATACACAATATTACAATATTACACAATAGGACAATAAGCAGGCACATTGATGCAAGTAACAAGCAGTAAATTAGTTAACTATTTGTGGTCCTGGCAGGACAAACAAAATCAGCTGCCTTGGGTGATCACTTTTTCTTAGCAGGGCCAACCCTATAGATTTCAAATTTCAGGTAAATGTGCTTTAGTAATTCTTCACAAAGGGTGAAAGAGAGCATATCCAGGAGAAAGTTTCCCCTAGAAAGGTAGTCTTCTGTGTGCAATGAACAATTTGGCTTATGTCCAGTTGCTAATCCCTACTAGAGTAGACTCATTGAATTAACTGTTGTATGGTATATCAACACCCCATTGGTTCATGGAAACCCCATTGATTCAACGAGTCTGCTGTAGTTCGGACTTACAACTGGCTTAGGTCTTTTTTAAAAAAAATATGGGGGATAATTCAAATGTGTAATCCCTGACTAAAACCAAAAATAGTATAGCTTACAAAAATATACCACATGAGTCTCCTGAATGTATAAGCTGGCACTAACTTCCTCTGGATCAGGGCCAGTTTATGTAGCTGCACTGGGGTTAGAGCATTAAGCCATAATGATCTTTTTATAATCAGCCGCTCTGAAATCCTTGGAGTATAAGGTAATTGTGAATTGTTATATGTAAATATTTGCAGAATAAATTTAGTTCCATCACTCTTAACAGCACTCTGATCCAGGGCCCTTTCCTATGCTGCAGTAAATTTTCATCCATGACATTTAAAAAGTCAGGCCTGACATTTGTCAACTTAATGACCAGGATGATGTTTCTTAGATTTGCAAATCTTTCCATATGCAACAGCTTATGGTATATAAACAATGACTGTTAGACTCATAGATCTCTCTACAATGTTTTTCCCTATAGTGTGCCTATACAGTTCTAAGTTTTTCAGCCATTATTGCTGTGGATTCTGTTATTATACTTACATTACTTGATATTTGTATTCCGCCATTTCTATGACTATGGAGGAGGATAACCAATAAGATAGGTTAGTGTGACCCATAAAATGGCAACACCCCAAGGCCATCTAGTGTTAACAACAGACTGAACCTAGGTTCTTCCAAATCAGATACAGTGTCACTGCAATCATATCTTTTTGCGCTTTGGGACAGCCACACCTTCACTGCTGCCAACCCCCCCCCCAATTTAACTGCCTCTTCTTCAACACTGCCATAGGAAACCAGAAGTAGCCCTCTAGCTTGCAGGGTACTATATACTATAGGGGTCAGTGCTATCTGTGGTTTCAGCTATCCACAGGATGCCTTGGAATGTATCCCCCATAGATAAAGGGGAATTACAGTAACACAGCATTAAGGGGATCAGAGTTAACTGCATCACAATATTGATAAGTACAGAAATTTTGAAGAAGTGAAGACTTTATAGAAAAAGGGGGGAGGAGAGGAAGAGAAGAGTCAGAGATACGACAATGGATGTGGATAGCAGGGGCAAGCTATTTTTCCTTGTACGTTTCATGTTACTAAATCTGTTTTTGTTGGATCTTTGTGAATTAAGCCTCTTGTTGGCATCCACTGAATTAAACAATACAATGGGTTCAGTTCCTCAGAAATCCTGAGGTAATTTTTTGATCCAGCCAAGACTAGTGTGTGTGAGAGAGAGGAGGAGGAGGAGGAGGGAGGGAGAGATGGAGGGAGGGAGACAGAACGATCTACTTTACATCATTATCAGAAACTTTACTCTCTACCTTTATATTTTCTCAGTGACGAAACACAAAGTTCCCTCATATCAAACAAATCATTCTTTCTTCTTCTGTGAAGAAAGTATTGTGTATCTGTGTTAAATGCAAGATTAAGAAATCCTTGGCAGCGTGGGACAATTACACAATTGTGCTCGTTTACTCAGTTTTAAAAGGCACTTCTAATAAAAAGAGAGAGGAGGGAAATATAAATATGTGATGTGGTGATCTGATACAGATAAGGTGCACTCATTCCTTACCCTTGTAAGCTGTCTAATTCAAATGTCAGTTTCCAGAATGGGAAATGAATCCATTTCTCTGTTTTACTGTAACTCCATCCCTAGAAACCTTTTTCAGTTACCAAAGTCTGCATCACAGATTTATTTTAATTAAATACTTAAGATTTTATGCGGCTATGACTAGGTTTGATAATCTAAACTTCTATGTATTTATCTGCATCTTGCCTTTTCTACGTGGAGTTCAAGGTAAATTCCCACATATTCCAACATTTTATCCTTACAACAATCCTGCCAAGTAGTTTTGGCTGAGAGGTAGCCCAGACAACCTAGTGAATCTTGTGAGTGAACAGGGAAATTAACATGAGTCTCATCAGCTCACATGTAACTGCTAGATCCTAACTGGACACAAAGCAAGGCTCTGTAGCCTACTATTTACTTAAATGTCATCATGTTGATTTGGGCCTACAGTAGGCTTAGCATGACATTACCATGGAGCATAAGGCACCACCAGTACATTTAGAGCAACTGTCACAGGGAGTGAGACCATTATTGGCAGAGTCTCTCCACCATGGTATAGGGGTGATAGGGGCGGTGCACCCCTAGCAGCAATTTTTCAGGAGCACCATGGCTCCTTGCTTGCCCTCCCCCATGTGCCGTAGCCCCGCCCCATATGCTGTAGCCCCACCCCTACACACCGTAGCGCCTTGTGCACCGTAGCCCTGCCCCCACCCCTCCGTCCACCCCGCCCTTTCTCCACAGGCTCCAAGCTATGCCACTGCTCTCCACACTCCTAATCCATGCTCCTCCAAACCAGGAGTGGACAGTAGCAAAGAGAGTGGAATCAGTCTTATATCAGCAGCATTCATGTAGCAAAAAATGCACTCACAAAAGACACAACAAAAGGGAGAAGGGGAGCAGAGGGCAATTTTGAAGATCAGATGCTTTTCAGGACAGCTACTCTAGGCATGTACACCTCAGTCCAAAAATGAAGGCAGTCATATTAATCCATATCAACAAACCAGTTCTACCAGTTTTCCTTTCCACCAGAAGCAGATTTTATGTAAAGCTAATGGGTCTTAGATGCCCAATCAGGTCTAAACTATTCACTGAATGCTTTAGATTACAATGATGCTTCCCAAACTTTGGTCTTCCTGATGTTTGGGACATCAGCTCAGAGAAGCCGCAGGCAGTTTGGCCTACAGTTAGGAATTCTGGGTGTCCAGAATATCAGAAGGACCAAAGTTTGATAACCAGCAAATTACAGCGAGGATAGCATGTAATACTATGATCTTGCTTGGAAAATGCACATTCTCCTCCACTACTGTGATGGTTGCATCTAAACTGAAAGGTAACCTGAAGCTTTACGAGGATAGCCAATTATATAATCATCCTTGCCCTGGCTCTGTGCCGCTTTGGAAGAGGCAAGATGCCTTTTCACACTATACAATTATAGTACCATATTCTATTTCAACTGCCATGGCAACATCCTATGGAATTCTAGAGTACAACTAGCCAAAGAGTTCTGGTGCCCCCTCAAACTCTACAAACACAGGATTTAATGAGATAGAGCCATGGCAGTTAAAGCGAAATAACTCTATAACTTTGTGAAAGGGTCCAAGGATTGCTATCTACATTTCATAATCTATATAGAACACTACTGTATTGAACATTCAGGATTGCTCCATTCTCCTGGTGTACACTTCCACTGGGTAATTTCCCCTTCATGGATGGATCTTACTCTTTTGAGAACAATCTTACATCTATTTAGTACATGTAATGCCTTATCTGCACCATGGAGAGAATTTGGTGACCAGTTTCCTCCAATGATCCTTGGCCAGGTAAGCACTTGAACGGAGCTATATTAATTTACAGAAGCAGTATTTTCTGTATTTCTTTTTCTCTGTTATTCAATCAACTCCCTCTTTTCTGTTTTAATATAAGTGGATCTGCAATTGATTTTTTTTTCCTTTAAGGATTCAGATGTAATGGAAGCTGTTCAGGTACCCTTGGAAAATTAGCCAGTGTTTAATAAAGCAAACAGGAGCTGTTCTGATGCAAGAAAGAGGGGCTTGTGTTGAGCAAGGACTACTTCATAAACAGAGAGCAAACAAGCCTTCCTTAAACTTAGCCGGGTTGATCATGAGGCACAGCCTCAAGTTGATTGAAGGGACTGAGCCAAAATAGGAAGTTCTTGTGGTGAGACGGCAGATATGGTCAGGCTGGAAAACCTCTCAACTGCTTCCTGTGGTCAGTCAAATTCCACAAGCTTGCAGAACGGCAGTACCTTAGAATAAAAGATTTCTTAGAATTTGCTGGGTATTCGTCAGGCACTCTGCAAACGGCCTGTGATTCAGACCTGGTTCACTTCAGTTCCTTAAACAAACTCAGATAAAGAATAAAAACGGGCCCTTGCTTACTCTGGATCCGTTCCCATGACTGTGAGAGGCAGCAGCATCCCAGCAATGTTTGGGCAGAGGCTGAGAATGTGCTAGCGTTCAGCTGCTGCCACCCCCAGCTTCAAGTTAGTCCACTGAGAAGAAACAACATCTCTAGCGACACCTGCTCTTAGGACAACTGAAGTGAACGGGCAATTTTTATCTCGGTATGAGTTGAAGTATTACAAAAGGTATCATACTGATGTTCTTGGAGCAGCACCTAAACCGGTAAGGCTTACGCAAGGGTTCCCTTACAGAGAAAATGGGGTAATGACCTATTTGGTTTGATGCCGGCGGGCAGAAAAACAAGGGGCAAAGTTTGATCCCTCCCCAGTGTCCTGAATACATATCTGTACATCTGTTGGTCGCTTACATTCTTGCTACCTTTTTCTAATCAATTTCAAAAGTAATTTTCAAGCAAAAAATATCCATAAAAATAATACAAATAAGCAAAAAAATAAGAGTAATGAACAAAACCACCAAGGAAGCACATATCAAGAAAACTCACATAAGGGTTTTTAAAGAAGCAATTTGTTACTTTCTTTTTAGTATTTTATTCATTTTCAGAAAATTCATAAGGATGAGGCTGTAAAAAAAAAACTCCCCACAGTATTGAGGTTGATCCAAAGAAGGCTCCAGATTCAGAGGAAGCATAAAGTCCTCATAAGAGAAAGAATCTCATCTGAGAATGCTTGTCAAGGAAGAGGGAAAGAAATTTTTTAGGACTCAACAGCCATGAACAAGACCTAAATATCTTAAGGGCACCAGATCCTTTCTGACCTTGGAAACTAAGCAGGGTCAGCCCTCATTAATACTTGGATGGGAAACTGCCAATGAATAACAGGTGCTATAGACCATATTTCAGAGGAAGGGATTAGCAAAACCACCTCTGAATAGTTCTTGTCTAAGAAAGCCCTATGAATTCATGGGGTCACCACAAGTCAAACAGGGAACTTGAAGGCACATGCACATGGACACAACAGTCCCAGCAGAAGTAGCATTTTTACATCTCCAAAATCTGTGAAGAGAAATGCATATTTGAAATGCAAATGATGAAAAATGTACATAATTTTTAAAAACATGCTATAGTTGACGGGGAAAAGTTGTGTCAAGTCATTAAAATGCACAAATAAAAGCGCAAATGTATCTATGATTGTGCAAATGTCAGCACAAGTAGAAAACACAAAGGCCTGGATCCTTTTTGACTTTAACTGGGACTTACACTAGTGTAACTACCTTTTCTGTTCCTTATGCTCCATATGCAATAGTTTTGTTAGGCTGCACAAAGAGGTTTCCAGGCCGTGGGCTTACCAAGATGCCACTCAGGCACACCTTCTCCCCAGACCAAATGGCCACTGATCAGCCAAGGGCTGTCCAAGATAAATTCCCTTATGCTGCCCCTTACTAGATGCCTTTGCTCCCCTCCCTCCTTTTCAGACCTCCATGTAAGTATATTAACAAAACATTATCCTCCAAATAGCTTCAAATAGGACCTCAGCCATAGTCTCTCAACCTGATGCAAAAGAATGGTGGGAAGTAAATGCAAGTAGGATTCAGAGAGATTCAGTGTTATAGAGACTGAAAGATTTTCACATTCTTATAGGTTGCTTTCTGTCTGGCATTGAGGATAATGAGGGGTGTGTGATACCTGGCCTAGTGAAGAAGGGGTGGAGAAAAGGCTGTCCATTTTTTCCCAGCAAGAAAAATGGTGGCTATGATGTGTGTGTGTGATGTGTGCATGTGTAATTGTAGTCCCCAACTCCTGAGCCCAAATCATATGTGACTCTTGGGATTCAAAAGATGGGGGACTCCTGCCGTAAGAAAATATGTCCTGGGTTGCCTTGTTGGCTGTACCCTCAAAGCCTTACCTCCTATCTACATGTTTGATTTCAAGTATTAGCAACTGTACTTAACAGCGCTATCAGTAGAAGATGCTTCATGAAATTTTACTTGCAGATCTGGCTAACACTATAAATAGGTTAGGGATGTAAACCTGCCCAGTGAGGATTCAGCATGGTGAACTCTCATGAGCTCCTGAAAGAGTTGGCAGGGGTGAGCAGAATAGCAAGGCAAGGGAAAATACAATGGAGTATCCTGGAACAGGGAATGGCTGACTAGCCAGCTGGAGCCCCAAACAGCAGTACTCTACACTGCACCATTTCTGTTAGGCTTCTAATGCCTATGAAATAAACTATTATTTGGACACCAGGATGAATAAAATGGTTACAATATGTTATATTATCCTATATGTATCTGTAACCTCTGTCTCAATTCTCTGTTCTCTTTGTCCAGTTCTTAAAAGCTCAAGTTCCTGTCACTAATTGGTAAAACTCAAGGTTTTATGCAGCTGAAAATAGGTAGGATTCTGCAGAAAGAGGTGGGGTTCTCATTGATTGACTGATTGATGTAAGCTGCCCAAGGGAAAGGTGTATGTGCAGAAACTAAATAAGCAAATATGTCTATTGATCTGAGCAAAGTGAGCCAGTTTGTGCCTCTTCCATGCGCCCCAGTTCTCCCCAGAATACTTTTACTTCAGTATCTATAGTGAAAATCATAGTCAGCATCACATTAATTAAAATCAATTTAAGTACTTCTGAGGTTATTCTCCCCAAATCACCTTCAGAGCACACTACAAAGCAAGGAATTCTATCCAGCATTCTAAACTTCAGCTGATTTCTCAGTGTGTACACTGTTTCCTGTTATCTTCCTAAAGAAGTGATGCTGAATCAATGCTGAGGTGAAAAAAAATGAACAGACAAATGAAAGCCAGCACAAGCACCATCTCTCCCCCTTTCTTGGCCTCATGTGACACCATAAACACATGTGATTCATGATGAAAAGCATGGGGTTAGCCCAGTCACACTTAGGGAATACCAACATCTTCTTTCCAAATAGATGATTCATATCTGAATCGGAGGAAATACTTCTGTGGGAGAATGAGGGTGCCCAAGGAAACTGGAAACTTTCTGTCTAGGACCAACATTATGATGCTGAAATGTGTCATTGGACAACTCAGAATATACAAATCAGAGCACATGACAATGCCCAACAAAGCATTTAGGCTAGCCCCATGACTTATTCAGGCTAGACTTCCTCTTCACTCACATAAGACAACAGATGGCTTTTTACACATATGTTTTACTCAATACCCTCTTCAAATATTCATGTTTCACAGGCTGCATCATCCCAAGAGCCTGGAGCCCTTATGGTCTAAGTCCCAATAGCTCACCATTCATGTTTCTGTGATACCGTAAAGTAAACAATTCATAGAGTTTTTAATCTGAAAACCAGCGTGGTGATGTTGGATACCAGAAGAGAGATGAGGAAATAATTAACTGCCACGTTCTAGGTGATTTGAGCAAGCAATGCTTCACCTCAGCCTCACTTGTCCATCACAAGCATGCCTTGAGTTCCTTGGTAGGGAGTTTGTTTACTTCTTTTTTGATAAGCATAGGCAAAGTTATCCAAAAAAATAACAGAAAGAACTAGAGGGTGTTGTTTTTTTTAAGGAATATGGGCAAAAAGCAAGAGAGGCTATAATGCTAAATGATGTACGTGGAGAGGAATGCTCTGTGAACATACTAACATAGGACTTTGTTACTGCGGTAGATTGACCCTCTCCCGGGGTCTACAGTTTAATATCTAATATTGAAAATATTTCCGTATGCATGAGAGGGTCCGCCTGATGAGCACTCAGGCAGGCACGGCCATACGGCCGAAATCAGGAAAAACCCAGTCAGGCCAGTAAATAACTTGTCACGTAGCCCCAGGAGCCCTCCAGACATGCACACTTTAATTTACGCAAAGGGTCCTTTGCCCCAAGAAGCCAGCTTGACAGGGTTAGTGCTCCTGACAAACGGCCCATCAAGCGAGGACGATTTACATACCGCTGCAACTTTTGACAACCCCAGCAAAAACCAATCAGACCAGGAACTTTGACATTTTGGAGCTTTGTTGTCCTAATCATGCAAAGGACGTGAACATCTTGGAGCTTTATTTTAGCTCCTCAAACTATTGTTCTCCCCGGGAAAGGATTAGCCCTCCAGGTACATTTTCCCCTATAAAAAGACCCGATTTTTAAGCGGTTCCTTGGATCGCTCCGGTTTACTCTCAGCTCCACACCACTCCATCCGGCTATCCCCTCAGCCATCCACATGCTGAGCCTCTTCTCTCACTCCACAGCTGTCTCGGACTTCGGACTTCAGGACCAGGTGCAGTATACCCCGACAATAGCCCTCCAAAATCCTCTATCAAATTTCCTCTCTTTTATTTCTAGCTAGCTCTTGTGTGAGTGAGTGCATTAGTGCGAACATGCACAGGGACTTATTTTTAAATAAAATCAATTTATTAGACAATTTTGCTTGGTTTTTGGCTCAGCCTGACCCCGTAAAAATTGGGTTTAAAGATCTTGCTAGGTTGCCCTGCCTCTTGTATTGCTATAGCTTGTGCTCTGGCTAGTTCTTATTCCCCACTGATCGAAGCACACTGAGGTGTCCCCTCACGGGACCCCAGAAATCAAGGTAACAACTTCTCTTCTGTCCCCCACACAAGGAAGCTTCTCCGTACCTGCGTGTACCCTCACAGCCATTTTAGCGCGTGGGGATAACAGTGGATGCTCTCCAAGGTCTGGCTGTGTTACCACGGCATTCTGGTCTGGTCTTTGCTGAACTAAAAGATATCATTTTGATATCATAATTTGGCCCTTTTCCCCCATCAGCTGAGTATTTGTTGGGCGCCGCTGGACAAGCGCGACACCAGGCATGGGCGATAGTTGTAAAGTACCAGACATAGCCAGTTCCGCTTCAGGGGGTAGCCACCCAAAATAGACACCTTGATTGTAAAACAAAGGAGTTCTTTGCCTGTGAAAGCACCTTGGCAAGCCGGCACTTAATGGCTGAGCTAGCCACATCTGCATGCCAGCTATACCATTGTTAGTTCGGTTCATAACTCAATCATGTAAATCCTGACCTTTTGGAGCCTTTGTCTCCATCCCAAAACTTATTGTTCTCATGCAAAAACCAGACTAGCCTGTGGTTGTTCTGTCCCTATAAAAGTTGTCTCACTTTGGGAGCTCTTCGGAACTCTCACTGGACTGAGCTGAAATCACTTGAAATCACTAAGCTGAAATCACTCGAAGCTCCATTTGGATCTTCGCCCTCGCTGCTGCTCGGCTCCACAGATTCCCCTCGGTCTATTCGCCGGGTTTCCCTCCTTATCTTTAATTGGTGTCTACAGGACTTTGGACAGGTGGCGTATTGCTTATTTCTCGAAACTTTCTTTCTCCTCTCTCTAGTTAGGTGTGTTTGAGTTTTATTATTTTCTTTGCTTAATAAAAATTGTTAGTATTTTAAACTGCTTGGCTCCTCACTGACCTGAACCGGTATACATAGGATAAAAGACCCCGCTGCGTTGCCCTGCTTCTCGTTAGCTAATTTCTCCAATTTTGCTTGTTTGGTTTGGTTTGGTTATTTGGGTGCCCCTCACGGGACCCCCAGTTTACAGAGTAACAGCTGCAGTTCTGCAGTTGGGAGGAAAAGTAGATGTTGGCCTCTTATATCTGCAGCATACTTTCTGGAAATCCAGAATTGTGATGCCAATTCCCACCTGAAGAACTGCAGCCAGGCATTAGAAAGGCAATGCCCATTCCCCTAAAACTACTAAATGGATGTGTGTAAGCATGCTGATGCTGTGAAGCTGCCTTGTGCAGAGGAGATAATGCATGAGGAGGCACAGAATACCTCTTTGCATAATTGACTTAAAAGCACAGCACTCATTCAATACTAGGTTACACAAGTGTATATCACCTACCAGATTACACCCATTGGAATCCATCTAGCCCCAGTAATTTGAATACTTAGCTCTTAAGATCTTGTCTTTGATTCCACATGTGTTCAACATGTTGCTGTTGAATTGTGGTTGCCATCTCTTCTTACAAACAGGCTCTTCCTCTTTAAGCCCTACATGACAACCATTTGCAACATGGTCTTCACGATGCTGGGAATAGCTGTAACCTAATGAATTTGCAGATTATTCTGAACTTCCTTTGCTTAATTGCTGATAAGAACGCACCAAAAATTTCAAATTTTTGTCTTAAATTTGATAGAAAAAGATTGATTTTTTTTTTAAAAAAATTAACATGCGGGAAAGTGAAAGAAATATTTATTCAGGAAGAAAAAGGACTGAAATTTAATAACTAACAAATTTTATTTCGCATGCCAAAGTTTTTTTCAGTATGAGACTTCCAGTTCCACAATCAAACAAAACCAGCATAACTCTATTAGGAATGAAAAGGGAATTCATCAGTTTCCTTGTTGGAATCAAAGCTGGAGGGTCTGATCCCTCAGAAAGCTTCTGTGGGAAGCAAAATGGCATGTCAAAAGTTCTCACAGGTTGTGGAATTTTTAAAAAATATTTCATTTTATTTTATCATTTTATTTCATATTATTTTTTGTTCTGGGCACAACACCAACTGTGCAGTTTTTGAAAACTGTACAGGAGTCTAAGGTTGTTTCTGCCCTACACTGTTATAGTGCTATTATTCCACTTTCCACATCCTGTGGAATTCTGGGGTTTGTAGTTTACTGAGGCCAAAGAGTTCTCTGGCTGAGAATTCTAAATGCTCTTCCCTAAACTGCAAATCCCAGGATTCCATAGGATGTGGAAAGTGGAATAATAGCATTATACCAGTGTAGGGCAGGAATGGCCTAAGAAACTACACAGCTTTGCTGTAAAATAATGCTTGCATTGTTGTTTTGTTTTTTAAACTACACACATAAAACTGCACAGCTTTCTTCAGGGAGAAAAAATCCCACTTGCCTACACCTTTTTCTTTTCTTTTCTTTTCTTTTCTTTCTTTCTTTCTTTCTTTCTTTCTTTCTTTCTTTCTTTCTTTCTTTCTTTCTTTCTTTCTTTGTTTTTTTGTATGTACTTTAAAGTGCAAACAATGTAGTGAAGGGTTTGGCATCATGGCTGCAGCCTTTGTTGGTCCAAATGTTGCACAACTCAAATGTTCTATAGCAGGAAAAGTAACTCAGGCTGACTGAACCTGTAGCCTTTGCCTATATGAATGTTGTGTGGTTTCGTAGAATCATGGAATCACAGAGTTGTAAGAGACCACAGGGGCCTTCTAGCCCAACACCTTGCCATCCAGGAATACACAATCAAAGTGCTATTAAGAGATGATGACTATACTGCCTCTGCTTAAACCCTCCAAATAAGGAGATTCCACCACACCCTGAGGCAGCATATTTCCTTTCTCTGAAGAAAGCTGCTCAATTTTCAGTTTCTGTGCCAAAAGTTCTGCATTTTCCTGAAAAATGTGGTTTTCTGGGCAAGCTGTGCAACTTTCTTAGAAAAGCTGCACAATTTCCCATCATGGGGCGGGGGGGATTCCCAAGTGTCCCTAACCTGTGGGATGGAAAGATTTTTCATTGTTTTCAATAACCAGCAAAGTCAAGAATTACCACCCCTAACCCTTACATGTACTGAACATTGATTCAGAAGAGGGATCAAATGCAAACTTCTATTCAAAATAGAAAGCATGTTTGGCGCCTACTGAAGAACTGACACTTACTTTAGCTGTTCAGGTCACCTTTTGGTAAACATAAATAAAATTGTGGCAGTTATTAGACGTTATTAAGAGGATAAGAAGAAGCAGGGTCCGCTGAATATATTTGGATACCTAAGGCAGAGTAGCAAATCTTACCCACCCATCTTATCATCGTGAATAGTTCCAAAGGCTGGCCAAGTCATTTTGGCAGAAAATGAGCCAGAAAATCCCACAAGTACCATAACCTTCCTTCCAAGGCAGTAAGAAAACAATAGTAATAAACAACGAACCATGTGCTACATATTCATGACCATGAAAATCACTTGCCTACTTCACTCTGCCTCGTAATAAGACCATCCCTCAATCTGATACTCCTGGTTAACCGTAGTTAGAGCAGTTACTGAGTTTGTGATTCATGCAATTCATGTGGCAGAACAGGCTTTTAATGGGTCTGTTGTTGTTGTTGTTTATTATGCTTTAAATGTATTTTGAACTGTTTAAACCTTCTCTCTTTAATTGTTTGTTTGTTTAAAAACATTTGTTCTAATTTCTTTTCAGCTGTACTTTGTTTTTATTGAACATAAGTGCAGGGAAAATTACAGGGATACGAATAAATTAAATAAATATTTCACATCAGTTGCCTCTGGAGTCATGTTCTTGAGATCATTGAGAATTAGGAAGATCAATAAAGTAAACCCCTTATCTCAAATGTAGATTTGACTCCTATAAGAGAATATTGAGCCTGAAGTTAAAGACCAGTCTATTTTTGAACTATTCATTCAGATGTGAAATACTTTAACAGATATGAATCCCCCTTCCCAAGCTAAATTCATTTACCAGACTGTAAGTTCTATTACTACTTTTCAAAAAGAAACTCTCAAGTTTTAAATGTATATTAGTTTTTTTAAAAATTCTTTTTTGAATATTCCATTGGGAATGTCTCTAAACTTGGTATTAATGTTAACCTTATCTACCAAAAGATAAGTGTTATGAATTTCTAAAGATCTCCCTTTGAATCAGTGTATTTTAGCCTGACTTTTTCCCCATGCCTATAAAAGGGAATTTTGTAGCAGCAAGGCTTTCTTTCATTAAATGAAAGGAAGGCGTGGGGGAATGTTATCTCAATTCATCTGAGATATCATTTTTAATATCTTACTAACAAGGTTAATAGAGAAAATATAGTGAAAAGAAAAGGAGCAGCGTTATTTATCTGGGTTGCCTTCTTTCCTTATTTATACCATTTGAGCTGAAATTAGCCATAATGTGTTGCTTTACTGTGGCTTTGCTTTTGTTTTTATGTAGAGCCGCTGTTCAGTGTTTTATGTCATGATGGGAATTTTAATGAACATGAGACAAAAGTGGTCGTGCAAGGCTAGCGCCTAATGTATGAATCAGGTAGGCACATTTATTCATTAGAGCTAATTATTAGCACTCTTTCATCCTGTTGTATTCCCTAATGTGGGTCAATCTGACATACAGCATTAGACACACACACACACACACACACACACACACACACACACACACACACACAATGACAGATATGTTTACTTCCAAATGCAGATTACCTTAAAAGTTTTGCTACAAGAAATGGCAGTGTAATACTCTCAGCAGTGCACCAGAGCTTCCACACTCTTGAAGGAATCCAGAAAAGAGCTCAGGGGTAATGGAGTTTGATCTGAATAGCAATCTTTATGCATATCCCTGGGGACAAAATGTTGCTGTCTAGTCATGAGGAATTAACTGTTTTGCCTTTGACCTGTTTGAAGCTAGTATTTTCAACTTTCTCACTCTCATATTCTTAATGCTAGCATGTAATAGGAATCCTTGTTTCAGCATCACATGCACTGTGATCAATCTAATACATCAATGTAACAGGAATTCTATTTTGTTAGTTATGTATGCAAGAAAGAATTGTTTCAAAAGCTTTCCTCCCACTGGGTGAAATTATAAGGGTTGTTCTTGTTTGGAATTCTGTAGTGCAGTTACAAATCTGTGACCTAGAATTATGCATCCATAACTGTCCCTGTGGAGTCATGATCAAGTGGCACAACCGTAAATACCCTCCAAAACTTATTTTACCAGGAATGAACCCCATTGGATGAAGGAAGTTTGTTCTTCTGTCAATTTGGGTATGGCTGGATTATGTTTCCATTCCTTTCCTGCTAGTGAGTGAGGGTGCTACAATCAGAAGCAAGACGCCGCTGCATTTCTCACTCACTGGTCAGACAGGGTGTGATAATGGGGCTTCCCATTATCTAGGCTTAGCAAAGGGAGATATTTCCCTCTTAAGGTAAACCAAGGGTTAATGAGGTATTGGGATTAGATTACATTTTAGGTGGGTCAGCATCATAGGTCACAGGGTGAGAACTGACCAACCACAAAGGAAGAGGTGGGCATCTTGGAGATGCTTCGAGATGCTTCCAGGGAGGAAATATAAAACTTCTGGGAGGCCATGTGACGAGAAAGAACAAAGAAGAACAAAGAGAGAACAAGGGGATACATCCTAGAGATGAGGTCTGTGCCAGTCGTAGGCAGGCAGGCATGCCTTGCCTCCTGGCTCTCTCTTCTCTTTTAGAACATCTAAGCTTCTGAACATCTGTGAGTACTAGAATAAAGTAGTTAGCCGCATTAGGGCTGTTTATTATTTTGGAGACTGGCTGATCTAAAGAATGTATCTGTGCTTTTATATCTGTTTTTGTAACTACTTGTAACTTAAGCGTACCTGGGAGGGGGGAGCCTCTCAAGTGTGATATTGTCTTGTTTATTTGCATGTCTTGATTAAATACTTTCTGTAAAACCTCTGTTTCTCTCCATTCCCACGCCATTCTTTGGCACACGCTAGATAGGGCTTCTCTCACTCAGAAGCGGGGCGGGGGAAGGTCCTTAAACACAGGGATTGCTAATCCGCTGAACAGGCTCCCACTGTACTGTTCAGTTGATTCATAATTCAGTGGGTGGTGGCAACAAGAATTAATAACACTGGGAAATTGCCAGCCTTTTGCAAGGATCAGAGTCAAGCTTGAGAGGCTGGCAAGAACCCAGTAAGATGCTGGAATTCCCATTCCAGTATGACACAGGGGTATAAAACATCCTCCTCCTGTGCTGTGATCAGTAACAGAGCAGATCTCCTTTACCTGATGCAGCTGATGAATGGCAAAGTAGGTTGGGAGAGGCTAGGCCAAGGAATGTTACTTAATTACATATGCATAACTAAGCAGACGCTGTAGAATATGGGCCATGATCTTTATTTATATGCACTTTCCCCCATTAGCAATGTTAAATCAATTTAAAACACACACATCCAAAAATTTTAAAAACTTAAACAATACATTTTTTTAAAAAAATCACTGTCTTATATCCCTTTCCTTAAAAGCCCTCAGTTCTAAAAGCTTGCCTAAATGAATGAATGAATGAATGAATGAATGAATGAATGAATGAATGAATGAAGTCTTCACCAGCAAGTGCAACGATAGCAAGGAAGCAGCCATTTTAGCCTAGGCAGTTCCAAAGCCTAGGGGCAGCCACTGAGAAGGCCTACTGAGAAGGTCCCACCAGTCATACCTGTGAAGATGGTGGAACTGAAAGAAGGGCCTCTCCTGCTGATCTCAAAGTCTGGGCAAGCTCATACCAGGAAATAATGGTCTGTGAACATATTGCATTGCCTCATTTGATGTGGATAAGTAGACTGCAATTGTTGGTGATGGCATATAATCCCTCTATCTAGACAATCACCATTATGTCTTCTTCTTACCATTTTAATTACCATGGTTATAGCCTATGGGATCCTGGGATTTGTAATTTGGTTAAGTACTTGGAATTACCTGCTAGGGAGCTCTAGTGGCTAGTGGAGAATTTTAAATATTTCACCAAATAACAAATCCATGAACTCCATGGGATGGAGTCATGACAGTTAATATGGTATGTAGCTGATACTATAACGGAGACACACCCTCACTGAAACCCATTCATAATTTTGTTTTAAGCACTGATGAAATTGACAAGTCTTTTCTTCCTCTCTGCTGTATTCTGGGGAAGCTGTTACAAATTCATGAGATTTTTCCATTTCTCTGATGTTCTATCCATTTAGCTATTGGGTGTACTTACGTTTGTGAGATTCTTGTCAATCTCACTGACGCTTGTCAGTCTCACTGATGCTATTTCTTTCTTTTTCAAAATATTAAAGTATGAGCTGAAAACAAGCATCCTTAACAAAAATGTTCCACTTATGCAGTATGTTGGCAGTGTTGTAAATAAAAAGGCAATTCAGAAGACAAAATAGGGAAAGAGAAATAGTCTTCTATATATTCTAGTTAAAAGATAAAAATAGCATATAGGTTCTGAATATACAAAAGGTCGAAAGAGAACATGAGCAAGTTTGGCAAGTGAAAATACAAAATATATCAAAATATAATACAATGAAGCAGGATATAATACAAACTGCAGCAACAGCAGATCAGGGCAAATCAGAAAGTGTGTGTTCACTAAGAGAATGCTACTCTTATAGAGCCTTTACAACTGCTTCCAATAACAGTAGTAGGTGAAGGTCCTCTATAACACCAATAGACCAATTAACCTCATAATGACTAAAATTGTAAGTCTTGTCAGTTCCAACAGGCAGAACTGATCAAGCTCTTTTGTTTCACATTTTCCCCTGACAAGAGAACTGGAGTAAAGTCGTTGTCAATTTCAGTAAGGAGGGTAACAACAACCAACAACAATAATGTCCCATTATTCCCAAAATCAGGTATGTTTTCTACTGCAAAAATCTGACCAGTATGTTCTCTTCCTTCTTTTCTTCTAGTGAAATAAAGGCAAACCAAGCTAAGAAACTGGAAATGAGGGCATTCTGCTCCTGTCATGTTTCCACTCTTTTGCCCTTTCCATTCCCTTAGTTCCTTACATGTTCTGGCAGGAACTGAGGCATATGTAACTAGGGGTAAGCAAAACTCTATAATCTCCAATATTTTACAGATGAAATCCAGGACACATGTGGCCAAGCAACTTCAGAGTGTGGTCAAGATGGCAGAAGTGGCAAAAGTTATTAACACAAGATAGGAGAGGCTACAGCAGTTTGCTTTTGCCTCAGCCTACTGGGAAAACCAAGATTCTGCCCTGAAGAGTTAATTGAGTGCAAATGGCTTTAGTACTTTGAACTCAGTTTGCAGCAATTGAAGTAAGCTGAGGACAAAGAGAGAAAGTTGGGGAAGGAGAGGAATTGGGGTATTTGAATAGCAGCTGAAAAAGTGGTTAAGTGACTAAGAAAAAGTGACTAAGGATTGAAAAGCATTGTCTCTGCCCAATCAGAACAATGAGGGGAGGGGTATGTGCATTGTCAAAATGTTTGAAAAATCTTGGAGGTTTTTTTAATTTCTGTAACTTGTCCTAGTCACAGAATATAGCATTTTTACCTCAGAAAGTATGGATTCAGAGTTTCTGTTAGTGTCACTACACAGCATAAACACATCCCTGTAGATGAGCTGTGGTCTTAGGACAAGATGGATGTTTTGCTGTTACTTTGGAAATATATTGCACATTACAGATGCTATCATGTAACCGCCCTTCATAAACAAAGAAGATGCGTGTTTTCCTTTGGTTTTATCACATGGTGCTTCTGTAATATTTAATAGCTCGACAATGGGCCATTTCCGCCCTACACTGTTATAGCACTATTATTCCACTTTCAACATCCTGTGGAATTCTGGGGTTTGTAGTTTCCTGAGGCCAACGAGCTCTCTGGCTGAGAATTCTAAGTGCACCTCCTAAACTGTAAATTCCAAGATTCCATAGGAGGTTGAAAGTGGAATAATAGCACTATAACAGTATAGTGCAGAAAGGCCCACTACCTCAGTATTACCAATCAAACAAATCAAATCCTTCCTGTGTTTCCAAGTTAGAATCTGGAAACTGGAGTTTGTCCACAATAGTATGGTTCCAAACCAGGCTGTTCAATCACCCTGCAACACCATGGGAATAAGCCACAGAAGATGGGCTCCTGAAACATTGCTTCTGTATCTGAAGGCAGACCAAGAGCAACTGCTTGTTCTGTCAGATCCGCAAAGATTTCTTACTTCCAATGATTTAACAATACAGATAACAAAGCTTCTCCCTCCCTAAATTAGGCTTCTGAATTCCAAAAACTGAGAAAGAGGGATAGGAATATATTTGTTACATGAAAGAGAGTTTTAGTCTGGAGCATGAAAAATGTATCCTTTGAGGACTACAGCTTTCAGAATTCTTCAACTGCCATGGCTGCTGTCCATGCTGGCTGAGGATTTCTGGGAACTGTAGACCAATAAGTAACTTTTCCAAAGTCTGTTGAAAACAAATTACAGGCTGAGCATATGATCAGAGCTACACAGTTCTTCAATTATATATTTCTTGATGTAATATTTTCTGGAGTCACTCAGAGTCCAACAGAAAAGCAAATGAGATCTCATAATGCTAATATCTGTCCACCCTAGTCTAAAGGATCCCAAAGGATCCCAAACAGGATACACATTTATTCTGTTTTTAAAAACAAAATAGCAGTTTTCCAGACTTTGAAAAGCCAGTGCCTTCCTGTTTCTGCTAGTTAATTGAGTATTAAATATGAAAAGAATGTTGTGATATACCATTATAGCAACACAGGAAGGCAAGGGCATCTCAACATATGGTTGTCTTTTGAAACCCTCAGTGACAATAATTGACCCCAAATCGCTGAACAAATAGCGAGCTAATTCTAATTAGGGGAAGTCTTTTTTTAAAACATATATATATATATTTATTTATTGCCGGCATTCCTAAAAGGAACTCTTTAAAAATAAAACAGAAGAGAAAAGTTAAAAATGGAGCACTATTTGCTTATTTAAATGATCCAGTCTGCTTACTTTATAATTAGAGTTCATGTCTCAAGTGATTTTTTTTTCTTTTTTGGTTATGCAGTTAAAAAATTCAATTACATAAACTAGAAAATGAGAGGTTCCCTTTGCATTGAGTACAGATGGCCATAATTACAGGCCCATGTCAACACTTCCAGTGTGGAACTTTCCTGTGGTAGATAAAAAATTGTTTTCACAAGTGAGGCCTGTAAGAAAGGCTCACAACTCCATTAGATATACTTGTAAACCAGTCATTCTAAAATTGCAAAGGCATGCTTGCATCCTGCTGGGTGACATAACTTTATTCTTGCAGCTTTCTATGGCCAAGGTGCAGTCACGTCTACTTTGCATCTCTGGTCAAAACTAGACAACTGGCAACAGCAACAGATGTAAGATCTCTGAAATGGGGGAGGGAGGGGAGTATCACTAAATTTATACATAGTAAGAAATAGTGGACAAGAAGTGCTGAAGACCTCCATCTCTTGATGTTCCTCATGGGCTGAAGCAATGCAGATGACTATGTTCTCCAACCCTCAGGGCAAAGGACAGAAATCTCAGGATCAGGGTGCTACCTGAATATAAATGTGTGTGTGTGGTGTATACACACACCACATACACACATATTTCCTTATTTGTTGGATTTGGTGTTTTTTATTTGAAAATCACACTGTCTGCATCTGTGGTTGATATTTAACATATCAGGCTTATATATGACATCGCAAGGTTTGTCTACACACATCACATACACACATATTTCCTTATTTGTTGGATTTGATGTTTTTTATTTGAAAATCACACTCTCTGCATCTGTGGTTGATATTTAACATATCAGGCTTATATATGACATCACAAGGTTTGTCTCAGGCTTTGGCCCTAAAATCTCAGGGCCTGAGAGAGTCTGGACCTGGCAACTTTCCACAGGGCCCAGCCCATGTTGTGTAAGAGGCTATCTTTCTTCACTCGCAGAGAGGACAACTTGTCTATGCTCCATAGCAAAGGGGTGAAACTGCAAGCCCAAGTAGGCCATCACGATCTGTCATCCTGGAAGATCAGAGGAGGATTCCAGATTGCCTAAGGAACGTGGGAGGACTGTGTGGTAGACAGGGCAGTGGAACAACCATGCTGAATGGTGGCTTACAGCAGGAGGTCATTCCCAGTTCAGCCACACTTCCTAGGCTATGCTTCCTAGGCTGTGAGCTACCATCTATAGAAAACATAGCATGTATCAAGGTTGTACAGTAATAGGAGGGAATGAGATAAGACTTGAGTCTACCTACTGCTTCTGTTCTTCAAACTGTAGCTTCCTCTATGAGCACAAGAAGACCTCTGAAAGGATCAGACCAAAGCACTATCTTATTCTTTTCCCTGCTTTCTTTCACAATTGCTTGACATTAACTGGATTTTTTAAAGCATGTTGCCTGGCAAGCATTCAGTTCCATCTTCTGCAGGTATTTGAATATCAATAAATGTAGCTTGCAGTAGAATCTGAAAGAAGAAAAATATTTTAAAAACTATCTCGAGAAGACATTCTTTGCATCAGGAAAACAACTTTAAGGGTTGAGGACAGTCATACTTTACTTTTATTGGGCAAAATCCAACTGTGAGTCCCAACTACAGTAGGCCTATTGGACTGATATAAATGTTGAATTACCAAATTCTTATGGATCTAATGGGTGTGTTCAAATTGGGGCTGATCATATCTTTAAGATGTGTTATTGTCATTCGTTTTAAAATGTATTTGAAGCTATTTTATGATATGACTCTATGGCCATTTCTGCACTATACTGTTATAGTGCTATTATTCCACTTTCAACATCCTGTGGAATCCTGGGGTTTGCAGTTTAGGGAGAGGCATTTAAAATTCTCAGCCAGAGAGCTCTTTGGTCTCAATAAACTACAAACCCCAGAATTCCATTGAAGGTTGCACTGTAACAGTGTAGTGCGGAAATGGCCTATGAGAAATACAAGGTCAGATTATCATAATACATAATGCAGAGCTTGGAACAGTCTGTCTGTCTTTTTTTTTTCCCCTGCTTTTACTAAATCTCCCAAAGTCCACCAGGAATTCACTGGCCAGGTCTGGGCAAACGTGAAATAATAGCATAAGCTGCTGACCATGCTGGGTGTGGAATTCCAGCAGTTGTGGTAGAAAAAAGAGTATTCTTGTATCAAGCTCTGGGCACAAACACAGTAAGAGTTGTTGTGTGCCTTCAAGTTGTTTCTGACTTATGACAACCCAAAGGCAGACCTATCAATGGAATTTTCTTGGCAAGCTTTGATTGGAGGTGTTTGCCATTGCCATCCTCCGAGACTGAGAAAGTGTGATTTTCCCATGGTCACCAAGTGGGTTTCTATGGCCAAGTAGAGATCTGAATTCTTATCTCCCAGAGTCCTAGTCCAATGCTCAAATCACTACAGTAAGAGTATTATCTTACTGTTAGTTCTACAGTAAGAGTATTATCAATAAACAGCAATTATGCAGGTGCCTAATTTTCACTTAATACTTAAATAAATACGATAATTAGTCATTATGGGAAAGTGCTTCATCTTGGTTGGGGAGCAGTGCATCTGGCTGCTGTGATTTGTATAGGTTTGACAGCACCTTGCATAAATCCTGACTCCTATCTACCCAGCCCCACTTCATGCAACTGACTCATTCCTGTGATCTTTACCTGCAAGCTCTAGATGGAGATAAGCATCTGAACTGGTACCAATCCTTATTTCAACAAAAATGCATTTAGAGGATGAACGTATTAAGAAGCCTTTCTTGGAAGACAGTTTCAAGTCAAGGAACCAAGGTCTCAGTCACAAAGTTACTGACCATGACAAACGCACAGCATTTCTTCCAGATGTTTTTATGCAACACACTCAGCTTGATTGTAAACTCTTCTCCTTAACACTTGCAAATCAGTCTGCAGGTGACCATAATAATATGCTCATAACACTATGTTTACACTTGGGGTCTCATGAGGACCCTCAAGGTTGTATTTGTGAACCTGAACCACAATTTTTCTGCCCTTCTAAAAGTGAATTTGTTCTCTTAGAAGCTTTCAGGAATGACCACTCATTAGGTTGAGTGAGTTCTTCTACTGATTAGGTTGAGTGAGTTCTTCTACTGTTTTTTTAAAAAAACAAAAATCCTACCCCCCTCAAAAAAAATTGAGAAGTAGACTACTGGCCACTTTCTATTTCATTTCCTTTTGATATTTTCTAGGGGAGTATTTTTGGTGGTCCATGTGGCCCTCAGTGGGTCCCAAGAGCACAGAACCAGCCCCTAGACCTACCACAGTTGTCCAGCCCTGAACTACTCTGCAAAGGAAAAGAGGGTGGGTATTGAATCCATAAGAAGGAACAAACAATGAAGCATTAAAGATTCTGTGTGACCAGGATAGGATACTTCTCAGTGCTATAAGTTTGCACTGAGTGGTATAGATCCTAAGAACTAGAGGCTTTTATGTAAAATCAGTGGACACCACAATGTTTTCCACAGCCACCACAATAACTACAGCAGCTCAGTTTGGTGCAGATGCCAAAACACCATCCCACACCACTGAATCCCAGCAACTCCTTCTCTAGAGCATCCTCTTTTCTTTTGGAAGGAAGAGGATGGAAAAAGGGAAGGAGGGGGTTATTTTGTGGAGACATCAAAATTTGTCTCTATGCTTCTAGTGGGGGCTTTTGGGTACAGTGTGTCGGAGTCCAACTCCTTGCCTGTGCCTCTCTGCAAGCAAGAGAGAGAGACGAAAGTACTTGCCCAAGTGGAGGAGGAGGCATTGGGAAGTGTCCAATGCAAATACACAAGTGGAAACACTGAGCCAAGCCAAGGTCAAATCCAAAAGGTCCAAAAAGCCGAAGGTCCATCCAAAGGGGTCAAGGGTGCTGGAACACAAGGGCTGTGAGAGCTTGCATAGTGATGTACTATAAGCAAACAGCAAGCCATGCTGACAGATTCATATAGCTGATGAGAACAGATCTTCCTTATCACTGTTTTGTTTTCTTAATCTTGCCAAAATGGCTTCCCTCTGAGCAGCTCGTTCTGTCTCCTCTGTGATTGGATGCTGGGGGGCAAAGGTGAATCAAATTCCTCTAAATCATTACTGGTTCCCTTTTCCTCTGGGACAGGCTGCAATAACTCTGCCTCTGCTTGTCTTTTAACTAATGAGGGTGCTTGCAAGCTACCTTGGTCTATCACTGTCTCTGTTCCTGGCACAATCTATTGTTCATCAATCTCTGAGCCATCATCTATCACACAGTGGTCCAAAAACTGCTGGAGGAGGGCAGGTGTCCCCCCACCCCTGCTCCACTGTTGTGAGAAAGTGGATCTTGAAAATATTTATACTTTTACTGGTTCTTCTGTATTCCATATGCATACAATGCTTTTCAGCCCTATCAAAATGTTCTTAAACTGTATGTAATGAATGCGTATAAGGGACATTAGGACTGAGACAGAAAACACCCATTCTCATCTTGGAAGCATTGATTGTGTCTTGTGCACAGAATCTCCACACATAAAAGTTGCACAGCTATGTAGACTCTACTCCATCTGTACATGCAAAAATGCAGACTAAGGCTCAGGCAGAGAGGGCCTATCTGCAAGCATCACAGATAATTCCTATATAAGATAAGATCAATAAATAGTAGATGTGGTAGACTCCAAAGCAAGTAGGTTCAACTCCAGTTTCTGCCTTCATGGACTGATTGTCCCTATTTTAAGAATTTTTGAACCAAGTTTACATTATTAAATTACAATTGGTTGTCTTTCCACATCTCATCTTGGTGAAGGCAGAATCTATTATGAGAATTCTCCACTACCATATGATGCTGAACATTCCTTCTAAACCAGGCACAAATTTGCAAAGGGATCTTGTAGTAACTTTGAGACTAACTGAGAGAAGAAAGTCAGTACCATAAGTTTTTATTGACTTAAATCTACTTCATCAGATGCGATGATTTTGTCTCGCTTAGTCTCAAAGGTGCTACAAGATCCCTTTTCATATTGATCCATACTAAAACTGCTATGTCTTTGAACTCAGTCACAAATTTGTATGGATAGCCCTCCAGTTACCATAGACATTGAGGTTCTTTAAGATATTTTGTACAAAGGAAGAAAGAAAACGACACTGCAAAAACCTGTTTCTCCTATTGCATGCTATTCCATCCCTTCTTATCTAGCCACTTTATCAATATGGATTTTTTTCCAGAAGATAAATCTTTCAGTCAAGAATTTTGTATGAGCTGAAGTCCTTGTCCACTGGGTTGTATTGTTTATTTAGTTTGCAATGAGCTGACTTGAAAAGCAAGAAGTGTTAGTTGTACTATTCCATTTATCATGAGAGAAAGGAATATTTTAACCTACCACCACCTCCATGATCTACTTGAACCAGCGAACAAAAGCACAAGATCTTTTAAAAAACATATATGTAGCCTCTCTCAATCTGGCTGCGCATGAAAGCTGACAGAACACACTGACTTGGATATGTTGTGATAAATATGTATGTGAAACTCCTCTAAGAAACTCTGGTAGGTGGATCTTGAGGTCCTAGAGAAAATGCAAACTAGATATATAAGCTAATGTCCCCTCTAAGAGAGGGGACATTAGCTTATACATATAGTTTGCATTTTCACTAGGACCTCAAGATCCAGCTACCAGAGTTGGGGCAGAAGAAATACAATACTCTTGGAGTTCAAAAATCCTGAATCCAGAAATTTGCTTTGACTATAAGAATAGAGTTTACAGTCCTCCCACACAGTAAATCAACTTCTGGTTGTCCTGGTCTTGCTTCATTTCAGCTTTATTATTTAGGACAGGAGGGATGGAGTAATTTTGTTGTTTAGTAATTATTGTTAAAGAAATCATACAGATCTAAGCAGTAGATCTTGATTGACCTTCTGTCCAACTCTGTTCTGAATATCAGTTTCTTCCAGATGAGGTTTTCATTGTGCAATCCCACTGCCTCATATATAGAGATTTACAAGAAGTCCAGATGAGAATGTCTTCATGTATGCCAATGTTTTCTCAAGTTTTTTTTTCTTATCAAAGAGGAGCCCTCAGTCTAGGAGTGCTCATATTTTCACAGTGTGTAAAGCAGAAGTTTAAATGTGAGTGAAGAAGAAGGGCTCAAGATGAAAAGTGAACATTTGTGATCAGGAACAAAAATACAAAAGGTTCACCCTGAACAATATCTTTAGTTGATGGAGTTCTTACATTTAAAGTCATTTCCCCCTACTGAGATGCATACAAAAAGTCATTGCAGTTCTTAAGATTTGAGGGAATTCAACTATCTTAGTTTGTCCCCAGGATCCATCCAGAACAAACTACTGAATTTGTTGTTTACAGCCAAGCCCTCTGCATCTAGTCAAACCACAGTACAGACATTCAGAACTAATGGATTTTTCAGCAAGTGTTTCTTGAGCTACAATACCTACCCAATGACATGAAAGAAATAAATTATTAAAGCAAGACTGATACCCAGGAACAACTTACATCTCTCAGCTAAGACCACCCAAACACAGCAGCAATGTTACAACCAATTCCAGAAGTAATACTGTCCCCTCACAGGTTCTCAATAGAATGCCTTTACTTCCCTACACACATTCACCCAACTTTAAACAACTACTTACCTACAATGGGACACACAAAATGGGCTGCTATCCTGTTAGTGAATTGCATTAGTGTCAGTGACACTTAAGCCATTGCAGCTCACTTTTTTGGTTGTTGTTCTGTTGAACTTCATTCTGACTTCTCAATGACCAAATTTTTTCCCCAAACTCACCTGACAAGCATACAGCACCCTCCCCAACACAGCATTTCTGTATTGTCAAAGAGCCAGTGGGATGAGCTGGAATGTGTCCACCTATTTCCCTATAGCTAGATGAATTGCAAAGATGTCGCCTGCAGGATATCCAAAGGACCAGAGTTCCCTGAAAATGCCTATCACAACTCGTCCAGCTAAAGAAAAATTGCTGGATGCATCCCTTCTGATCCCTCTACCTACTCTCCATCAACATGGAAATGGTCGTGTTGGAGGATGTACTGTCTATAAGATAGGCTTGGGGGGCTATCATTAGGAGATGTGGCTGTGTGAATTACGTACATCTCCTGATGCAGTATCTCAACCATTAGTGGAAATACAGGGAGAAGAACCTCTTATGTAGCCAGATTCAGTCTCTGATCTACAAATAGCTTTCATGGAACAACAGCAACAACAACAACAACAACAACAGAGAAATTAAAGGATTAACAGATTTTTTCTGGAAATAGATACAGCAGTTTGGTGACACTTGGGGGCAAGATAGCAGCTGGATAGCGATAACATCATGCAGGAGCACAGCTCCTGGACTAAGAACAACCCACCACTGTTGCGCTGTAGTGACTTTGTACAGAAATGGCCTCAGACTGTTGTTTTGAGGAAAAGAGAATGGAGAATTCAAAAGACAACTTGCTTGTGGTTTAAGAGAGTAAGGCAAGAATCCATTGTGATGGAAGCAAATTATTTTTCTATCTTGGAGCAGAGCATGAGAAAATTTCATATTAAAAAAAATCTTCTTGTTGCATAAAACAAACACCTTTAGATAAATTTCAATGCATTCCTTTTCTAAGGATTTTTATTTAAAATGAATAACAAACAGCACAACTTAAAAAAAAAAGATCAGACTCAGGATCCCTTAAAAGTGAGAGCATAATTTCCACAATCAAATAATTCCTTAATTCTACAATTTGCCTATTATTAAATAAATGGTGTGTTTCACCAAATGTTTACTCTAGGCCACAGCTGAAGGATATTGAATCTTTGAAAAATCTTACCAAACTGTGTAAACATCTCTTGATTTGCAATGTACAGTCAAATATTTCCTATTCATGAACTAATTCCTTTACCAGATTCCCATAGTAAAACCGTTTATAGCAATTTCTAAATGAACTGAGTAACATCGGCTTTCAATGCAACACTGTTAGCTTGTACCCTTAAGTGGGTGGAGTTTTTTCATATTCCTTTAGGGGGCTTGTGAAAGAACAGCCCCTTTTTAACAAGTGTGTCTTTCTTAATATTTTAACAAGTGCATAGACCTCTTGGGGTAGGCTGTGCACTGACACGACTTCCAGCAAAAGCGTTCAGAAAGCCTTTTAGTCTGGAATCCATCACCTGTGCTGGTTAATGTGGGAGAAAAAGCAGATGAGAACAATTTTATAATGGTCTACACATTCTACCCAGAGCAGAGTATTTTAACATTTAAATGGCATGTTACACTGCTTCATATTGAGACAGACTTTGGGGCAATGATCTAATCCATGTGAATTTAATAGTCAGTGCCTTTCCCCACCCACCTACCTGAGAGCATATTTAACAGGAGTTGCATGCCAGGCATTGAGTCTGGGGCCTTTAGCCTGGAAAGTCCATCTACTATCATTGTATTCTCTGCCTTCCAAAAGTACAGCATGCTCTTGTTCAGGAAATGTGCAAATCGATTCTGCAGCTAAGTTGGTCACTTTCACATGGAGAAAGAAGAAGGAAATGCTTCACTAAACAAGAGGACAGAAAGAAAGCACTGGTGGACATAAAATCTGTATATGTTGATTTATACATCAGCATGTAGGCTTGATCCATTTGCTGTCCAAATAGGCTTGATCCATGTGTTGTCCAAATATTCTTGTTTGGTGGATGACTTCAAAATCCCTACCCTCCTTTCAGTGGCAGCTGGTGGCTTCCATGTCAGTGAGAGTAGGGAATCTAGGAATAGAGGGGTATAGCCTATTTTGCAGAAATAGACCAAATAAGAAAGGAGGAGGAGTAGCCTTATATGTCAAGGATGTTTTCACCTGTGAAGAGATCCATGACTTGAACACCGGAAGCCAGGTTGAGAGCATCTGGGTAAGAATTAAGGGAGCGAGAAACAATAGGGTTATTAAAGGGGGGTTTTACTACAGACCTCCAAGCCAGACTGAGGACCTCGATGGCGCTTTCATAGACCAAATGATTGCACATTCAAAAAGGAGAGATACAGTAATAACGGGAGATTTCAACTACCCGGATATATGTTGGCAGTCAAATTCTGCAAAGGCGGCAAGGTCCAGCAAGTTTCTTGCTTGTCTTGCAGACAATTTCATGGTCCAGAAGGTGGAAGAGGCGACAAGGGGATCAAATATTCTGGATCTGATTCTGACCAACAGGGAAGACCTTGTTAATGACGTAGAACTGGTTGGATCTTTAGGAGAGAGTGACCATGCCCTATTAGAATTTGGCATTCAGTGGGGAGGAGAAGACAAGTGTAGCCAGGCACTTGTCTTAGATTTTAAAAAAGCAGACTTCTGTAAACTGAAGGAGTTGCTGGCTGGAATCCCATGGTCAAGAATAGTCAATGAGAAAGGAGTTCAGGATGCATGGGAGTTCTTTAAAAGGGAGATACTGAAGGCACAGGCTAAAACTGTGCCATTAAGGAGGAAAAACGGAAGGCATCTGAACAAACCGAAATGGTTGACTAAAGAGCTCTCAGCTGAGCTAAGTATTAAGAAAAACATGTACAGGAAATGGAAGAAGGGGGAAATCACCAAAGAAGATTATAAGCAAGTAGCCAGGAGATGTAGGGAGAAGGTCAGAAAGGCTAAAGCACAGAACGAACTTAGGCTGGCCAGAGACATTAAAAACAATAAAAAGGGCTTTTTTAAATACGTCCGCAGCAAAAGGAAAAAGAAGGAGACGATAGGGTCACTGCGCAGGGAAGATGGTGAATTAATAACAGGAGGAAGAGAAAAGGCAGAACTCCTCAACACCTTCTTCGCCTCAGTTTTTTCCCGAAAGGATAAAAACACTCAGCCTGGCGGTTGGGGAGCAGGTGAGGAAGTGGGGGAAATGCAGCACAGAATAGGTAGAGAGGTAGTACAGGAATACCTGGCTACTCTGGATGAATTCAAGTCTCCAGGGCCAGATGAATTGCATCCTAGGATTTTAAAAGAACTAGCAGAGGTCATTGCGGAACCTCTTGCTATAATCTTTGAAAACTCTTGGCGGACAGGAGAAGTTCCGGCAGACTGGAGGAGGGCAAATGTTGTCCCCATCTTCAAGAAGGGAAAAAAGAGGACCCAAATAATTATCGCCCAGTCAGCCTGACATCAGTACCTGGAAAGATCCTGGAGCAGATCATCAAACAGTCAGTTTCTAATCACTTAGAAAACAATGCCGTAATTACGAAAAGTCAACATGGATTTCTCAAAAATAAGTCATGCCAGACTAATCTTATCTCTTTTTATGATAGAGTTACTTGCTTGATAGATGAAGGGAATGCCGTGGACATAGTATATCTTGATTTCAGTAAGGCCTTTGACAAAGTTCCCCATGACATTCTTGCAAAGAAGATAGTAAGATGTGGGCTGGACAGGGCTACTGTCAGGTGGATTTGTAACTGGTTGACTGACCGTACCCAAAGGGTGGTCACCATTGGCAGATTCTCATCCTGGAGAGAAGTGACTAGCGGGGTGCCACAGGGTTCTGTCCTGGGCCCGGTGCTGTTCAATATCTTCATTAATGACTTGGATGAAGGAATAGAGGGCACGCTGATCAAATTTGCAGATGACACCAAATTGGGAGGGGTTGCTAATACGCCTGATGACAGGATCAAAATGCAAAAGGACCTGGACAGATTGGAGAGCTGGGCCAAGGCTAACAAAATGAATTTCAACAGAGAGAAATGTAAGGTCCTACACTTAGGCAGAAAAAATGGTATGCAGAAATATAGGATGGGGGACACGTGGCTGGATAGCAGTATGTGTGAAAGGGATCTAGGAGTCTTAATAGACTACAAGCTGAACATGAGTCAGCAGTAAGATGCGGCAGCCAAGAAAGCCAATGCAATTCTTGGTTACATCAATAGGAGTATGGTGTCTAGATCGAGGGAGGTATTGGTACCACTTTATTCTGCATTGGTTAGACCTCATCTTGAATACTGCATCCAGTTCTGGGCACCCCAATTCAAGAAGGATATGGATAAGCTGAAGCAGGTCCAGAGGAGGGCAACCAAAATGGTGAGGGGCCTGGAAGTCATGCCCTATGAGGACAGACTTAGAGAGCTGGGTTTGTTTAGTCTGCAGGAGAGAAGGTTGAGAGGGGACATGATAGCCATGTTTAAATATTTGAAGGGATGTCATGTCGAGGAGGGAGTGGGCTTGTTTTCTCCTGCTCTTGAGACCAGGACAAGGAGCAATGGATACAAGCTGCAGGAGGGGAGATTCCACCTGAACCTCAGGAAGAATTTCCTGATGGTCAGGGCTGTCCAGCAGTGTAACGTGCTGCCACGGAGTGTGGTGGAGTCTCCTTCGTTGGAGGTTTTTAAGCGGAGGCTGGATGGCCACTTGTCGGGAGTTCTTTGAGGGTTTTCCTGCATGGCAGGGGGTTGGACTGGATGGCCCTTGTGGTCTCTTCCAACTCTACATTTCTATGATTCTATGATTCTATCTATTTTGCCTTATACATAACTTCCAGTGTTACGTATCTTCCACAGATGAAAACTCTGACACATGTGACCAAGCAACAACAGAATGTGGTCAAGACAGCAAAAGGTATTAATGAGAAGCAACACAAGGACTAGTGGAGGCTGCAGCAAGGGCCCACTAGGAAAGGTAAGATTCCATCCCCTCTTCTCCTCTGCCCACTGCTGAATTAACTGAGTACAAACTACTTTTCAACTTTGAAAAGCAGCCACTGAGTAAAGAGAGGATGAAGGGGGAAAGTTGGAGGAAGAGATTAAAACTGGAACATTTTAAAAGTGGTGAAAAAGTAGCAGGAGAGAGGATTAAAAGGCACTGTCCCTGCTAAATCAGGAATGTAGACTGGGTATGCTTTCAGTTTAAACATTCAATGAGCTCTCCAAGGTGCTGATCCTATTTTGAGGTTACAGGTCAGCACCTTGGAGAGCTCCTCTAAAATTCAGAGTGAAACCCAGAGCACAGCCACCACTCAACTGACATAGAATACACCAGCCAGCCTTGCCTATGATAAAATGCATGCTTGCAGTGGATGAAGAGTTAATATTTTCAGGTGGGACTACCTGCCTGCCAGACATAGTCTGGAAAGAGGGATTCTCTGCTGACAGCGGCTGTAGTAACTGTTAAAGTGCCTAATTGTCCTTGGAAGTGCTAGACCTCAACTAGGATTTTACAGTAATATAAAAAGCTAATTCACAAGAAGCTACGACTGTTCTCAGTGGAAACCAAAGAACTCCACTGAATTCTTCTTGCAGCAAGATATTGTTATTTCTCTTTAAAGATAAAGGTAAGTTTAAAGATCTGCCTGCCTGGAGGTTGGACTAGATAGCCCTTGAGATCTTTTCCAATTTCTGTTACTCTTATTACTCTGTGACTCTACATTTTTTACAAGATGGCTTCTTATTTAACCCTTAAACACAGCTACCAAAACTCATTCCCCAATTCAGCTGTGAGTCATCAAATTAATAATTGAGGGATCTGTACAAATGTTGAGAACACCCCTAAAGGAGGTTCAGGGAAAGGATTAGAATAAGTGGAGTAAGAAGAAGGAAAAGTAGCTTTTTAACTAATGTTCCCCCTTGTAAATTAATTTGAGCAACAATTCAAGTTTTATTTGTTTTCCTAACAAACACACCTGCTGTGTGTAATTTTATTGCTAAATCCTGTACAGTTTGTCCTATTGACACATAAATGAATGTGCATTATAGATTTATCCTCTATTTTTTTAAAGAACCCCTTATAAATATTTTCTTGCTTAAGTCCATATGTACTTCCCACAGCTAGTGGATTTTTAGACCTCCCTTCATTTTTCTACATACTTTCCATGACTGAAATATGGTTGTTTTTCTTTTTTGAAGACACTTACATCTGCAGCAGTTTCACAGCCTCTTTTGCCTGATGTTTTTCAAATGTTCAAACAAGAACCTGCCAACCTTCAAGACCACAGTAATCGCAGGTGAACTTCATACTTTGAAAGCCAGAAGGGAAAATCATTTTATGGCAATGATGAAGGAAATAAAGACCATCAGCACCCGTTGCAAAGAAAATAAATATGGCATCCTGCAAACCACCTGGAAAGTAAGGAGGGGAGACAGCTTAACCTTTCACTTTGAGAGAGCGTTTTCCTCATGGTTCCTGTGAAACCATATGTACATGGAAGAAAATGTCCTGTGTCAATTGAAAATCCATGTGGGTTTTTGTAGGCTACTGATTTCCTAAGGCAGTGTAGAAGCTACAGATCAGCAACTCTGTGGATAGAACTTCAGCTCTGTCATGAGCCCACTAGGTAGCCCTGGGCAAGCAGCCCTCTGTACATCTCCAGGCCAAATTATCTGTCATTTTAAAGATGTAGGTGAGAATTCATGACTGCAGTTATGAATGTGTAATCTACAGATACGTATTTGCAATGGATTCATATTCAGGATCCCTACCTCTTTATTAGTGAAGGGAATACATAGAGATCATAAAACTCCTCCAATCCTAATTTACTGGGCACCAGTCACTGAAAGCAATGCGCTTCTGTTCTCTTGTTGATAAGAACACAGCAACCTGAAGTTTCTACCACCCCTGTGAACAACCTCTGGTGGGACAGGAATTCTGTCTCTAACTGTCACTCTGGAAATCACTTGAAGGAAGGCAGTGGAAACAACAGTCTTCTGTGTCAAGAGGAGAACAGGCCCCAGTAGCTTGTAGCAGCTAATCAGTGAATCAGGATTGGGCATATCATGCTAGGAGAATCACTGTAACTGTGTAGAGGAGGAGTGACACTGAATGAGGTGAAAGCCCCATAAATCTTCACACTGAGGTCCTAATTTGAATATGAAATCAAAATACAACTGACATTGTTAACTACCATCAAGTCAGCTTCAACTTCTGACAGCCCTACAAACAAGAAACCTCCAAGTTACCTTGTTATTAACAGCCCTGCTCAGGTCTGACAAACTCAAGGCTGTGGCTTCACTGATTGTGTCAATCCACCTGCAATGTGGTCTTCCTTTTTTCCTACTGCCTTCTACCCTGCCAAGCATTATTGTACTTTCTAGTGAATCATTTCTTCTCATGATACAAACTCAGCTTAACCACGTTTGCTTTTAGGAAGAGTTCAGGCTCGGTTTGCTCCATGACCCATTTATTTGTTCATGGTATCCACAGACCTCTACTCTAGCACCACATTTCAAATGGGATGATTCTGTTCCTATCAGGTTTTTCAGTGTCCAGCTTTCACAAACACACATAGGATTGAGAAATACATTAGCATGGGCAATCCTGAGTTTAGTATTCAGTGATCTTTACAGTTGAGGATCTTGTCTTATTCTTTCATAGTTGCCCTTCCAAGTCATAATCTTCTGATTTCTTCACTGCTGTCTCCATTTTGGTCAATGACTGAGCCAAGATATAGGAAATCTTTGACTGTGTCAATGTCTTCATTGTCTAAATTAAAGTTATATGAATTGTTATTTTTTGCTTTCTTAATGTTCAGCTGTAAACCTGCCTTTGCGCTTCCTTGACTTTCTTCAGTAGACTTTCCAAGTATTTGTTATTTTCTACTAGTAGTATAGTGACATCTGCATATATTAAATTGTTGATGTTCCTTTCTCCGGTGTTTACATCTCCTGTAATCCAGCTTTGTGTATGATGCATTCAACATACAAGTTAAACTGATAGAGTAATCAAATGCAGCCTTGCCTTACTTTTTGCCAATTGAAAACCACTCTCTTTCTCCATATTCTGTCCTAACCATGGCCTTTTGCCATACAGGTTACACATCAGAACAATTAAGTATTGTGGCACACCCACTTTTTTAAGAGCAATCTAGTTTTTCATGATCTACACAGTCAAAGGCTTTGTTATAATTTAGAATGCCCAGGCTAATTTTCTTCTAACAGTCTTTAGTTAGCTCCATTATCCTACATATGTTTGCAATATGATCCTGCATGTCTCTTCCTCTTCTGAATTCAGGTTGAATGTCTGACTCCTGCTGGTCATATAGCATATTCAGTTTAAATTTGATTTGTCAGATCTCATGGAAGAGGTCTCTTGTTTTACCTTTTTTGTTCTTGTCTTCTATTTCTCTGCATTGATTGTTACAGTTGTTCTTTTTGCCCCTATACACAGTTGCAATAAGGATTCTGATCCTATTTCTATTACCTTTTGTTTTAGCTTCTCACCTGTCCTTAACTGCTTGAAGAGCTTCATCAGTCATGCAGGGGAACTTTTCTTTCTTTTTTGACTGCAAATAGTGTCTTTTTGTATTTTTTTTCCCAGACAGTGTCCCTGGCTTCAGTTCAGAGTTCTTCTGGTTCCTGATCAGTTAGGCTTAATAGTGCAAATCTGTTTTTTACATTATCTTTAAATTTTACAGAGATGTTCTTTGGATTGCATTTTGGCACAATGATTGATTTAATGTCCTTCTTTAGCTTTATTACGCTTTTTGATATTAGCAGTTCATGATCTGTGTCACAATTTGCTCCTGGTCTTGTTTTCAAAGAGAAGTGGAACTTCTCCATCTTCTGCTTCCAATTATGTAGTCTGATATTGGCCATCAGGCAAGAAGACATGCAGTCTTCTCTTCAGTTGCCTGAAGAACATGTTTGTGATGAACAAACTGTTGGTTTCACAAAATTCAATCAGTTGCTCTCCTGCTTCATTTCCTGATCCTAGCCCAGATTCTCCTACACTGTTTGGATTTATTCGACTGCCTATGCATTCTAAACTCCTTTGATTACATTTTGGTGAGTGATCGACTGCCTTCTGGACTGCTGCATAGAATTTTTCAATTTCTTCTTCTGCCTCTGTAGTGGGAGCATAAACTTCTATTATGGGTTAATTGATGGGCTTCCCCTGATATGATTCAGTGGACTTTGCATTATATCCCATGTCTGTTTTTGCTACATCTATTCTCACTATTAATGCCGTCCATTTTCTTCTTAGATTTTCATTTTCTGAGTAAAACATTATATTTATCTGACTCAAAATGTCCATTCCTGTCCACTTTAATTTACTCACCTGAAGTATTGCAATGTTTATACATTCCAGTTCTTGTTTTACAACGTCTAGCTTCCCTTGATTCATGTTTCTCACATTACATGTTGTTATGGCCCTGTGCATCCCCCAAGATTGATATGGTTTAATTGACAAATATTATTTAATTGACACTACATTAATTGGCATTTATATAAAATGGAACCTGAGGTGGCTGGAAGGTCAAGCTGGCAAGAGGATAATTATTGACTTTAAATGTGAGATTGCAAGGCAGATCAGCCTACACTCTCTCTAGACACAACTGAAGTCATTGTAAGGCAGATTACAAGGCATCCCTTATGCTGAAGGTGGACATCTCTGTGCAGAAAAGGGAAGTTCTCAGAAAACTGTGATTGTTTTAACCCTGTTCCCTCACACCTGGTTGTTTCCCTGCTTTGTCTCCCCAACCTCTCTACAATATAGAGCTATTATGACAGCCATTATCCCTTTGTCAATTAGCCACTAAGACCATTAACTCTGTCTGTCTCTCTCTCTCTTTCTCTCTCTCTTTCACACACACACACTATTGCTGCTGCCCAATAGTGGATTAGCCCATTTAGTCTAGCTCCTCAGTCAAAGCCTGTCTGATGTGGAAGAGCCTATCAGCAGCAGGGGTACCAGCAGCATAGCCTCTCCCAAAGGACATCATAGTCCTACTACCATGGAAAGCTAGTGCCATAGTGAGAAAATGCAGTTGCTAGAATACAATTTCTCCCTCTCCCATTCTTTCATTTACAATTTGTTGTTATCTGCCATCAAACCAGCTTCACCCTATAATATTAATGAAAGAACTCCAATGCCTTGCAGATTTCGGTAAGTTATACAACTTGATGGTGCACCCTGAATACTTTGAAGTGCAGATATTAAATAATATTTTTCATAGATCATTCCTACAAATGTTTTTTTTCCACAGCCCAAGGTCCTAGAGCTGGAGTGTAATGGACCAGACCAGACCAGACCAGACCAGAATAGAATAGAATAGAATAGAACAGAACAGAACAGAACAGAACAGAAGGGAGTTTATATCTTTTGCTGAATTATACCGATCCTGTGGTGGATTATTCCAAATTAATTCGATACTTTCCTGTAATAAACACAGCTTCGTTTGCTTATGTTATGCACTTGTTTTCCAACATGTGGATTTCCTATAAATTCCAGGAAGGCTATACCAATTTTTTTTAAAAAAATCCAATATGATTTTCTACAGTTCTGCATGGAGTCCTGGCTCAACACACAGCAGTATTAGAAGTTTCTACTGTAAAAAAATTATATATGGGGAGGAGTGGAAGAGAATTCATTCCTATGGTTTTAAACAGGACTTGAATACCATGTGTCCCAGTAACCACATGCTGAATGGCTGCAAAAGGAATCCACTGGTAATTGCAAAAAAATAAAAATAAAAATAAAAATGAGTATGAATATGTGAGGGAGGAAGAAACCATTGCAAAGCCACTACTTGGCTTCTGGACTAGATTTAGTTTGGTGTTATGACAGTTTTGATAGGTTTAGGTTTTCGAAAGAATCAGAATATGAATGTCTGATAAATGATAGGTTGCAATAAGATCACATTCTTTCTTTTGTTGTTGTTTACTAGGAGTGGAAGGTTCCTTTATGGAAAAGAAATGAGTGGCATTTGTCAGAAATAGAGAGTGGGTTCTTATGTGAGATATTTATGGTTGATTTAGTCTGGCTTCTCATTGGCCTTCAACGTTTAAGGAGGACCATTAATGCAATTAATTGGTAAGAGTCTACTGACAAGAAATCTGCACAGTCAAGCCATATATGATTTTTGCTTTAAAAAAACCATATTTTTTCAGGTGAAGCCATAAACCAAGGTCCCAATTAAGCTCATTTTTTCCGGAGATTTTGTATGCATTGCTCTATGATGGAGAGTTGCATGGAAATACACTTTATGATATAAGAAAGTAAATGAATGAATCAAGTGAAGCATTCCATTCAGGACTCAGCTATAATCTTCACCTAAAGACCATGGTAAATGGGGCACAATAAATGTCTACTAGGAGCCCCAGACTAGTTCAACCTTAGTGGGAACTAAAGAATTGCTGAAACAAAGCCATGATAGATCAAATGGAGCTGGATCTAAATTAGAAGTAGATTCATTTCCATTAATGGAACCTAAATCTGTTTTAAGTAATTTTGATATCAGTGGGTTTTTATGGGTGTGACTACATGAACCTGATCTAACCATTATTTTATAATGCCAATATTTGTGTGTGTATGTGCGTGCGTGCATGTATTTATGTAGCCTTGCTTTACCACTATTCACAAGATGTGAAAAGCTCCTTGCTAAAGCCATTTCTGCTGCAGAGTCTTTCCAGAGTCCCCTAGGACCTCCCTCATCATGCATGAAAAACAGAGGATAGTGCCTGTACAAAGCCCAAAGGACACAATTCTTGACACATACTGCAAAACCTGCTTTGTCACCAAACTACTTTTACCAAAACTAGAAGTGACCATCTGATAACTTCTGGTTTTGCTGGAAAATGGAAGTCATCTTGTGAGGATGGTAAAGGGAATGAGCAGCCTATGGCTTCCTTTCAGAAAGGCTTTCCAGGTTATAAGATTTTTAGCAAAGGCTTCTCTTGTCCCACAGCCACCAAACAACAGTGGCAGGTGACTCCTATACCAGTGGGGCAGTTAGTGTGTTGTGGGTATTAGCTTTAAAGGAGCTGCCCAAGGTACTGAACCTGTTTTGGTGGTGGGCTTCAGCACCTTGAATAGCTCCTTTTAAATTCAAGTTGAATCCAAGAGCAGACTGATTGACTTAGTACCATGAATATCATCAATTGCCACTGCTATCAGAGGTATGTTTGGGAGGAACTCAAGGGGAGATTGCCTTGGTGATGACTCTCAGGCTTTCCAACTCCCTAGAAGGACAGGCTTTCTCCATCTTTTGGCAGGCAGGCAAAAATATTTTTATTCAGATGGAATTTTGGCACCCAAGTTAATTTTCTGTTGAAGTACATTTTAATTTGATGGGTGCTGTTATAGGAAAAATGTTTTTCTTTGTGTGTTCATGGAATGCACTTTTTTTGTGATAATGTTTGATCTTTCAAAATTATAGCTTTTTAAAATTTATATGTATTTACTATAATGGCTAGTTGCCTTGAGCCTCATTATTAGTAGGAAATCAGGGTAAAAATAAAATGAAATAAAATGAAATATCTCATATTCTGATTTATTTCTCATTCCAAAACACAGAGATTCTCAGCTGTCTCTTTACCATTAGTGCCTATTGATGAAAAATCAGCTGATGTTCTGGACTATTAACTTGCCATCTGCTTAACTAAGGTATAGTTGGCTTGTCATTATGGCCCACAAACCAGATAAACAAGCTGGCTGGTCATAATGTCATAGGGGCAAAAGGATCATTCAAATTACAAGATGGAACTTTGCTTGATGGCAGGTGACCAAAACCTATCTCTTGCACATACACCTGGTAAGGAATTGTTGGAATCCAGTCAAGAGAGAAATAGAAAAAAATCAAAAATCCTCTTTTAAAGAATATATTAGAAATATGGAAGAAAAACAATGAAAAACTAATGCTGGCTATCTCACCATTAACTCCAGTAGTGATGATGGAAAAATTCCCAATAAATTTGAGGGATGAATTAGAGAAAGAATTAAAAAAGCAAGGAATATATAAGTTAAAAGAATGGATTACTATAATGATGGATAAAGATAGAATAAAGGAGAGATTGCAGGGTACTAAGATGTCATGGTTTAATTACATTCAGCTGGAGCAGTGGACAAGGAATTGGAAAAGTAATAACAAAGATTTTAAAGAATACACTAGATTTGAACAAATGATTAAGCAAAGAGATAGTATGGAAAAAATGAAATATTGAAGGGTACCACAAAAGAAATATATAACATATTGTCAAAAGATGAAGATGGAGATGAATATCTTATAAAAATATGGGAGGAAGAATTAGCACAAAAATAGATTTTCAAGACTGGGGGAAAAATTTTTATCTGTAAGGATGAAAGAGAATTATTATAAATTGGTTTGGAGATGGTACCTAACACCAATAAGGTTAAACCATATAGACAAGAATCATTCAAGGTTATGTTGGAGGGGTTGTCAAGAGATAGGCACATATATCCATATGTGGTGGAATTGTGAAAAGGTACAGAAATTTTGGCAAATGGTGTTTAAAGAGATAGCAGGAACTGATTTACAAATATGTTCAAGTATAGCGTTATTATCTATATTTGATAAGGTGAATTGTACCCATTACAAATTACAAATTTATTAACTGCAGCAAGGCTAATTATATCGAGAAAATGGAAAACTCAAGAAGACTTTCAAATAAAGGATTGGTATAAAGAAGTGTGGAAAATTGCGATCAATGATAACATGTCGAATTAAGGTTAAAAAAGGGATAATGAAAAGGAATGAGTTTGAAGCAATATGGAAAATGTTTGTGGAAAAGGCTTTAACAAAAGAGAGAAGAATTACACCAGAAGAAACCTCCACCAGAAGAATTACAATTTTGGAAAGCAGAGTAAGCTGAAATATAATTGGCTCTGGGAATGGGTTCACATTTAGGGTTAGAGTTTATGGTTAATAACTGGATCATATATAGTATTAGCAATAGGTTAAATATAGTTAAAAAATAGATTTAAGAATGAAGTTATTACAGCAGTAATGAGTATAGGAGAATGAGATTTAGATATATGAAACAAAAATATGTAATCAATATGATACATAATATGTTGAATAAGTATATGATGATAAAGGATCTGGAGAGAAATAGTAATGTGAGCTATTTGTGTTGTAATTTTTCTCTTTTTCACATTTATGCTATTCACATGGTGTTTTTGTTTTATTCTCTTATGTATTGTTCTTTTTTCTTTATAATAATAAAAAAAACTCCTAGTAAAGAACTGTGTTGGATTTCCTAGTAAAACAACCTTTCCACAATTTATCTGAGAAGAAAGGCACTTTGTCTTAAGTACTCATATATCTGCCAGGTTTACAGGGCAGAAATAGAGTGAGCACAACACCGTGTACACATTTTAAAAATTAATATGGTGCAGAAAAAAATCTACAAGCACAATGTGAGAAAGTTCATAATTAGGTAAAACGAATAAATAAGTGTGCATATTAGGAAAATTGCATTTAAAATAGGGTAAAATAAAACCCACAAAGATGCACAGGCATACACAAATCAAGGAACGGATGGGGCATGTGTGAGTCAGAAAAGCACAGTAAATTCAAACTGGTGAGATTTTCATATCCCCAACTAGATCTGGATGAAGTAGTAGTGACATGAGAATGTGCTAACTACATATGAACAGGGGATTTTTTCACATTCATAGCCCTAGTTGGAATTAGTTGACTATTAGTTGACTAATTCCAACTACACAGACTAATTCCAACTAATTCCAACTAGATAGACCTATTTGAACCAATGGTTGAATAGTGAATCAGCACATAGCTCAAGCCCATCGATTCTATACAACTCCTCTAGTTGGGACTTCTTATGTGCCTTCAAGTTGACTCTGACTTATAGAGATCCTACCCTAGGGTTTTCTTGGCAAGATTTATTGAGAGGAGGTTTGTCATTACTTTCCTTTTAAGGCTGAGACACTGTGACTTCTTCAAAGTCATCCAGTGGGTTTCCAGGGCTGAATGGGGATTCAAGCCCCAGTATGCTGGACTCTTACTCCAGCTTTCAAACCACTACACCATGCAAATGACTGTGCTCAGAATTTGCATAAATAGACAATATCACTCAGGTATTGCAGCTAATGGCCAGTCATTGTAGGCATACTTCATTAAGAAACAATGCATGTTGCTTTAGCATTTTTCCAAATGTATGTTATTTGTATGCTGTGTACATTAACCATTAATTCA
Source organism: Iguana delicatissima (assembly GCA_948472985.1). Classification (NCBI taxonomy): domain Eukaryota; kingdom Metazoa; phylum Chordata; class Lepidosauria; order Squamata; family Iguanidae; genus Iguana; species Iguana delicatissima. Next base: position 333,018 of record CAOKZL010000212.1, on the reverse strand, counting down.
TGAAAGGTTTGCAATCGATTTACATTATCTGACATCAGTTGGTTTGTGTATGTTGACTGAGTAATGTATGAAATCTCTGCTGATGCCTGCAGTTGGTGTACATTCTCTACGCCTTCATCTGAATGTGCATAATCACTGGCATTTAAATACTTGGAGCAGCCAATTCACATAAACCCCCAAGCGGATGTCCAGCATATCTAAATAAAACATATATCAAGTGATTTATTTTGATTTCTAATATTTTATTTCTCTATGACCTCATTTAAAAAAAAATAACATTTTGAAAATAAAAATAAATCTACGCTATGAGGATTGTAACCTTAAGAATCCAGAATCACTGAGTAATGGAAACAGATACTTCATGTTTCTTCTTCCAACACAGTTTTCCCTCCCAATCTGGTGCCCTCCAGGAAAACTGAACTACATCTATACTGCCATTGGCCCACTCTCTGGGAATCATAGGAATTGTTGTCCAGAACACTTGGAAGGCACCAGTTCAGGGAAGTCCTGCTGAAAGCAAGAAGGCAAAAGAAGGCCACATAATAAACATGACAGCACACTAACAGAGGGAGGCAGCCACATGAATGAAACCATACAAACAGTGGTGAGCTACAAGTGAAAAATGAGGGGGCACCAGCTGCCTATCAGAACTCAGGTCTGAAGCCTCTACACATCTCTACCAAAAGTCACACTGACACTCAGCACAATGGGGATGTGCACAGTACAATGGACATCTTTGTCTCCAAAAGGATTATTATGGGAATCTAATGTTAAATAGATCTATTACTCTTCATATGGGGGAAAAAACATGTGAAATGGTACTTAGTGAAAGAACTAATGAAAAGTGCTATATACCTCTGTTACAGGTGTGTTCATCAATGTTACAAGTATATTCATCAATTTAACCCTAATTAAACAGGAAAATGATGTTGAAGGGTAAGTGCATCATTGGAAGGAGAAGACAAAAAAGATGTGCTCTGTCCCCGATAGCACTGGTCTGAAACAGTAGGGCAATTCCTCTTTTCTTACACAGACTACTCCTCAGTTTACTTTGCCCCCCCCCCACAACAGCAAATGTGTATTTTCAGTAACGTGTGCTAAGCTGTATGACTGTAAGGTGCCACATGTAAAATGCCTTAGTGCATTTATCCAAGGCAAAAAGGGTCACTTCTGACAGTCTTTATGTATTCTAGCTCTGCGCTGGTTGGCACATTGGTATTTAAAAAAACAAAAAAACAAAACAGGGCTGATGGCAGATGTTAGCATGCCAGCTCTCTGTCTGGCAACTGAGCAGGTGGTAGTAAAGCTCAGGAGAAAAAGAGACAATGGCAGTGAAAGGAAATGGGTCTGTAGCAGTTTGGCAGCCCACACAGAGTGTAGGACACAAGAAGGGTGGCTTGCTCAAGGAACAATGACCATTGCCCTCACCACCTCCAAAATCACCCTACAGCTATCACTATGTTCAGTTAAAATATTTTATATGCACATTTATTCAAACACATACATAATCCACTGATGCTCCTTGTAAGCCAGAATTGCCAGTAGCTTATTGTCTAGGACACTTTCAGTAGCAAACCTAATTATGCTGCCCTGCAAGGTGTAAAAATCTTGCCTGAATCCAAAACAGTGAAATATTTGATATGCTTTCCAAGCAAAAATTTAGAACCAGGTCTTCAGGAGAGAAGTGTAAAAAGTTTACCCTGGCCAAAAAGCAAACAATGAAAACATAAAGCAGATTCTTCCCTTTAGATCTATTTGACAAGAAAAATAAAACACAGAGAAGCTCTTTAATAGAACCGCTAATCTTTTCTGTTAAAATGTATTTTAAACTGATTGCAGTCAGGTGAACTCCTTGGACCAAAGAACAGCAACAAGTTGCCCTCCAAGGGTTAACATGCCATCATTTTTACCAGCTACACTTTTAAAAAATGCATAAATCCTGCCAACTCAGGACTTCAAGTATCATTCAAATAATGCATCAAGTTTCTTTCAGATTAAAGAAAAGACATGGAGGACAAACCTCAGAGACAATGACTGAAAGAAACTCTCAAGTAGATGTCACAGAACAAGACTGCCCTGTGATTGGTTGAATAAGCTGCCTAGGGCTCTTTCCTGCTTGTTGATACAAGCACAAGTTGAACCCCTTCAGCACATCTAGTCTTGTCTTATCATGGTAGTAAGGTTGATGAAAGGTCACACTAAATGAATTAAACATTAGACTATATCTAGTGCTTCCAGCTGCCCTGAACAAAATGAATTTCCCTGGGTATAGTCACACTGGAGAGGCTTTGGATGAATCTGCCTAGGCACCACTTAACTGAACAATTCTTAAAGCACTGATCTTTTGCAAAGAGAACTAAAGGTCTTGTATTTTGCTGGTGGTCTTTATGAGTAAGAAAATGTAAATGTTCACGAAAGGCTCTCTTCTAAATATGGGTGGGAACTGGGATTGGGGATGGGGTTCAAAATTGGTCCTCTCTCTTTGACAAGCATTTTATACACTTGTCAGGATTTTTCTTTGGGTGATCAGGTATCCTTTCTGGTCCCCGACCTCCCTCCAACACACAGTCCTAGCAGTCCTAGCAGCAGGTATTAAGCTTTGTAGGTTTTGGGCTCTAAGTAGTCAAATCTACATCAGCACTAATAGCTATGAGCTCATCTTGTATAAGCACATTTTTTTGTTAAAACTCCACAATCTTGGAAAAAAAATGTTAGCGCTCTTAAACAGCCTGGCTCAGAATAACTCACAATATGACGCATACCACAGGAAATAAAGTGGTATGAGGCACCTACAAAATATTTTTCAAACAAGTCATTGAAGCTGTAAGCCCCATGCCTCAGCTTTTAGGAAGTCACTTATTAAGAATCAACACCAGCCGTGCCAAGCTAAGCTCTTGCTCTTGGTGATTTTCCAATTGAACATTCAGGGCCCCATCTCAGCCTTGTTTTCAGGGAAGTACATGCCTGGAATGTTAGCAAGCTATTTGCTAGAGAGAAGGAGAGGGAGAGGGAGGGAGGGAGGGAGGGAGGACGGAGAGGTGGGGGCAGAATGCCTACAACAAGCCCAATGTTGATCGCATTAATGCATTTGAGTGGGTATAGAGTGCAAATGATTGAAAGTACTTCCAGATCTTGGTTGCTGAGGGACAAAGCAGACTCTGTTCTCTGATCTGATGGTCATATTTTTCAGGGGAGGATGTGGTGCAGGAGAGGGAACACTGCCAACCCCTGTCTAATGGTTCCAAACAGAGCCTGGGCCTAGCTCTTTGGCCGTTGATGAGTGGGAAATGAAACACAGATGGGTCAGATGGGTGAGGAGAGGGGGGATTACAGGTCAGGCCAAAGAGTTGGAATAAATTAAGCGCTTATGAGGTACAGAATGGAACATTGTGAAACTGAAATGGACAAGGGAAAGGAGAAAATACATTTTAATGCTGTTAGACAAGGGAGGGATACAGACATAACTCTTCTCTTTCCAGACCACCAAAAACTCACAATATCTCTGCTGAAATGGCTACATGCTTGTCCTATGAATTGGTTGCTACAATGTGGGCATCTGGAGGCATGCAGCATTCCGTAGTACTCGAGGGAGAAGTGGGGGGTAATTTATTCAGGAAACACTTTAGAGGTATTATTTATTGAGAGTAAGGCTGGAATGAGACATTACAGGAGCAACAGGGCTGTAGCCAAATGCAGACACTTCCCATTTCCCTCTCCTTCTTCCCCTCCTCCTTCTTTGCTCTGTCTCTGGATAATACGTAGGAAGAAAATATGATGTCACTGCTTTTCAGTTGGAGTATACTGCATCCAGCATGAAATAGGTGCTTCAGGAGATACATGTAGATCCCTCGAGGTAACATGCAACTGCCCAGACCTCTATGCATTCTCTCTCTGTTGCAGTTGTTCACCTGGCTTTTTTCCCCCCGAGTTTCATTACACCAGTTCATATACAACTGACAATATAAGGGAGCTTGGACAACATATCCAGCCTTTCATAAAAGGTATTCCCTGTTTTATAAGGTTGTCTTCTGGTCTGGTGTTTTTTTGTTTTGTTTTTTTCCTGCTGAGGGTGGTTTCTGATGGAGCTAGTTCTCAAGCAATTAAAGAATGGCCAGTGAGGTACCTTTTCCCACAACTTCCCATTTTGTAATTTCTGTGATGGTTTCTGTTATGCCATTGCTGAATCCACTCCAGATTTTAGTCTGAACTTTAAAGGAGCTATCAAAGGTGCTGAACATATTGAACAAAGGTGCTGGAGACAGGCTGCTGGGCCACATTGCCAAAATATCTTCAGAACCTTGGATAGTTCCTTTAAAGGTTGGCCTAAATTAACAAAGGGTGGATTCACTGTCTCACTGGCCCTATAGCTATGAGCTGCCATTGGTTCTCAGGATCTGTATGTCCAAAATCTGAGCCACAAAAAAATTCCAGTACATAAACTTCTTTTCTCCTGAGGGTAGCTGAACACAGGATGAAACCCAGTTTCCCCCTCTGAGTTTAACCTTCGGTGCCTATATTTGCTTTCCTAATATAGTCTGTTGGAGTACTGCTGAAAAGTGAAGCTGTCATAATAGCATAAACATCATTCTGTGAACTGATTCCATTATCAGATATATGTGTCACAGTGTGTTTCCCCCATGGCATGAGATACAAGATCTGTCTGGTTACCAGGAACCATTTTTTCATGTTTTTAAATACAGACATTATTTTAAAAGTCAATGGCTGTACAAAGAAAGTATTTTTTTAATTTTTTTAAAAAAAACAATAATAATAAAGTCAGCACAGTACTAATACTTTTGTGGGAATTTGATGAAGTTGATCTAGCTGGCTGTGAGGTGTTTTGTCCTTTGGAATAAAAAGAATGCCCATGGGATGCTGTTATATCTTGGCAGGAATTTGTAGTCACTTTTGATTTTCAGTTCAACCATTGGCCACATGCCACAACCACACGCTTGTTCAAATGGTGTTAAGGCCCACCGCAGCCATCCCACACTGCCATGTCTGATACCCACTGCTATCCATTGGACCACAATGCCTTTCATTTCTGCTTGGACCTCTCCAGGCAGCTTATATACTAATAAACTTGAAGTGATATGGTTGTGCAAAGAGTGGAATTAGAAAATGTATGCAATGTGGTTTGGCTCTTCCCCATCAGACTATCTCATTTACAGACCTCACTTTCTCACAGTCAACTGCTTTAGAAGGACACATTGCCTATGCCAGAGGTCCAAAGTGATTGTTTGCAGAGGGCTGTTGAAATTAGGGGGTAAGCCACGTGTTGCCTTAGAGTTTCAAGTCTCTCTCACTCTCCTCCCTTCCAAAAGTAAGTCCCATTGACTTCTGCCTTAACATGAGGGAGACTAGGCAGTTGAATGGCTAAGAAAAACATCACTTGGAAAAGTGCAGAAGCTGTCTGATAACTGACTTCCTATCCACACTGTAATAGTGTAGCATGGTTCATTCAGTTCACCATTTCACAAAAAGACTGAATCAGCACTGAGGCATTTTGATTTTAGTTTTTTTGTTTGTTTGTTTGTTTTGTATTGCAAGCATTCTTGACTCCACAAGCCTCCTATCAATAAAGTTCTTGCTGGTGAAGGACAGCCTTTCCTCTATGGCCTTTCATCTTAATTATAGATTTTACACTTATTTGTCAGGGGGGTGCGGGTAAAATTATTTCATTTAGGAATATGTAAAGAATCAGCTCCTTAAGGATCTGGAACCCTACTTATCCAGCATGGAAAAATCATTGATGGGAAAAACAACAATCTAACCTTGTGTTTTCTCTATCTGCTCATCTCTTTTTCCTTCTCTTTGTAAGTACAGCCAGCAGCTCTCTCCCAGGGTCTACAATTTATTAATTTATCACATCAAATTGATATCTCCACATGGCTAATATTAGAAATCATTCCATGTGTCTGACAGGGTCACTGAAAGTGCACGCAGGCAGGAAGTTAAAACTTTGGTCAAGCCAAAGGTGATTCAGACTAAATCTGTCACGTGGGCCAGGGATTCCTGGAAGACATTCTGGCCATCAAACATACAAAAGGGCCCTTTTGCACTGATATGGCAGCTCAATAGAATCACAATCAGCCTGCTGAATGTAGGAAATTTCACTCTACCTGGGCCTTTTGTCTCATTTGGGCAGTATCATTCACAAAGGACTGAGAAAACATTCAGCCGGAGATGTTGGTCATTGAAGGTCTTTGATCTAGCCTCCTGTACTATTGTTCTCCCAGGGAGAGAACTAGCCCTCCAGGTATATTTTTTCTATAAAAACCCCATGTTTTTATCTGTTCGGGGGTTCATTCACATTTTCCTCCTGAATCCCTGTCAGTTTGTCTTGCCTCACCCCCCCTTCCCCCATTTTTGAGTTTCATCGCTTTGAATCTCCAGTTTTTCAACATTGGCTCCCTTGGGCATTAAATCAAGGTAAAGTATTGCCTCTGAACACCCCAAACAAAATCCCTATCAATTTTCCTTACTTTCTTTTTCTTTAGCTCTTGAATGAATGTGTGAGGGTGTTTGTTGTTGTTTGCTTTAATTACTGAGGGTTTAATAAAATCTTTAAACTGAACAATCTGCCTAGTTCTTGGCGTGGTCTGACTCTGTAAAATCTGGGTTACAAGGTCCTGCAAAGTTACCCTGCCTCTCGTATAGCTAAAACAGTGCTCTGAGCTGATTTTCCCCACAATTTTGATAGATTTTGGGAATCCCTTAAGGGAGCCCCCTAGCAAGCAGGGTAACTTCCTCCTCCCTGTTGCCCCATCCACTCTTCTGTATTTTCCCATATTCTGTTTATCTGTTCACCTCCTTTCTTGTTAGGCATTTCAATGGTCTGTATCATGTTGGAACGCTTTAAAGGCTCTGGGAAGGGGACAGAGGCAGAGAAGTCCTTCAGCCTTTCCACACTACACTGTTATAGTGCTGTTATTCCACTTTCAACATCTTATGGACTCCTAGGGTTTGCAGTTTAGGGAGGGGCATTTAGAATTCTCAGCCAGAGAGCTCTTTGGCCTCAGTAAACTGCAAACTCCAGGATTCCACAGGATGTTGAAGGTGGAATAATAGCACTATAACAGTGTGGTGCAGAAAGACCTCTTTATGTATCCAGGGCTTCATCCTTCTCACTTCACAGAGTTGCTGGTCATATATAGTCTAGGCTTTAACAATGTAGCTATGACTACTTTGGTTTTAAAGGCTAGGAAAGAAGATGGCATAGCATCACAGAACATTCTAGGCCAAGAATAAATGCTGTGAGGCAGAGAAGGAGGTATTTCTTCTCCTCCATTCCCCTATCTGTAAATAGTGGGTATCAGAGTCAGTTCAACCATTAGACAGACTGAGACCCTTTCCGCACAAGGGAGATATATGGCTGTGGCATCATTGTGTCTTGAATACATCCGCATGTCAAACCAGTTTGATGTTGTTCTGTTGTAGTTCGTCCTGCACGTGTGTAGCTCTTAAAGCAGTTCACATCATTGTAAAAACAGAAAAACTCCAAAGCAAATCAGCCAAAATGGTTCACAGCATTTTTTCCTATATGTGAAACGGCTACATCGATTCACACCACAGAGGTGGGCATTAAATTGACCAATCAGCGGTGGCAGAGTGGACCAAGGGAGGGGAATAAGAGTTCCAGGGGAATTGACATGTAGAAGCTACAAATGATTTTCTCTGCTTTTCTTCAGTAGAAACTGGAAGACATTGGACGAAAAAACACTGCTTATAAAATACAGTGAAGCACTCCTCAGCTCTAGTGCAGAAATGGCCTGAGACAAGCTCGTCTGGTGGCAGATGTTGGATACAGCAGTAGTGGTTACCTGGCTGTTCCCTTGCCCCTTTCCCATTGAAAAACATAGATGCACATGCCATACCATGGGGGGGGGAGGCTAAACTGCTGTGGGGCATTATATGCGGTGGAGAATACCAATCTCTTGCCAGTGTTGAATCTTACTTCAGTGGAGTAAAGGTAGGCAGACAAAGAAATAATTTCCTATGACAAATTCAAATAATTTTTATAAGGTCAGTAAAGCCAAAACAAGTTGATCTTTTTTCTTGTTGTTTGACTATTCAGGTGTTTTGAAGGAGGATAATTCTAATCCATGTTAAGTGTCTTTAAAACACTGGTTTATGAGACACAATCTGGGCTGGGCAGGACCAATATATTTGGTTGATAACTTTTGCATGGACTTGCCTCTATGAAGGAAGGTGAAATAATATTTCTGGAAAGCAAACTCAAAAAAGGTCTTATTTTCCTGCCATCTATATCTATATCTATATCTATATCTATATCTATTTCTACTATTTATCAGGACTACACACTGCCTCTAATATCAGAGGCTGGCATTCCTCAGAATAACAATTGCTGGGGCATGCAAAGGAAGAAGACGCTATTCTGCTTCCCTAGGCAACTGGTTATTTAATTATTTATTTCCTTGTATTACTAAGCTGCCTTTCTCCCAAAATTGGAACCCAAGGTAGCTGTGAGGAGGAGTTTAGGTAGGCCTGCAGTCTGATCCTGCAGGGTTTTTCTATTGTGCAGCATTGGAAAAAAATAAACTGTTTCAAAGGTGGAGGGAATTATTTTTAACCTTATTGTTCAAGACCCAAAGAATCTGAAGCCAGGATACTTTGAGTGTTGTCACTTTCTACAAATATTAAATTTGCTAACTTTTAGTGAATGTTCAGATAGCCTCTTCAAAGAGCTGAAGATCTCAATAAGAGAACTGTGAATCATCCACATCACTCTTAGCATCCTCCTCATCCTCATCCTCATTATCATCTTAGTATTTCTTAAGAGAGGAGGGGAAAACATTCCCAGCTGTGAGCTCAGATCCCTTTCTGGAGAACATCTGGAAACAGATCTCCAGAGGCTACATCTGGCTCCACTTCCTAGCACTCCATCCTACTGATCTGGTTCTGTTCTGGCCCTCTGTACTTTCAGTTCAAAGAACAGCATGGCCTGTTAAGAAATTGCTGCCATATTGTTCAGCCAGTCACAACGAGCAATATATGGGATCATAATTAGGAACACATTAAGGGAAACAGCTTGGTGGAGATAAGCTATTTGACTGCACACATTTCTTCACAAAGGCATAATGCCAATTCTAGCATTTTTTTAAAAAAAAAAGATTAAATTTTTGTTACCAATCCTTTTGAACCTCTGGCAGAACATATGGTAAAGCATTTTTTTTTAAAAAAAAAAATCAAATGAAAAGCATCCTAGGATAAAAATAACTCTGCACTATCAGACCCCTCAAATTGAAACCATTGTGGGTTTAATTTTTATTTATTTATTTATTTGCCCATTTTCCTACCAGCTTCTTCAATTTATGCATTTTTGAATGACTACTAGTCTGGACAGATAGTCAACTTCTGTACATCTGTGTAACAAATGCCAGAGCACACATGGCATGTAAAACAGATGCTGGTTTTCCAAGCCAGCATCCTGATGGAGAAAACAAAGCAAAGTTTTTTGGGGGGGTTTTGGGATCTGTTTTCCTCATGAGGTGACACAATAAATCACCGGAGGAAACTTCTGATATCGTTGTGCCCTAGCTAATGAAGAAGGTAGCTTAGATGATAATATCAAAGGAATCTACCCAATGTAAAACTGCTAATCTATAACTCAAACTATGGTCCACTTGTATTTTGATAGCAAAAGTGTCTATTCATCCATATTTTGTATTTTCTTTCTTTCTTTCTTTCTTTCTTTCTTTCTTTCTTTCTTTCTTTCTTTCTTTCTTTCTTTCTTTCTTTCTTTCTTAATAAAAGTTGTTCTGCCTGCGTCCCTTGTGCTTAGGAAATGGTATCTGCTGCTGGTTTACTCTGCTTACAGGTAGGGGCAGTCCTACAATTCTTTTTATCAACAGAATTTGGATTATGATCCATCACTACAAGTAGGGACCAATGCGATATCAAAGTGAGGCAGGAAACATTTACTGTTGTATAATAACACAATAGTAATGGGTAGAACATATGTGAGATGCCTTGTTCTCATTCATTGCTGGGAAAACATGTTTTCATTCAGTGTGGTAGTTTTTCCACAGTCAAGCAGGAGAAAATTTAGTCTACTTTTGGATGTGCTACATAAACACAGCAGAACAAAAATATTTGGGCAATAGACCAAGATCTCTTTCAAAGTAAATTATGTGTTCTGAATGCCTCTTTCCATCATAAGGAATTTATTTTCAATTACATTACAGCAGGGGGATTAGAAATTTTCAAGCATTGAAGAGATGCAGAAGAACTAACTTTAAGAAAATGGTTAACAGGATCTGCACACTGGCATTGATGTACTGATTGAGATCTACATAAGAAAATAACTTTTATGAGTAGATATATATGAGATATATATATACCAGCCTGCCAGTATGGTGTAGTGGTTTGAACATTGGAGACCAGGGTTTGTATTCCCACACAGCCATGGAAACTCACTGGGTGGCCTTGGGCAAGTATATTCACTCAGCCTCAGAGGAAGGCAAAAGCAACCTCTCTCTGAACAAATCTTGCCAAGAAAATCACACAATAGGGTCACCTTGGGCTTGCCATAAGTTGGAAATGACTTTAAGGAACACAACAACACGAACATACAAACAATAGACAGATATAGATATAGATATAGATATAGATATAGATAGATACACCCTACATACATACATACAGTTGGCACTCCAACCTTCACAGATGTTAGGGGTGCAGGATCCCTGTGAAAGTGAAAATACTGTGACTATCATAAGTCCCCCAACCATATTTAAAATACACGCACAAATTACCTATAAGGATGGGGCGGCTGGGCCTGGTTGCACATGCATCCCCTCACTTGCTTGCTCACCTGTGTGGCAGGAGAGGGGGTAGGAGATGGGATGGGGGACTGGGAGGAGGGAGAAAGGGAACATCCATTCCACCCCTTTCTCCCTTCCCGCCCACAATGTGACCAAGTAAGGGAGCACATGTATCTTGCTGTTTCCCATTCCCTTGCCCCCACCTTCCCAGCTACATAATCCACAAATAATCAAAACTGTGAATACTTAACCCACAGATGTGGAGGGCCAATTGTACAAGCTATGTGCTATGACTGTGTTGTATGGTGTTCCTATATTATGTTTGCTGGAACAGAATTCTCTCTGCATGGCCCTCCACCAGAGCTTCCAAAGTTTGGGAAAAATCCATTTTATTTATTGGTGGTATTAATAATTTATCTTTATGCATAGAAGGAAGACTGGAATATGGGTCTTAAAATAACACTGTATACTACTTCCTATGATATATTTTTATTTGTAATGTAATGCTTTTTATGTTATTGTATCAGAATTAAATTTTAAAAAAGTGAAGAATACACGACATGCATGATCACATTTCTGTATCTTTACATTTACAGAACCCTGTTATCGGGATGGTCTGGATGGTGATTGGAGAGGGGGGACTAGCCCCTTCCTCCCCCTTGACAAATATATAGCAGAAGCTGCTATTTGCTATAGAAAGGAATCCATCATTTTCACCCATATAGCAGCTTCTTTCCCAGAGCAAACAGCAGTTGCAGATGCACGTTCATAACAGGAAGTTTATAGAACTCATATGAATACATGCATGAAAACTTCAGCTTATGTTAAATCCCCAATCCAATTGCATATTTAAACAGTGCCATAGCTGTTCTGATGAGATCACTGACAAAAGTAATTGCCTGTTCTTCAACCCTCCCTCCAACATAAGACAATTGATTCTAATGCCAAAGCACTTTTGCACATATAGTTCCTCATCTAATAGTGGCCAAAAGTGCAGAACTTGGTTTCAGCAAACATATATACTCAGACAGAGCTTGCAAAATTACTTCCTTGTAGTTGTGGCTGCAAGTTGTACAGCCATTGGGGGGCAGAATTGAGCAAGGTGTCTATCCAGGGAGACAGGATGTGTGTACAGGAGTGGGTGAGGATGAAATGAATTCAGCATCCTCAGAGATGAGCAGCTTCCATAGCAAATACTGCCTGGATGTTTGTTGGCTTCAGTGTTCATCCATGGTACCCTCATTCTTCTTGAAGACTTGGGTTGTATATTTGATGAAGCCTCTCTTAGCATCACAGAGCTGGAAGAGACCTTAACAGGTCTGATGGTGGGGAAGCTTTGATCTGCCTGATGTTTTGAGCTTCAACTGCCATCCACTCAGCATGGTCCATAGGAAGGGAATGTGGGTACAGAAGCACAAAAGATTTAGAGGGCCAAAGGATCTACCTCACTTCAGGCTCAGCAGTCCAAGAAATCAGGGGTTGACATGGGTCAGGGTTCTACAGCATCCCCAACCCCTTAGTATTCAGTTCTTTATATTATAGTTGGGGGAGGGAGGAACAATATTCTTAAAGCTGCTATCCACTTGTTTTCTAGAAAAAATGTTCTAGGAAAGAAGGAGCTAAATTTGTGAGTGACACAAGTGGAACCATAGCGGTGAAGTGTTAAAACTCTGTAGTGTGAAAGTATTACCCCAAAACGAGGGTGACTCAGGGGTCCCCCTGTGGTGCCAGTGCTTCTGTTAAAAGGTGGGGAATATTAGCCCAAAGAGGAGGCCTGTGAGAGCGGGGAACCTTATGAGATCTTTTACACCTGTGTCTGCAAGCGCTAGTAGAGGGAAGAACAAGCTGGAGATCTAAAACTAAGCTTATTTGTTTCATTGAGGGAATTGCAATCACACACACACACACACAATCCAAGCAGTCACATGATCCCACAAAGCTAACTGAAGGAAAACGGAGGAAAGTTTTGTATTAGTGAGATTTTCAGACTAAAATGGGTAATATTTACCAATCCAGCAGAGGAGCAAAGAAGCAATGTGGCAGAGTCTAAGGACAGCATTTTAAAAGCCTATAATTAAGGAAAATAGGAACACAGTTATAGGACAATTTTTAAACTAATATAATTTATAATTACAATACAACAGTATTTCAAATGATGAATATACAAGAACTAATATATATATAATTACTAATCAACCTATACAAACACAAATATTAAGAGTCTAAAGACAGTACACAAACAGGAATCAGAGAGGTAGAGTGGCAACCAGCAGCCAGTGTACTGTGAGTTGACTGGCCAAAAACTGGGGTTTATACACTCTTTTTCTGCCTGCAGGGCAAAAGTGCTAATAGCTCTCTGGCAGAGTAAACAATGGAGTCCAGAGAATGGACAATGGAGTTCTGAATGAGCTAATGTTCTTAGCATTAGGTGACAAAAGGACTAATGGTAGCCTTGATAGCTCTTTAATTGTTGGACAGGTGTGGGGACAAAAGGGAGGTTTGCTAGGTCAGAGGTAGAGGAGCTAAGGAGCTGCCCTGTGGGAACAACTTGCATGCTATTGTCTCTTGGAGGATGAGTCATCAGAGGCTAACTGCTGGGTTTTCCTGGTGATTTCCTGACTTGACTATACCTTGAGGTCTTTTCTGATCTGATTTTGCAATGCAGCTTTTCCTATGCAGCCATAGGAAGGTATAATTTATATTTATGCCAATTAATATTTGTCAATTAAACCATATCAAAACATAGGGATGTACAGCTTACTAACAAAAAGGCCTCTGGTTTCCCTCTGCTTAATCCAGGAGAAAAAGATTTCTATGCCTGACCATAATGGAGCAAGTGGGCCAGCCACCAAAAAAAAAAAAAAATGGAGTCCAATAGAGAACTGTAGAATTACCTGTTTAAAAGAGACCCCCTGAAAGTTATCAAGTTTAACCCACAGCTTAAAGCCTCTGTGACACACTGCCATCCAGTTGCAACTTCTGTTCAGAAAGCTCCAATGAGGGAAAGTCCATCATCTTCAAAATCATCCTCTTCTACTGAAATTGTTGTGACTGCTGCTATCAGAGGGACTAAACCGTATGACAGATCTTGCCTGGCACCTTTCCTCTAGCAGAAAAAGAACCACTATGGCCTCTAATGTCTGATGTTTGAACAACAATGTTGTAGGCAGTGGCGGAGCTTGGAGTGTGCAGGGCGGCGGGGGTGCTACGGTATGTGGGGCTTAACTGTGGTGTGTGGGGGCCTGGCCTTGGTGCATAGGATGTGGCCAAGGCATGTAGGGGTGTGGCTACAAGCCAGGACGCCCCAAAAACATTGCTGCCCAGGACAAAGCGCCCCCCCATTCCCCCGTTCCTACACAACTGGTTGTAGGGGAAAGAGGCCTTCCAAAGCCACAGTGGGATGTCCTATGGTAATAAGCAATGGATCTAAAGCCCTTCTGATTCCCAGAAAGAGTCCCAAACCAGCAGTAGGTCTACATTACCATCTACATTGGCCTTGGACCAGCTATAGATTGAATTCCCCACCTTGAAAACAAGGGATGTTAATGATGATGATGATGATGATGATGATGATGATGATGATGATGATGTAGTAAAAGCACCAACCACCCTACATTTGAGCCCTGCAGTGAGTCCAGCAAGGCTCTGGATAGGATTGTTCTACCAGGCAGAATTGTTCTATTCCATCAAAATTATTAAATAGAATATTCTAGGCAAGCCTTTTTTCCCCCCTCTGAATAATCTGGCCTCATCACAAGATTATAGTTTGTGTGTGTGTTCTATGATATTTGTAATGTGTGGAGCTTCCGAGAATTGTTTTTCTCCCCATTCTCTCCAGTAATTAGAACAGTTTTATGGGAATAATATAGAGCAGTAGGGGATGCATGTTTGAGATTAATAAAAGAGTCAATGTTTTCATTGATGGTACTATTACTTCATTTTTAAGGCTCAGACATGTTAATTAAAATTTACTGTAAAGGCAGTTCCTTTTTAAACAAAGTTATTTTGTGTTTTAGTAACTTTTGCAAGCTGTTAGGCACTTGCTTACTTTGATCAGTTGTGAAATAAGGCCTGGTGAAAGTTAATAAAAATGAATAATTGTGTTAAAAAATGATGAACCAATTGGTGGCTAAAACTGGGTGGTAATAACAAGCAGTAATGTCATATTCATTCCAAGTACTTTTTGTAAGATGTCTTAGTATTCTTTTCCAAGTGGATGGAAACATTTTGATCTCCAGATGTTTGGGTTTACGATACTCAGACATCCTAACCAGCAGAAGGTTTATGGGAAGTGCTCTCCAAAATCATCTGCAGGGTAACAGTTGCTCAGTCTTGGTTTAAAAAGGTTATCCATGTTTATGGAATCACTATAGTGTAATGGTGAAAGAAATATGACAAGATGGAGACTAGTGAATCTTCTTTAGTCCCATAGATATCAATGGGGCCTAAGTGATCAAAGAGAGACCATGTGATATAGTTGTTTGAGAGCTGGACTAGGATACTCAAGACTAGCGTTTGAATTTCTGCTCAACAGTGGAAACCCACTGGTTGACCTTGAGCAAGTCACTTTCTCTCAGCCTCAGAGGAAGGCAAAGCCAAATCCCATCGGCACAAATTCTGTTAAGAAAATGCCATGACAAGTTCATCTTCTGGTTACCATAAGTCAGAAATCACTTGAAGGCTCAAAACGAGTGATTAAAGTGTGACTAAATCTGGATTTGATCACAGATGAAAACAGATGTAATACTTTAAAGAGTGCTCTCTTACCAAGTTCTTTCCCCATTGTGTGAACCCAGCTTTACAGTTTGCTTTGCATCCATATGAATCCAATGACTGTTCAACGGCCATTTGTTCCCAGATGTTTTAAGTGGGATTTATTCCAGAGTCTGACTTGGCAAACAGTGAAGGATTCTAAGAGTTTTAAGTCTGGCATATGAAAGGTCAAAGGTTTCCCACACGCTCTATGTCAGTTTAGAAAACAGGCAAGTGTTGTTGTTTTTGTTGTTATTGTTGTTGTTGTTAATCTTTTCCTTCACCTCAGAAAGTAGATTTTTTCATTTTTTTCATTTTATTTTAAAATAATACAAAAAACAGAAAAAAGAAGAAACTAAGAACATCAATACAAACAACATATAACAAACTACAAATATCAAAGAAAACTACCACTAATTTTTTTAAAAACTACAAATAACTAAAAATTAGTTCCCACCCTTATTGCAAACAGCTCCTAGCATAATAATTATATTTAACATTCCCTTAAAAATACCACATTATAATCTGAGTCATCTATTGTTGCAAATATATTGTATCCAAAAGGATTACATTGGCCCTTTCCGCTGGTGAATCAGTTCATGCCTTTTCTTACCGGATTTTCTGGGCTCGAAACAAGGTGGACTTTCCCTCATTTCCTTCCAGATAGCTACTGCGTATGTTCCATTCTGACTCAGAGGAGTGCGAGTTCATGAATCCGCACTGCCTCTGCTATGGCCATTCCTGCTACTCCCCTCACCCTGCCCCGTCGGCGGTGATTGGATTTTTTTTTTTTTTTTGGCACGGTTTAGTACATCATTGCGTACATGAGAAAGTCCATACTACCCTCTGGCCCCTCTCATGAGCCTTCCCCTGACCACCAATTTGTATTGGAGCAAATGTACGTGTCTGCACCACTGTGAAAGTACAAATCGGATCGATCTGGAAAACTGGAAAACTGATTTCTTCCGGTTTTCAAATAGCACGCTTTACCACCACATGGGGGCACATTTAGTTGGAATTACGTGTGGAACGAAGGTAAATAAACCGAACCTAGTCTGCTCCAATGTGCAGAAGACCTCCATGGCAAGATGCATTGGCCCACCTTAATAACCATGTGTGGAAAGGGCCTTTGCCTTATAAAATAACAACCAACCATATAGCAATACCTAAGAACTGTCTTAGAGAACTAAAGTAATATTGTTGGGTCTACAAAATATATCCCAAAATACAATAAAATAAAAATATCATTACAAAAATCAATATACATAAATTATAATATCTGACTCTAAAGCAGTGGTTCTCAACCTGTGGGTCCCCAGATGTTTTTGGACTTCAGCTCCCAGAAGCCCTGAGCATTGACCATAGTGGCTGGGGCTTCTGGGAGCTGAAGTCCAAAAACATCTGGGGACCCACAGGTTGAGAACCACTGCTCTAAAGCAATAACTCAGTTTGACCAACAGCATTACCAAGTCTTTAATAAGTCTTCTGGAACCTGATAGTAAATTTAAAATAATAATCACTTTAAAATATAGAGTACAAAAACAACATAACTATTCTAGAAAAGCAACACTTTAAAATAATATTTTCAAAATATCTTTCTCATGTTGCATATGACAAGTAAGATATACATCTGTTAGAGTTTTACATATTAAAAACCTATTATCATGACTTCCGGGTTTCATGGCGGACTGAGTGGCCGTGTAGAGATCGAGCCGGTCAACACCCGACCACCCAGCGAGGTGAAATCGGACAAAACTTTTCCGAAGTGCCGGTAAAACCTTTTTTCCCGGTAAAGGGACATCTGAGGGGTCTCGGGGGGTTTGAAGGGGTCGTCATCGGCTAGGCACAGTGAGATTTTACTGTGCTAAAGGGGACGAAGACACCCGGGAGCCGAAGAGACCCCAAACCCCGCTGGGCAGCCGCGTTTTTTTTTCGCGGCGAAGGAACGCCAAAACCTTTTTTAATTTTGAGCAGAAGACGCTACAGGACTGAAAACTTTTAAAACCTCATCCCTGGTTTGGCCCAGAAATAAATCTCACATTTATAGACTGGGTCCAGAGGAGAATAATTAAAATATTGCAAGTGGAGATTTCACTGACGAGAATAGCAAAAAACTTTCATTTGTTCGGGGGACTTTGAGGATTTTGAAAGCTTAAAGCTTAAAGTTAATTGTAAAAACAATGGGATTGGATAAATAGAGAAGATCTTTTTGAAAAATTTTTTCCCTCGTTTGTAGCGGATTTTGATTCTGAAGAACTGAAGGAAGAAAAACTGTCAGGTGTTGCTGGGGTTTGCCGGGATTTGAATTATAATATTGAACTTGTGTATTGTGAAAGTGGACTTTGAAGTACTCTGAGTGAGAGCAGAATATAAAGTATAGCGAGAAGGATTTTTGGAAGACGAGACTAAATAATTAAGAGGACTGCTTAAAAATCCAAACGTTGTGATTTTCAAACCTTTCATTATTTTTAAAATTTTCATATTTTAAGTTGATTGGAGAGTGGGGTAGGGAGTGGGGGGGAGACGCGGGAAGTTTTGGAGTTTTTTTTTTTTTTTTTTTTCTTTTTGACTAACGGGGGGTATAATTTGGGGATTTTTCTTTCTTAAGGGTGTCTTTTAGAAAAATATTGAATTGTTTTGGGACATTTTAAATTGCTGACCTAACAGGTGGAGATAGAAACCTGAAATCAGTAAGTAAAGTAAGGGGGGGATGTGTAAGTCTTGAGCTACATTGAAGCAGGTGAAGTTAATTAAAGGTCATTTGTGAACGGGTAATAACCTTGACTGAACATAAACAAGAAAAAGGGGAAGGTACTTTGTTTAATAATTCAAAAAATGGAGAGGAATACTGTCCAATAGCTCTTTTTTGTGGTTACATTTTATATTGTGGGGTTTGGGTTTTATGAGGGAGATGTTAAATGTTAAGGGAAATATGAGAAAAAATTTGAAAGGGGAAAAAGCTATTGAATATTAAATATGAAATATTGAATTTTACAGTAAAGGGGGGAGTTTTTTAAACAGAGTATTGTCTAAAATTTTAAAAAATTTTTTAATAATTTTGAATATATATATTCAAAAAAAATAATCATTTATTAAGGTTTAACTGATGATCTGTAATATGGTTTTTGAATTTTTTTTTTTCCTTTTTTTTCTTTCCTGCATAATTGGATATAAGCTTAGCTATTGTTCTCTTTTGTTTTATCTTTGTTGTTTATGATATTTAAAAAGTACAGAGAGACTGAAATATATTATTGCAGGATTGTTATTTGTAGTAAATACATAAATAAAAAAGTATAAATAGAGTGTTATTGAACCGGGGGGGTTTAAAGATGACAAAAAGGGAAAAAAGATAGCTGCATACACACAATCACAACTTTAAAAAAAAAGGAACCCTTTCTGGAAAACCTTTACAGACAACTGCATTGGGTCAGATAGGGATTGGTGAACAAATTTTGAATGAACTTAAGAGTTTTAAAGAAGGAGATGGAAAATTTTAAGAAGGAGATTAGACAAGAATTGAAAGATACAAGAGTGGAAATAAGAGCAGATTTGAAAAAAGAGTTGGAAGGAATAAATAAGAAAATTAAAGGGCCAACAAAGAAGTAAAGATGGTTCAGATGGAGGCCAGACAGATGGAAGATCGTGTAAAACAAGGAGAAAAAGAAGGAAAAGATAACGGAAACCTCAAAAAACAACAGACAGAAATTGAACTCCAAGAACTAAGGTATCGCAGATGCCTTAGATTGAGAGGTCTTGAAGAGAGAGTTGGAGAAAATGTATATGAACGGGTGATTCCAAAGGGTTTTAATAAATGAATATATCAGAAGAGAGGGTGGAATTTGAAATTGATAGAATGTTCAGGATAAGCTCAAAGATTGCCAGAGACAAGAATTGGCCTAGGGATATTCTGATCTCCTTTACTAGAGAAAAAGGATAGAGAAAAAATTTTACAAAAAATTATCAAGAAAAATTGATTATTGAGGGAACAGAACTTAAAGTATTTAAAGATATTTCATTTCAAACACTGAAAAGCAGACAGGAATTCAGAAAATTGACCCAATCTTTAAAAAAGAAAAATTTTAAAGATAAAAGGGGAAAAGGACTGGCGGTCTATCATACACAGTAAACTACAAAAGATATAAGTTTTCCCCACTCCAGAAGAAATTGAAGATTCTATGGGGAAGGATTAAAAAGATAATGGAGGGAAGAAATAAGGTTCAAAGAAGGACACAGGATAAAAGTGAAAAAAATCAGGGGCCAAAAGTGAGGGAAAAGGAACAAGAACAAGTACAGGAATTAGACCAAGAACATGAACTTGAACAGGAGGAAGAACAAGATATAGAGCAATTGAGTTCAGATATTGGTGAAAAAATAACAGAGGACGAGGACTGAAAGAGGTATATAAATAAAAATTTAAAAGAAAATTTGACTAATAAATAAATAAATAAAAGGAATATGACGGTGAATTGTATTTCTTGGAATGTTAAAGGACTGAATTCTAATTATAAATTAAACAGGTTTTCCATACTGTTAAAGGCAAAACCCTGATATAGTTTGCTTACAAGAAACAAAAATCAGAGAAAATGACATTAAATATTTGAAAAATCCAAGTTTGGGGTAAATGTTATGTTTCTGCATTTTGAAAAAGAAAAAACGGGGTGTAGTAATTTATTTTAAAATAAAATTTCCCTCGGAAAAAAAAATTTTTAGATAAGAATGGACATTATCTGGAGGTTAAAACAATTCCCTGGGAAATTGATATTGTTGGTGGGAATATATGCTCCGTTAAAAAAACAAAAGTAAGTTTTATGGAAAGCTGGAAGAGATAAATAAATATATCAGAGAAAATAATCAGGTACATATATTAATGAGGGGGGATATAAAAAAGGGAGTTATAGATCCTTTTAAAATAGAACATCAAATCAAAATGGCAAAAAAAAAGGTAAACTACCTAAGACATTTTTTAGAATGATGGAAACCCTGTCTTTATTTATTTGGGAATTTAATGAAAAAAATTTTAATTTTTTATTCCGATGGCATTTGACCATGCTAGGATTGATTTGTTTTTAAATTTTCCAAAAGATTACAGCAGTAGAAAAATATGGAAATTTGACCTAGAAATTACTTCTGATCATAATCCATTACAGTTAGAACTCAGAATGAATATAGAAAATAAATATCGAAGCTGGAAAATTAAATGATCAACTTCTGAGAAATGAGGAATATTTGGAAAAAACAAAGGAAGAATTATCATATTATTTTAAAGAAAATGATAACAATGAGGTTATGAGAAAAACAGTTTGGGACGCTGGAAAAGCAGTAATGCGAGGTCTTTTCTTAAAAAGGAATAAGGAATGGAGGAAGAAAAAAGACAAAAAAAGAAAAGGGAAATGGAAAAAAAAGGGTTTAAAACAAAGAAAAAGAGAAACAGAAAGAATCCAGGTAATGAAAAATGGAGAAAAGAATTCAGGAAGACCCAATTAGAGTTGCAAAGGGAAAATTTGGATGATATGGAAAAGAAATTAAGAATGTTGAAGCAAAGAAAAATTCGAAAGTGCGAAAAACCTGGGAAATGGATGACATACAAACTGAGGAAAAGGGGAAAAAAATTTGATATTACAAGTTAAAACATAAAAAAATTGTCTATTAATCCAAAAATTATAATGAAAATTTTTTAATAAATATTACAAATGTTTATATTGTAAAAATGGGGGGAAATAACAGGGGAGAAGAAAATAGAGATTTTCCCAAAAAAAACAAGATATTCTTCAGTTGTCAAAAAGAGGAAAAGAAGAGTCTAAATGTGAATATTTCATGTATGGAGATTACCGAGGCGATAAAAAAAAATAAAGGTGGGGAAAGTTTAAAAATTACGGATTTTTTGGGCTGTACTACAAGGAATTACAGGATGTATTATCAGAACCAATGCGGAAGATGTACAATGAAATTTTATTAATGGGAAACCGGATTCGTAAGGATGCAAATATAACGTTAATATTGAAAGAGGGGAAAGATCCAATGGGAAACCCTTAGTTATAGACCAATATCGTTGTTGAATATAGACTATAAGATATTTGTAATATAATTGCGGAGAGACTTTAAAAAGGGTCTTACAAAAAATTTAATTTAAGATCAGAATGGCTTTTTACCAAAGAGATACATCAGAGACAATACAAGAACACTTATTAATATCTTGGAAAAATTTCGAGAAACATAACGAAAAGAAATGTGCAATGATTTTTGTTGATGCCGAAAAGGCTTTTGATAATGTGGATCATGTCTTTATGTTGGAGCTGTTGGAGAAGATGAATTGCGGTGAAATTTTATAACATGGATAAGATCTATATACTCCAATTGTCGGGCACAATTACTGATTAATGGAGAAAAGAGTGATCCCCTAGAAATAAATAAAGGAAATAAATAAAGGAAAAGGCAGGGGTGTCCTTTATCTCCATTATTATTCATAATGGGTTGAAAGTATTCTCAGGAAAAAAGAACGGGGAAAAAATTTTAAGAGGTCCTAAAATTAAAAAAGAGGAGTTTAAATTAAAAGCTTATGCTGATGATCTTGTCATTTTTTTGGAAGACCCCGAGATGACTATTGAGAAATTGTTAGATATTTGTCATGAATTTGGTGAGGTGGCGGGATTTAAAATTAACAAGAAAAAAAAAAGTTCCCGACTAAAAATATGAAGAATGAAGAAATAGTAAAATTAGAGTTGGAAAAAGGGTTTAAAGCAGAAAAGAAGATTAAATACTTGGGGGGAAAAATCGCAAAGCAAAATAATAAACTTTTCAAAAATAATTATATAACAAAATGGACTGAAATAAAGAAAGATCTTCAGATGTGCAAAATTATCTTTATCAGGGAAAAATTTCGGCAATTAAAATGATGGTGTTGCCGAAAATGAATTATTTATTTCAAAATTTACCAATTATAACAAATTTGAAAAGTTTTCAGGAATGGAAAAAAATATTTTTCTTCTTTTATATGGGAAAATAAAAAACCTAGAATTAATTGGAAAACTTTGATTGATAGAAGAGAGAGAGGAGGCTTTGGACTCCCTGACTTGAAGTCATATTACATAGCTAATGGTATGGTGTGGTTGGAAAACTGGATAAAATTAAAAAATAAAAGATTGCTTGAACTTGAGGGAGTTGATTTACGTTTTGGATGGCATGCCTATTTATGGTATCAAAAGACGAAAATTATAAGGGCTTCCTGAATCATTATATTAGAAAAGCATTGTTTCAGATTTGGAAAATAGGAAAAATAAATTGTATATGAAATTTCCCAGTTGGGTGTCTCCACAAGAGGAATTTTATGGAAAATGGAAAAACCATTTGGAAAAATGGATAAGATATGCAGATCTGATAGTTAAGGATACAAGTGGACAGCGTATAAAGACGGAAAAGAAGAACTAGAACAAGAAGGATGGGTCTATCAATGGTTTCCAAATGCAATTAAAGGAAAGAGCGAAAATGGACTTAAAACTAGAAGGGATAGAAATTGCGACTAGTTAAATGAATGGGAGAAAGTGATATTTGAAAAAAAGAACATATGACTTCAAAATATGTATAAATTTATTCTTATTGTAAAGAAGGGGAGACAGTGAAAAAAAGATATGATTAAATGGGCCCAAAACATAGGACATCAAATTGAGTTTGGGAAAAATTTGGGGAAAAAAGTTGGAAATTGACTAATAAGTTTACATTAGCACAAAATTTAAAAGAAAATTATATTAAAATGTTACACAATGGTATTTAAAACCCCTCCCAAAAAACAAAATGTACCAAATTAAAAAGAAAAAGTGTTGGAAATGTAAACAAGAAGATGGGTCTTTCTATCATATGTGGTGGACATGTCCCAGAGGTCATAAGATACTGGAAAAGAATACATAAAATAATGACAGATGTTCTCCAAATTTAGTTTTCCCTTTTAAATCCGGAACTTTGTTTACTGAATATGACGCATCAAATTGGGAAGAAAAATAGACAATATGAGGAAAACTTATATTTTATATGATCACTGCCGCAAGAGTGCTTCTTGCAAATTATTGGAAAAAAGAGGCTATACCGACAATCGAGGAATGGTTGGATAAACTGCAGGAATATGTTGGATTAGAGGACTTAACAGCTAGAATGAAAAATGAGAAAAAAAAAAAGGGGAAAAAAATTTGAATATAATCAAAGATTATATTGAGAAATATTTTTTCAAATTGATGTTCATGGATAATGGAATAATGAGGTTAATATAACAGTAATAATAAATTTTGTATATTTGAATAAGTAATTCGGTTAAAAGAGACCAGTCAACAAAATGATTTGGGAAAAAAGGAGACTGCAAAGTAAATGATCAATGTAATTAGATCAAATCAGAGTAGAGGGGAAAATGACTTGGAGAGGGAAGTAAATATGTTCATGATATTTTTTTTATTAATATTGTTGTAAAATAAGGAAAATATTATGTTAATGCGAAGAAGGATTTGAAAAATATGGTTTTTTTTGTTTTTCTTTTTTTTAAAAAAAAGTATTGACAAAAAAAAAAAACCCATTATATCAGCTTATCCTCCATTTTTTTTAAAGGGAGTCAATCAGGGATTTCCATTCACATAAAAACTTATTGTCTGTTTGACCTTTTAACCTAGTTTTTAGTTTGTCCATTTCTACCATCTTCATCAACCTATTGAGCCATTCAGATATAGATGGAATTTCCAATTTTTTCCCAGTGCTTTGCATAGACTAATCTTGCTGCAAGTAACATATATTGTATAATTTTCTGCTGTTGCTTTTCCACATTGGTGCCTTTTTGCTAGATACCTAGCAAAAATTATTCTGGTTTCTTAGTAATCAAGCATTTCAGCATTTGTTGCTTTATATTTTGGATTTTATTCCAAACTTGCTTAGTCTCCTCACATGTCCACCACATGTAGTGGAATGATCCAGTCCAGTCTTGGCACTTCCAACAATTATTTTTCACATCTTTATATATCTTTGCTAATTTTTCTGGTGTGAGATACCAATGAAACATCATTTTATAATAATTTTCTTTGAGATCATAGCAAAGCACATTTTTAATTTCTTTTACTGATAATTTTTTCCATTGATTCATATGAATATCATATCCAAAATTTCTCACTCAGTTGATCATGTACTCCTGGACTTGCTCTTCTTCCATATCAATTTTTAAAAGAAATGTATATAGCTTTGCAATTAGATGTTCCTCATTAGTACATAACAGTAGTTCAGAGTCAGATTTATTCCTTTCAAATTCTTTATTCTCTTATCTGTTTTAAATCTTATCTGAAATTGCCTATGTGTAAGCCATTGGATGTTAAAAACCTTCTTCTTGCAGTTGCTGTAAAGGTTTCATTATATAGTCCTCATCAGTCTTTGTTAGTGAATCGTAATATGTTATCCAGCATTGATCTGATCTCATTTCTATCTTATAAAAGGCTTCTTGTGGAGATATCCAAGCAGCATTTATGGATATAATCTTGATTTATATTTATTCCAAAATTTCAATAATGCACACTTAATATAGTGATTAGTAAAGGCCATGTTGACATTAACTTTATCATACCATAAATACACATGCCATCCAAATCTTACATCATGTCAGCAGGCAAGTATTATTGTTCCCCAGGAAAAATGAGAGGCATGTCTCAAAAGTGTTTGATAGATGGCTGCTTTATTTTTATTTTTATTTTTTAAAAAAACATTTTGGCCTTTACATATTTCTATGGCCTTCTTCAGGAGTTACAGAAAAACATAAATACAATTATAAATTCAAAAAGACAACACATAATTATATAACAAGACATACACAATATGTTAAAACATATACCTTTCTAATCTTTGTGTACTGCTTAAAGTCAAGTAAGTTTATTACGGCAAATAGCCAGCAACTGCTTAAAGTCTGTACATATCAATATGAAATCTAACTGTAGAAATTTCTGAAGCTAAGAGTCATTTTCTGGACAGAAAAGAAATATGTGAACCAGGCTTAAGGTTTATACAGATAGTCAGGGGAAAAAGGGAAAGGAAAGAAAAAGGTGGTGTGAGATAGCCTCCAAGAACATATTGATTCAACTGGGCTGGAATGAGTTCTGAGTGAATTTACTGAAGTGGCAGGAGATCAGTCTCTTCATTTAGTGCTCCACAAGCCAAAGATTTTAATTTTAATATCCGCTCTGTTTTTTTCTTTAATAGAATCTTCTCATCAGTATTATTTCCTTTTTCTATAGCCCAAAATCTGAAGTCTGTTGCAGAAAGATGGTATTCCAAGAGATGACTTAACCAGTAGAATATCTGTTTCATTGTCTCTAATATCTGAAGGGTATTCTCCTACATATTTTTGAGAAGTCTTGTCTTAACCACATAAATCTTTAGACACTTGCATTGTATGGCTTAGATGACAGAACTGCCATTGAAAGTGGCATAGTGGGCAAAAGTGTACCTCTGTTTAATGTGGCCTGTAAACTCAGCCGTTTTGGGATTATTCCTACAGGAGACACAATGGGCCCAAAAGTGGTGTCCTATGGCTCTGGTTGCGCACATCAAATTGTTCATGGATGTTTGTTTCTGTTCCCTGAAATGGCTATTCAAACAAATATATCCAGTGCTTTTGGTTCTTTTGGATGAAATGTGGAGCTTTTCTTGACAACTTGGTATGTGATGAATTATGTGCCAATGTTTTTTAATGGAACCCTGTAAACTGGTAATATGATTGAAAGTGAGACTGCAATTGAAATGGTTAGGTTGTTATCATTCTATTTTTGTTGTGGTGGAGGTTTAGAACATGGTATTTGAGATGTCTTTCGTAAACCCTGAACCACCACATCATGTGGACACCCTTTTTTTGTCTGAAGTCACTTTCACTGGAACAGCTCCGTTTTAATCTAAGGAACTGTCTATAGGGGAGATTATAGCTAAAATATTTGGAATGTGAGCTATCAAATATTTTAAGTCAATATTAGCATATGTGGGTTTTCTATATAGGGAAGTCATGTGTTGATCTGCTTTTTCCATCATTTTCTGAGTATTACTGTTCACCTATTACAGACAGGAGGCTGAGAGAATTGGCTTGAGTTGGGAATTTTCCCATGTGGAATTGAGTAAATGAAGTACCTTATTCATCATTTGCTATCTGGTACTTTAAAGTACTAGAAACACCAGCGATCAAACTCAGGACCGCCTAGATGCAAAACATGTGCTCTTCTGCTGTGAGATGGTTTCTCTTCAGGGTTGTCCCTACTTTTAGAAAAGTGAGGTGGTGACCCAGGCAACAGGTTCTGGGTATCCTGAATGGCCAGCAGATGGTTCAATATTTAATTTGTTATTGTTGTACTTTTACTATCATCTGAGATGGGAAGAAGTTTTGGTTTTTTTAAAGTGGTATCTTTTGCCCCTAAATGGTTTTATTCCCCACCACCAAGGAAAGCTGCTATTTGCACCCCAAGCAAATATACTATAGGGCAAATTGCAGGGCTAAATTTCCACTTGCTGCCGTATATATTCATGTATAAGTCAACTTCATGTATAAGTTGAGGGCAGGTTTTGGGGCCAAAACTATGGATTTTGGATATATCAAGGGTCATTCTGCAGAGAGGGGAAAGCAACAGCACCCTGCTGCCACCATTTTCCTGTCCAGGTTTTCAAAAAGTCCTTGCCTCACTGTACTCAGAAGAGGAGATGGTTATTTTTTGATAAAAGTTAAGGTACAGTGTTAGTTCTTATATAAAAAAGCAATCATCCTCTTCTCTGAGTACAGTGGTGAAAGGTGAGAGTGTAGTCTTTCCCAAGAGAACCAAAAAGAGCTACTGACCTGTTTTACTCTGTCAGCATTCCTTTGAGGGAAAGCGCTGAAGAACCTCCATCTCCATTGTCCTGCCCAGCCATTCAAAAAATCTAGAAGCCGTGTCACTGTGGAGAGAGTAGGGGGGTCAGTCCGTCTTTTAGGTCCCCCAGGTGGACTAAGTTTTCACCTTTCACCGCTCTACTCAGAGAAGGGGATGATTCCTTTTTTGATAAAAGTTAAGGTACAGTACTTATATTGACCTATGGATAAGTCGGAGCAATTTTTTTTTTGATCAATTATTTGACTAAAATTTCCAGACCTATACATGAGTATATACAGTAGTTCCAACTAGAGTAGACAAACTGAAGCAATGGGACTTCCCTTGGTGAGTGAACTTACCATGATTTGTTAAATTCAGTGGGTCTATTCTAATTGGAGCTAACAATTGGATTTTGGCCATGATTTCAAATGGAGAATTCTCTTCAGGAAAATTGAGCAGGCAGAAAGGGTTACAAAAACCCTTACTTTCATGCAGTCATCCCAGTCCCAATCACATACACCTAGCATCTACTTTATCTTTAAAAAATGAACAATAGTTGTCTATTTAACACACCATCTGATTTGACTATAATAGGACTGCATTATTTGGAGGGCAGTTTGAAATAAACTTCGTTATTGCCAGGTTTCTTCATGCCAACATGACATCTAGTTGTGGTTCTTGAAACAAAACAAAGCAAAACAAAATTTGATGGCACAATACATGAGTAATTTGTCCTGTTGTCATGATCTGTTCATTTTTCAAATTTGAGGAAGCTCGACTCATTTGAATCCCCATGGAAACCATTCACAAACATTGCTAACCTGCTGAGAAAAGGCCATGGAACTCATGCTGTCTCAGAGCGGATGGTTCACCAGTTGGACAACACACAGCCATGCAATTTATAATGATTTGATAGACATTGGCAGTTCATGGATTATTGTAGTGATTCCCAAACTGTGGCATGTGGTACAAGGCTATCGCTAATGTGTGGTGAGCAGTTAAATATTTTATGTTCTTAACACATGCAAATACCAAGCCAGCTACGGAGAAGCCTGCCTGTTGCTTCTGTGCATGACATACTGTTCTGGTCTTGCTTCCATCCAGTTTGCCTTCTCTGAGAGAACTGGCTGTCATGCAACAGTTCATTTACATAACTCACAATTCAGACACAGCAAAAAATGTTAGGTTTCACAATTAATTCAATAATGTTAAATGTTGGAATCTGATTGACATTAACACCACTAACTGAAATAATGCAGTTAGATTATTTTGATTTACATGCTACTTATAGAATCATAGAAATGTAGAGTTGGAAGAGACCACCCAGGCCATCCAGTCCAACCCCCTGCTATGCAGGAACACCCTCAAAGCACTCCCAACAGATGGCCATCCAGCCTCTGCTTAAAAACCTCCGAAGAAGGAAAATCCACCACACTCCGAGGCAGCATATTCCACGGCCAGACAGTCCTGACCATCAGGAAGTTCTTCCTGAGGTTCAGATGGAATCTGCTTTCCTGCAGCTTGAATCCATTGCTCCTTGTCCTGGTCTCTGGAGCAGCAGAAAACAAGCCCTCTCCCTCCTCTATATGGCATCCCTTCAGATATTTAAACATGGCTATCATGTCCCCTCTTAGCCTTCTCTTCTGCAGACTAAACATACCCAGCTCTCTAAGTCTATCCTCATAGGGCATGGCTTCCAAGCCCCTCTCCATTTTGGTTGCCCTCCTTTGGACTTGCTCCAGCTTGACCATGTCCTTCTTGAATTGGGGTGCCCAGAACTGGACACAGTATTCAAGATGAGGACTAACCAAAGCAGAGTAGAGTGGTACCAATACCTCCCTCAATCTAGACACTATACTCCTATTGATGCAGCTGAGAATTGCATTGGCTTTCTTGGCTGCCGCATCACTCTGCTGACTCATGTTCAGCTTGTGATCTATTAAGACTCTTAGATCCCTTTCACACGTACTGCTGTCCAGCCATGTGTCCCCCATCCTATATTTCTGTATTCCATTTTTTCTACCTAAGTGTAGGACCTTACACTTCTCTCTCTTGAATTTCATTTTGTTAACCATGGCCCAGCTCTTCAATCTGTCCAGGTCATTTTGAATTTTGTTCCTGTCCTCTGGTGTATTAGCAACCCCTCCCAATTTGGTATCATCTGCAAATTTGATGAGCCTGCCCACTATTCCTTCATCCAAGTCATTGATGAAGATATTGAACAGCACTGGGCCCAGGACAGAACCCTGTGGCACCCCACTAGTCACTTCTCTCCAGGATGAAAAGCAGCCACTCGTGATCACCCTTTGGGTTCGGTCGTTTAACCAATTACAAACCTAACAGTAGCCCTGTCCAGCCCGCATTTTACTAGCTTCTTTGCAAGGATGTCATGGGGAACTTTGTCAAAGGCCTTACTGAAATCGAGATATGCTACATCCACAGTATTCCCTTCATCTATCAAGCTAGTAACTCTATCATAAAAAGAGGTAAGATTAGTCTGGCATGACTTATTTTTGAGAAATCCATGTTGACTTCTCGTGATTACCGCATTGCTTTCTAAGTGATTAGAAACTGACTGCTTAATGATCTGCTCCAGGATCTTTCCGGGTACTGATGTCAGGCTGACTGAGCGATAATTATTTAGATCCTCTTTTTTTCTCTTCTTGAAGATGGGGACAACATTTGCCCTCTTTCAGTCTGCTGGAACTTCTCCTGTCCTCCAAGATTTCTCAAAGATTACAGCAAGTAGTTCCAAAATGACCTCTGCCAGTTCTTTTAATATCCTAGGATGCAATTCATCTGGCCCTGGAGACTTGAATTCATCCAGTGTGACCAGGTATTCCTGTACCACCTCTCTACCTATTATGTGCCTCATTTCCCCGCCTTCCTCACCTGCTCCCAACCACCAGGTTGAGTGCTTCTATCCTTCTGGGAAAAAACTGAGACATTGAGCTTTTAGTTTCCAGAACAAACAATGGGATTTACAGAGAATGGCACAGAGGATGTCACTTTTGACACTACTACCACATATTTTTATTGATGTCTCTAAAAAAAGAAAAAGTCCTTGTTACCATTTTAAAGTTGCTTTCCTCCAACTTGCATTTTTCCCCAGATGGACCACAAAGTCTGAATATTCTAAAACTTTCTAAGTGGGTGATTCACTGAGGAAGGTGGTGGGTGAAAGGCAAAATGGAAAGAGTGAAGAAAGAAGGACACAGAAATAGGGAGGAAGAGTGAGGGAGAGGAGAGAGAGAGACAGAGAGAGACAGAGACAGAGAGGCCAAGTGAGAAGTAAGGGGAACTGAGTAGAACTTTCCACTTAATTGCCCAAGTGTCTAGCACTGTGTGGACAACAATAACTATACTAAAAAATTACAACAGGGATTTACTGAGTAGATGCAGGCAGGGCATGTCTTTAGCTAAATGAATCTTTGACTCCAAACTAATAGTGTCAACCCTTTCCAAACTCCTCAAAACATGTGACCCATTGAAGCAGGGGAAGCAAGCTGGTGGAGGGAGAGGAAGAAACCACGAAATGAGAAAATTAGAAGTGAAGTTAAGAAAAACTTTTCACTTAATCATGCAACTACCTAGCACTGTGTTTGTAGTAATAAACATACTAAAGGAGTGCAAATGAGTTCATTGTAGCTTAGCCCAAGTAGTAACAGAGAGTGCTGTATATTACACAGCAATATATACTAAAACCAGAATAAAAATCTGTAGAGGAGGAGAATTAAAGAGACTCATCGTCCCCTGCAAAAGACATATAGGCCAACAAGGGTGGGACAGGGGAGGGCCTAAAGGACCTGACATTCTTTTAGCGCTGTGGCTATTTGAGAGCTAAGAAAAAAGTCATGCCTCCGTTCCATTCCAGACCAGGATTCACTTTTTTTCTTCCTTTCAATTCTCCTTCAATTGTTGCCAAAACCCAGCCCTTGCATCACTTCCTACTTTTTTTCTGGGTTTCCATAACCTTCTCTGTCTCACTATTCTAGGCTACAGTGATATTATAAGCAGAATACCTTTTCCTGACAATAGAACTATGGGATGCATTTCCTACAACCATAACCCCCCTACTCTTTTTTGTGTTTTATTATACAATTGAATCTTCCAGAGAAACAGACACCTACCTGAATGAATTCTAACATTCTAAAAACAAGTAACTTGTTCAAGTATAGGACTGATATCAGTTTTTATAAGGAAATTTATCTACACAGAGGGAAAGTGGAATGCTGTTCAGAGAAAATTCTATGAGCTGATGAATTAACAAGTTAATTGTCTAGGGCCATGCTTTAAGACAAGAATTATCACTTTCTGAGAAGCTTGTTCTTTGGTCTCCGGCCAGAGCATTGCCTCCTCATGTCATAAACAGCCAATTGTTTACTGAAACCATGACCATTCCCTCACTAGATTGTTATAGTGCTATTATTCAACTTTCACCATCCTATGGATCCTGGGGTTTGCAGTTTAGGGAGGGGCATTTAGAATTCTCAGCCAGAGAGCTCTTGGGCCTCAGTAAACTACAAACCCCAGAATTCAACAGGATGTTGAAAGCGGAATAATAGCACTATAGCAATATAGTGCAGAAATTGCCTCACCTCTATAATATTTAGTCACACATATGATAATAAAGAGGGGAGGTAGCTTGGCCAAGACCTCCCCAGAGGAACTCCTTCCTCATTCTTCATTCATCAGTGGACAGAGATGTCTGTTCTTAAAAGAAGGAAGCAGGATGTTATTAACAGGAAAAAATGACAATAGAATTCTGTTGCTGGATGATATAGCTCCAGTATAACTGCCTCACTTACAGCCAGGATATTTACTCCAATTGCCTATAGCCAGTGCCAATAATACAGTTGTTATTTTCTGCATCTACTTTCACTCTGATCCTACACTCTACAATGTTCATCAGTATATAAATGAGTCCCTAAGAGTAACTTCCTCAGATACATGAGTCCATGCATCTGAGGAAGTGATTATACTCCACAAGAATCCATGTTAAAATAAATATGTTATTCACAAAGATCTTTCTTTTTGTTTGTATGCCTTTTCCATATTGATGTAGCCACTATTCATCTGAGAGGAAGAAAATCAACTGATCTGAAATCTGATGCTAGGAAAGAGTTCTATGCATACCATGGACTGCTAAAATGACAAATGAATGATCCTTAGACTAAGGCCATTTCCGCATTAGGCTGTTATAGTGCTATTATCCCACTTTCAACATCCTACAGAATCCTGGGGTTTGCAATTTAGGGAGGGGCATTTGAGACCCCTCCCTAAATTGCAAACCCTAGGATTCTATAGGATGCAGTTTAGGGAGAGACATTCAGAATTCTGAGCCAAAGAGTTCTTTGGCCTCAGTAAACTACAAACCCCAGAATTCCACATGATGTTGAGAACGGAATAATAGTACTTTAGCAGTATAGTGTGGAAATGGCCATTGAAAAGACAATGATGCTTGGTAAAGCGGAAGGCAGTAGGAAAAGAGAGAGACCACATTACAGATAAATTGATTCAATCAAAGAAGCCATGGCTTTGGGTTTGCAGTTGATGACTTCAAGATTTCTTATTCATACGCCTGCCATGAGCTGAAGACAATTTCATGGCAAATAACAACTATTTATCTGCTTGCCCTCACTTTCAGGGAGAAACCTGTAAGGACTTCCTTTTCCATGTGGTGCTTCAGGAATGGGGGAAGCAAAACCTCATTGGGATGGATCAGGTCCTCTGTTGGCTACATTAGACCCATGAACTGGAAGTTCTCCCCCACTGGCTTAGAAGCAAAGATCAAGACAAGAAGAAGGTACTGCTTCTTCTCCTTGCTCATGTCACTGCTTAGTAACCTAGAGAGGTCTGATGAACAGGAATAAGAGCCCAGGTGAAGCAGAGGACCAGGGCCAGAGAGCCCTATTTACATCACCCACAGCTCTGCTCTGTAGCCTCCCACCACAAAGACCCCACACATACAAAATGAAATGTGACAGAGTTCCTTAAGAGCATTTTCCTATGCAGGTTTAACCAGCGAAGAATCCAACTGTGTTATTCAGTGATGTGTTCCACACATTAGTTGTTCAGGTAATGGGACTGTGGGAACCATCTCCAGTCAGTTTGTCCTTGAACCTCCCATGTGGGGAAGGTATGAGACGAGAATTTGTAATGGCATTTCATTGTAAGTTGTTGTAATGTTTGCAGCAGATCCATTCCTTGATCCAGACCAATGGCCTTATCACACTTCAGTGTTATAGTGCTATTATTCCACTTTAACTGCCATGGAATCCTGGGATATGCAATTTAGTGAGCGGCATTGAGAATTCCAAGCTAGACAGCTCTTGGGCACCAGTAAACTACAAACCCCAGAATTCTACAGAATATTGCTTTGGCAATTGAAGTGGAATAATAATACTATGGCCCTTTCCGCACGAGGAAATTAAGACGGGCCAATGTATCTTGTCACGGAGGTCGTCTGCACCTTGGAGCAGACTAGGTTCAGACTATTTACCTTCGTTCCGCACCTGAGTCTGATTAAATGCGCCCCAAGTGGTCATCCAGCACGCTATTTGAAGAACGGAAGAAACAGGTTTTTCAATTTCCCGGATTGCGCCAATTCGTACCTGCGCAGTTGTGCAGATGTGCACATTCACATCAATACGAACTGAAGATCAGTGGGGGCGGGCTGTGGGTGTGGCCACGGAGATAGTGTGTTTCTATGAACTCCCACTGCTCCGAATCAGCGTGGAACATACAGAGTAGCCCTGCGGAAGGATGTAAGGGAAAGTCTGGCCTGTTTCAAACCCAGAAGAACTGGTAAGAAATGGCCCAAAGCGATTCACTAGCCTCGTGCGGAAAGGGCCTATAACAGTGCAGCATATTAAGTCTACAACTTTGTTAGAGTGTCCTGGACTGGGTGTTGATAGTCCAGCCCAGGTTTTATGCTGTGTGTCTGGGAAGGCTAGAAAAGTTGGTCTGTGGCCGTGGGCACAGCTACCATGGCCAGTGGCCATCATGCCATGACCTACAACTGTCCTGATTTGGCAGGAACAGTCTTGTCATTCGACTTTCTCAGCTGCTTTTAAAATATCCCAGTATCCTCCCCCTTCTTCCTTTACCCTCAGCTTACTTCAATTGCTACAAACTGAATTAAAAATGCTAAAGAGATTTGCACTCATAAGTGAGTGCATAATTCAGCAGCAGGGAGAAACAAGGAGCAGAATCTTGCCCTTCCCAATAGGCCCAGGCAAAAACAAATTTCTACAGCCTCTCCTAGCTTGTGTGTTCTTTCCCATTAAGAACTTTCACTACACTCTGGACCACACTCTGATGTTCCTTGGATACACGTGTCCTAGTTTTCATCTGTGAAATGCTGGCAGGTACGTTATACTTGCTGGGGAATTCTGGGAGTTGTAGTTTTGTTTTGCTTTTTTTTAAAAAGGTAAAATTCTCCATTTCTGCTTACTCACTAGTAGTTGTATTTAGGATGGAAACTGTAGTCAAGTGTTTTAAGATGGCTGGACAGCCTGCAGACAGAGGAGAAGATGTCTGACATTGAAAAATATCTTTTTTCCAGCTGTGAGGCAGGAAAGAAGGAGAAGAACCCTTGTGTGTAGAAAATGCTTCATAGAACTTGCAGAAGCTTTGGCTTTGCAGGGAAACAGTCTTGGCAAGGCTCGGACAATTTTTTCATATTAATGCTGGCAGCCTCTTGCTCGCCAGTACAATACCTTCCGCTCCGAAGGTTCCACATTTTGGAAAGTTTTGTTCTGCTTAATTAAGCCACAAAGCAGAGCAACCGTTGTTTACTCTTTACGTTAAAGGAGCATTAATTAAGAACTAATGAACTGGACAGAAATTACCAACTGGAGTGGCAGTTTGTTATGACATGCTAAAACTATGAGCAGTCTGTTCTGATTTATGATTCCTATTCTCTCCCTTATTTAAATCTAGTAATGCCCTTTATCATCAGCAGAAGGAATTTAATATACCTAAAAGAAAAAGTTTATTTACTTGCCACATGGTTCCGATTAGTGTATCCTGGATGCAGATGTTAATGACAATGAATAATGGACCCATATCCTTCCATGCTCTCGTCTTTCTTTTGTTTTCTTGAACAAAAACAAAAACACAAGGTAACACATGCAACTAATAGAAGCAAATAAATAAACCATTTTTTTATTGTTTTCAACCAATGTTCCTCTAACATCTGTGTGATTTTGCCATAGCTCTGTGTTTTATGTTTATACATCACATTACAATTTGAGCTAAATCCAACATTCCACCAGCAGTCACAACAAAATATTCTTTATCCTCTTTCCTTTTCTCTGCAGCCCTCAGGGTCACCTCAAAACCAGCTCCACAGGAAGTCCTAGCCCTGTGGTTCTACTGGATTCTGCCATACTCCAAGGAAAATTGTACCACTTGATCCTGGATTTAGTTTCCAGGAAGAGCGCAAATTATAAAAGCCTTAAATAGAATGTCACAAGCAGGAGTCCTCACGTAAACACTTAAACCAGAGGTAGAAAGCTGTGGTATTTCCAAGACCCATTCTTTTTTTCCTCTGGACTCTTCTTGGGGCTACACAGATTGCTAAAAATGCCAGAGTGCCAAGCAAGATAATGGGTCCAAAAGATCAACAACTCTTCAACAAGGAAAATAATAGGTCCAAAAGATCAACAATACCCATGCCCTCAAATCACTTACAAATCTATACCAGGCCTGGGGTTGTCATAGAGCAATGTCTCCCACTGCTTTTAATAGGGTGGAATTAGCAAAAAGGGGGAAAGGTGAGAAAGAAAGGGAAGAGCAGGAATGGTCCAGCTCCCACATTTCTACCTTGCTAGCTTATGCCCAGCATGGCTTTGGATGTTTCAAAGGCTCTAAGGTCAAAGCTTTGTAGATAATCACAGGAATGCTCTATCCATCACACTGCAGCTTCCTGGAAAGTGATAGGACTTATGTTAGTAGCCCCAACCCATCAGTCCCATTGTAGTAGCACTCTCTAGAGTAGGGCCATAAACAAAGCTAGGTACAGTTAAGCCTTTTAATAGTCACTTGTTTTCAACATAAAATGGGTTTGGCACTTTCTTAGATCTGCTTTTGGGGGAAAAATGGAATTTTGCAGTTTTAGGGACCAATGTTCTGCCCTGGGACATATACCCCCTCACCCTGGAGCCCACACAGAGTTCCCAGAACAAAAGAAAAAATCAGAAGCGAGGTGGGGTCATGTTAAATGGTGCAGAAGATTCCTGCAAAACTACTTGAAAGTTAGAATGAAAAGTTGTATCCCTCATGCTCCCTTCTACAAGCAGACAGCTGGTACAGAGGGGAGCATTGGACACACTCCTATCCTGGCAGAGGCACTGCTGGGATTGTGATGGGACAACGTGGGACAGCATCATTGTGCAGAAAAGGCTTTAGTTTTGATTTGTGATTCCCCAAATCCATCCTCAAAATGGTCAAACAAATGGTCAAAAACAAATCTGGAAGTGACGTCAGGTCATTTCTGGTTCACCAGGAATATGTTGATGTGGCCCAATGGGAGGGATGTGTGGAATCAACAGAAATTGCTTCCTTCTGTGCACCTACCCAGCACAAGCAAATCCATTCTGTTAACTTTGTGAAAGGCAAACTGTTAACAAATTAGATTACTGTTATATTCATCATTATCATCAACAGTAGAACTCAAAAGACTGACACAGAAAATGGTCTAGGATTCTTTGATTGACACGATTGTATGCAAGTTACATCATTTTATTGTTGGTACTTCAAAACTGCTCTTTGGGGTGTTTTAAGTTGGCTTCCCCAGTTGGTGAACAAATCCCATTGCATGATTGCTGGCTGGGAATGATAGCATGTTTTCTCCAGCACATCTAGAGAACTGCAGATTGAGGAGGATGGTCTTTGAAGCATAACATCTAACAACACATGAAATTAAATGTTGCCATTTACCTCTTCTTTCCAACCCCACTTTATTATGTATACCACACCATTATGTATGCCATTCACACTGCAGATTAAGAGAAAATGGCATAAAACTTGGGGATAACACTTTGCTCGGATGCTTCTTGCAAGGTCTAAAAATATTCCTTAAAAAAATAATCTGAATGTATTACTCATGACACTACGCTAGTAGTGTTCTTGTTATGTTTTAAACAGTTACACCAAAACAGGTAATAATTGTTAACACTCATTAAGTTACTTTTGAAATAGAACTTTGTTAGACTGTTGTTACTCAAGAAAAGGCAGCTCATTGCAAGTAAGGGCCTGTCCATACTATACTGTTATAGTGCTATTATTCCACTTTCAACATCCTGTGGAATTCTGGCATTTGTACTTTACTGAAGTCAAAGAGCTCTGTGGCTGAGATTTCTATATGCTCCTCCCTAAACTGCAAATCCCAGGATTCCATGGGATGTTGAAAGTGGAATAATAGCACTATAACAGTGTAGCGTGGGAAAACCCTAACTGAAGTCCTTCAATTTCTTCCATGCCATCTCTGATCAAAAAATAACATGGTACCTGAGTCAGTATAATGCTGTTCCATGTGCTCAGTTTTTCGTTAATTGCTGTCATACAGCATGCATACCATTGTTGTAAAAAAACAAACAAGACTAGAGTTTCTGATTATTTTTGTTCCTTTATTTTTCCTTTCTTGTTTTGCCTCTGTCATTTGCTGTAGAAAAAGAGCATGTTTAAGGACAGGATGAATGTGATTAAAACAAACACATAAATCAAATAATTGGGACTGGGTGAAGAAGAAACACTCCCTTTGCTGTTTGGTTTCCAGAGATGCAAGCAACCAAATAGATCTAGCTATAGTGTGACCTTCTCTCTAAATTTGACAGTCTTAAAAGGGCATCTGTTCCAACTTTAGTCAGGAGAAAAAGTACAAGAAAGGAAGGAAGGAAACAACTTTTTTTTATATACAGTCTTGTCTTTATTATTTCTATCATCATTATCACCTCAGACCAATTGATTATCCCTATAAATTGGTCATGGGTTGAGACGTTGTTTTATGTTACTTACTGGTTTTTATTGTTTTAATTATTGTTTCATTTATATATTTTGGCCCAAATTGTATTGATAGTCCACCTAGAGTGGATCCATTGATTCAATAGGATTTACATATATGCGGACACTCACCTTTGAGAAATGGATCCCCTCTAGCTGAGACCAATTGATAGAAATCAGATTATGATCTGTAAAATACTGGAACTCCTCCCCCCGCCTTCTTCAAGAAAAAGGCATTCAGAAAGTAACCACCACCATCACCACTTTATCCTCTTCATTATGCAGCAGGTTGCAAAATGAAGATCGCATTTAAAGACGATAATGATGATAGTGGTAATAGGTAAATGTATTATTTCTGTTGGATCGTCCACTGGGATGCATTTGAAACCCTTGCCTAGATTTCTCCACGTTCTGTTCACTTGCCTTTATCCTTTCTTTCCCCTCACCCCACTGCCTGTCCTTCACTTGCTCTCACTTTATGGCCCAGCCCCACCCTGTGTAGAAAACAACACACTATAAATTTGTTTACAGCTTCAATTTTCTTAATAGTGGCAATCAGAGGCTCCTTTATGGATAGGCGTATTTCCCTTTAGCCTCAGTTGTGTCTGCTGACTTCGTGGGAAACCCCGTGGGGTGCTCAGAAATGGACAAGTTTACAATCTGCCCTATGTAAAGCACCCCCAAGCAGCATCTACAGCCAAGTCCCTTTTGTACTTGTTCACCACCTGTGATGCCAGAGGTTAGGAGGTCAAAGCAGGGGCCTTCCTCTGCCTCCCGACAAATCAGGATCAGCCAATCTCCATTTATCTCTTGTTGAGGACTTGTTTTGGTTTCTCTCATCGTGACTCTGTGGGGTTGTTTGGATATTTTTAATTGAAAGACAAAGCACT
Organism: Iguana delicatissima; assembly: GCA_948472985.1. NCBI lineage: Eukaryota > Metazoa > Chordata > Lepidosauria > Squamata > Iguanidae > Iguana > Iguana delicatissima. Next base: position 293,742 of record CAOKZL010000212.1, on the reverse strand, counting down.
TCCTTCTCAAAACTTGGCGTCTATGAGGAACACAGAAGGGGGAATGCTTGTTCAAAATAATTAAGGATGTCAGGAAAATCCTTTTCTAACTACTCAAAGCGGAATGTGTTTTGTAGTGCTGGAAAATCAATAAGAAAAGCCTGCAGTTGCAAAAGATCCAGCTGACCTATTTCTTATTGCTTTCCAACCAATTTTGAGAAAGATGCCCATACACGTTATATTTGACATATTTACTGTATCAAAAATCAAGCCCAAGCATCTATGAGTGGCAGAAGCTTATCATCAGGGTATAATCTGCAATGGCCTTACATTAAATATCTGAAAAGAATGATTTCCAGTCACTGTTTTTTCTCACTACTGAGCATATCTCAGTTTATGTAGTGAAGATATTTGTGAAAGAGACTTGTGGATGCTTACAGTTCACTGGCCTCTTGTTTCTTTCTTTCTTTTTTTCAGGGGGAGGTGTCTGATTGATATATATCCTGCTTTTCTTCCCAAACTGGGACTCAGGATTCTTTTCACAGTACCCAGTTATAGTGCTATGATTCCACTTTAACAGTGCAGTCCTGGCTGCATCCTATGGAATCCTGGGGTTTGTTATTCAAGGAGGCAGTAGAGGAGCTAAGAATTCTGGCTAAGAATTCTAAATACCTCTCCCTAACTGCATAGTATAGTGGTCTGAGCACTGGACTACAACCCTGAAGACCAGAGTTCAGTTCCCTATTTGGCCATGGAAATCTGCTAAGTGACCTTGGGTACAGCACATACTCTCAGCCCCAGAAAGCCCCATGATAAGTTCTCCTAAGGTCACCATATGTCAGAAGTGACTTGAAGGCACACAACAGTAACTATCTGCCAAGGATTCCCTAAACTCCCAGGATTCCACAGGACAGGAACATGACAGTTAAAGTGGCCTAGTAGTAATACAATTGTATTATGTGGAAGGGCCTTCAGTGTGGCTCACAACTAGATTTTTTTAAAACCAAAGTACAGATAAAAACAGGGTTTTTTAAAAAAAAATTGCTGTAATATTAAAACAATGAAATCTTAATGGAACTAAAAGCAGTCTTTTTTGGGGTGGGGGAACCAGGTACTGCAGCCATCTGTTAAAAGTTCCTTTCTCAGCATCCAGTTACTCAAAATTTGCCAGAATAAAAGGTGTTTCTAGGCTCCCTTGGAGGGTAGTTCCAAAGCGTGCTGGGAACAGATATGGAAAAACTTTTCTCTTTTGTCCTCTTTAACTGTGCCCTAAAGGTAGCTGTCCTCCAAAAAATTCCCTGAGGATCACAAAGTCTAGCAGCCCATATGGGACCATATGGTCCTTTACACAGCTTGGACCCAAACAGTATGCACTCATCTGAACTGCAGTGCTACAGCTCCCTAGCAGAGAATTCTAAGCACCTCATCAAATTACAAACTCCAAGATTACATTAGATAGATTCATAAGATAAAGAAATTATAACCTGTCTGCTTCCTGCTTCACACAGCACACACAGCACACATGGTTGGAAGTCTGGGAATTAGCCATGATATTTAAAGTGGTATAACCGTGCAACATAGAAGCACTCAGTTTCTGTCATAAGTATGCATTACCTGGAAACTATATGATGAAGTAGTGGGTGCCATTGGTGAAGGATCCACCACAGATACAATTCTGCAAGTAAAATTTCTGTATCTTGTCACATCAAGTGGAGCTGAATGTACCTAATACATTTTAACCCAAACACAAGAGAACTCAAACATGAATAAGAAGGACCATATTGTGAAGCAAAAATGAATGCTCAGCTAGGAGCTCATGCTCATTTTGATAGAAAAAAATCAATGACTTGAAACAGCCTATTTGGAACGGAGTGAAACAGATTTAAGATTTCCATTATCACTTTGCCACAGCCCATTTATAAGCCACACGGAATCATGAAAATAGTTTTTATTTTCATTTTCATTCACTAAGGCACCATCTTGTGTCACCCTGCAACCTTTTGACCGCTGTCCTAAAAGCAGTGGTCACTCAAGGGCAAAGGTTCAGCGGTAGGTTAAGTCTGTGTGCTTTTGTGTGGAGGAGGGAAGAGACTGTCTGCTCCAGCTTCCTCTTGTCTATTTCCAAAGAGCGCAATTGCTTTTGAAATGTAGTTTCCCCCTCAGAAGAACTCTTTCTGCTAAGGAAGGGTTTATCTACATTTCTCTCTTCCCGTTGTCTTGCTTTTGAGACTTGCCTCACAAAAAAAAAGTCAGATGAAGAAATGTAGAAAGAAGTTGTTCATAGGCACATGGAAAAAGCTTTTTCATTTGTCAGTATGTATTCTAACTTTTGGACGCTGAATGTGTTGCTGTTGTATTTCTACAGATAAGTGTTTCTATGTTTCACAGGATTTTGTGCCCCATCTGGTGGCATGTGGCTTGCCTTGGGTACAACTGGCCTTGCTTTTGACCTTCTACTGGAACTTTTTGCACATTGCAACTTTTGCACATTGATCCAAAGGTAGAAACTGGATGTCTGCACAAATACAGTGAGATGCAAATAGCCTCCTGCCTTCAGTGCAATTAGGAAAGATTTTAGATGCATAAGTGTTTGTGCACTCATACATGTACATGTGTGTGTCTGTGTGCGTGGAGACAGAAACCATATTTTCATGTTTGGCTCAATATGAAAAGATTAGGAATAAGGCCAGTGGAAGGGAAGAAACGTGTTCAGCATGATCTTCTAAGAAACAAACATTTGAATCATCTCAGATGATCATGATCCAATCTGCAATACATTTTTTCAATTCTTTCCTCTGAGAATGCAGGTTTAATGCTTCCCTGTGGTTGAGAGCCACTTGTGAAAGATCAAAAAGGAAAACTTTTACAAAAAGAAGGGGAAAAAAGGACAAGTCCCTTTTAGGGCATGTAGGCCTTAGCATACAGCTCTTTAAACGTGCTCTGAAGCAGGTTAACTTAACTAGCTGAGCAGGCCCCAGAGGTATAGAATGATTACTTAGTGCTCTGATTGCCATTTCAGGCCAGTCCTGTGCCCCAGTAACACTGATACAAATTCAATCTCCCTCTCTCTTTCTCACTCTCTCTCTTTCTCACACACACACACACAGGATGGAGGGAGAGAGAGAGAAAGGTGCTGGAGGAGAGTCTACAGATACCACTGACTGCTAAAAAAATAAAGGAATGGATTGAATTGCAAATCAAGCCTGAACTCTCCCTAGAAGCCAAGATGGTTAAATGGAGGCTATCATGCTTTGAACATATGAGAAGACATGACTCACTAGAAAAAACAATGACACTTGGGAAGGCAGAAGGCAGGAGGAAAGGAGTATTATAGATGGACAGACTCAAGGAAGCTATAGCCCTTAGCGAGCAAGATCTGAGCAGAACTGTTGAAAATAGGATGGCTTGGAGGTCTCCCATTTATAGGATTGCCATGAGTTGAAGTCAATTTGATGGCAAATAACAATAACAACATTTTTCCTTTAAAGTTTGATTTAAGCCATTGAAAATCAATATGTTTTAAAATAAGTGAGTTCATTAATACAGATAGTAATCTCTGCCTTCTGAATACTTTTATGGATTGTTCTTATGTCAAGCTCTTCCTTTGAGCTCCCTGCACTCTGGACCATAGTCATGAAATGCTAGACCCTACAATCACAGCTGGCCCCAGAAGTACCCACCTCTGATTACTTAGTCCAAATAAAGTTTCATGGCATCTGAAATAAGCCTTTGAGGTCTGGACATGAGAGAGAAGACACTGGTGATCTGAAGGAGTTGTATGATGGAAACTATAAAGGAAGTTGGGGCACTGAGTTCAATATTGACAAAATAAAGAATGTCATCTCCTGCATTTTTAACTTACATGAACCACATGTAAGAAAGTTAGAAGCAGATGTAACTGCTGTGGCCAAAACCATGTGTAACTCAGCTGAGCTTAGTTCTGAGGAAAGGAAACTTCAGATGGTGGGGTATTTCTGTTTTGTGGTTCTACTTGACAGGAAGCACAAAGGATACACAAGGAACTTAGTCAAAACTGCCTGTGTTAGATTTATATGTATTTTCCATCATTAGTCAATTATAACTGTAGAACAACTTACACCTCTAGGTGTAAGGTAAAAGCTAGAAATATCCAAATATCAGCTGATCTTCAAATTGCGGTATTATTTGAAGAGAACTCTGAGGGAGCAATGTTTAATTCTAAAAATGTACATTCTAGATGCCACCATCTGGGAAGGCCTACGTAGGAATTTCTCACGTCAATGTTCAGGCCTCTTCATTTGTTAAATGTACATTTTTATGAATTGCATACAGACGGGAATATTTGCGTGGACACACGTTTTAAGTGAACAACTGAAAATGTAAAGTGCAAATATGACAAATAGGTATCTGATGGGGTATCAATACGGTTGTACTTTGATACCACTTTAACTATCATGGTTCCATGTCATAGAATCCTGAGATTCACAGTTTAGTTAGATACTTTCTCTGCTAGAGATTGCTAGTGTTACAATTCAGAAGAGTGCTAATTATCTCAGGAAAATACAGTTCTCTGAATTGTATCCCATACTACACAGTTATAGTACTTTGATACTACTTTAACTATCATGATTTCATCTTATGGAATCTTGGAATTTCTAGTTTGATTAGATATGTAGAATTCTCTGCTAGAGATTTCTAGGGAGGTAGTTCAGGGGAGTGCTATTTATCTTAGCCAACTATAATTCCCAGGGTCCCATAGGATGGTGTCATGGCAATCAAAGTGCAATCAGACTACTATAATTGTGCATTGTGAATACATTTATCATAAATTTGTAGCAATAGCAGTTACATTTCTATACCACTTATCAGTGCTAAGCATTTCCTAAGCGATTTACAATGTTGTAAGCTAATTGCCCCCAACAAGCTGGGTGCTCATTTTACTGACCTATGGAAGGCTGACTCAACTTGGAACCCTGCAGGATTGAGCTCGCAATGTTGTGGTTGCAGTACCGGCACTTAACCACTTCGCCACCAGGGCTCCATATCCCCAGTGGAGATCCAAGACAGCTGCTTCCCTTCCCCTATAAATTGAAGGTTGGGTATCTATGGAAAGGACACAGTGCAACTTCTAGGGTAGTGTTGAGATGCGGTGCATTTTCAAGGTCAAAAGGTCATTAATTGGTTTGGGGAAACAAGCTATAGGGCTACTTTTGAAAAGGCAAGCCTAATCCAAACCAGTCCACAGTAATTGCTGTTGCATCTACAAACAGTACTTACTCACTGAGACAAGCCAGATAGATCAGAGTCTTAGACCATTTCCACACTACACTGCTATTATTCCACTTTCAACAATCTGCGGAATCCTGGGGTTTGTACTTTACTGAGGCCAAAGAGCTCTCTGGCTGAGAATTCTAAATGCCCCTCCCTAAACTGCAAATCCCAGGATTCCATAGGATGTTGAAAGTGGAATAATAACATTATAACAGTGTCCTTACCTTAAGAGATGGGGGACTTTGAAGTCCACCCTCAATGCCAGCATCTCCTTAGAATTTTGGTGAATTATACTTCAAAGGAGGCCTGCGAGAGGTGAATAACAGTAGGATCTTTTCACCTACCAGTACTAACTGTAGAGAGGACTCCAGTTTAATGTTAAGCAAAGTATTTCATTTGGATTGACAAACCCACAAGTAATCAGACACTCTCAAGTGTTACCCTGATTTCTGGGGTCTCTTGGGGGACACCTCAATATGCTCCACATGATGGGAAATGGAAACTAGCCAGAGCACAAGCAATAGCAATGCGAGAGGTAGGGTAACCTAACGGGGTGTTTTTACCCAGTTTTTACGGGGTCAGGCCAAGCCAAAAACCAAACAAAAATGTCCAGTAAATGATTTTATTGAATGAAAATCTCACACAGCAACACAATCACTCACACACTCACTCAAGACCTATTAAGAAGGAAAAGAGAGGAAACTGGATAGGGGAATATTGAAGGGGGTGTAGCAGGGGTAATACTGCACCTTGTCCTGAAGTCTTTGGTCCGGGAAAAACAGTGGAGAAGTGGGGCTCAGCCCAGAAAGGGCTGAGGGGATTACTCAACAGATGGAGTAATGGTCTGCTGGGATGACCAGGAGTGATCCAAAGAAACTCTCCAAAACTGGGACTATTTGTAGGGGGAAAAGTACCTGAAGGACTAATCCTTTCCCAGGGAGAACAATGGGTGTTGCAGCAAGTGTGAAGTTCCATAATGGTAACTTCCTTTGCGTAATGGGATTACAAGGTGTTGCCAAAGTCTCAGGATCTTCAGATGCATTTGGTTGTGGTGTGACTTCATGTAAATGGTCCTCGCTTGATAGGATATTTGCTCAACTTGGGGCAAACATGCTAATCCCCTCAAGTCGGCTTCTCAGGGGCTGAGGACTCTTTGTCTTCTGTGGGTTTGCACAACTTGAGGTCTTCTGGGGCTACGTGATGGGGGATTTTACTGGCCTGACCTGGTTTTCGATTGTTTGATCATTGCTGCCTACGTGCCCATCTGGGTGACCTCTCAGGCACATGGAATCATATTTTAATATCAAAATTGTAGACCCCAGGACAGAGTTTTCCAGTGGGGTAACACAAGAAACATACAAGGCTATTGGAAAGCAAGGCATGAAAGTTTAGCTAGGGAGAAAAATTGAGGTGAAGCGGATGATAGTTATCAATCCTGAAGAAGGTCAAAACAGAGTGGTTTAGACATCATCTGAGGGTAGTGTAGAAGAACAGCACTCTGGGCACTACGTCCAACATATTATAATTTGCTGGGACAGAAAGCAAGGTTTAAAACCCTATTTCCTACCCTGAAGGAAGTGCATAGACAAAGTGATAACAGCTTTTTTGTGGGACTGACAAAGGACTCCAGAACAGACTGATTGCCTTAACTCTAAGTGATAAAACATCGACAGGAGTCATGATAATCTCTTAATGTTTTGGTCAGGCAGGGGGTGTAGGGAAGATTTATGTAGGGCAAGATCAAGGAATGGTCCCTGATTGCTTCACCTAGGCAGTTTTGCTTTCTATTGTTTTCAGGTTTGCACAGAGTCTGAGGTGCTGAAAGAATTAGCATAGACCCATTAGTATCTGAGTTTCCCTCTCAATCCTCTCTGAACTTATGACCTGACCATGTCTCAGGTCAGCTTGGCCTGGCAACACATTTTCCATGCCTTCAATCATGATGTTCAGCCATAAAAATGTTCAGTTATGAAAATAGCATACCCCCGCACTATGGGGCTGTAGGGTATGGTAACAAGAGTTGGGGGATGTGTGCGGCATCCAAATGTTGTTGGACTGCAACTCCCACCATCCCTTCCCAGCAAAGCCAGTGTGAGGGATTGTGGGAATTTCACTTCAACAGGAGATCAACACACTTCCCATCCCTGCAATAGATGAGTAGTTAGAAAGATACCTTTGGTTTTCAAGCATCCTGTAAAGGAGAATAAAATGTGAGGAGGCTGAGAGTGCGATTCCCTGCTCCTCTATAACTGCCTCATAAGGAAAACAACTTGCTTAACAGTAGAGCCTCCTTTGTCCATGGATGTTCTCCAGACAATTCAGATCACTGATCGTTCCAATGTTTTGAATCATATTGACACCCTCCATGGATAGAAGAGGTTCTTTTCTTTGTCAAGTCCTCTAAGTGACTTTAGAACATTCAGTGGAAAGGATGAAGTATGTGCAGTGAAAGGATATGGAAGCGTAATGTTACCCAGATTTCTGGGGGTCCCATGAGGGACACCTAAATGCTCTTCAAATTGTATAAGTTGGGGAAATTAGTCAAAGAGCACGAGTTAGCAATGTGAGAGGCAGGGTAACGTAGCGAGATCTTTTACCCAGTGTCTACGGGGTCAGGCCAAGTCAAGAGGCAAACAGAAGTAAAATAATAATTGGTGTTTTATTAAAATACAGTCAAACAAGTGTGTGCAGAACACTCACACTGATAACTATAGAAATAAAGGTTGGAGTGGGATTGAGAGATTTTAAGAGGAGGTTTGTTTTGTGAAATACTGGACCTGTCCTGAAGCCCAGGTAGTCTGAAGATAGAATTCATAGATATGGAGGTTCTCAGTACGTGGGACTGAGGGGAAGGCTCACCAACCAAAGTGGCAGCAAGGCGGTATGGAAGTCAGGAGCGATCCAAAGAAGTGCTCAAAATCAGGGGTTTTTATAGGGGAAATTGTAGCCACAGGCTAGTCCATTCTTGGGGAAAACAATGAGTTTTGCGCTGGAGACAAAGCTTCCGAAAGGTCAGAATTTAGCATGATTGAGTTAGGTCTGAATTGCCAATAGAGTAGCCAGTATGCAAACACAGAGAGCTTGACAGTTGAGTATCCGGCTTGTCAAGCTGCCTGCTCAGGGCAGGGAGTTCTTTGTAAGTAGTGTGCATACATAATGAGGGTACTTGCCGTGAGGTCTCCTGAAGCGGCAGTTTGGCTGTTTCTGGCCTGCCTGTATTGTTGTTGAATATTCCAGTGATTAGCAACCGAGCCTGTTTGCATGCTTGTCTGGGGGCCTCACAAGCACATGGGAAGGAATGGGTAAGGAAGGCCAAATTATTGATATCAAAATGATATCTGGTGCCCCCCAAGTCTGGCTAGAAGCTGCGGTAACAGTAAGGCTGTCTCTACTCATGGTTATACATTATCTACCTGTACAGAACATCAACTTGAATAGGACTAGATAGACAACATAGGCAGACAGAGAGAAAGCAAGAGAGGCAGAGAAAGGCAGAAACATAGCAACACAGAGAGGATGGATGGATGGATGGATGGATAGATGGATTCTTATTTTTAACCTAAGAGAAAACAAGGAGAGCACCTGTGAAGAGATGGGATTCTGAGGATGTGGCAGGCTCATTTTCATAATCTTTCCTACTGAATTCTATGGGACAAATCAGGCAGGATAAAATATGTCGCCCAGTGAGAAGAAGGTAAATTTTCCTCTGTCCCTGACACTGTTGTTTTGGGGGTTCCTTGTAACACATATTCCTCCATCGGCAGTGCCCACATCCACGCTATCTTCAGGCAGCTTCCAGCCGCTGCACTTGAGGGCCTGCCAACACCTGCCTTTCAAGTGTCAACACTCCCAATTTTGCTAGGATAGCCAAATACTTGTTAATGAGATATAGCAGCTGGGTAGAGGTGAACTACTGAGAAGCATAAAGGCATACTGCTGGTGCAGGAAGCAATGCCTTCTGAATCTTTTCAGCACTCCAAAAGCATTCAAATCAAAGAAGGTATCTTGTGTTCATTAATAAAAACCCATTTTCCCATGCAACTGTAGGTCCAACTAGGCATTACACAAGAGCTGTTTGAATAGCCTCTCCAGCAATTTGGGTGTTGTTGTTTTTTAACCTAGAAGCAGCCCTAAAGGCTGCAAGTGGGGAGTAGAAGAATGGGAGTGGTAGTGTTCTGCCTGTTGTTTTTATGCTTTTTATCCTATCCCATAGTTGTTCTTTTACCCATGAGAGGAAATCTTCTTGGGCCTGAAGCTTGAGGATCAATGGAAGGGAAAATGATTTCAAGGGGACATTATGCCTGTCCCTTTCTCACCCTACTAATATGTCAGGGCCAGCCCCAAACATTTTCCTGCCTGAGACAAAGGACAAGATAGCACCCCTCCATTTAATGTACAGAGGCTGACTGGATTGACAGCTGAACCTTATTTTAAAGTGGAATAGGATCCTCAAACACAGCTGAGGGAAGCAGGTGAGTTTATATCCAACAGTACAGTCTGTGTACCACACACAGTAGTTTCCTCCAAGAGTACAGGAAGTCCAGTGAGCTCAGGAGGAATGGCTTGGAGGGCTCTTACTGGAGATCCTCAGCAACTGACAACCAAATTGGATGGTTCACTCTGCCTAATGGTAGAGCTAACCCCTCTTAATACTTCCCCAGCAGCCTCCTATAGGCCACCATGAGGGGACAGGGTGCCTACCTAAATAGACATTTGGTTTCAGCCAAGATGGCTCTACATAGTTTATTACACATTAGCTCACACACAGAGCTGCAGCTAGATGGTTAACTTTGTTGAAACAGCTCCATTGTTTGCCAGTCTGCTTCTAGGCCAATTCAAAACTCTGGTTATGATCTATAAAGGCCTATACAGCTCAGGTCCAAGTTACCTCCCGTTATGAGCCTGCTATAGGAGATCTGATGGGGAAGCGATTCTCTGCGTCCCACCATCCTGAAAGATACATGTGTAGAAAGCCTGAGAGGGGACCTTCCATATAGCTCAGTGGTTCTCAACCTGTTGGTCCCCAGATGTTTGTGGACTTCAGCTCCCAGAAGCCCCAGCCACTATGGTCAATGCTCAGGGCTTCTGGGAGCTGAAGTCCACAAACATCTGGGGACCCACAGGTTGAGAACCACTGATATAGCTGCTCCCAGGCTCTGGATCTCCCTTCCTAGAGAGGATAGATTGGCCCCCATCTCACTATCCTTTTGTAGGCAGGCAGAGTCCTTTCTGATTCAGCAGGCCTTTAAGACTGACTGTGCAGGAGAAAGGGCCTTTCATATGCTGTGTTGCTTACATTGTTCTTTTTAATGGCTTGGACTGATTTTAATTTTACCAATATACCAATACTATAATTATATTTTTAACTTTAATACAATGATTTTTATATTATTATTAGCCATGTCTGTTTTAAATTTTGTATGCTTCTTTGAGTCCCAGACTGGGAAGGAGGTAGACTACTAATAGTAATAGCTATAGTAGTAGTAGTAGTAGTATACTTTTATCGTCCTACTGCTTAAAACTACCTCACCTATGATAGCCAAAGTAGTATACCACTGCATGCTGAATAAGGTATATTTTTCTGGAATGAATTTTGTCTGTTCTATAGATTTTGGAAGTATGCCACATTTTATCAAGCCATTCTCCAATAGATGGAACCTTATCAAATCTCTGCTGAATGACAACACAAGTTCTTGGTTTCTATCAGCCCCTTCTAGTGCTGAAACAAAATCTGTGGTAACCATTAAACCACCAGCAGGATTTATATCTGGCAAACATCAGTTTACGAGACAACAACCCTCATGTCTAGCTCAGAGTCGGACTTTTACAGTCCAATCATATTCAGACTTATTCAGATGTAACTCCTACTGTATTCAGTTAAATCTGCTTAGCATAACTGTTAATTTGCTCTCTGGCAAATGGGATTAGGATTAAATTTTTAGAATAGCACTCTGTTAGCTATTTTTGCTTTATTAAAAACTTGGACAAATAACTATGTTCTTAATCGCCAGTTTGGTCATTTTAGCCATTCATACATTCATGTCTTTTGTTGAAAACAGCCAGGGTCTGGTGGACTATGAGGAGGGGATGATTTCAGCTATTCTAGCAGTTTTTAACATTCTGTAATTCATAAAATCAAGGGCCATTTCCATACTACACTGTTATAGTGCTATTGTTCCACTTTCGACATCCTGCAGAATTCTGGGGTTTGTAGTTTACTGAGGTCAAAGAGCTCTCTGGCTGAGAATTCTAAATGTTCTTCTCTAAACTGAAAACCTCAGAATTCCACAGGATGTTGAAAGTGGAATAATAGCACTATAACAATGTAGTGCAGAAATAATGTTAGAATCACAGAGCTGGAATCAACTCAAGGGCTAGCTAATTCACCCCCTTGCCAACACAGGAATCCATAGCTAAAGCTCTCCTGAATTCAGGACAGAAGTTGCCATTCACAATGATGAAGTATTTCTCATTCCACCTTTTTAAAATATAGCCTATCTACCACCGGATTGCCATTTAGATCCCAGAACAAAGGAACATGAATGAAATACTTTAAGGCTATCTACTTCTGGTGTCCTGTGCATCAGACAGACACATGGAATAGTTCTGACTGAGAAGCTCTCCATGAGCATGATGAAACAAACATGAGCTGCTTGTTTCAGGTGAAAACATAGTCAACATTTTCTATAGGCAGTGTTAACCAAAAGGGACAAAGGTACTTCTCTTGAGACACATCCATTCAGTTAACTGAGGTGGTGTCTGACAATGTGGTACCCTTTAGAGATGTTTGACAACAAGCTCCAGCCAGCATGGCCAAAGCTCTGTATGCCAATGAATCTTGTGATTCATCGTTACAGGAAATTACTGAATACTGGCACCTGAAGAAATGGGCTTCAGTCCATGAATGCTTGTGCCAAATAAAACTTGTTAGTCTTTAAGGTGCCACAAGACTCTCTGTTGATTTTGCTGCAATAGATTAATGTGGCTACCTTACTGAATGGCGGTTACTGAAACTGAAGGGAGGAATTAACCAATTATTTTCTTGCAGGGTTCCCTTTTCCTCTGCATTAAACCCAAAGGCAGTGAATGTCTTCCATTCCAGAAGTAATTCATCTGGTCTTGGACATTTCAATGAAAATGATAGCATAGTCCAAAGGCTTCTTATTAATCTTTTCTATGTATCATAGTAAGACCAAAATCTGTGCCTGAACACTTTAGAAAGTGTAACATGAGCACCAGCAATGGAGGGATCCTTTGAACTGCCATATATTAATAAATACTAGGATAATCAGACAAATGTTACCATTCTCCTCCTGCCTCCTGATGAGCAACATCTGCCAGTGCCAGATTTGGGATAGGTTGTCTTCCAATAGTCACCAGAGGTCTTGTCCTCACAAGTACAGCCTTTGCTATGCCTGCTATACTATGGTTAGGTGGCTTCTTCAAAACTGCACCCTTAGGTACATTTGCTGTGGAGTAAGCCCTACTTAGCTTGATAGGACTTCTAAGTTGTTGTTGTTAACTGCCATCAAATCAACTTCAACTTGTGGTGACCCTATGAATGAGAGATCTCCAAGTCACCATACCATCAACTGCCCTGCTAAGGTCCTGCAGATTCAGGGACATGTCTTTCTTGACTGAGTATCCACATATGGCTTGATAACAGTACATGTGAAAAGGATCTACAAGTTTTGGTGGAGCTCAAGCTGAATATAAGTCAGCAGTGTGATGCAGCAGCCAAGAAAGTCAATGCAATTCTTGGCTGCATCAACAGAGTATGGTGTCTAGATCGAGGGAGATAATGGTACTACTCTATTCTGCTTTGGTTAGACCTCATCTGGAATACTGTGTCCAGTTCTGGGCACCTCAATTCAAGAAGGATATCGACAAGCCGGAGCATGTCCAGAGGAGGGTGACCAAAATGTTGAAGGTTCTGGAAGCCATGCCTTATGAGGAGTGACTTAGGAAACTGGGTATATTTAGTCTGCAGAAAAGAAGGTTAAGAGGGGACATGATAGCCATGTTTAAATATTTGAAAGGATGTCATGTAGAGGAGGGAGTGGGCTTGTTTTCTGCTGCTCCAGAGACTTTGGACAAGGAGGAATGGATTCAAGCTGCAGGAAAGGAGATTCCACCTGAACCTCAGGAAGAACTTCCTGACGATCAGAGCTATCCAGCAGTGGAATATGCTGCCTCCAAGTGTTGTGGAGTCTCCTTCTTTGTAGGTTTTTAAGTAGAGGGTGGATGCCCATCTGTTGGGAGTGCTTTGACGTGTATTCTTGCATGGCAAGGGGTTGAACTGGATGGCCCCTGTGGTCTCTTCGAACTTTGTGATTCTATGATTCTATGTCACAGAAGTGCAGATCACCTGACAGTTAGACAGCTCAGTATGATGAGATTCCTGAATTCAAGTACTCAGGACAATGAACAGCTTCCATGAAATCTAACTGTATAAACTGAACAAGCAATGGATTTTGAGGATCACTTCTTGTTGGCACAAATTGTTTGAGCTCTTTCAAAGTCTTATAACAAAACACAAAAAAGACAGTGAATAGAGACAGATGCCACTTAGTTTCTCATATAAGTGACATATGTTGGGAATGTACACGTCATCTTTAGATTGTTACTACAGCTTGGGCAGTAAAACTGAAGCCACCAAAAATCACTCTTCCAAGTTCATGTTAATCAAAAGTTTGCATAAGCATACTAGCAGTTCTCAGGCAGTTCTGATTTACTTCAGTGAGAGTCCACTGCATGTATCCAAAGAATGAATTTGGCCTCTATGCTCCACACAAATAATATAGTATAGCCAAACTATGTTATGTGGTAGTTGCAGTTTGAGAGGGATGGTAAGAATGCTAAAATATGTTGGAAAAACATTCTGACTTTTAGGAAAATAAACTATTTACTGGAGTAATTGGAAGTTGTTTAAATTTAGATCTATGCAGAATAGTTTAACTGAAGTCAGAAAACTGAGTAATCATCAGTTTAGAACAGTCTCCCAAATAACTGAGTAGTTGAGTGATTCAAAAAGATTTTGCACATCATTTTAATGGATTCAGTAAGCGAACAAAGAAAAAGGTCAACAGGAAGGTGTCAGAGGAAGTCTCAGGTTGTGCCAAGTTGAAAGAAATGTGTGCTTCTGTTTCCTTTCAGAGATCTAGCAGCCATAACAGAAAAGAGAAAGGATGTCATAAAACATTCAAAGAATTTCTTTTTAACTAAAGAAATAGTTTTGCTCTCTCTTTTTCTTTCTCTTCCATGCCTTCCTTACTAAAACCAGCATTTTTAGGACAATATGCTGTAATTTCAATTGGATTGTCATAAGATTTGTTCTTTCATAAAAACTCCTCTTCTATATACCAGGAGTGGAGAAATTTGTGGCTTGCTAAATGTTGCTAGACTCTCATACTGTCCTCGGCCATTATGTTTAATGTGATGGGAACTGTAGTCCAGCATCAGAAAGGTTCCCACATTTTTGAACATTAGTACTAGTCCAAAAAAAATACTATTCACAATTTACACAGTTAAAGCAGCTTGGTATGACTTTAGCTGCCATGGCTACATTGTACAGAATCTTGGGATTTCTAGTTTGGTGAAATACTTAGAATATTCCACTAGACCCCTGTAGTGCTGCAATTCAAGGGATACTCAATTACAGCATTCATTCCGAGGATTCTCAGAGACAGAGCCACAGTAGTTGCAGTGGTATCAATGGCTATTTGAGATAACCTAAGACACATGAAAGAGACACGAGCAAATTTGGAAGGAAGGAAAGAAGGAAGGATAGAAACACAAAGTAAGGGTAGAACTCCAAAGACATGCTCAGTGGCCGTGGAATATTAACACAGGGAGGGGGGTCCAAATGTATAACAAGGAATGAAATGAGGTATTATAGAAAATGGCATGTCTGACCCTACAGAATCCTGAACATAGGTACTGCTGGGGAGGAGCAGTAGATAGAGAAAGAGAGAAACCTCTGGGTTTCTTAGTGTGTATGTACACTACATGATTATTGCACTTTGTTGTTACTTGGACTGTCATGCTTCCACCTGTGATTGTATTTTGCCGAAGTCTTTTGCATTCTCTGCCAATGGCTTAATGCATTAGTGCTCCCCAGACTACAAATCCCAGGATTCTATAGGATGGAACCATAGTTGTTAAAGTGGTGTGAAAATGCTATAATCATGCAGTGTGGATGCACCCCTTGATTCTCCTTTTTCTACAGATTTTCCTACTTCACACTAATATTTCTGATGTCATTTCTCTTCCTCCTGACATTCTCCCAACTTTTCTTCTGGAGAGGAAACATCTTGTCTTTGTCCCTGAGAAGCTGAGGTGAGGCACGCCTCCCTGCAACACTATCTTAAGCCATTTCTGCACCAGACTGTTATAGCACTATTATTCCACTTCAACATCCTATGGAATCCCGGGCCCTTTTCGCATGGCATTTCTGAAGAGAAAGGGCCCCTTGAGTGTCGCATAAATGTGAGGAGTGGTCCACACAATGCACTCACATTTGCACAACGCTCAACAGCCTGATGCGGACCATGCACACATTTTTTCATTTTTGGCTCAAAGCCGAAAACGCTGCACGGTCGCACATCACTCCAGGGCCCCGCGCACATTTACCTTGTGTCCCAGGCTGCACTGCGAACAGAAGAGGCGGGGCGCTCACGCAATCAGGAAGCAGCTGTAGAGCCTAAGCAGGAGAAATGCAAGAGCTTTCCTCCCAAGGCTTCCTGCGCGAGCCCCGCAGCCCAGCACCAGGAAAAGGTAAGGTGAGGAAAGGGCCCTGGGGGTTGCAGTTCTGGGAGGGGCCAGTGCGGAAATGGCCTTAGTTAGAACTAGGATTCTATCACCTTTCTCATCACTATTTCTTACATAGACTTTAGCTTTTTTCTTGTCCCTAATGGAAGTCTTTAAGCATATCTGCCTTTCACTGTAGAATATGTTCCTCTATTGTATGTCCCTTCATGTTCTTCATGAGTTTAATACAGGTGCACTTTGAAAAAGGGAAGTTGCAAAGAAGGATTCATTTGGATGGAAAATGTACAGGAGTTATTTATTACATTAGAATGTGTATTATATCACCATACCCCTTGCTGTCCAGTGTCTGCTTTAAGTGCCAAACTGTCTGATATTCCATACAGTTTCCATGCATTCACTTTGGAGAAATTTGACAGTTGTTCAAAGTCAGATTGTTCACAAACACACACACATTTTAATTACAGTTGCACACAGAATATTTTTTTCTACAGATTATAGCCCAAACATAACAGTATATTAACATCACCAGCATTAAAATACCATGTACGTGGATGGGACATCACACTCATTAATCCATTTCTGTTCTCTGTGCACTATACCTATTATAGTTAGTAGCCTTCATTTCTATGGGTCTAGATCAGTGATTCCCAGCCTTTGATCTTCCATATGTTTGGGATATTAACTCCCAGAAGCTCTGTCCAGCTTGGCTAACAGTCAGGAATTCCACAAGTCGAAGATCCTTTTCGCATGCAGTTTCTTTTGCGAGAGGGCCCCTTGAGCGTCACATAAATGAGAGTGGCGGTCTGTACAATGCACTCCCATTTACGCGACGCTCACGCTAACGCAAACCGCGCACGCACCTTTTCATTTTCAGCTTCAAGCCGAAAATGGTGCGCGGTTGCACAAGGCTCCCTGGGCCCGCGCACACTTACCTGTGCTGTGGTACATTGGGAGCTGGGCCGGTCGTGCTTCCTGCCTCAGTGCTAGCCTGCAATTCCCAGGTTGCGCTGCAGTAGGAAGGGGCGGGGCGTTCGCGCAGCACTCGCGCGACCGGCAAGCTAGCTGCGGTAAGGAAGGAGAAATGAAGTGAGCGCCTTTGCACAAGAGGCTGCTTGCGTGAACGCCACCCCCCACCTCCGCGAAAAGGTAAGATGTGGAAAGGGCCCAAAACACCTGGAAGACCAAAGATTGGGAACTATTGGCCTAGAAGAAATCTCACAGCTTAATGGAATTCACATAATGTTGACTTACTAGGTTCCCACTGATTTCAGTGAAACTACTCTAGTTGGAACTATAGTTGGATTTAGCTCAGTGACTATCATATCCAGTCGTTGGTTCCAAATATACAGATCAGTCCTAACTCAAAATGTACATGCTGCAGCATGTAACAATTAGATACAAGCCTCTTTCACTAGCAGACCCCTCTCCAACTGGCTATCTCAAAGATATGCAGGTAGACAATTTAGCAGTTAATCTGGTTCATTTTATATGATTTGGCTAAAATTCAGTAAAAGAAGAATGTAAAAAAAGAGGTAGTGAAAGAAAGAGGTGAATAAGCATACGCATTCTACCAAATTCAAACCTTTTGGAAAAAGGTTTGCTGTGACCTTTGGTCCAATAAAATATTTATGACGTACATGTGGGAAGCACCTGGGGGAATGACTGCATGTCATGAGGTAATCCCCTTGGGACAAAAAGCTGAGTCACAGTGTATTGTAACCAGGACAAGGGGTTACATCAGCCATGGGACATGAAATCCTGGCTGGAGTTACATCAGCTAGTCCTTATGTATACAAGGAGATGGGATCTGGCCACCTTTCTCTCTCGGTCTGCCTGATTGATGGCTGGAGGCTTTGCCAGAGTGTATCTCTACTTGATGTGTTGATGATGGAATGCTGAATCTCTGTGGGAGGATCTGTGAATCCTGTACATATGTATATATTGGAACAGAAGATTAAAAGCTTCCAGGTATCCTTGGAAGACAACACTGTGTGATAGTATTCCTTAGTGGGTGAGTTTTGGGGTCAGTGCAGTGCTGCATATCATACTCTGCTGCACACGCTTTTATTGCTGTGTTTGTCAAGTCTGTTCTATGTGTTTTGTTTTGTACTTGACTCTGAGCCACGTTTGGTCAGAGCTCAGTGGAATGAGGGAAGATTTATCACCCACTATCCCTCCACAAAACCTCTGGCCATTTCCGCACTAAACTGTTATGGTGCTATTATTCCACTTTCACTATCCTATGGAATCCTGGGGCTTGCAGTTTAGGGAGGGGCCACACATGCAAAAGTTGGTCAGATGAGACCTCAGGGCATGGCCAGGTCATGAGTTGAAGGGATTAGTTAGGAAGCTCCAGTGCTGATGAGCTTGCAATAATCACCTCAACAATCCAACCTTCAAACACAATGGCAAACAAAATTGTCTCAATAGAGCAACTGGTGGTCATCAGCCGGTGCCCTCTTCCCACAAAAATTCCCATTTTTTTCTCCAGTTGCCCAGACATTAAGATGCGATCACAATTCCCATCAATGCTTTGTCATCTAATGCTAAGACCATTAAGCCATCCTGGACCCCATTGTTTGCTCTGCCGGAGAGCCATTAACACCTTCCCCTTCAGGGCACAAAAAGGGTATTTAAATCCTGGCTCTGAGCCTGGCAACTCATAGTACTTTGAATGGACCTTAGGACATTATGCTGCATGAGGTTCCCCAGATTCCTGTTTTCTCTGCTACCGTCAGACCCCTAGTCTGAGCCACATCACTCTGTCTCTTCTCTTCAGGATACGTAAATATTGCCCACTTCATTCTAACTCCTTGCTATCCAATTTTCCCTTCCTTCTTTCAGTTAGCCTTGTATGGTTGTGAGACTGCTTGAATATTGTGTTTGTATGATTCCCGCCGCCCCAACGAAAACGTTCTTTGAACCTCCAACTGGTGTCCCTGCATTAGTACACCCAGGTGAAAAGATCCTTGAAGTTATCCTCCTCCCTTTTGAGCTAACAAGTCCCCATCTTTCCACAGAGGAATTGTCAAGTAGACCCCTGGGTCACCCACCGTTTGGAGTAACACCTCCTTCAGCTCAAAGATGCAGCCAACAATCCCAACACAAATTTAGATAAGGACCATGGTAGTCCAAAGTAATTTCCTACACTCTTAGCTAGGCTAAGTTTCAATTCAGCTAGTCTTGTGTCAGCTCACCTGGCCCTTAGCCATCTTTGTCAGTTGTTGGGATAACATTCTTATCCACTTTTAGAATAGACCCATTGAAATGAACCATTCATTCCAATGAGTCTGCTTTAAGTGTGATTCAACCCAATGCATATGCCAGTGAACAGAGGCAAGGAGAATCCAGGACAGTCATATTTGACTTTAAAAGAGGAAAGAGTTTTGTTTTTTGTTTTTAATGAAAGCATTGGTAATCAGAAAATTTAGGAGGAAAATCATTAGATCTCTTCAAAACAATTGGATGTCACTCACAACCACAATAATAAAACTCCTATTGAAGATCAGAAAAGGCACCAAGTCTGAGAGGTTGCCAGCAAGGCTAACAAGTAATGCCAAGGAATTATATAGCAGAAGTGGGAATCTTGAGGCCCTATTGAGAAGTTAATTTTGTTAAGCCAACAGTCTAAAGCTCAGTGTAAACTCACTTTCCTCAGTGAGGTTACTCACTGCGTACATCTTTTTTTTAAAAAAAAGTGCTGTAGGGACCCCTCTGTCCTCTTAAAGGCTAGACTTAATCAAAGGTGATTCTTTCTTTCCCTACAAAAGGCCTCTTGATTCAAGAAAGCAAAGCCTGGGAGAGTAGAGATATGTAACCACAATTATTCTAAAATTATCAAGTTAAGATAATTATCTTTTTAGAAATTATCTTTTTGGTTGTGGGTTTCATTATCTCACACTAGCCTACCTACAACTGAGGAAAGGATTCCAAGGCAGAGTTGATGATCCTTGACAACAGAGGTGGCTTTCAAAAAACAAACACAAGAAGATAAGAAATGTTTCCTGTTTGCTTAAACAATTCAGAATCCAAATGTACAAAGGTCTGGCAGGGCTTTTCCATAAGGAATAAGACTCTGTGTTCAAATGCCATGAAATCAGTTAATCCACAGAGATAAATATCCTTTCTGCACGGCCTTTTCCATGCGAAAGAGGGCCTGGAGCATCGCGTGATTGTGAGGAGTGATCTGCACAACGCACTCACAATCGTGCGATGCTCAGGGGCCAGCAGGCACCAATTGTGCACCTTTTCATTTTTGACTAGAAGCCAAAAATGGTGTGCAATCACACATTGCTCCTGGGTCCCGCGCACACTTACCTGGTGTGTGGAGCCTCTAGAGCTGCACCGGTCACACTTCCTGCCCCAGCACAACCTGGGAAGGCCACAGGCAACACTGCGGAAGGAAGAGGCGGAGCTCTCAGGTGAGCAGGTAGCTCATGTGGAGCTGAAGGACTGCAGACATGAGAGCCTCTTGCCAGAGGCTGCTCGTGTGATCCCCGCACCCCAGCTCTGGAAGAAGGTAAGGTGCAGAAAGGGTCAAATACTACCCATTTTGCAACTTGGAGGGCAGCTCTACTATGCTACACATTTTGCTTGCTTGAAAACTAGTAGATGATGTAATGTGATGGACTCACAGGAAATCCAATTGTGTAAAAACTCGAACTTGGAAAAAATTCCATTGTCTGTTTAACAATTAGTTTTAGAGAGCTCCATCTTTATAAGCACCAACGCCTCTTTCTTTTTGCCCCTTGATTGATTGATTGATTGATTTGTTTTCATCAATAAGTGAATGTTTATTGATTTATTGATTTGTTTTTATCATGAAATCTCAGGGTTATAAACAAGTAAAACAATATCAACCATTAAAACAATTTTAGGTTAAGATCAATAAGTAATTTAAACAAGATTAAAGCATATTAAATAATTCAAACCAAAAAGCTGGAAGAGTTTTTAAAAACCAGGATGTACTGAAAAGTAAAGAAGGCCCCAAAGACTTTAATAAAAAGCCTTATCTTGACCCAGTACTGCAAACAAACCAATGTTGCTTCCAGTTGGTCCTCCAGGAGAGGGTATTCCATAAGTGGGACAGAACTGCTGAGGAGGCCCTCTCCCATGTCCTTCCACACTGTATTGTCCACACTGATCAGATGCTGAAGAAGACCTTCCAAGAGGTCTCGTCCTCAGGCAGGCATACACAGGGAGAAGCACATTTTCAAGTATCAAGGTTCCAAACCATTTAGGTCTTTCAGTGTCATTACCAGCACCTTGAATTCAGACCAGAAGGAAACTGGTAGCCAGTATAGTTCCTTTAAGATCAGTGTTAACATGCTCTGTATGTGGTGCAGTGGTTGGCAGTCTTTCTGCTGCATTTTGCATTAGCTGTAGCATCTGGAATAGCAGCCCCATGCATATGTGTCTGTGCCTTCAAGTCACCTGTCGACTTATGGTGACCTCATGAGTTTCATAGGGTTTTTAAGGTAAGGAATACTCAGAGGTGGTATTGCAAATTTCTTCCTCTGAAGTACAGCCTACAGCACCTGATATTCATTGGCAGTGTCTCATCCAAGTATTAACCATGGCTGACCCTGCTTACCTTCCAAGATCAGATAGGATCTGGTTTCTTTACAACCCTGCAATATTTCACTGATGAAAACCAGGGCATGCATGGTCAAGTGATAGCAAAGTGCAGTCAAGATGGCAAAAGTGATTAATGAGGAAGAACACACAAGCTAGGAGAAGTTGCAGCAGTTTACAGTTACAGCAGCAGTGAAGCCCCAGGTCCCTCCCCTCCTCTGTCCCCTACTGAGTTAACTAAGTGCAACTACAATTTGCAGCAATTGAAGTAAGCTGAGGAAAGGGGAAAATGGAAGGAAGAGAGTGAAATTGAGATATTTTCAAAGCACCTGAAAAACTGAGAGGACAGAGGATTTCTGTAATCTGAAGATTAATCAGTAGAGTATATCCATGTAGAGCATATTACATTGTTCTAATCAGGTGGTCATCCACAGTTCCTTCCTATGGAACCACAGCAGACACAGAGCTTATGTTCTTATCCTATATGTGCTGAAATTGCTTATGAGCGGGAATTAGTCCAAAGTATAGCTTGGAGAGGTTACTGTTTTTGTACTACAATGCCCAGAATCACCCAACCAACATGGCAATGCTGGCTGGGGAATTCTGGGAGCTGCAGTCCAAATCAGGAACTTTTTCCCCAAGTTCTAGCTCAGATGCTTTTAAAAAATTCAAATTTTCTAAATTTCTAAATGACCTCTCCATTTTTCTTGGCACCTCTCTGTGTTGTAGACTTGATAAGAGGGCTTCCAATAAGCATGAACACTGTTGTTAAGAATCCACATGCTGGATCAGTTGTCTAAACTATTGTCAGAGTCCAGACATACCATTATGCATCTCTCCTTTTTTTTTTAATTAGCCTGAACTGTGGAGTTTAGAAAACCTAAATAAATGTAGTGTTTTAATGGTTGTAGAACAGCTGCAGAGGCAGACAGAGTCATTCATACATACGCATAACCTCCTGACCAAGTCTGCCAAGAAGCCATAAACAGGTGCACCCAGAGGCCGAAGCTGTTATTTCTTTTTTTTAAAAAAAAAAGAAAAAAAATAGCCATGACACTAATTTCATTGTCAGCATAGGGCTTTACAATTAACTATGTGTTAGGAGACCATAAAGGAATCCAGACACATATGGTCAGCTTGAACTCTAGGCTGCTTTTCCTCTTTCTCTTCCTCGCCTTTGCCCCCAAATTGAGCTGAATATGTACTCATCAACACTGAGTTCTTTCCTCTTAGGAAAAAAAAAATCAATCATTGTTTTCCTATACCTTGCTGTAAACGCAAGGACCTTTGAAATTTTGCTGTGGATATCATACAATAACACTATTAGACACCAGCTCCTTCAAACATGTGAAAGGGCAAAAGATGTAAAAAGAGGTTGTTGAGCTCTCAATGATTCAGTCAGTCAGCTAGCAGTAACCTGTACTTTCAGGATATTGATGGGTATTGTGGAAATGCTGCTTGCCACCATTGTCGTATCAGCCCAAGAAGGCCCAGCTACAAGAGACAGACCAGCAGAGGGCATTTTGTCCAAGTCTACCTCAGACCTAGAGTTTGTCCTATCAGCTTAACAGTCTTTTCCCTGCTCCGTATATTCTGTTTGTGTTGCATCTTCTATCACTGTGGGCTTGTATAATAGGCTAACCCCCCCCCCCCGCTTCCAACCTCTGGAGATACCAGCTTTTAAAAAATTGAATCTAACCTAACATACAAATAATTCTAAAATCTTTTGGAAAGACACTAATCAGGAAACAGAGAAATTTGCTTCTCAGTGGAAACTGAATATCAAGTACACCACACATAATTCAACTGGGTTTTTCCTTCAAGTTCTTTCAAACAGCTGCCCTAAGGGCATTCAAAGTGGTATAGTAGTTAGTGTGTTAGATGAGAGCTAAGAAACTCCATGTTCAAATCCTCATTCAGCCATTAAGCTTACTGGGTAAGGATTGTTGTGTGGATAAAAAAGAGTAGGATAGGGCTACATGTACAACCCCAACTCCTTGAAGTTATTGTGGGATGGAAGTGTAACAATAAATAAAGTTCCAGTCAAAGACCAGAATTTATTACAGCAGATTTTCCAAATAAGAAGAAACACAACAGCCCTCCCCATTCTTCCCACTTGGCAATTCCTTTCTATTCACACTGCACATCATTACCTGCATGACAACCACACTGATATGCCCTCCACTATCACATGAACCCCAGAACAAGGGAGCAGGGGGCTTGAATCCCCCTAGGACAAGGCTAGGGGGGCTGTGCCCTCTCTGAAATAATCAGGGATTAGGACCATCAAGATTTCTGACCCCTGAGGAACTACCATTCAGAGGTTGTCCTAGTTTGTGGCTATCTTTGCATTTTCTAGAATCACAGAACAATATTGTTGGAAGGGGTTCTATAAGTCGCCAAGTCCAGCCCCCTGCTCAATGTAGGAAATCCAGCTACAGCACCCCAAGCAGATAGCTATCCAGCTTCTTTCTGAAGACATCCTTAGAAGGAGAGCCTATCACTTCTCTAGGCACTGTATTTACTGGCATACAAGATGCACTTTTTTCCCAAAAAATACTGTTTGAAAATGTGGTGCGTCTTATACGCCGATTGATCTTACATGCCAGCAGATACAATAATTGGTTCCATGCCAAACTGCTCTCACTATCAAGAAGTTCCTTCTAATGTTCAACTGAAATCTACCCTCTTTTAACTTAAAATCATTAGTCCTCATTATGGTCTTACATATCTCCCTTGTCCTTGATATAGTAATTTTATGCTTTAAACAATTTTATAACATTTTATTATGTTGTTGTTGTCTAATGGTAATCACATTGTTAACTGCTTGGGTGGATGGTATTATTGTTATTCACTATATTCTGTGTTTTAACTGTATTGTACACACAAGTATGCAAAATCTATAAGAGCTGCCTGCCAGCCTTGAGTCCTCTCCTGCCACCTTAGAAACTGTTTTGGGATTCCTGCTTCTCTACATATTGTTTCCTGGGAGGATGACCTGTTCTAGGACTTTAGAAAGCTGAATGTAGGAGAGCTAGCTGAAAACAGATAAAGATACTTCACAATAAAATAATACAATTAAACAAAATATATATGAATGTATGGCCCTTTCCACACCGGGGGGGTGGACATGTGGGGAAACGGGGTGGCGCACACAGGGACGGAGCTTACCGTGAAGTGGGAGGCTCCGTCCCCGTGGGGAGCAGCATGAATTCGCCGCTCTGCATGGCGGCGGCGTTGGGCAGCGCCCAGTGGCACCCGGCGGCGCCCAAAATGGTGGCCGGCGGCTTCCAGCGGTGCTCCACCAATCGGGGCAGTGCGCCAGCCAGAAGCCTGCCCCTGGGCAGCTCTGCTGGGACGCACTACCGCGTCCCTGCAGTTCTGCACAGGGCGCCATGACGGAGTAGCACGTGAGAGGTTTTATAAAAACCACTTGAAAGGTGGTTTTTATAAAACATGGAGCACCACCCACGTGGCTGCGTGAGGGCGGTGTGATGTTTAGAACCTCCCTTTTTTTGTCCACCTTAGTGCACCCTGCGGTGAAGATGACCTCCGTATCCGGTCGTTGCACCGCGGGGTTTTACCCCCGTGTGGAAATGGCCTATGTGTGTATATATACATGTACAACAGATCTGGAATAAAGCCCACTTAATGCATCTGGGGACAGGCAACTAACACCTGGACAGTCATATGATTCACCGGTACATTCCGGCAGGCCTACCCACTCTATTTTTAATTGTATTTTTAATTATTTTTAATTGTACTTTTAATTGCATTTTAACTGTACTTTTAATTGTATTTTTAATCATGTTGTATTTGTATTTGTATTAATCAATGATTTGGTGTATTTTAATTAGGATTTTTTAAATTCTGTGTTCTGTGCCTCATCTCAAGTCTTGGAGAGAGGTGGGTAACAAGTATTTTTTTTTTATTATTATTATTCTCATTACATATGGGTACAAAGCAAACTGCAAAGCTGAGTTTACACAATGGAGAAAGAACTCAGTGGGAAAACTCTTTAAATATTACAACTGTCTTCTTTCTTCCTTGGATGCAGGCTAAATCATGTTTTTTGTACTTTAGTCCCATTGATGTCAGTGGCACTCAAACAAGAGTCTCATAGAGTCAATCTACTCACTTGTTTTTAAACACTTCTACTATAGTACTTCCATAAGCATTGATGGAGTTTGTAAAGCAGATGGTGATGGGAGTTGTAGGCCAAACACCTCTACACATCTAGAGGGCAACAGTTGTCCATTCCTGTTGTAAATAACTGGATTCAGGAGACCAGTGTCCCCTTCAATCAGATGCTGAACACCTCATCTTTTCTTAGAGATTGTTGTTATTACCTTCTCAAATGCTTCTTTGCAGTGATTCCTAATTGAGAGATGTTCCACACAGTTTCAAAATTCAACTTTCTTTCCCACTGAAAAACATTATATCCTCCAGATGTTTTCTTTTTCCAGGATAAGGTGCAGGCCTGCAGTATCTCAAAAGGCATTTGCAGAGAGCTTTTAATAGAATTCAATTTATAATCCTCAGTTTAAATTGTTTTGCATAAAGTATCCTCGCTCTGCTGTTGGTTTCTGGCCAAGAAGACATGATCCTCTATATCTAAAATCCAAAAAAGTTCCAAAATGCTTTGAAGGGGGGAAAAATCCAGCAACAACTAGATGCCTGAACACTGGCTGATTGTCATATTTGATAAAAGATGGGATACCACATGTGCTTAATACTGGATCCAGAGCAGGAAGCAAAGTATCCGATGAGGTAGATGAAAAAATGCCAGTAACGGATATCTGGAATATGCATCTGTCACAATGGAAAAATATTTGCCATTGGGCAACAGTTCATTCAGTGCTTGGTAATTCAGATGCCTGAAGCTCTCTTGGATGTTTGAGGCTTTGGTAGATTCTCCTCAAAAAATATAATGAAAAATACAGACCGATTAATCTATCCCTCTGCTGGAATGCTTGTGAATGAAACCATATTTTCTTCCTTAACAATCAGTTTTCCCCGGGAATACATAAACTGTAAATGTTCAGAAAGCAAGAGATCCAAAAGCTATCAAAGATGTCCAAAGGGCATCCATATACATATAATATATATGCAGATACATGAGGAACTGAACTTGGTGTGTGTTACTTACCTCTGAACAAATATGCATATGATCAGGCTGCCACAGTAATTTCACACTATTGCCAGCAGTGAACGAGATTTGCAGTCTTTCTCTTTAACCTTCTCCCTCCTTATTAACCCTGAGGCAATGTAGAATCCATACATTTATATCTGTATAATCTGACGTCTGAAATCTTTAGCTTTCATTTGCATGGATAACTCATATCACACTATACTTCATAGGGAGATTGGGAAAGTTCCACTGTTTTATATGATATATAGCTAGAAATGAAGTAAACTGACCGTAAGAGATCTTTTATCAGAAATAACTTCCAAACATGGAAATACTAATTGTGTTTAATTTCCTCACTGAAATACTGTTTCTTTGGCACTCATACCGAAACTTTTGAGACCAAATTATAAAAGAAATTGAATGGATTGTGTACATGTATATACACAAGAGAAGTTGCTCTTAACTGAACTGAAAGTAATTCTTAACGATGAGTAAGAACTTTCCTTCTGGTGCTAACAGCTTCTGAAATAAGAAGTAAATAGGTAAGCCTCAGGTTTTTCCTTTCACTTATTTGCTGAGAAGGGAGGACATATTGATATTTTTTAAAAAAGACAAAGATAGGTGTGTTTAGGGTTACACAAATCCTGATACAGAGGCAGAGATCTTCCCAGTGCCATTCAGAATGATATGTGGCTCAGAGATCATTCACCAATTGATACCCTGATGATTCACCAATTCATGAAACCTTGGCCAATGTTTGCATGCACTGAAATGCTCCAAGAATGTAACTACTGGTAGGACTGGGGTGGAAATAGGATGTAGAAAGCCGCCTTATATTGATTCAGACTGTTTTGCATTTCACCACTTAAAGTGTGCATTTTTGTATCTGTCTTAAACTGAAATACACATTTTTGAATAGATTTCCTCCTAATACACATATTTGGTATGCCTTTACCCCCAAACAGGCATTTCTGTACTCATTTTCATCCTAAATACATAACTTCATATGTACGTTTGTCCCTTTTTTAGTTGAGAACTGTATCATCAAATTTGCAGAAGTTTGTAATCTAAAGAACAGCTCTGTCTTGAGCTGTGTCCTTGGCTGGGAAGATCAAATCAGGCTGATTGGCTTAAAAACCAGATCCTCAGGCTTCAATAGATGTGAGCATATAATACCAAGAGGCTGTGCATCAATACATATTTTTGTTAGCTATAAAGTGTATTTAACAATCTTCCTCTCAGTGCTCCAAAAAATGTTTCCCCTGCGTCTTTTGAAGCCAGAACACTGGAACTTTGGGAGGACAACAGCTGATTCCCTGTGCCTGAGTTAAGCATCATGAACAGCCACCCTGTTCCTACATCCCAGAGAAGTGGCGAATCAATGACACATGACAGACCACACTGACATTTCATAAGGCAAATTTTATATAGGAGAAAAACACAATAGAGCAAGCAGTATAGGACAAAATCCCTTTATAGAGATTTACTATAAATCCTAAAACATGCACCAACTTTTGTTGTAACAAACACCATGACATCAAGAACAGATGATAAAGCATGGGATATTAACAACTAAATGTACATTATGAAGAGTTGGATAATGACAACAGGGGATCTACAACCCCATTCTTTTGGCCCAGAGAAAGTCAGTGAATATTTTTCTATCTCCTCTGTTTTTTTATTTCCATATGGTATTGCCAGTGGACACTGTGGTGTGGCATGGAGTATGCTTATAATAAACTAATGTATATACCCAGCGCTGCTCAGGATTTTATTTTCTTGTAGGTAATACCTGTTAGAAAGATTTGAGATGCTGTGTCTGTAATTCTCCAAACTGTCTTGTCCAGTAACTGTAACTTTTCCCCACATTCTGCAATTCAATCTGTATTCAGAGTTATTAACATACAGAGGTTGGATTCCTGAGGGAAATACACTGCTTCTTGTTGCTAGGCCTCGTTTTTGCTGCTACGACTCATCTCCATAGCAACCAGCCTATTCAGGGCTCTCTGGCTGAGAATTTTAAAGGCCGCTCCCTGAACTGAAAACACCAGGATTCCATAGAATGTTCTCAGGCAGCCAATCATATGAGGTCTTAGCCCAGTGGTTCTCAACCTGTGGGTCCCCAGATGTTCGTGGACTTCAGCTCCCAGAAGCCCTGAGCATTGACCATAGTGGCTGGGGCTTCTGGGAGCTGAAGTCCACAAACATCTGGGGACCCACAGGTTGAGAACCACTGTCTTAGCCTGACACAGCCAATCATATGAAGTCTTCACCTGACACAGACAAACAAACTTTGACTTTTATATATTAGATATGCACTCCCAAATTTGCTGAGATTATGGCAGACATGGTGCCCATCATAAGTACCTAAAATGCAGGAATGCAAGCCAGCTAAGCCATATGTTATCTGTAAAAAAATGAACAGAAATCAAAACTGTGAATGGCAACTTCTATCCATGTTTTCAGGGACACATGTCACAGTATTTTGATTGAAGGAAATATGTATGGGAATTTTTACACTCACCTGTTACATGCTTCCTACATGTCTAATGCCATAGATATATTCTATTGCCAGCTGTATACACTAGTTCCAAACCACTGAGCCATGGTACTATAGAGGCATTTGTTTGCCAGCTACCAAATAGAAGAACAATTGTCTTTTCAACCCACTTGGTTTCTCTCCTGGTTTGCATTGATTCTGCAGAGGACCTGCATGACTTAATAGAAAGTACCTTCTACCACGTGAGACAACTACTCATTCTCCTGTACACCCATGACAAACTTCTAACTTTGGGAAACTCATGCTGATCACACAAAATTGTCTTCCTTCCGAGAAAAAGAAGACGAAGCAATCACCCACCCAAAAAGGGCAAAGCAATATTCTACACATTTTAGGAGAGGTCATAATATGTGCAACAATGTAAATTACCATCTAGAGAAATATTGCTTGGTTCTTTCCCCTCACTCCCACTTTCTTTGTCACATTAAGAACAGTACGCAGTATAGACCAGATATGTCTAGGAGAGAGTGGGCAGGGGGATACAGAATTTGCTTTTCTGTGGATATCACTGTAATCTGAGACCCAATTCAGTTTTTGTATGTAAATCACAAGACCACATTTCCATTTTTTCTGAAGCAAAATGTTGTCCTCCGATTCAATGAAATATCACAGAGCATTAAACTAAAGCTGTCTTGCTGGCTTCCTTTTTCATCTCCCACTAACTCATGAAAAAGGAGGGGGGGTAAGTGTGATTTCCAGTTTGCATGATGATGGTTCACAGTCATTGGATAAATTATAACACATGCTGTGGTTTGGACCTCAGGAACTTTCTGGAATTATACATTCCACTTAGGGAGGGTATTGTGATGGGTAACATTAAAAATATATGACTGCAGAGATATTTGTGGTAAATTGTTATATAAACTCTCTCTTTCTTTCTTTTTTTTCCCCTAAACTGAGAGAAATAGAGTAGCTAAACTGTTCTCAACGGCAATGGCAGTTCTAGAACTGTTTTGTGGTAACTTTTGACAATATGATACTCTGGGAGCAAGAACTGAAAGAAGGTAATGAAAAAAAGACAAAACACACAGCATCTCAATGGCATATAGAAAAAAATAATTATCCCTGATGACAGAGATTTTAACAAATACGGCTGAAATCCTGCATTGGTAGATGTAGTTATGATAATAGGGCTCTGTCATCATAGTTACTTCTGCCAATGCCACAAACAAAACAAAAATGCTACCTTTTCAGTCATGCCACACTCCAACCAAAGGATTTCTGAAGTGCTTCAGATCAGGGCATTGGGAGATGATGTATGCGGCACTCTCCTGCTGATGAGGTGCATGCAGACGGGCAGCTGGAGAAACTCCTCAGAATCCTACCACAGTTGCTCGTCTCAAAGTACTTCACAACTGGGAGAGCACTTCAGTCAAAGTGCCTTGGAAACCTTCCTGTTGGGGTGTTGCCTGTCTGAAAAGGTAGATTTTGGGGGTCACGTAAAGACCATAAATATGAATTCCAAAATCATAAATCCAGTTTATAATCTGAAAAACTTTGAACAGGATACCAGCTCATGTGTTTCAGAAGATTCACAATAATTGCTTTGGATCCCATTTAAGGGTAATACGATTTTTCTCTTCTGGGAGATGAAAGCTGTGCTCAGATTGATTCAGACTTACTAATATGCCTATAGTTGTCCAGTAGTAGTGGAGCAGTAGGACTGGAAAGGATATTCAAGTGTTCAAAACTGGTTTAAAATGGGTTTCTTGGTTATCAGGAAACCCTGATAAGGACAATTCAGGACTAACAAGAATCTTAACAGTTTGACACTCATTCTGCACAAAATTTTCACATAGGAATTTTGTGCTGAAAACATAATTTTCTTTGCAGAAATAGTATTTTTTGTGCAGAAAATTCTGCTTGCTATGTCAAAAAAAATGCAAATTTTATACAGAAAAAATGCCCAACTGCAGACTTTCCTGTGCAGGAAAAAGCATTTTGTGTGCTCAGAAATATTATTTTCTGCACAAAAAAGACTGCTTCCTGCATTTCTGTTTTGTGTGCAAAAAAAATGCAAATTTTGTCAAAAATAAGTATGAATGATATTCAAAAAAGTTTTGGAGACTGTCTGGCAATGGGAGAAAAATAACTAAAGTTACTTGTTACTTCATTTGAGAATGAAGTTGTTGAAGGATTACATCCTTATGGAGCCAGCAAACATCTCTTCCTACTTCCCTTCCTATGTGAATTTACCTGACTCATGTAAATCTATTCTTTTTATCTGAGGAGGGCAAGCTGCATGACCATGCTCAATTGTGTGCCTAAGGCATGTATTGGCCAAGATCCAACTTTGAAGCTGGTAAAGCATATGGCACTGTACATAAAACTCCATGCTTCTCCCTTTGCCTCCAGGCAACTATCAAGTCCTGGGGGCACTGCCATGATCGTTTTCTAGCTGGAAAGAGGAAAATAGGAGACCAGGCATCTCTGACTGCACTTCTGCTGCTGGGGAAGAAAAATGAGGTTGTTCTATACTGGCCAAACACTTTGATTCCCAGATGTTGGCTCTCAGAATTGTTGAGTATTGGCCATAGCTTCTGGGAGCTGAAGACCAGCAACATTTGGGAATTAAAGTTTGGCAGTTTCCACTTCCTGAATTCTTACAATTCTTAGGATGCTTTTATGAAATTCTAAAAACCATGGTTTTTTAAGGAAAGGAAAGGAAAGGAAAGGAAAGGAAAGGAAAGGAAAGGAAAGGAAAGGAAAGGAAAGGAAAGGAAAGGAAAGGAAAGGAAAGGAAAAGGAAAGGGGACGGGGAAGGAGGGCTGTTATTTTGCTCTGCTGTTCTCATGAAAACCTGAGAATGACTGCACAACTTGTGATTGATAGAGTTTACTGTTTGTTTGAAAAAAAAAAGCTAGAATTTTCTCAGTTCAGCTTTTTTTTATTTGCCTTCAGGTTGACTGACATACAGTGATCCTACTGTATGGTTTTATCAGCAACATTTTTCACAGGTGATTTGCCACTGCCTTCTTCTAAGAGAAGGGGGACTTGCCCAAGGTCATCCAGTGGGTTTCTGTGGCCACGCAGGAGTTTGAAACCTGGTCCTCCAGAGTCCTAGTCAAAAACTCAAATCATTATACCATACTGGTTCCTGATTCAGCTTTTAGACATTCTCAATTGCTCCCTATTTCAAGCCCAGTTCAGCTCTCTTAAATCTTCATACGGCCACAAAGGAAGTATGTAAGAGTGAAGGAGAGAGCATGCTTCTTATCTATGGTTTCATGAATGTGGTGAGAGGAGGAGGAGGAGAGCACTTGTGCAAATCCTAGCCAGAAAGCAGCAAATGTCAGTTTGTTCAGACTCCATCACTTCCACACAGTTGCACAGAAGTTTGCAACTTGGGAATGCTCAAGAAATGGACTGCATGAGACTTCCAAATACCTCTACACTCTTCCCCACTACCCACTACCAACTGGGGTCCTTTTACCAAACTGCCAATGGTAGAGTGGAAGCAGTGGTCTCCATCGAGCTTGGGAAAGTTACTTTTATTTTTTTGTATGATAACTCCTATTATCCCACAGTCAACATAACCAGTAGTCATGCAAGTTGAGGGATTCTGGAAATTGTCATCCAAAACTAATTTTGCTGAGCCCAGCAATTCAGTCAAAGTGACCAGAATGGGTGCCAACACTGCTGACTGTGGTTCTGATGGACCAGTCAGTGTCTACTGAGTTTATGCAAACCAGATTTTTACATGTAGAGTTGGGAGGGAGACCTCTATGCCAATAGAACATTTAGTGAGAGGAACAAGGTAATTGCAAAGAGACAGGAAGTTACAGAAACAAAAAGGAAAAAAAGTGGGCACTCACATCCTGGGAAATTTGAATCTTTTTCTACATCTGAGAAGGATGTTTCTCTATTTAACTAACTAAAGCTTCCCATAAGCTTTCCTTTCTCATTTCTCTACACCCACATTATTTATGCATGGGAGGCTAGCAGCCTCTGCAGTTTTTTTAAAAAATAGTCTCTCTCAAAATATAATTTCTACCCCATTTCCTAGTCAGCTTTCTCCATGCTTTCAAAGCTGTGCCAGGAAGGCAATCAAATGTTAATCCAACCACAGTCTAGGTTTGCTTCTTTCTAGGATCCTACTTTCTTGTGCACTGATGTAGTGGCTTCAGACCCAGAGCAGTGATTGCTGTTTTGACTGACTTGTGCAATGGGAGCAAAAGTTATAGTCATACATCCACTAACTTATATGGACCTTACTTCTAAGAGAACGTTTATACGATTGCCCTGTAAGTGCGATTAAAAAATACTTAGATATGCTTACTTGGAAATACAGCCCATTGAAACCAGTTGGACTGACCTCCAACTGAACATAGGATTGTGCAGTTAATTCAGTAAAATGTCATGCACTGCTAAGATGGGTGGGTTTTAAGACTGTGGGTCTCATTTGTGCTTTCCCCCTAGATCTATGAGACTGCAAACATGTGCAAAATAGTGTCTTGAATGTGTTGCAGTGGGAGAGGTGCACTTAGAGTTAAAGAATGGGCAATATCTGATTGCATTACAGCCTAGGAATTCATTTTTGGTACTGAGCAAACAGCTCTGTCGCCAAAAAAAAAAAAAATCATTTCCTAGATTCCATCTTTCCCTTCCCTTCCTTCCAGCTTTATTAATTACAGTTGCCTTACCTGGAGGGATTTGATGAGAACTGTTATTGTTATCATTAAATAATTGGAGGGTCAGAAATCCTTGATGAGCCATTGAAATCACCCCTGTTATCTTCCAGGAAATCATGTCCTACCATCTTCCCACCCCTGATGTATTGATAACAGCAGTGTGTTCTTCCTTTCTATGGGGTTAAGTCATCTGCAACTGATCTGAATCATGTACCAGTACTATACTGTATCCTGCCAAATGGCTCTGCCCTTCTAAAATATATAAGCTGAGTTATTTCCCACGAAGCAACTCTATTGCTGTCTATTAAATGTGTAATCCACACAACTTGTGCTGTTTTGTACTTGAGGGAAGGCCCTCACTGAAAATTGATTCCATTCCTCAAAAGGGTTCAATGTTAAGTAAAGAGGAACTGGGCTTGCCTACAATGAAAAGAGAACTTAGAAGCATGTGGCAATCTTGTTTGGGATCGCCAGCTTTGGAGAGAAACTGGCAGTTCATCTTAATCTACAGATGGTCACAACTAATACCATGTGGAAAAGACAGCTGCTATTAAGACCAAGGCCTCATAAAATTTAAGACATCTGCATTCTGTCTATTAATGTGGCCCTTTGGTTTTTTTGGATCCTAAATGTCTTAATGTGCATGGGTTTCTTGTTACATTTGGCAAGCAGAGGCCAGAGATATGAAACAGTTACCAGTTACTCAAGCAATGTACTATTGCTTTAGGACTGATTAATGCTGAAGGCTTATATATGAATTTCTGTGAACAAAACAGAAACTTCATCTTCTTGCCAAACTCTTTGCATTAAGTCACTGCTCCCTACCACCACTGCATCTGAGCTCCACTTTTTTCTCCCAGTGACCCAGGGTTGGCAGACAGGGGCTCAATCTGACTTCACAACAATTCTGTGACATAAGCGGGCTTGAGAGGCAGTGCTCGCTTCAAAATGACCCAGTCCGTTTTAGAACTAAATGGACTCTAGATAGCTGAGCAGACTCTTTAAAAAGCAATCTACACAGGGCTTGGAGACAGAAAGAAAGGACACAGCAAAGTTACTTTTTCGGAGTACGGTTTCCAGAACCCTTAACCAAGCTTTGTGAAAGACCATGGCCATTTCCTCACTATGCTCTTATAGCGCGATTATTCTACTTTCAACATCCTATGGAATCCTGGGGTTTGTGGTTTGGGGACAGGTCAGCTGGCCCCTCCCCAAACTGCAAACCCCAGGATTCCATAGGATGTTGAAAGTGGAATATTCGCACTATAAGAGCATAGTGAGGAAATGGCCCATGGGAGGGGAGCCACAACACACACTCCAACTGTCCCATTTGGCTGGGAGAGTCCTGATTAATCCTCTGTTGTCTCACTGCCTTTAAAAGGTCTCAGTTTCTCTCTCCTTCTCCCATTTTCCTGCTTTGTCTTCAGCTTATTTCAGTTGCTGCAAACTGAGTTCAAAGTCCAAAAGTGGTTTGCATTCAATTCTGCAAGGGGAGAAGAGAGGAGGGGTCAGAATCTTGCCCTTCCCAGTGGATTGAGGTAAAAGCAAACGGCTGCAGCTTCTCCTTGCTTGTTTTCTTTTTTATTGATAGTTTTTACTATCTTGATCACAGTCAGAATTTGCCGACTCTGCTCCCAATGGTCACCTCTGAAATGGGGGAGCATACATCACAGCCCTGTATGAGACAGACCTCCATCTGCTGCTGAAGCACACTTTGACAACACCCTTTGCCACCAATTCACATGGAAGCACCGCTTCACAAATGCCGTGTTTCCAGACACCATCACAAACAAATCACCCCACATGGTGATGTACATACACAGGGACACTATTTGGCCTGGCATTCCTTTTTACATGGAAGAGTTGTATGCATGTACATACATGGAAACCTCTTCTTCTATAACAACTGACTGTGCGTATGTGGAGAAATATTTCTGGCAGAATTGTAAGCAGGGCATGCGCTAATAACATGGATGACACTAACCAGGCAGGTTCCTCACATGTTGCTCCATTGTGTTGGGGGTGAAGTGTTATCCCTAAAACTATGGCATGTCAGATGGCATAAATCTGAAATAGATGATATGTGCTGCAGGTAGCATCCTGTTTTGAATATTCCCCTTGTAAAGCGAACAGAAAAACTGAAACTTGCAATAGGAACCTTTCTTCCTGTTCTCACGTATTCTGTTTTTGTTCTTTGTTTATTTACATATGTGTGTATGTATATGTGTGTGAATGTGCATGTGTGTTTATTCCACTTTCATCATCCTATGGAATCCTGGGGTTTGCAGTTTAGAGAGGGGCATTAGGATTCTCAGCCAGAGAGCTCTTTGGCCTCAGTAAACTACAAACACCAGAATTACACAGGATGTTGAAAGTGGAATAATAGCACTGTAACAGTACAGTGTGGAAATCGCCTATATCCCTATCTATCTTTCTATCTATCTATCTATCCATCTATCAGGGCCATGTAGAGCAGAAACATAAAAATTATACAACAGTAACTCAGTAAAAATGGTTACACAAGTAAGGAGAAAAAAAACACTACAGCACTAAAGCATTTTCAACAAGGTATCTTAATGCCCCTTAGAAAAGCAGTAAGAGTGGGAACAAGTCATAATTCTGAAGGGAGCAATTGCACAGTGTGGGAGTGATGCAGAAGAAAACCTGTTGCTGCCCACTTGTCTAGCCTGCCTCTACAGCTAATAGTCTCATCAAAGGGGCTTCCTCTTGCTGCGCTTAATCAGTGAACAGACCCAACAGGCCTTCTCTTCAATAGCCAGGCCCTCAGCAATTTTAAGACTTTAAAAGCAGGGCTGGGAACCACGTGCCTGCCAGTGGTTGGTGCACTACATGTTCTGGCAGCCTCCCTCTGCCCAGCATAGTTACTGGTGAGGAATACTGGTAGTGGCAGTCCAATTAAGACCAACATCCTGAATGGACCCTGCAAAATAAAGAGCAACAAGGGAAGGTGTTTTCCAAAACACCAATTATAGCAGTTCCAAGAAGAACTGATTACTATTGTTCTTAATCAAAATATTGGTACAGCTCATGATCATTGCTACTGTGTAACCTATAGAATGGAGAGCCAGCATGGTGTAGTGGTTTGAGCATTGTATTGGACTCTGGGAAACCAGGGTTCAAATTCCCACTTAGTCCTGGAAACCCAGTGGATGACCATGGGCATATCACCCTTTCTGCATTTCTTCATTCTGCATATCTTCTTCATTTGTACACCAAAAAGTGTTCCCTAAAATAAATGCTTTATTCTGATTAATGGTAGAACCACATTTGTGGACCACAGGCAGAAAACCTTTGATTCTCTAGATATTTTGGCTTACATTTTTCATCATTTCATCCATCCAGCAAGGATTGTGAGAAATGTAGTCCAGCCTTTCAGAAGTCTGAAAGTTCTTTGTTCTTGCTGTAGGTTATATTTATTGGACTTCTTAATTGGTCGTTCTCAATCAGGGAGCTTTC
Organism: Iguana delicatissima; assembly: GCA_948472985.1. Taxonomy (NCBI): domain Eukaryota; kingdom Metazoa; phylum Chordata; class Lepidosauria; order Squamata; family Iguanidae; genus Iguana; species Iguana delicatissima. The sequence continues at coordinate 256,370 of CAOKZL010000212.1, read as the reverse complement.
AGGGCTGGAAAGAGTGACCACAGACTTATCTGACCCAGTGTATATCTAAGTAAACCACTGCAGAAGTTGAACACAATCGCGTTTTACTTTAAAAGTTGAAGCTAGTAAAAGAAATAAGGAGCATATTAAAAAAGGAGTAGAAAGAAAAAAAATTAAGAGGATCAGGTCTCTTGAAAAAAATTAGGAGGATATTCAAAACTACCAGTCTGTAAGGAGCTCAAATGTCAAATTGCTGGCTTTCTAACAAAAATATGTAACATGTACCTGAGATCAGCCTCTGCACTCGAGGACACCAGTTCTGGAACAAATTCTGAGAAGACAACAAGTATAATCCAAACTATCTGGAGAGTCAAAGGCTTCTGCTTGTGGTTCACAAAGGTGGTTCTACCATTAGTCAGAATAAAGCATTTGTTTTAGGCAACACTTTTTGGTGTCCAAATGGAGGAGGAAGAGGAAGAGCAGCAGCAGTAGCAGCAAAGAAAAGTTAGTTATTAGTATTAAATATTAGTTATTGGTTTTCTTGGATTAGATTTATCCAGAATCATACAAAGAGTAAGCCCATTGATTTCAATGAGGCTATTCACAGTAGAACTAATACTGTGTCCTTGAAAAAAAAATTACTTTTTCACTAGAGCTTCCAGACTCCCCCAGCCAGCAGATCCAGTGGAAAAGTAACTTTTTCAAACTGTATTCATTTCATTTTTACTGGGGAGTATACTCATGGCATTTTCTGCCTTAAGTACCAACGGTTAGTCTTAGATGCTATCCATTTTGCCTGGTGGAGTGAGCTATTTGCTGTTCTGTCTCAGGCAGCAAAACATCTTGGGATGATGTTAACAACAGTTTAATTAAAAAAGTTTTCATGAAGGGCCATACAGACACTGAGAATGAGAAGAATGTGCAAGGGACTCTCTCCAAAGGACTGAACAGCTCGCCTGACTTCTGCTTCATGGCTGGACATGTTTTCTCCTGGCAAATGAACTTTAAGAGCTATTTATACTTCAGTTGGGCAAATAGTCTCACTTATTTTAATAGACAGTACTTATCACCACATCAATAGTGTCAACGGTGATTTGAAAGATTCCTGACTTGTCAGTGGGCCAAGGAAAGCATGAAGACAACATGGCCTCACAAGCAAATGTGCTGGTTTAAGAGGCAGGCCAAAGGATGAAGGAATGTAGGTAGGGTGGGGATGAAAACTTTCCCTTCCTCTGCCCTTCTGTAGCGATCCAAACAAGATGTATGTGGGAGTTAGGGGAAAGGCAAGTTTGCCATTCTCCTAAGTTGGCACTTTCTGAAGTTCCTTCTGAACACCTTTCTCAGCATGTGAAAGCAAATTAGGACTGACAAAAAGAGCTAGCACAGAGCTTTCCAAACTTTTCATGTTGGTGACACGCTTTTTCGGCATGCATCATTTCACAACACAGTCATTCAGCTTTATTAGCAAACCAAAGGTACCCAGAGGCATATCTAGGGTGGGGAAAGGCAGCCCCCACCCCAATCCTGGCCTGCTGCCATTGCCCTCACCAGGAAAGGCCCCAAGAGAGCAACAGCAGGGGAAAGACATCCCCCTCTCACCTGGTCCTTGCCCGCTGCCATCGCTCTTGCCAGGGAAGGCCTCAGTGAGAGCGATGGAAGCGGGCCAGGCTCGGCAGGGGTGGGGATCTTTCTCGACTGGCAGGCAACTCACTAATGTGTCACAACACACCATTTGGAAAGCCCTGGGCTAGCATAATCTGTCACCTGCAGAGGTCCACTTCCCTCCCCAGAGTCAGGGTTCTCATCAGTGCTGTCACTGCAAACCTGGAAACAGGAAAAAGAGAAAGGAACAGCAGCCTTCGCTTATTGCGGTCTCTTCTTTAGGACAGTTGTATAGATTGGGCATAGAGGGAAAGAGTAGGCAATTGCTCAACACTAGCGGAGTGGCAATGGTGTAGGTCTAACAGGGAAGTGTCCCACACACACATGCATATTCACAGACAAACACACATATCTGGAGAATATTTTGAACATAGATAAATACAATATCATCCAACATTTCACAGAGGAAAACAAGGACATGTGTGGCCAAGCAACATCAGAGTGTGATCAAGGTGGTAAAATCTATTAATGAGTAACATACATGGTAGGAAAGGCTGCAGTGGTTTGCTTTTGCCTAAGCCTATTGGGAAGGTCAAGAATCTACCGCATCTTCTCTCTTCCCTGCTGATTTAATTTAGTGCAAACTAATTTTGCATTTTGAATTCATTTTTCAGCAACTGAAGTAAGCTGAGGACAACGGCAGAAAGTGGGAGAGGGAGAAAGAACCTGGGAGATTTTCAAAGCAGCTGAAAATATGGGACTATGGAGGATTAGTCTGGATTGTTCCTGCCAAATCAGGAAAGTTGGAAGGTATGAAATATTCAATAATTTATCTTCAACATATACATCAATTGGTTATTTGAATTGAGTTTTAATTTTGTTGGTTAAATAAATATGTTGGTTGGGGCTGATGGGAGATGGAGTACTATACGTTTTCAAAGGTAAAAGGTTTCCCACAAGGAATTAAATCACCCACTGTTTAATTGGTAAAGGCCAATAGAAATCTGTAATAGCAAATATTAATCAATAGAGTGAAGTGAAGAGTTGGGCCTCCTGTGATGTTTTGGACTACAATACCCAGTTTATGTGGCCAATGGTGAGTGATTAGGGGAGATGAAATCTAAAACATGGCGTGCACCAAACTGGGGAAGGTGAACATTTGGGAAGTTACTTAGAAATCAATTATAGTTGTAGTTTGAAGACACAAAGATAGTAGCTGCCATTTTAGTTGGAACATTTTAAAAGGCACTCTTTATTTTTCAGTTTTTCAAGAGTTCTTTTTTTAAAAAAAATGCTACAAACTGCAGACCTATGGTTGTTGCCTCAACAACTTCAAGCAGCCACTTGAGACACTATAGATAGTCTAGTGGTTTGAGGATTGGACTACAACCCTGGAGACCAGAGTTCGATTCCCTGCTCGGCCATGGAAACCCAGTGGGTGACCTTGAGTGAATCACACACTCTCAGCCCCAGAAAACCTTGTGATAGTCTCAGCTTACAGTCACTATAAGTCAGAAACAACTTGAAGGCACACAACAACAACAGCAACACTAACAAGAAGATAATGGCCATGTATATTCTTCCTCTATCATTTTGTAACTACAAAAGTAACTCAGAATTAGTTTTATTGTATGTGGAATAAAGTCCTTACTTGATAAGTTCTAACTAGCATGGTAATTATAACTTTTTAAATTGGGTACAGGAATCAATTACAAGTAACTTGTTATTTGTGCCAAGTCACTTCCAGGCTCTGGGTTGTTAATTTTTTATTGTGTTTTGGTTGCTATCATAAAACAGAATGAAACAGAAAATTCTAGAGATTGTCTGTCTGCCAGAATGAGTTTATTAAATTGTACATTCTCACAAACTACCTTCAACATCTCAGGAAGACATCAATATTAAGATGTCAGCCGATAATCTATTGAAAGGTAGCTGACTAATCATCTAAAAATTATACTATCAGACCAATAATTCTTCCTATATATTTTTCAATAAATATAGGGGTTTCTGTTGTTTTTTTCTCACTACTCATGCGGAAAGAGATGGATGACTGGTTAGCAAGTTTAAATACACACTTCTTGCTTTTTATTTTTATTTTTCGCAGGCCTTTCCTGGACCCTGAAAGCAAGGTGAAATTGTCATTCCAGAGGTTTCCTTTCGCTTAAAACAATAGTTTTGTATGTTTCTCATCATTAATAACGTTTGTCTCTTGTTGCCCAGCCTCATTCTTTTGACAGCGCTCTGATGTGGCTCAGCCACACATGTCCCACGTTTCATCTCTGAAATGCTAGAGGCCATGCTGTACACTTCCATTGAGTTTACTCACTCCTAGAAATACCTTTTTTTAAAAAAATTTTATTTATCCCAAGAGTTTCCAATAATCCATCAAGGGCAATTTCACTTTGGAGTTTGTGTTTTAAAAAGGCCACTCCTGACTAAAATTTCCCCCAGGTAAAAAACATGATCCTGGTTTTTTGCCTTCTGGGCCATTGCGAATACATAACCGACTGTTACACGTTTGCAACTGCTATGTTTTCACGATCGCTATGCAACTGTTAACTCTGGAACTACATGGAGACTGTGAAAGCCCCCTAAACCCTGCTTACCAGTAAGCCGCCACTGGGACTGATGGGGTCCATTCCCCTGTTGATTGGGAAGTAGCTGCCTGATGTTCCCACCCACTCCCCTTGCTTAAGCAATCTGCAGCATGAGGGGAATTTGTGACAGGGGCTCTTTTTTGCCTGTCACATTGTAGGATGCTCACAAGAAAGTGTGGGAATGTCAGGCAGCTGCTTCTCAATCAACAGGAGGATGGATTCCCATCATTCCCAGTGGCTGTCTACCCATAAGTGGGGTTTTTTGGGGGGAGTCATGCTGGAATTCACTATGTTGCAACATTGATATGATACTATGTGGTACACAGTGGTCATATAGGATTCTGGGGGATGTAAAATTGCCCCCATGCATCTTAGGGGACAAAAGTGCACCCTATTTTTTTTTCTTTTTCAGTGAAGGTGTTGGTGGGCCTAAGGTTCTTCAAAAGTGGCCTTGGGGCCAGATGAAGCCCAGGGGCTACACTTTCTTACACATGCTATAGAGGGTCAAACCTGGCACACAGACAGTTCATTCTTCCCACCCTAAGTCCCACCTCACTCCTACCCGTCACATATTGTAGGGACCAGTTGAGAGGAACTCCTATCATGTACTCTCATTTTTCTCTGAACCCATCCAGCCAGAGGTGGGTCGTGGTGGAGATAATCCAATATGGCCTCCTCTCCCTTCCTTAAGTATATCATATATATTGTATGGGCACAATGTTGGAACTGGGTGGTAAAAAGAGCAAATGCCTTTGGACAGTAAGTAGATAAAACCTTCAGTACTATGATTTGCTTAGAAGTGACTGAGTAACAGGAGATAAAGGATACATTTTCCTTTCTGCCAGTTCACGGTCAAAGTCATTCATTCGACTCTGCTAAACCAGTTGTGTAGGCAGCTAAGAGAGTCAGGTGATGCAGTGAGCAAGCCTGAAGACATACTTCCTTCTCTTCCTTTGAAGGACACTAGGAAAATGTTAACTAGCTCAGAAATCAAGCCTCCATTGCATAAGTATAGGAAATGGGGAAGGAAGCAGACCTTAGTTTGGCCAAAATTCTCTGAAGAAACTTCTTTGTCTTATTTGTGTGGTAGCCAATAGTGAGTGAGCAAGTGGCATTGTAAGACCATGCCAAACCTTAACCACCAGAAAGACATTTAGTATGCTGGCCAGGAATTGGCAGAAGAGACAGGGAATAAGCTTCTTTTCTCATTTGGAAGATGGGGTAGAGTCTTGACCTTTCCAATAGGCTCAGGCAAAAGCAAACCACTGCAGCCTTTCCTACCATGTATGTTATTCATTAATAGATTTTACCACCTTGATCACACTCTGATGTTGCTTGGCCACACATGTCCTTGTTTTCCTCTGTGAAATGTTGGATGATATTGTATTTATCTATGTTCAAAATATTCTCATTTGGAAGGCTGTTCCTAGCAACAAGCCAATCCTACGCCATTTCCGCACTAGCTTGTTATAGCGCAATGATTCCACTTTCAACATCCTCTGGAATCCTGGGGTTTGTAGTTTTGGGAGGGGCTGGCTGGCCCCTCCCGAAACTGCAAACCCCAGGATTCCAGAGGATGTTGAAAGTGGAATCATCGCGCTATAACAGGCTAGTGAGGAAATGGCTCTAGTTGAGCAGTACAAAAGCAAGCAAGGACTTGGCCAAAGCAAGAGTAATACTGCAGTGCATATTTAAAAAATTGAACTGTGCCCTGATTGCTTTATAATGTTGACAGTGGGACAGTCCTGATTAAATGTTTCTAGCTCATACAAATCAGAAGCATCAAACAGTAGTGTTTAGGCCAGCCTTATTCTTGACATGATCAAGATTGTTATTGTTTACTTTGGGAAGCATTGTTGCATTCTTAGTACATGCATGTCTACTTAGAAGTAGATCCTACTGAGTTCAATAGGGCCCTTTCCACAACACACCTTTTTGCATTGCTGGGGTGCAGGAATCACGCGAGCAGCCTCTAGCAAGAGGCTCTCACGTCCTGGTTCCTTCAGCTCCGCAGCTGCCGCCTGCTCGCACGAGAGCCCCGCCTCTTCCTCTGCAGTGCAGCCTGGGAGTTTCCCAGGCTGCACTGGGGCAGGAAGCGCGAGTACCACGGCTCCAGAGCTCCGCACACATGGCAAGTGCACGCGGGGCCCTGGAGCGATGCACAATCGCACACAATTTTCAGCTCACAGCCAAAAATGAAAAAGTGTGTGGTTGGCACCTGTCGGCCCTGGAGCATCACACGACTGTGAGTGCATCGTGTGGACCACTCCTCACATTCACACAATGCTCGAGGGGCCCTTTCGCATGGCAAATGCTGTGCGAAAAGAGCCAAGGACTTGATTCAGAATAAATATGTGCAGGAGTCACAGCTACAAGCCTTCTGAAGTGACACCCACAGTTCTGTACTTTCTATGTTCTTGAGTCATCCTTAAAATACTCAATAGGGAAGAGAGGCAGAAATGAGGGATAAGCCAATTTCTCTAGTTATGTAAAATGAGATAAATGGTTCCATCTCAGACATGTAGGCTTTTGTCAGAGCCAAAAGTTGTTCTCAAGACTGGCAGCTCCCAAACCCACCCACTCCGGATCTTCTCAGCAATTACCACTTAGAGATGTCCCTCCATCCATTATGATGGATGTAAACCAGCTGTGTTTCAACAGGAGGACACAAGCAAGAGGAAGAGGCAGGCGAGTTGAGACTGAACAGCAGCCCATTCTGGAGCCAGCTGTGGCGTGCAGACACTACCACAGCAACATGCACAACAGAAAGATGTTATTTAATATTTGCCAAACAGTGAAGTAATTCATCACAAGCTCCTAAGTGGATCTAACATTTCTGAAATGGCCTGTCGAAGATTAATGGAACTTCTTGTGTTTCCCACTGTGATGACCTAAATGGGGAGCAAAATTGAATGAGGTTCATCATAAAGGGCAAATAGAGCACCCAGAGAACCAGCAAAAAAGTTTCAGGCTGGCCATCTGGCCTTGGCAACCCATTTTAAAAGGCCCTGGGCTAGAATGATGCTGTAAACAAAGAGAGAAAGCCGAGGGAAAGCTAAAAACAGAATACTGGTGCTTGAATTATGAGCTTAGAAAGAATTCTTCAAAACTTTTTTGAATGGTTAGATGTAGAACGATACTCGGGTATCATTATGACTGGTTGTGCAGTTTGGGAGACAAAGAACTCCCCCCAAAGTTCCTCCACAATTCATTCAACTGCCCCAGTTTTCTCTTAGTGTGATAAATTCCACCCAAAAAATCTGGAGTCACTTCTGTGTGCAGCCTATCTGATCAATGCTGTACACAGATTTTTCCAGTATTAAGATGTTATCCCCATTAGCAGACCCCATCCCAAGGGGATATAAAATTAATATCAAAAATATTAACTATGCCAGAGAGGTTGCCCTGGTGGGTGTGTAGACAAATAGGTCAAGCAACTGGACATAGGTCAAGACCAGGAAAATCCACAGTCACATTTCCCAAGGAGACCTCAGGCAGGCACATCCACACAGACAAAGGGTCCTCAACCACAAAGCCAACCTGAGGTGATTCCCAGGGTTTCCCCTGTTGAGCAACGCTTGCATCGGCAAATCCTATGAGGTGAGGTCCATTTACCTGAAATAATCATGCAAGCCATCAAGTAGCCATTGTGCGGTACTCTCCTTCTGTTTTGACCATTGTTTTTCCTGGGAAAGGGTCTGTCCTCGAGGCACGTTCTGCTGTATAAATAGTCCCTCTTTTTTGAGACTCTATTCAGAGAACTCCTCGCTACACTAGCAGAGCGGCACTCTGTTAGTCAAATGCTCCCCTCAGCTGCCTCTCTTCACTGAGTTCCTTCTTTCTCACCACTTCTTGGACTGAAGACTTTTGGATAAGTGCAGTATTACCACCCTTACACCCTCTCTGCCTTATCCCCTATAACAGTGGTTCTCAACCTGTGGGTCCCCAGATGTTTGTGGACTTCAGCTCCCAGAAGCCCTGAGCATTGACCATAGTGGCTGGGGCTTCTGGGAGCTGAAGTCCACAAACATCTGGGGACCCACAGATTGAGAACCACTGCCCTATAAGCTTTAACCTCTTTCCCTTCTCGATAGTTCTTGTGTGTGTGAATGAGTGAATGCATTTGTGTGTGGGAGCATATTGCTAATAAACTTCATTCATTGACACATTTGGCTGGTTTTCGCATGGTCTGACCCCGTAAAAATTGGGCTGAAGGCCTCACTGGGTTACCCTGCTCTTCATTCTGCCAAGGCCAGTGCTCCACTAATTCTCTCAGTCTTTGCATTTTTGGAGTGAATCAAGGTGTCCCTCAGGGGACCCCCAGAAGTCAGGGTAACAAAGACCAATGAACTGGAGAACAGTGGCACAAAAAGGAGGGAGCATCCAGGGTTTGCACCATAATTGTTCATAATTGCACCATAATTGGCAATTCTACTCAGAATGATTGCTTGGCTCCAGTTAAGGAGAATCCAGTCCTTCTAGGCAGCATTTTCCAACTCTTTGCAAAAACAGGTCCTTCTTTTTCATTGTCAAAATGACACAGTTCCAGCTTCCCAGGGGCTGGATCTAATTCCACCCTTCTAATGTCTGCAAAAAGGACTCTTATGGGTCAAGCAAATGACATATTTCCTTCCAGAGTTCAGGAAACTCCTTTTTTGAGCACCAACCCCAAGAATTTGCAAGATACCCTAGCCAGCGGTCACACTGGCTGGGGGATTCTGAAAAGAACAGTCCAAAGAGGGTAACCTTTCCAAGTTGTGGTTCCTTCCTCCACCAACGTGAGATAAAGGCAAAGCAAGCATACAGTGCAGAAGAGCAGAAATGGACAGATTTGAGTTCCTGGTTGTTCAAATGGACAAGCCAAGCCAGACTATGAGGCCTCATAGAGACAAGTAGAGCTCTATTAGCTCCCTTTCATCAGTTGACAGCTGATGAAGCTACAGTTCTATCATGTGACCAACTGCATTGGTTGTGCCATATCACAGCAGAGAGCATCACTCTTCTGGCAAGCAGCTGGGGTGGCGCAGACTAAGGTTGCCAGTTCAGGATCATCCCAGACCCTGAAGTTTCTATGCAAAACCTAAGACCTAGGGATGGCCCCTAGTGATGTCATTAAGTGTTATGCATTAAGGTCATTTCTGCATTAGAGGCCATTAGCACAGTCTACTGTCATAATTGCGGCATTGCCATTTGCATGATGCTATCAGGTTAGAAAAGCTGTTTTCCACACCCTTCTACCTTCAGTGGATGAGTAGCAGCATTGCTGCTGGTGGTCTTTCCACACCCACAGTGTCCTTGGCCACTCCCTTTCCCCCCTTCACCCCACCCCACCACGCCTGATTGGTCGATTTGTTTCTTTTTTCTCTTGGAAGCCATACTAAACACAGCAGTACACTATTGCATTTTGACACTAAAATGCCAGAAATGTATTTAAAAATTAAAAAGTTTTAACTCAAAGAAGAACTTTCAAATAAATATGGGGAAGTGGTAGATTTCGAAGTTATCATGCCATGGGAGTCACTGAGGGAGGGACAAATTGGGCACGCCTACGGCCCACCCACTGCTGGATTCCTGATAACTGGAAGCACTATCAAGAAATATAACAGTACTGGACTGAGCCAGTACTGGACTGGGAGGGGTTGCTAATACACCAGAGGACAGGATCAAATTTCAAAATGACCTTGACAGATTGGAGAGATGGGCCAAAGCTAACAAAATGAATTTCAACAGAAAAATGTAAGGTCCTGCACTTAGGCAGAAAAAATGGAAGGTACAAATATAGGATGGGGAAAATGTGACTGGATAGCAGTACGTGTGAAAGGGATCTAGGAGTCTTGGTAGATCAAAAGCTGAACATGAGTCAGTAGTGTGATGCAGCAGCCAAGAAAGCCAATGCAATTCTTGGTTGCATCAATAGGAGTATGGTGTCTAGAACGAGGGAGGTAATGATACCACTCTATTCTGCATTGGTTAGGCCTCATCTGGAATACTGTGTCCAGTTCTGGGCACCTCAATTCAAGAAGGATTTCGAGAGGCTGGAACATGTCCAGAGGAGGGTGACCAAAATGGTGAAGAGTCTGGAAGCCATGCCCTATGAAGAACGCCATAGGGAGCTGGGTATGTTTAGTGTGCAGGAGAGAAGGTTAAGAGGGGACATGATAGCCATGTTTAAATATTTGAAGGGATGTCATGTTGAGGAGAGAGTGGGCTTGTTCTCTGCCACTCCAGAGACTAGGGTCCTTTCTGCACTTTACCTTTTTCCGGCGCTGGGGTGCGGGGATTGCGCGAGCAGCCTCCAGCTAGAGGCTCTCGCGTCCCTGCTGTTTCAGCTCTGCACGAGCTGTCTACTCGCGTAAGAGGCCCCGCCTCTTCCTTCTGCTGTGCAGCCTGGGAGTTTCCCAGGCTGCGCTGGGGCAGGGAGCGTGACTGGCATGGCTCCAGAGGCTCTGCACGCCAGGTAAGTACGCGCAGGACCCAGGATCAATGTCTGATTGCACCCCATTTTTGGCTTCCAGCCGAAAATGAAAAGGTGCGCGATCGGTGCCTGCCAGCCCCTGGAGCATCGCACGATTGTGAGTGCATCATGCAGATCGCTCCTCACAATTGCGTAACACTCCAGGTGCCCTTTCACATGGCAAATGCCGTGCGGAAAGGGCCTAGGAGAAGGAGCAATGGATTCAAGCTGCAGGCAAGGAGAGTCTACTTGAACCTCAGGAAGAACTTCCTGATGGTCAGAGCTGTCCGGCAATGGAATATGCTGCCTCGGAGTGTGGTAGAGTCTCCTTATTTGGAGGTTTTTAAGGAGAGGCTGGATGACCATCTGTTGCGAATGCTTTGATAGGTGTTCCTGCATAGCAGGGGGTTGGATTCGATGGCCACTGGTGTCTATTCCAACTCTATGATTCTCTGATTCTCTGATTCAAGCTGATGGGATTGAAGCACTAAAAGAAACACTTAATGGATTTATTTCTCAAAATAGAATCGGCAGTTTTGCAATGCTTGGGATGAGACACCAGCTGGATAGCAATCATGTCATGTGGTAGCACAGCTCTTGACCCAGAAAGAACCCGCTGCTATGATGATATAGCGACGTCATGTGGAAATGGCCTAAGTATCAACCACAGTTGCTCACAGCTTGTTGCTCAAAAACAAAACACACACATTATCTTGCTTGGATTTTAAGGCAGAAATCTTAGCTAAAGGGATTGTTCCCCTCTCCAAATTGTAGTAAGCTGCTGCTCTACTTGGTGAGCTGGAAATTGGTGCACAGGCCTTTCTTCTAGCCTGGAGCTGAGCCTACCAAAACTGGAGAATCTGTACCTGTGTCTTCCATGTGGAAATGGCCCTTAGAGATGGAGACTCAGGGCCAGGCTCTGAGATCTGGGAACCCTAGTGCAGAGAATGAGATGTTATAGCCCCTTGCTCAGGAACCGAAACACTTTTTCAATCATGGGCAGGAATGAGGATATGGACAAAAGCCATAGAAATCTTCCAGGCCTTGCAGCCTGGTAGTGTAATATTACGTAGGCTATTCCAAAGAAATAAAGGAAACCAAAAAGCACTAAAATAGACTTCCTTTCTCTTTCATACTTCTCTTCTTTATTCAAGAAGCAGTCATTTAAAGTTAAATGGTAGTTTTCAGAAATTTGGTTATTTAATTCAAACTAGCTAATGAGCATGTATTTCTTCTTTCTCTAAGGGTAGACAGTTTTAAGAACAATCACTTTTGTTCTCAAACTTTTTGGGGGTACTGTTAGTCTCAAGTTGGCACATTGATCAATGGGCCACCCTCCCAAAAAAATAAAAGATTTTCATTTGGCAATCAATTACCTATCAGTTGACTACCATCAAATATTGTCAAATATCTCATGAAGCAGTACATCATGATGTTGATGTGTACCTGTGTGGGGTCCTGTTTTGCAAATATGGTAGTAAATGCATAGATTGTGAAAGGAAAACAATCTTGTTTACTTTCACAAGTAAATCCATGGAAAGGCATGTGTAGACAAGGCTTAAAATAATTAAAATACCAAGTCTTCTTGACATATTTTAAAAGATTTACCTGTTTCCTTCTCCATCAAAAAATCCTGAGGATTTAACTTTGCAAGAATTCAGATTTTGTTTGGCTTTGTTTTGTGACAGAACTCTTCAAAGAACTAAAACTTCCAAGGTTTTTTGGTTGGCAATCATAACATCAAAACCAGTTGTTCACAACCTTAGGTTCCTAGATGCTGTTAAGACTTCAACACCCAGCAAGTATAGCCATTGGTAAGGGCTTCTGAAAACTGCTATTGAATAACATCTGAGGACAAACAGGTTGGAAATGAGGCACAGATCTAAATAGACTTTGAGGGTAGTTTAGATCTGTGTTGTAGACATGTCTTTATTCAGTAAGACAAGGCTGGGCAACTGCCTGGATGCCAGGGCCCAATTTTCCTTCCCAGATCCCCGCGGTGGGCTGCATCTACACATGCACACACCACACACATACACACACAGCAGGAGCAAATGCTTCCATTTTTTTTTTCCCTGAAGGTCCACTCAAAATGTCAACTAGAAGTATCTCTAAGTTAGACCTGAATATATTTGAATCTGTAAACATGTAATGTGTAGCTTTCTTTTTCATTTTTTTATTTATCCCTCTAAGACACAGGGTTAAATATCCTCTGACAGTATTGGAGAGAGAGAAAAATATATAGTATCTTTCTTCAACTCTGTACTCCAAATATTCCTCAGTCATACTGAGGAGGAAATCATCACATGGTTTTTTTCAGGATTCCAGTTCCTAACGCTAGTTCTTGCAAATTGTGTCATGCTTAATTTCTTCCCCTACATATTTTAATTTTATGGTTTTCTTGATGGATATGACTCCAGACAGGTTTCATACAATAATCATCATTGGGAGTTTACGAAGATTTACATAACTCAGTCTGTGCTGTTAATACAGTTTCTGAAAGCAGAACATCTGCTCTGATCATAGGAATGGAAGAATTTTAAATTACTGAATGGATGGACTAAATCAAAGTCATTACAACTTCTGAGTAGAGAATATGGAACTCTTTAGCAAAAACTAGAGCATTCTAGTTTTTCTTCTTCTAATTATCAAAAAGTCAGTGTGTTTGGAAGGACAACAAATAAGCAAGTCTGTACTGTTTCAGACCCTTTTAAACAGCCTGCATAATGTTAGCTTTGGAAAAATTAATAGGATTCCTTTTATTTATATAATTACAGAGTATGTGGAAAACTGTAAGTACTTCTCTTATGACTTGGATAACTGCAGCCTGTGTTAAATAACAGAAGTGTTTCAAATGAAAAAGTGCCAGTGCTACAGGATTCTCTCTTGAGTGCATGTTATAAAAGGAATAATCTGTTGCCCAGTTCAGACACTCACTTTAGCGGTGACAATCTTCACATGGCAGAAGGTCCTCTCCTCAGCTATCTCACATAATTCTAAGATGTCTCCATTCCTACAATATCTGAACTGGCTCTGTAATGTAGCCACAAAGGGCCTGGCACTCAAATTACTAAATTAGAACTCCCATTGACTTTAAGCACAGCTTTCTAATATTAGATATATGGATAGGTAAAGGCTGCACTCTCAAACATACTTAAGGTGAAAGAAAGAGAATTGCATCGAAATCAATGGGATTTCCCTGTGATTAGACATAGGATTATAATGCGAGTCTGTAATCCACTAGCTGATTTTGAAGCTCTGTCCCTTACAGGATCAACAACTACCATTAAAAAATGGATCCAGATGCCGGAAAAGAATGGTGCAAGGCTATTATTTTTCCTGTTAACCACTGTTTATTTTTGGGTGCCCAACCCAGATAAAAGAGCTAGATTTTTCTGCTTGGTTCTGCTTCCCAGGCTCATCAGAAGTTATGTGTTTCACCTGTCTTCTCTCATTCTAGGCTCCATCCCAGGGCTACGCTCATGTGCCAATATTGTCATGTGAAAACCTGATAATCCCTATATCATTTCAGTTAACTCCATTTGAGTACTATTTCTTGACTTAGCTGAAGGAGCAGCAATAGGGTTGGATCTAGCTAACTTAACTGCACTTCAACCTTACACCTCTCACTTTGCTGGTGGGCATGTGTTTAGCTGGGTGCTACAGCAGCTGGCTCAGCACATCTGTCAGGTTGGTTTGCCTTATTGCATAGGGCTCCTTCCATTAGTACCCTAAAACCAAAATTAAATGGGAAAAGAGCTTTCCTTCATGCTGTCTCTCTAAACAATTTTGCCCTCCCCTAATCAGACTTCTTCCATTTAGACTGAACAATAACGAGCTAGAAATATGGTCCAATGAGTATATTCTATATGAGGCAAATTGTTATTAAGTGGTTCTGCTTTGGAGATCAGTGAAAGTTCAATGGGGATACTAGGTAGGTTAACTTCCTTTAGACCAAGGAGAGCCAATGAGCTGCATGTGGCCCCCAAGAACATTTTGTGGCCCCCAGGATCCCAGGGGTCAAAAAAATGCCTGAACATGAGTCCAAGTGCCCTCCGTGGGGGGCATTTTGCCATGTTGGGGGGACTACATTGTTTTAGGTCCAGAAGAGGACTCTTTCAAAAGGAAATCAATAGGAAGTGACTCCCTTCCTGTTAATTAAAAAAAAAATGCTCTTGTGCTTAAAGTTTCCTTGAAGGGCAAAAAGTAACAAAAATGCTCCCTATGTCCCTATAAATTGTTTTTGTTAGGGGGAGGTGTAATGGTGTATGTGACACTCCAAGCATGCATTCCATTATTTCAGAAAAACCAGGACACATGTGGCCAAGCAACATCAGAGTGTGGTCAAGATAGCAAAATCTATTAATGAAGAACCGAATGTAACAGGTTGCTTTTGCCTGAGCCTACTGGGAAAGGCAGGATTCCACCACCTCCTCTCTCTCGGCTGACTTGATTGAGACTAGCTTTGCTACTTCAGACTCAGTTTGTAGAAAGCAAAGAAAGCTGAGGACAAAGAGGGTAAGTGGGAAGAACAGAGAGAAACTGGAACATTTTAAAAGCAGCTGGAAAAGTGAGATGACAGATGATTAATTAGGACTCTCCCTGCCAAATTACAAAAAGAGTGTATGTCCAAGGTCTCCTGGGAGGTTAACGAAGACTCCTACCCTCTGATAGTTACTAGAATCTGTTATGAAGACTTTTCAGCCGAAAATGATGCGTGATTGCGCATTGCTCCAGGGCCCCGCACGCACTTGTGGAGCCTCCGGAGCCACGGTGGTCACGCTTCCTGCCCCAGTGCAGCCTGAGAAACTCAGGCTGTGCTGTGGAAGGTAAAGGCGGGGCTCTCGTGCTACCTGCTTAGGAGCAGGCAGCTTGCGTGGAGCTGAAGCAGCGGGGATGCGAGAGCCTCTCGCTGGAGGCTGCTCACGTGATCTCCACACCCCAGCGCCGAAAAAGGTAAGGTGCAGAAAGGGCCTTTTTAATATATTTATTTACAAGCATACAAGTATAGCCTCTTGAAAACAAAGCCTCATAAAGAGAAGATAGGCAGCCCCATAAAAATTACTAATTCTACCTCACAGTGAAGAATAACGTTCATTAACATGTTTAGAAATTCCACCAGGTCCAAAATGCTGTGGCCAGACTGTTGACTGGGAATGATTACAGAGACAGCATAGTTCCCCTGTTAGAACAGCTTCACTGGCTATCAATCCATTTCTAAGCACAATGCAAAGTGCTGGTTAGAACCTTGGCTAGAACCAAATCCTATATGGATTGAGACCAGGATATCTGAAAGATTTTATCTCTATATATGAGTCTACCCAATTTTTTAAGAACCTTCCTCTCAGTCCCACCATATATACATGTGGTAAGGACACAAGAGAAGGGCCTACTCAGTGGCTGCTCTCAGGCTGTGAAACACCCCCAACCCCTAGGTTGGCTGCTCGTCTGTTCTCCTATCACTGGTAGGCAAAAACATTTTTATTCAGACAGCCATTTGGCCATTAATTGGTTCTCATAGAAGATTTTTTTCAATAGAGTTGGTATGCCTTTGTTTTCTTTTTCTTTTTGTCTTCACCCGTTAGTTCTAAATGTGTTTAAGCTGTTTTCCATTTAGTTTTGTTTTAACCTGGCAGTTTATTTATTGTATTAAAAATCTATTATGATTGATTTTAGCAGTGCTCAGATAGATAGATAGATAGATAGATAGATAGATAGATAGATAGATAGATAGATAGATAGATAGATAGAAATTTCCAGTTTCTATGGCGGCCTTCAGCCTAGCTTTCGGCTCTCTGTCTATTTATGTGTCCAGATTCAGGCTCTCTTCCTTCCAGAACTGAAAAGCATTTCTTCCTAAAGGTAACAGAGAGATCTTCTTTTTTCCTTTTCTTTTTCAGCGATCAAGAAACAATAATGTTCTCGGAAGGACATGACCTTCACTTTGGCCATTTCTGCACTAGGTTTTTATAGCAGTATTATTCCACTTTCAACATCCTATGGAATTCTGGGGTTTGCAGTTTGGGGAGGGGGCAGCCAGACCCTCCCTAAATTGCAAACCCCAGGATTCCATAGGATGTTGAAAGTGGAACAATAGCGCTATAACAGTCTAGAGTATAAATGGTTTTTGGCTGGCATGCATACCTATGGTATGGAAAGTCCAAAGTTCAGAAGTCTTTTAAAAACCATGTTATCCGCAGAGCTCTTATCAAGGTTTGGGAAAGATATAAACCCCTGCTTTGCCCAAAATTACCACCATGGTTATCATCTGCGGAAGCGCTCTCCATTCCCAGACTTAGAAGATATGGTAACTGGATTACCTATAAGGAATTGCTAAAGCAAAATGGAGATTTTACCCTACTGAAAGACCAACAACAGCTGGTGGAAGAAGGTTTTTCAATATAATGGTTTCCATATCTGCAAATAAAGGAGAGATTCAAAAAAGACTGCCAAAACGGAGAGGTTGGACTGAGGCCTACTGAACTGGAAGCTTGCTTGTTAAAAGGGGAAAAACATCTACTCTCCAGATTGTATAGAATGTTACTAACCATTAATTTGGAGGATGAGGCTATAAAGGAATGTATGATAAAATGGGCAAGAGACTTAAGCCCTTTTCACATGAAGTTTCTTTTGCGAGAGGGCCCCTTGAGCGTCGCGTAAATGGGAGTGCCGGTCTGTACAACACACTCCCATTTACACGATGCTCACGAGCCTACCACGAACCACGCACGCACCTTTTCACTTTCAGCTACAAGCTGAAAATGGTACGCGGTCGCGCAAGGCTCCCGGGGCCCGTGCACACTTACCTGTGCTGCGGTACATCAGGAGCCAGGCCGGTCATGCTTCCTGCCTCAGCGCTAGCCTGCAATTCCCAGGTTGCGCTGCGGTAGGAAGGGGCGGGGCGTTCGTGCGGCACTTGTGCGACCTGCAAGCCAGCTGCGGTAAGGAAGAAGAAACGAAGTGAGCGCCTCGCGCAAGAGGCTACTCGCACGAACGCCAGCCCCCACCTCCACAAAAAGGTAAGATGCGGAAAGGGCCTTAGGCCGCAGTGTCTTGTTGGAAGAGTGGGAAGCAATCTGGAAAGATAATATGACAAATTCAAGATCTTATGCATTGCAAGAAAACACTTTAAAGATGGCGCATCAGTGGTACATGGTGCCAAATAGACTTGCAAAGAGGAATAACCAGATGAAAAATCATTGCTGGAAATGTGCGAATCAAGTTGACACCCTTTTTCACATGTGATGGGGGTGTGACAGAGCAAAGAAATTCTGGTTTATTATTCATTCTAATATACAAAAGATTTTTTAAAAAGATTGAATTAATACCAGAACTTTTTCTACTGGGTATATGGAGAGCTGCACCAAGACCCAACTTCCACATCAGAAGATTAATGTGGCACCTTATGGCAGCAGCTAGAATAGTTTTTGCCAGGCACTGGAAATTGACTTCTACCCCTACAACTGAAGAGTGGTTGGAAAAGGTTATGGAGATTGCAGAAATGGATAAGATGACTTACAGACTAGGAAATATGGTAGACAGTAAATTTTACAAGGCATGGGAGCCACTAGCAACATTTCTGCAAAGTAAAAAGATTTCTGCTCTCACTTTTCATTGCTGATCTGTATTTTCAATTAATGAAGAACTCTAATTGAAATTTAATTTTTTAACTGTTTCCTTTTTATGTGAGGCAGCAGATCAGAGTATTACTATTATAGCTACTTAATGTATTTATGCTCACCGGTGATTAAGGCATTGGAGGGTTAAAACAGTAGAAGATAAGTCACCGTTAGTTTTTGAATTTAGAATGTTAAGGGGAATAAGTTTCATATGGTTACCATTTGACTATACAGGATAAAGATGATAGAATATTAATGGTAACAGTTTTAAACCTAATTAGCTGTTTTCTAACAGAGCAGCTAAGTAAGATTCTCCCCTTTCCTAGGCCAGAGAGGTTACTATTTTCTCCAATTGTGAGGATTTATCAAGGCAGTATCCACATTCCAGATGGAAGCATCCAAATGTTTGTAATTATTTGTGTAAATTATTTTGTTCAATTGACTTGTTGGTGTGGTTCTTTTTCTATTTATCCCTTCTATTCTCCCCACTTTCCCTATATTTCTTCTTTATATTATTGTAATTTATGCGCTATGAGATTTGTTTCGGTATTTTTCGTTGATTTGTATATATGTTGTGTCACTAAAAATATTTGGAAAAAAAAAAGAAACATTAATATTCTTTCATTAAGTCCCAGATTTCCCATTCCTTGTCTGGGGCTAGGCCCTTTGACAGTGATCACAGTAACAATATTCATGGCAGTGTGTTCCTATGATTCAGAGCAACCCCTTCACTTACACGCCCAAGGTTGCCTGCTGTGTGAATTGACACCTAAGTTAAGACAGACAGATTTAGCTTTAAAGTTTATCCATGTGAGGTGGGAGGGGAGACAGAAGAAGAGGGTTGCTGAGCCTCCTCCATACTTCCCTTCTGTTCTCCCCCATAGATGTCATTCCATTCTCACTCCTTGGAGAGTTAGTGAATGTGGAAATACAGAGGCTAACACATAACACTTGGCCTGCCTTCAGTTCTAACACATGCCACAGAGTTCACATTTGCTCAGAAGGAATTTCTGATTGGGGAGGGCATAGTGGTGATGGAATGAAGTGAAGCACAACTGCAGATCATCAGTCTGGCTTAACCTTGTCAAGTAAGGGATGAAACAGGAAGTGCCTTATGACACTGACTGGCAGATACACAAACAGATGAAGGAAACAGACTGCAAGAAGAGGAGCTCCTGAACAGTCAGCTGGAGCCCAGGAAGCTGAAGGCTCAGGCAGGGCCAAGATTCTTGGGGACAAGATCAGAGAAAACTGACACTGCGTGTTAGACAATCTTAGCAGAAGGAGCTATTCCAGATACATTTTTAAAAGAATGTTTCCAGCAAAGCTGATTGCAAAAAGGTTACAGAGAAGATCAAAGAAATTCAGAGATAATTTTTAATGGCCAAGATCGTGTCCAGCTGAAAGGCCGGATGGTGCACTAAGGCAGCAGCGCTCCTGCTTGTGGCTGTGCATCCAGGTACCCTTGTTCAGACAGTGCATCTTCTACTCAGTAAAGTCCTGGATGCTTCACTGCACAAGCAAAGTGCAATGTCAAACCACTCTCACCATACTCCATTGCACGAGGGATCAGACTCAAAAGGATCTTCACCAAAGTGTACTGGTGTCCTTGCTGATATTGTCATCTAAGTATCATCTGTAAGCCTTGAATAGCTCGACTAAGAAACCATGAGAAAGCAAGTGACATTATCCTTACTAAAAGAAGCTCAGCTGTGAAGGCTTTTTGGGTACAGGTGTGTGGTCTGTGCTTTATATTTCTTTCTTTTTTTTCTTTTTTCAGTCATCATGGGACTTTGGAAATATCTATTTTGTTCTGTGAAAGGTGGACTAAGAGGACTGAGAGATGCTTGAAAGAAGAACCCTTTCCCCAAATCATAACAGGACAGCTAATTACTGGGATATGGCCTTTATTTACTTACTTACTTATTTTCTATCATACTTTTTCCCTATATGGGACACAAAGCAGCTTACTACAGTAGGAGTTGGTAGCTCCCATGTCAGTGGAGTGGTGACTCTGCTCCAGGTTTAGTCTGAACTTTAAAAGGTCTTTCCAGGATTTAGTCTGAACTTTAAAGGAAGGAGCCAGTGATTTGAGGGATAAGATAGCTTTGGATAGCTCCTATAAACTTCAGAGTAAAACTCAGTCACAAACCATCATTGTTCTAGTGATTAAATGGAAGGGAGTTGACTCTATGGGAACTGTGGACACTATGGGAACTGTGGCCTATGGAACCCCCAATCCTTCCCTCCAGCAAGACAAGCCAGTTATCTATCTATCTATCTATCTATCTATCTATCTATCTATCTATCTATCTATCTATCTATCTATCTATCTATCTATCTATCTATCTAAAATGTCTACTCTACAATCTTGGTGGAAAACATAATAACAGTCTCTACCCAAGATAATCAGTGTGTTTAATCAATATCTGGGCAGCCCTCCAGAGTAGTACCCTTTTGCTCTGTATATCTCTGAAAGCCAGCATGAGGAAGTGGTTGGAGCATTGGACTAGGACTCTGGGAGACCAGGACTCAAAGCTCTGTTCACTCAGGGAAAACAGTGGCCCTTTCCACACAGCATTTGCCATGCGAAAGGGCACCTGCAGTGTTGTGCGATTATGAGGAGAGATCTGCATGACACACTCACAATCATGTGACACTCCAGGAGCCGGCAGGCGCCGATTGCACAACTTTTCATTTTTGGCTGGAAGCCGAAAATGGTGCGCAATCACTCATTGCTACTGGGCCCCGTGCGCACTTACATGGCGTGTGAAGTCTCTGGAGCAGTGCCAGATGCGCTTCCTGCTCCAGTGCAGCCTGGGAAACTCCCAAGCTGTGCTGTGGAAGGAAGAGGCGGGGCTCTCACACGAGCAGACAGCTCGTGTGGAGCTGAAGCAGCAGGGGGCTCTCGCTGGGGGCTGCTTGCGCAATCCCCACACCCCAGTGCCGGAAAAAGGGAAGGTGTGGAAAGGCCATACTCTTTCAGCCCCAGAGCAAGGCAATAGCAAATCTACTCTGAGCAAATCTTGTCAAGAAAACCATATGATAGGTTCATATTAGGGTCGTCTTAAATCAGAAATTACTTGAAAGCACACAACAGGAAACCTTTATCAAATGATCTCCCAGATACAGTTCTTATAATGCTCAATCAGCTACCTTTAGCTCCACCAAGTAGCCAGGAACTTTCTTGAGGTTCAGTCTCATCCTTCCCTTCTCCGGTCATGCTATTGTTCAACTGGCCCGTCCTTTTTCCAGCTCAAAGCCATCAATCTTTTTGGATCCTTCAAGCTAAATCCAATTGCTAGTTTCAACGAGAGCAGATCCACTGAACCAATTGCTGAATGGTTAGTTAACCCATACATTCCATTGACTATGTGGGTCAGTTTTAGATGGGAAAAACAATCAGATATAGACTTTTATTTTGAACTCCATAGCCACTTTTGAGTTTAGACATACTACATCTTCTCTAAGGATTCTTTCATCCTGGGACTAGGTCTGGACAGACCCACTCAGGGAAAGGCAGCTGAGAACTGTCTAGCCTTTTGGAGGAAACCCAAATCTTTTATTTTAAGCCAGATTGTTGGGGCTCCTTGGGGTGCAGCCAGACTAGCAGGAAGGACTAGTGGTCTTTGTGGTTTGCTAATTTTGACATTGGTCTGTATGAATAAATTGGAGTTTGCCTTCCCTGTGAAAGTGAATTTACATTGTTTTTCTGTTATTTGAACTTATTAATGTCTTATAAAATTCATCCCCTCTCCCTCCCGATTTCTTCAAATGTAATGTGTTTGAACCAGTGTGGGTAATACACCGAGGAAGTGAGAGAGGGCCTGTTTTGCTGTGACACCACAGTTATGGAAGACCCTCCTCACCCCATTAGAAGCCCAGTTTGCACC
The DNA here is from genome assembly GCA_948472985.1 of Iguana delicatissima. Taxonomy (NCBI): domain Eukaryota; kingdom Metazoa; phylum Chordata; class Lepidosauria; order Squamata; family Iguanidae; genus Iguana; species Iguana delicatissima. The sequence continues at coordinate 234,226 of CAOKZL010000212.1, read as the reverse complement.
AATGCCAAGTCAAAAACAAGTCTTTCTAACACAAGCCAACACATCACTTTTTATTAAAGCCTTATTTATCAAAATTATCCCATGTGCAATGGTTTTAAATTATTTTAAGCCATTTTAATTGGTTTTAATTGCTTCTTTTTATGTGTTAAATGGTTTAATAAGTTTTTAGTCTTTCTTAGTATTGCTAGTCTTTCTTTGTATTCATATTCTTTTACACTCTCTTATATTGTTCTCAACTGATTTTATTTTATGTTGTCCTGAGATACTCAGATATGGAGCAGGATCTGAATAAATAAACGATAAGTTGGTGTTTATTGTGAGCCTCTTTGGGCATAATTTGTTATAAAGGAACTAACAAACAACTTCAGGAATTCCCTAGGATTGCCGTGGCTCTCAAGACCATTTTCTTGTCAACCTTCCTGGCACTATTTTTCTCCTTCTCTAGTGTCCAGCCCATGTTTCCTAGTTCTAGAGGTTCTCTAACCCACAACTTAATCCTTTGCTGCCTTTTTTTTGTTGTTGTTCATTCAGATCAGTTGAACTGAATACCCAAACAGAGCTTCCCCTTCTGGTGCAGATGACCTATGGTCTGATGGGATGACGACATCTCATCCCATAATGGTAGAAAGAAGCATCTTCCTTGTGTTGAGCATGAGCCATCTGTGCCCTGTCGTACAGCACCAATAGTGGCTTGCTAGTCAGCTTCAATGCAAGGTGCAATCTTTCATCAAGCTGTGAGTTCAGCAGCTGACTGTCTATGGAACTGTGACTTGTTAGAAGGTATGCCACCTAGTATGAATTGGCCTCTCTGGTGGTCAAACTAGATCAAGGCTGGGAGTTGTGTGGTCTTCCAGATGTTGCTGAACTACAGCTCCTAGAAGCCCTAGCCAGTACAGATACTGGTGAGAAATACTGGGAGTTGCAGTTCAATAACACTCAGGCTTGCTGGAGACATTAAAAACAATAAAAACAATAAAAAGGGATTTTTAGATATGTCCACAGCAAAAGGAAAAATAACGAAATGGTAGAGTCACTGCAGGGAGAAGATTGTCAATTACTAATAGGGGGAAGAGAGAAGACAGAACTACTCAGCACCTTCTTTGCCTCAGTTTTCTCCCAAAAGGATAGAAGTACTCAACCTTGGGGTGGGGAGCAGATGAGGAAGGGAGGAAAATGCAGCACAGAATAGTAGAGAAATAGTACAGGAATACCTGGCTATGCTAGATGAATTCAAGTCTCCAGGACCAGATGAATTACATCCAAGGATATTAAAAGAACTGGCAGAAGTAATTTCAGAACCACTTGCAATAATCTTTGAGAACTCTTGGAGAACAGGAAAAGTCCCAGCAGGCTGGAAGAGGGCAAACGTCATCCCCATCTTCAAAAAGGGAAAAAAAGAGGACCCAAATAATTATCACCCAGACAGGCTGACACCAATACCAGGAAAGATCCTAGAGCAGACATTAACCAGTCAGTTTGTAATTACTTAGAAAGCAATGCCATAATCACTAAAAGTCAACATGGATTTCTCAAAAATAAGTCATGCCAGACTAATCTTATCTCTTTTTATGATGGGGTTACAAGCTTGATAGATGAAGAGAATGCTGTGGACATAGCATATCTTGATTTCAGTAGGGTCTTTGACAAAGTTCCCCATGACATTCTTGCAAAGAAGCTAGTAAAATGTGGGCTGGGCAGGGCTACTGTTTAGGTGGATTTGTAATTGGTTGACTGACCGAACCCAAAGGGTGCTCACCAATGGCTGCTTTTCATCCTGGAGAGAAGTGATCCAGGGTTCTGTCCTGGGCCCAGTGCTATTCAACATCTTCATCAATAACTTGGATGAATGAGTGGAGGGCATGCTGATCAAATTTGCAGATGACACCAAATTGGGAGGGGTTGCTGGGCCAAAGCTAACAAAATGAATTTCAACAAAGAAATGTAAGGTCCTACACTTAGGCAGAAAAAATGGAATGCACAAATATAGGATGGGGGATACGTGGCAGGATAGCAGTATGTGTGAAAGGGATCTAGGAGTCTTAGTAGACCACAAGCTGAACATGAGTCAGCAGTGTGATGCGGCAATCAAGAAAGCCAACACAATTCTTGGTTGCACCAGTAGGAGTGTGGTGTCTAGATCAAGGGAGGTAATGGTACCTCTCTATTCTGCATTGGTTAGACCTCATTTGGAATACTGTGTCCAGTTCTGGGCACCTCAATACAAGAAGGATATCGACAAGCTTGAACGTGTCCAGAGGAGAGCGACCAAAATGGTGAAGGGTCTGGAAGACATGTCGTATGAGGAACAGCTTAGGGAGCTCAGTATGCTTAGTCTGCAGAAGAGAAGGTTAAGAAGGATATGAAATATTTGAAGGGATGTCATATCGAAGAGGGAGCAGGCTTGTTTTCCGCTGCTCCTGAGAATAGGACAACGAGAAATGGATTCAAGCTTCAGGAAAAGAGATTCCACCTGAACCTCAGGAAGAACTTCCTGACAGTCAGAGCTGTTCAGCAGTGGAATATGCTGCCTCCAAGTGTGGTAGAGTTTCCTTCTTTGGAGGTTTTTAGCAGAGGGTGGATAGCCATCTGTTGGGAGTGCTTTGATATGGGTTTCGACATAGCAGGGGGTTGGACTAGATGGCCCCTGGGGTCTCTTCCAACTTTTTGATTCTATGATTCTATGAACACTTGGACAACTACACAATTCCCACACCTGAACTATGAAATATGTTGATCAGCTTTTTCAAATAGGTTCTCTTCCAGGACATCTGTTTCCCATAGCATATGCTATTTCTCACCTAGATATCTTAGTCACTGGCAGGTAAACATAGCTTATGTTACAAGTCTGCTTGTTGTAATCTGAATCTCTGAGGAAATCCTGTTTTGGAAGGGAAAATGAGTTAGTAGTAGGGAATATAGAATGGTTTATTCATTTGGTAGAAAAATAAAGGAATCTTGGGCATTGTAGATGAGGTTGCTCCAGGGTCCTGAATCAAGCATAACTTTGTAGGTAACCCACGATCTGGGCTAATATCTCTAAATTGCCTTATTGCCCAAGTCCCCTTTGTGTTTATGATTTTGCTCAAAGCAACTAAGTCTTCATTTTCAGGATCTCTTTTCCAAATTCTACTTTTGCAACAAAATTGTTTTTCCACTTTTTGGTACAATATAGTGTTCCCATCAAGGCTGACACAAAGGCAATACTGTTGTGCATTGGGGGAAGGGGGATTACCCCCATTCTAAAATTGCAACTGAGGGCCAACTACTTATTACATAATGTAAAGGTTCTCCCTCTCCTTTTTCTTTATGCACAAGCATACCCTGCAACAGCCTCAATTTGGCAGAATTTCTCTCTCCTCCTCCCACTTTCCCCCTTTTTGTCCTAAGCTTATTTCCATTAGCGCAAACTGAATTAAAATTGCAAAAATAGTTTGAACTCAATGAATTCAGTGGCGGGGGAGCAGAATCTTCCCCTTCCCATTTGGCTCAGACAAAAGCAAATTGTTGCAGCCTCTCCTAGCTTGTATCTTCTTTCTCATATATATACACACACACACACACACACACACACACACACATACACACACATACACACAGATATAGATATAGATATAGATATAGATGTAGAGAGGGGGGAGGGAGGGAACCATCTGCCTCATATATGTACGCACATGCACATAAAATTTTATTTTATTCCCACCTTCACTACATTCTGATGTTGCTTGGCCACATGGTCCCAGTTTTCATCTGTGAAATGTTATGCGGTATTCATAAGCATGCACACTGGATCCATCAGAATCACTGTGTATTCCAGGGCAAGTAGCTATCTCCTTCCAGGCATTTTTGAATCTCACATCTCATAATCCTAACCATTGCATCTCATAATACCTAGCCCTTGGCTATTCTGGCTAAAGCTGATCAGAGTTGTAGGCTGAAATCTTCCACAGTTGCCGACCCTTGCCACACATTAAGTTTCTGATTGGGTTTCTGTGGCCCTTCAGATGCTTTTAGCCTACAATCCCTAGCAAGAATAGCCTGTGCTTAAGAATTATGAGAGATGAAATCCAAAAACATTTGAAAGGCAACTATTACCTGTCCTTGATGTACAGATGTACAAGCTCCCCATGCACTCCAACAGTCTTTCCTGTGGTGTTGACTAAACCTTATGCAGATTTTTAAAAAGATTTAAAAAACAAACAAACAAACAATCAGCATCCTTACATTGCAAAGCTGTATTCCACGACTGTGGCTTTCGTACATACAGTGCATCCACTGTATGTATGGGGGTTCTGTTCCGGGACCCATGTGTAAAACAAAAAATGTGAACATTGTGTCCCACTGTAGTCAAAGGACACAGCATGTGTCTGCCTGTGCCAGTATGAGCACACGTCCATTGCATCCATTGACCATAATGGGATGTGACACTTTATGCAACCTCACACTGATGCATAGCCTGTGCTTAAGGATTATGAGAGATGAGATCCAAAAACATCTGAAAGGCAATTATTGCCTGGCAACTATTGCACCAGAGAAGGGTGCAGTATATGTTTGCAATATTATTTAAGATGGTAGATCAGAAAGGGACATTAATAGCTAGAGGATTTGATCTCTCAAAACATGATGTTTAAGATCTCAGGCTGAGGTGAACAGTTCAGTGAAGTCAGCATAAATCCAGGATGTCAAAAATAATTCTTTCATCCTGTTCTCTAAAGGAGAGAGGGAAGCTGCCATGTATGCAACTAAGAAGTGGGTTTGAGAGGCAAAGTCTCTCCCCCAGCCCCCGACCATTTCATATCACATAATAGGCAAAAGGAAACCAAGAAGAAGAAGAAGAAGAAAGATGAAGAGGAGGAGGGGGAGGGGGAGGGGGAGGGGGAGGAGATGATGATGATGATGTGTGTATATTTAGGTCTGCCTAGTCCCAGAAGCAGTTGAAAGTCTCTCCCTCCATCCCAACTGCCACTGATATGGCATCGGAGGGAGAGAAGAAGATGCAGTATTTGTTGGACTTATTCCTCCCCCCACTGCCATTCCCTTTTCTTTTTGAGTCACATCTTAATTAAATTGTAAGCGTGAGGTCAGATAACTGTTCTGTTGTTGTTGTTTATTTGTAAAGCGCTGTGTACAGTGATGGTACTACTACTACTACTACTACTATTATTATTATTATTATTATTATTATTATTATTATTATTATTATTATTATTATACTGTTAAAATCTTAGCCCCATTTTTAACCACAAACTACATCATGGAAGCATCTGTTGTTCTAGACGCTCTAACTCCCCATTCTGAACCCTCTCAAAAGTGAGAAGGAAGCACAGTGCAAACCAGTGTTTAAATCTGTGAGCTCTAACTCATGAAGGCTTATGTTACAATAAGTTTGTTAAAGTGCCACAGGACTTTTTGTTACTGTTGTTGCAACAGACAATTACAGGTACCCAGTTGGAAGTTGTTGGTGTCTGGAAGTAGCAGCTGGGGGCTTCCATGTTCTTGGGGTGGGATATATCTGCTCCAGGCTTTTGACTGAACTCTAAAGGAGCTCTCCAAGGTGCTGATCCCAATTTCCAAAATAGATTCAGCACTTTGGATACCTTCCTCAAAGTCTAAAATAAAACCCAGGGAGGATTCATTGCACCAATGGCGTACTGACCAGACCCACCCCTTATATGTGTTGCTGTCTGCAAGGAATGGGCTGTGATTCTGTGGGCTACACCATCAGCCCTGGCAAATGGATCAACTGGGACTGTGTATAGTTGTCTAACTATCCTAAAGGCACCAGATCCCATCTGGTTTTGGAAGTTAAGCAGGATCAGTCCTGCTTAGTTCTTGAATGAGAGACCACCAACAAATACAAGGTGCTGTAGGTTATATTTCAGAGGAAGGAACTAAAAACACATCTGAGTATTTCTTGCCTAAGAAAACCCTATGAAATTCATAGGTTCACCATAAACAAACAGGCAACTTGAAGGCACAAACCACACACACACACACACACACACACACACACACACACATTTCCCCTCTTTTCTTAATATTTCTTCCCTGCTTTTCTTCTTCTTCCACATGTTATAATGATGCATTGCAGTGTAATTCACCTTTGGTCGCGTTAATATATCTTTCAGCCAAAGTATGCTAGATCAACAGGGAAAAAAACCCTCTTGAGGAAGGGAAGTTGCATAAGAAGTTCTATCATACATAATATTTCTGACATGTAGAGAAGAATGTCGTTGCCTGTGTAGTAAGGAGAGCACCCAGAGCACAAAAAGGAAGTGTCAACAGGATTGAAGAAATCCCAGTGTTTACAGAGGGACAAAAAGAAAATAATCTTTAGGCAAACAGTTGTAAGAAGGAGAATCCCTTCTACTACCACCACTCCCAAAAAAACAATATAATGAAGATTGTACATATTCAGTAGACTAGCCACAAAATTATAAACAACATGAGTGGAAGGAAAGAGAAAACTGGGTGGGAGGGGAAAGCAGAATGGTTTAATATGCAAGAACAGTTCGGCTGAGTGACTGAAATACTTAAGCATTTTGTTGCAGTCCTCTCTTGTCGTAATTTTGATGGGGCCCCATTGTTGTTTACTGCATTTGAAGACCATAGTTTGTGGTGACATATAAATGAGAGCAACAAAGTCCTTAAAAATCAACCAGCTGAGGATGTGCTTTTTGACAGGAAGAGGGGGAGAGAAACATGCTCAATTCAAAATCACTCTCCCCACACAACTTGTCCCCCCCAGCAGGGTTCCAGATGTGTGTTTACTCTGCAGGGCTCTTTAAAGTAAGAGCTTTGGGGCGGGGGGAGCAAATCAACAGGTGCTCAAGAACATTTGAGTCAGACAGACATCTGCTGTGAATGTCAGGAACACAAAAGCAGCTCTGTGTTCAATAGTAAAGTATTGGAGAAAAATAACAGCTGGAGAAAAGAGAGGCAATGCATAGCCTAGGAAAACAACAGGAAATCAGATTAAGGGAAGGCGAATGAGAAAGAAGCTGCTTTAGGGAAGTGGTAGACAATCTCTGCCTAGAAAAGCCCCCCCCACCCCACCCCAAAAAACGTAGGGCCTTGAAATAAGTCACACCATGAATTGTGGCCATTGTATTCTAGCACATAAGAAGGACAATGCGTTGAGAAAGGATGAAGTCAAAAGCGACAAGGGAAATGTAACTCTCTTGGTGATCTTCAGGAACTTTAGTTTTTAAGCATTGGAAAGATGATGAAGAACTAACTTTAAGAAAAGAGTTAATAGAATCTGACACCGGCACTGATGTGCCAGTTAAGATTTACATAAGAAATTAACTTTTATGATTAGATATATATGATATGTATACATACCAGCCAGCCAGCATGGTGTAGCGGTTTCAGCACTGCACTACAACTTTGGAGATGAGTTCAAATCCCCATTCAGCCATGGAAACCCACTGGGTGACCTTGGGCAAGTTACACTCTCTCAGCCTCAGAGGAAGGCAAAAACAAAAGCCGTTCTGAACAAATCTTGCCAAGAAAAACCAATGATAAGTTTGTCTTCGGCCCTTTTTGCATGATGTCACTGTCTCGTTTCTGCCACAGGATGGCAGCAGTCAGCAGGTCACGCTTTCGCATGACATTGTCGCCGTCCTGCTGCCATCCTGTCATGGAATGTTGTGCTCACACAGTTTTTGCAAAATGGAAAAAATCCATTCACTTCTGGCCATATGGAAGCTGCAGAAGCGCATTGGTGATGCTTCCTTCCATAGTGCAACGATGGAAATAGCTCCACTGCACTGCAGAAGGAAGATGTGGTGCCATTGCGTTCTCTTCCACATGGACCAAGCGGGTGCAGAGGAGAGTGTTGCTGTCATGCTCCCTTCCAGACCCAGGACTGCAGCGACACAACATGGAAGAGCGTCGTCATGCGGAAATAGCCTTAGTGTCACCATAAGTCAGAAATAACTTGAAGGTACACAGAAACAACTAGACTCCTTATGTCAGAGGCCCTTTCCGCACCTTATCTGTGTCCGGTACCGGGGTGCAAGAGGCTCTCGCATCCCTGCTGCTTCGGCTCTGCAGGAGCGGCCTGCCAGCCAGCAGGCAACATACAGGCTCTGCCTCTTCCTTCTGCAGCACAGCCGGCTATTTTCCCAGGCTGCACTGGGGGAGAAAGCATGAGAGCCACAGCTCCGGAGCTCCACATGCAAGATAAGTGTGCGTGGGGCCCTGAAGCAATGCGCGATTGCGCACCATTTTCGGCTACAAGCCAAATATGAAATAGTGTGCAATTGGTGCCTGCCAGCCCCAGCAGTGTCACGCATTTGCGAGGACATCATCTGAAATGCTCCTTGCAATCACACGATGCTCCAAAGGCCCTTTCGCATGGCAAATGCCATGCAAAAAGGGCCAGAGGAAAGAAGGGCAGGATATAAATTATGATGAATGGTCAGATAGATAGGGAAAAGAAGTTTTTGGGCAGGATTAATACTAAGGTCCCTTCCACACTGCACAGCTATAGTGCTATAATTCCACTTTCAACATTCTGTAGAATTCTGGGGTTTGTAGTGTACTAAGGCCAAAGACCTCTCTGGCTGAGAATTCTAAATGACCCTCCCTAAACTGCAAATCCCAGGATTCCATAGGATGTTGAAAGTGAAATAATAGCACTATAACAGTGTAAAGCAGAAAGGCCCTTAGAAAGACAGTATTCTGTTTGTTCGCTTGTTTGTTTTTTAATGGGCTTAGACGCTGTTGTAAAGGGGAGGAAGTAAAACAATGGCAGACATTTTAAATGAAAATGAGAAAAATATTCTGGTTAACCCTTGATCCTTTGGTGTACTATGTTTATGCACATCACATAGGGGGGGAAATTGTTTTCTCTAGGAATCATCATCATCATCATCATCATCATCATCATCATCATCATCATCATCATCATCTTGTCCAGCCCTTATCTGGACAATATTTCTCAAATGAAGCCCTTCTTCTTTTTGCCTATCCAAATAATTTTTTTTCAAAAAAGCTAAGGCAAAAGAATGCTCACAAAGCCCAAGGGACACAGGTAATGCTATGGGTGAGAGAAAAAAGATTTTATGTGTGAAAGCGGATGTTAGGTGTGGTGGAATGTGTTCTGGAGCACAAAAGAGCCATTGTTCATGTGGGACAAGCCTACCTGAGCTAAAGAGAAGGGGAGGGAGACAGAGGGAGAGAACGAGAGAGAACGAGAGGGAGAGATGAACAAGTGAAAGTTTCTGGCAGATTGGGTCAAGCACACACCTTGGAAATGCTGTTAATGCAGCACACAACAGGCATTGGGGAGAATTTTTTTTTTTTTTTTGCAGGGGGTGTTTTCATGTGTCACAGAATTTCTAGCACCCAGGTTTTATGCTCCTTTCTATAAGATTAATAGTGGACAGCCTCTCACATGGATGAGTACAAGTGGCACAGGCAACAAGAAATAGTGGTACACATAGTGGAAAGTAGGAAGGGTTACACCCAGAAGAAGGGTGTTCTTGCCTGCCTCCCTCACAGTGCACTTTTGCCTGCTTCGTATACTACAGACAAAATCCCTGCAAAAGACAGTGGGCTACAAATGTGTGTTTCTGGGCACAATTCAAAGTGCTGATTTGACCTATAAACCTGCAGGATCTCCCCCTCCCAGATAATCCACCCGACAGTCTCAAGTCCTCTGGAGGTCATTAACTCAAACCAGTCAGGTCTAGACTGGCCATGGTCACCCAGAGACCTTTCCATCAGCCACCCCTAGACTGTGGAATGACCTGCTGGAAGAAATTCATCAGCTTACCATACTGTCAAAATTGAACAAGTATTAAAGACCTATTTCTTCCAGCAGGCCTACCCAGTCGATTTTAAACTATGAATTTTAAATTGGTATATTTTTATGGATGTGTTTTAATCCAGATTTATATGTTAAATGGCTTTATGTGTTTCTAGTTATATATTGTAATTGAATCTATGTGTACCCTACCTCAAGCCTTTGGGAGAGGCGGCTAAGAAATAAATGTGGTGTTGTTGTTGGCTTTTATGGCTTAGTTTCCAGTTACCTGAAAGCCCGTATCTTCCCGTACAAGCCTGCCTGATCTTTGGGGGAGAGTTTTTTCTCCATTCCACCATGTTCCAGGGCTCATTGGTCGGGACATGGGAGAAACTCTTCTTACTGGCTGCTCCTAGGCTTCAGAACACCTTCCTGGAGGAGGTTTCATCTTCCCCTTTGTGTCATTTTTTTCCACCAGGCATGACCTTCTTCTTTAAACAGGCCTTCAGCCTTGGCTGGCCAGGGTGGAGTGGTGTGTAACTTGGTGTACAGTTTTAATATGCATTGTGTATATTCTAAGTGTTTTGTTCTAAATGTTAACATTTTAAAAATGGTATTTTAATTTAATAGTACTATTTAATTTTTTTTAAAAAAAATCTTTAGTACTTCATACTGTTTTACCTGCTCTGTTTTAATCTATGCTGTAAACTGCTTTGAATCCCATTTGGTATTCTTATATTAAATAAATAAATAATAAATAGGCTTCTGTATATTAGCCAAATGGGCAGAGAAGCACATACAGGAACTATGAACAAATTTCAAAAGAGCTAATTATGAAGTTGAGAAAATAAAGAGGTTTAGCCACTAATTCTCTCATATATTGTTAGAAATCCACATTAAGTCTAATCTCAGTCATCTCACCAAGCTGGATGCTCAGTAGGCCAAAAACAGTGTCTGGAGGTGCACTGACATCACTACACCTGCTGGGGACTGCATATATACCTCGCATTGAATCCATTGTTGTGGCACTGGGAGAAAAAAACATTTCAGACAAGAAGTATGTCCTAGTCCTGCTGTTGTGCCTCCTTGCACTTTGTTTACAAGTACAATGGCACTTCTGGGAGCATGAATGTATTGGTAAATAAGGTGTCCATGGTTCACATTTTATTTAGCAAAAAGGAGCAGCTTTTAGTCACTGCCACAACAAAAATGCAAAGGGGACACAGGAGTAGCGGCCCTTGGGAGCATAAAAATTGATGTGGGACAAGATTTACCAACCCTTTCCCCAGGCAGACATCACATTTCATATTTCAAGCCAAGTCTTTGTATAGCGTCTTCCTTTCTCTATATTTTGAATGGTTTGCATTGGTATGTATTCTTAGTTACAGCAGTAGGTACTCTTACTTCTACTTTTGGTTGCTGTGCGTATGTGAGAAAGAGAGAGAGAGAGAGATGGGGGGAGAGACAGAGAGGAAGACCAGCCTATTGTGCAAGGCATTTAATCTTGTCTACAAGTTTATATTGAAACAGCAAAAGCAATATAGCTACTGCAAGTTCTGAATTACCACACCGGCTTTCAGTTCTTGGTTTTTATTGACACCATGTCTTCCCTGAAGACAATGAGAGATTGTTCCTAATACATGCAAAAGGGTTTTGTTCTGGCAGGTAGAGGTTTCCATTCAGCCAGCTTAAAATAGCAGGTTAAAGAGAGGCTTGACTTGTTGAAACCAGGCTGTCAGAGAACTTGATAACAGCAATGATTCACTGCTGGCTCTAGCCTTTTTGTAGATGTATTGAAAACTGAAACCAGGCATTTAGTGTAAAGAGGGAGGGATGTTCAAAATTCCTACAAAGAAAAATGGCTAATGTAACAATGGAGTCAAAGCAAATTCAAAAGGCCTTACAAAGGACTCCAACTGCATGGTTGTTGCTTTGTAATTGTCTGATTCCAAATTCTTTCTTAGATCTAAATCAAATTAATGCTATTATTAAGTTGCCGGGGGAGAGAGTACACAGGAGCATTTAACATCATGTCAGGTTTGGCCCTTAGTGTCATAGATGTAAGAGACTGAACTTCAGAAGGACTATGGCCAGAACCCTTGTGCAGTTCCTTCCAAGTCCTGCCAACTGACCTCATTCTTGACCTGTAAAATCTTTCCCATTCCTATCCTCTGCCAAGTTATGCAGTGGTTTTGTGATGCACACAAATAAATGATCAAACTCTTCAGGACATCCGCTCCAACCAGTTTGAAGCAAAAGCTCCAGGCGATGCAAACCTTGGCAAAGCCAACACTTTGGTATTTGAGGGAAGAACATGCTCATATTATTTTAACTTCAGAGTTTGCAAGTTATCTGCCAGAGCCACCTTACAATATAAGAATTGTACGCATGAGGTTGAAAGAAGGTTACTAAAATCCATATTATTTTATTATCCTTGTCTCCAAAAACATTGAACATTTTGGACTTAAGCAACTACAACTGGCAAGAAAAATATTCCTTCTTGCTCTCTATTTAGAAGGATTTAAAAAAAACTTTTTTTTCTCTCTGTTGTTCTCATGTTCTGGAATTACTGAAGGAATTCTTCCTACAACCTACATTGTAAGCCAACATAATTGTCACCATACTAAATATGGGGTTAAGTGAAACTAATTTTTTAAAGCAAGGGCAGATTTTGAGATACAGAACTCTTGAGCTGTAGCGGACACATATACACACAGAGGGACTAGTGGTGCTGAGCTGGTGGAGTATCGGCCACAAATTAATATATTTGTATATCCATTTGCAGAACATCTGCTAGCACACTTCCTTTTAAAAGTTACATTTACACTACAAAAGGAGTGAAATTATCCCTCATTAGATTCATACATACAGTCATAATGTATATGCCCTGATTGTTGGGAAAAGGAATTAATTGCAAGTTATTTATAGCTTATCACATCCAAGTCCTGAAAATTTTTTTCAGAGAAATGCATCACTCACCACGTTCCTCAAATAAAAAGTTAGATGATTATGGATCCAAGGGTCCAGATTGTGTTTTCCCCAGGCTTTTGAGATCTTCAGGGGAGGCCTATAACTTTTGCAACCATGTCTAGTGGGAACACAGGAGAGGATTTTCTCTGTTCCTTCCAAGCTCTTGAACTCTCTTCCTAGGGAAAAAAGCTGTCTGATTTCCTCCCTGTTGTCCTCCCGTTGGCAGGTGAAAACCCTTTTTATTCCTGTTTATTAGGAAGGGGTTTTAAAAGTGTGATGTCCTACTAGCTATTTATTCATTCATTCATTCATTCATTCATTTAATGCATAGATTTTAAAATTCTTTTAATGTTAACAGAAAGTTTAATTTAAACCATAACTTTTTGCATGTTTTTACCTTTCTATATTTTTATCTGTATCTGTTTTAGTTTTTACAAGCTGCCTTGTATCAGAGTGCTAGGAGGACAAATAAAGTATAAATGACTACTATATAAATGAACATACAATACACTCCAAGGGACATCTCCTTGGTGATGTGCCATTAAGACAATTTTACATATACGGCAAGCAGCAGTCCTTCTGAAATTCTTTAGTTTCCACATGCAGGAGATGGGGAAACACTGCATATGGAATCATACCAGGCTTCGTTTACTAGACCTTATTAGAGAAACATTTGATGAACTTGTGTCATGTCTTCCCATAGTGTCTCAGTCACTCCCAAAGAGTACAGACATCTCTTCAAAGAGCAGCAATATGTTCTGCACTGTTTCTCCACATGTACATTACAAGACCAAAATCTGCTTCTATTTTGCTATGTATTGAAAAGACAGACAAGGCATAATCTCATACCCTCAAACATTCCACAGATGAAAACCAGGACACCTCTGGCCAAGCAAATTCAGAGCATAGTCAAGATTGCAAATATTATTAATGAAGAAAAAGAAAAGACAAAGGTACAAGCTATGGGAGGCTGAGCTTTTTGCTTTTGTCTGAACTTACTGACAAGAATTTGTTCTCTTCTCTTCCTCCCTCTGCTGAGTTAATTGAGTGCAAACTACTTTTGCAATCTGAAGTCAGTTTGCAGCAACTGCAGTAATCTGAGGACAAAGGAGGGAAGTGCGAGGAGAAGAAAGAAGATGGGACATCTTAAAAGCAGCTGAAAAAGTGGGATGACAGAATTAATCAGGATTGTCATTGCTAAACTGGACAGTTGGAATCTTGGTGGCTGTTTTCTCTTTTCTACTGTCAGTCCAAACAATATTGCTACAGCCATTCTCCATGGGTATAGTGGATGGAATAGATACATAGATGCCTCATCAGAACAGGTTGCCTACCTGTAACTGTGGTTCTTCGAGTGGTCATCTGTGCCCTCATACATTAGGAGCTTTCGCGCCTGCGCGGTAGCGTTCGGAAGATTCTAGAGCTCGTTAGCTTGGCGGGAACCCCTCCCACATGCCGGTATCGCGCATGCTCAGCCCGCTGAGCAACGGTCTCTCCTCAGTTCTGGTCCGCCAAACAAGATGGGACCTGAAAAATAGGGGAAGAAAGGAAGGAAGGGTATGTATGAGGGCACAGATGACCACTCGAAGAACCACAGTTACAGGTAAGCAGCCTATTCTTCTTCTTCGTGGTCTCTGTGCCTCATACATTAGGAGACTGTGTAGCTTACCGGTAGGATGGTGGGTCAGGTCCCAGACCCTAGAGAACAGAAGCCAGCACAGCACGTCCAAAATGAGCATCCTTCCGGGACCGGTAGTCTAGCCTGTAGTGGCCCACGAAGGTTGGTGCCTGGGACCAGGTCGCCACATGGCATAGCTCCTGCAGGTTGACTCCTCTCAGGAGGGCTGCTGCAGATGTAGCCACGGCTCGGATGGAATGAGCCCGACGAAGGTCTGGCGGGGGCTTCTTGGTAAGCTCGTAAGCCAGATGTATTGTCTGGACCACCCACTTGGAAAAGCGCTGGATGGACACCTTGTGGCCTCTTCAGTGTCTGCCGTAGCACACAAAAAGGTGCGGAGCCTGTCTGTAAGAGGCAGTCCTGTCCTTGTAAAAAGCCAAGGCCTGGTGAACATCCAAGGAGTGGAGGAAGCGTTCCAGAGGTGTAGTCGGGTCCGGGTAGAAAGCCGGCAAGATGATGTCCTGGCTGAGATGGAAGCTGGACACCACCTTCAGCAGGAAGGAGATGTCAGGCCGAAGGACCACCTTGTCCCTATGGAAGGCTAGGTATGGCTCGTCACACCGTAGTGCTGTCAACTCTCCTGCCCGCCTGGCAGAGGTGACAGCCACTAGGAAAGCCGTCTTCATGGCGAGCAGCCTGTCATCTGCTGTTGCCATCAGTTCGAAGGGCGGCCTAGTCAGTTGCGACAGCACCAGTGATAACGACCACGGTGGTAGCAGCGGCGATACTGGCGGGTAGAGGTGCTGTAGGCCCTTCAGGAACTGCTTGACGGTACCGTCCCTGAAGAGAGCCGCTGATGGGGATCGTGGCGGTTGGTATGCCACGGTCGCGGCGAGGTACACCTCCAGCAATGAAAAGGCCAAGCCCTGCTGTTGAAGGTGTAGGAGAAAGTGGAGCACGGTATGCAGGTTGACAGGCAATACCGGCTCTCGACGTTCCTCGAAGGCCACAAAACGCCGCCACTTGTAGTGGTAGTTCCTACAAGTTGAATCCTTCCTGGCCGCGGTCAAGATGTTCCCGATGACAGGGTCGTCTAGGGCGATATCCTCCAGGCATGGAGGGCCAAGAGCAGCAGGTCCGGGTGCAGCACGAGACCGTTGGAGTGGGAGAGGAGGTCCGGTATCATCGGGAACCATAAGATTTGTCCCCGGGCGGCTTCGAACAGGGGACCAAACCAGTGCTGCCTCAGCCAGTATGGTGCCACGAGAACCACGTCCGCTCGATCCACGAGGATCTTCAGTATCATGCAGCCCAGGAGAGGGAATGGAAGGAAGGCGTAAAGAAGTCCCTCATTCCATGGAAACTGGAACGCATCACCGATGGAATGGCGATCGCGGCCGGCCCTCGAGCAAAACCGGTGACACTTCGCGTTCTGGCTGGTTGCGAAGAGGTCGACGGTCGGCTCGCCCCATTGGTCCCGAACCATATGGAAGGCCTCGGTAGACAGGGACCACTCGTGGTGGGAGCAGGTGTCCCTGCTGAGGGCGTCCGCTGTGGTGTTCTCCTGCCCCGTCAGGTGAACCGCCACTGGATGTATCTGCAGCGAGACGCACCAGTCCCAGAGGTCGAGCGCAATGTTCACTAGAGTGGTGGAGTGAGTGCCTCCTTGCCTGTTCACATAACAGACCACCGTCATGTTGTCGGTGAGGATCAACACCGTGCAGCCCGTGACCAGGTGACGAAATGCCTGCAAAGCCTTGTGGATAGCCAGTTGCTCGAGAGCGTTGATGTGGAGAGACGTCTCATCTTCCATCCACCGACCGCGGACTTGGAGGTCACTGGTGTGCACTCCCCAGCTGAAGAGTGAGGCATCCGTCGTCACCATGACCGATGGCTTGGGTTCACAGAACGGCATGGCTGACAGGAGGTTCCTGTACGACTGCCACCACAGGAGGGATCAGCGTGCCTGCTGGGGCAGCTGGTAGCGGCAAGACTGGTCGTCCCAGAGTGGATCGAAGACCCTGACGAACCAGTGCTGGAGCGATCGTGTGCGCAACCTGGAGAGGTAGGTTACGGCAGTGGTTGAGGCCATGTAGCCGAGGAGCTGCTGTATCGTCCTGGCTGACACCGTCGGAGCATGGAAGGCGGTGGACGCTGCCCGACAAAGCATCCACGCCCTTTCGTCCGGTAGGTAGGCCTTCACCGATACTGCGTCCAGGATCGCCCTGATAAAGTCAAGAACCCACGTGGGTTCGAGGTGGGACTTCTTCAGATTGACCCTGAGTCCGAGTTGAGTGAGAAGTGTCAAAGTCCGGTGGATGTCTCGGTAGAGTTTCTGTTGGCAGGACGTCACCAATAGCCAATCCTCCAAGTACGAGTAGATGGAGATGCCTTTTGTCTGAAGAAATGACATGATGGGAGCCATGCATTTGGTGAATACTTGCGGTGCAGTCAAGAGGCCAAGCGGCAGCACCTGGTACTGGTAGCAAGTGCCGTCGACCGCGAAGTGCAGGTATCGTCTGTGCTGTGGGAGGATGGAAATGTGGAAATAGGTGTCTTTGAGGTCGATGGACACAAACCAGTCCCCTCTCTGGAGGAAGGGCAGGATCGAGGGCAGCGTGACCATCTTGAACCTCTTGGGGTGGATGTAGTCGTTCACCCCTCTGAGGTCTAGGATGGGCCGCAGGAATGAATCTGCCTTCGGTACCGTGAAGTACCTTGAGAAGAAGCCAGTGGTCTTGGTTTAAGGCGGAAGTGTCTCGATCCCTACCTTTTGGAGGAGGGACTGGATCTCTTCCAGCAGTGCCAAGCTGGCCGGGATGGAGTAGGAGACACCCCGTGGCGGAATATCCTGGAACTCTATGGCATATCCCAGGCAGATGATGGTAAGCACCCACGAGTCCGCAGTAATTTTCCGCCATTGGGCGAGGTGCCTGGCCAGGCTTGGTTGGTTGTGGAAGCCTGCTGGAAGGCTGAAGGATGGCATTGGTAGTGTCCTGCAGAAACCCTCAAAACCGGGATTTTGTCCTGGATGAAGACTTCTTAGACGACGAAGATGGGCGACGTTGTGGAAGCCTTCGTGAAGCGGAGGACGTTGATGGCCGGGACGTTGTCGACTGTGGAGACTGCGGCTGGTAGGCGGATGAAGAAGAGGACCTTCTCCATGATGACCTCTGGGCAAAGGTACGGCGAGACTGGGATGGCTGGTTAATTCCCATCTTCTTCGCCATCAGACGGGCCTTCACGAGGTGGTCCATGACTTCGTCTGTGGTGGAATGGAAGAGCCCCTGGCCATTGAACAGGAGGTCCTCAATCCGTCGATGGCTATCCTCCTGTAGCCCAGAAGATTGGAGCCACGTATGTTGTTGGAGAGCCACTGAACCGACCATCACCCTCGAGGTCGCCTCCACAGCGTGTCTCAAGGTGGCGATCTGCTGGTTAGCCACTGCGACTGCCTCGCCGAAGATCTGAGTGGCAGCGGTGCAAGACTCCTCCGGTAGGTCAGCAAGGAGTGGCACGAGTCTGTCCAGCAAGTTACGATGGTACGCTGCGAGGCATGCCATCATATTCAGGGTCCTGGCCATCAAGGACGACGCCGAGTAGAAACGGCAACCGAAGGAATCGAGCTTCCGGCCTTCACGGTCGGGCGGGGTGGTGTGTGCTTGATTACCTCCCTTCGTCTGGGCCGACTCCATGACGATCAAGTTCGGTACAGGGTGGCTGAAGAGGAACTCCACGTTCTCTCTTTGCGTCCTGTACAGATGCTCCACTCGGTGTGGTATTGGCTGCGCTGACACCAGCTTCGCCCATGGCTGCTTCATTGCCTCAGCCAGAGTCGGCAGGAACGGCAGGTGGAGGGTGGGCAGGTCTCGAGGTATTGGAAAACCAGGTCCTGGGCTACTAGAGCTGGTTTGGTCACCTTGAAGCCAAGGGCAGTGGCCATGCAAAGGAGGATGGCTGAGAACTGGCACACGTCCTCCGGAGCAGACTCTGGACCTGGTTCCCCAAAAGCCAGCGGAGGCGACTCATGCGAAGATGAAGTTGACTCCACGGAGTCTGAGTCAGACTCATAGGACTCTGCGGATGGAGTCGGGGACTTCTCCTTTGCCTTCTCCTCGGACGGCTTGCGGGCAGGGGGAGCCAGGGTCACCACCAGAGCTGCGGCCTGTGTTGGTTCCGATGAAGCCGATGTTGTGGCCGGTATCAGAGTCACCGGCAGGGGAACCACTGAGGGCTGAGGGCGGTGGGCGGCCTCCATTGTTGAAGTTCCAGCTCTCGTTGACTGGCCACGGTGGTCTGTGGCACCGGGCGAGTTGCCGTCGCAGTCATCCGCGGAGGCAGCGAGACAGCCCTGTGGTGGGGTGAGGGCTTCCAGGACCTCCAGTGACTCAGTGAGCAGGACCGACGTGGTGGCCTCTCATAACGGGAATGATGGACCTCCCGCGGTGGCGATCGAGACCGGTGTCGTGGAGACCAGTACCGAACATCAGGATGGTACCGGTCCCTGTATGACAGGGAGTACGAGTAATACGACCCCACCGGCTTGTGCCACTGATGCTCCTGGCTGTACCTACCTAGGTAGGCGGCAGGAGAGTAAGCGGGCTCCCTGGAGTATGCCCTCTCCAGTCATATCTCCCGATAATGCAGGGATGGAGGCCTGGGTCTCTGCTCCAGAAAGCGAGACTCGCCACGGCGAGAGGCTGGCCCGTGGGTGGGCAAGGGTTGATGGATGACCTCAGCCTCCTCCCGGCGATTGGCTGACGAACGGCGATCTGGTGGGGAACCTCAGCCATGAGCTCGGGCAGCTCCGAGGGCGGGGCCTCCACAGCCTCCTCCTCTTCTGACACCTCGAGGACCTCTTGCTCTTCCGGGAGCTGTTCGGGTTCCTTGGAGGGCTGGGTGGGAGGAGGCGTAGGAGGGCGAGTTTCCCTTGGGGAAGAGCGTCTCTTCTCCTTCCTCTTCTTCTTCTTCTCCCTTTCCTTCCCGGCATCCTGAGTGGACGGACACTTCTTTTGAGCCGGTGTTAGTGGTCTCTGGAAGGAAGAGGAGGCCTGTGAGCCCACAGGGTCCTCCCGTACCAAAGCTGACGAGACCTTCGGTATCTTTGGTAACCTTGTTGTTGTTACCGAGCCCGGTACCGACAAAGTTGAAGGTTTGGCAGCCGCCGCCACCGCCAAAGAAGAGGTGATTGGGCGTCCCGACTTTCAGCCATGGTGATGGTGGCTTTGGGATCCTGGGCACGAAGAGACTCCTCCCAACAGTGCGACTTAAGATGCGCGGAGCGGTTTCGGAGGGTCTAGTGGGTGAATTGACGGCAGACCGAGCAGGCCTACATGTTGTGCACCTCACCCAAACAGAAAAGGCACTCGCAACCTTCCTTCCACAGAAGGCGCAGCATTTGAAGAGGGCCGACATAAACTACTAGCGAGTCCAAGAAGAGAAAGAGCGGGAATACTCAAGCGACAAGCTAAGTCCGAAAAACCCAAGAATCGTCATCAAGCCAGAAATGGGTCAAACCGCTCGAGAAATACCAGGAACCAAATCGCAATCCAAGAGCGGTAGTCAAAAAGCCAAAATCCAAAGTCAGAAAGCCAAAAAATCACGAAGAAATAACCAACAAGCACAAGCCAACGAGAGAACCTTCTGTTTGCAATGGCAGACAAGAAAGAACTGAGGAGAGACCGTTGCTCAGCGGGCTGAGCATGTGCGATACCGGCATGGGAGAGGGGTTCCCGCCAAGCTAACGAGCTCTAGAATCTTCCGAACACTACTGTGCAGGCACGAAAGCTCCTAATGTATGAGGCACAGAGACCATGAAAAAGCAGCTATGTAACACATGAGGGAGTGGCCTTGGACCACTTTAGTCAGACCTCACAAGGCAAGTACATCATCTTCTTGTTCAATGCAATTTCAGGTTACCTATTAAGTACAGCTCAGTTCTTTGCAGTTAAATTTTAGACACTCTTTTCCTTAAATAATTTTAGAAAACTAGAGAGCAGAGCCTTTAGTCTTAAATCCAATGACTAGTTCCAACCAGAATAAACCAAACAAATCAATGTAATTTACATAAGGGTCAACATCATATGGCAATTTGTTACCACAAAATCTGCCTTTCCCTGAGTTTATGAAGCCAACAAAAAAACAACCCAGAGAGATTGAGTAGGGTAAGAAGTCTTATTTAATTAAGTCAATTAAAAATTACCATTAAAAATTATCAATTGATCAACTGTACTGACATTTCTTTATACCAATTCTGTCAGTGATGAACACATTCTCCATTTGAAATTTATATTCTCCTTGTCTCTTCTAAAACGCACATTATTGGTTGAATTTTCACACTGTCAGACTGACACAGCTTTTTACTTATCTCTAGAGCTACGTTGCTGCTGTTTTCTCTCCTCAAAGAGTTAAAATGTTTATCTTCCAATACAGGGCAGCCAGTAGCCCGTTGTTTTTCACTCCAGTGTCTTCATATCTTTTTTCACATCCTGCTAATAAAACAGTTCCCTTTTACTGCTCAAAGCATGTTCCCAGTAATACTGGAACACCCGTCATCTTGCCTAAAGGCACATATTCAATTGCTAACTTCATCTCCTTGAAAAATACTAGTTAATTCATTATTTTATATTATGCGTTATCAAATTGATTCAGGGTGTTTATTCTAGTTGAGATTAGCAATTGGATGTAAGCTTCATAGCAAGAATGAAAATCACCTGGCTACTTGGCAAGAGGCTATTAGGCTGAGGCTCCCAACATTCCTCACCATCACCTCTGCTGGCCAGAGGTGCAGCCCAGCAACCGCAGGAGGGTCTCATGATTCCCACCCCAGCTTTCGAGTTTTGTTGTTGTTGTGTGCCTTCAATTCATTTCCAACTTATTGCTAAAGGCCTTTAAATTGCTCTGGCGTCTGGTCACTGACCAGAGATAAGTATACTGTAGTTTTATGTACTTAGCTTTGAAGAATTGTGCACCCTCCTGTGACCACAATTAGAATTGCTCTATCACCATCTTCCCCCTGTAGCCCAACTAGTCTCCTGGTCTTCAAGAGGCTATGGACAGAAATTGTTGAGGGTGTAAGTCAAGGATTGCATGCAGGTTTTACTACCCTCATCTAATTCTACACAGGACTGTGTTGCAGATTTCTTTTAAAAAGAGAGACAGAAAGAGGCAGCAGTGGTGTACGGAGGCTCAGCACTGCCCAGAGCAAGGGGGGAGGGCTGAGCGGTGGTGGGACAAGCAAGGGCAGGGTGAGCAGGGGTGGGGGTGAGCAGCAGGTGGAAATGGGCGAGTGGTAAGTGGAGTGAGTGGAAGGGGAGGGGATGGGTGGGGGAGTGATGAGTGGAGGAGGATGGGGTGAGTGGCAGATGGGGATAAGGCAAGCAGCGGCAGGGGTCAGGCGGGGTCCTCTTTTTTGCACCCTCCCTGACATTGGCTCCTGGGGCACACACCCGTGTTTCCCCACCCTAGATCCACATCTGACGGACAGAGAGATTTTTCCTTCCCCATCCCAAAGGTAGCCAAATGTGTCTTAAGGTGTTATAGAGTACCCATTTCCATCTCAAAAATGGCCCCACAGATTTCAAGCATTACAGTGAGTGTTGGGTGCTCTTTCTCTCCCCATCAGGATGGTATCTTTGCTTTTTCTAGTCACTTTACATATGAGAGAAGCAACGAAAGAGAAAAAGTAAAAGAAAACTTCCCTTTCTTCAACATAACTGAAATATATATATATAGTGGTTCCCCTCTGTTGTTTTTTTCATAGATTGGCAGAGATTTGTTGTTGCTCCTATGTTATCTACACAATCCAGATCTTTCTGCAAGTCCCCCCCCCCCAAGCATTTTATCCAGTCTGAACAGGAGATGAGCTCAGCTATAGAAGATTCTGCGGAGCTTTGTCAATACACTTCCTTGCAAAAGAAAGTGAGAAAATTGAGCTGACAAGACTTTGCTTTAAAGAAATGTTTGTTTTAAAGACAGACAGTACATTTTCATTGCTGAAGAAGATTGCTCACAGCCTGTAAACATTAAATTTAAATTGCTAATTAAATTGCTGGACGTTTGAGGGGAAGAAGAGGGTCTTTCTTGTATTAATGGTTTTCTTCTTTCTAATTAGCTACATAAGTAATCACATATGCATCAGTTGTTGTTGTGTGCCTTCAAAGCATTTCTGACTTATGGCAACCCTAAAGTGAACTTATCATGAGGTTTTCTTGGCAAAAGAAGTTTGCCTTTGCCTTCATCAGAGTATGAGAGAGTGTTATTTGCCCAAGGTCATTCAGTGGGTTTCCATGGCTGAGCAGAGTCTCAAACCCTGGTCTCCAGATTTTAGTCCAACACCCAAACCACACTGGCTCACTATCCATACTGGACATCAGTACTCATTTTTGAACACTCAGTTGTTTTATGCCTATGTGTAAGTAGTGAGCATCAAAATAAAGATGCAACATTAAAACAGGAGTAGGAACTGCACAGCAGCTGGGTAACAGGGGCCTGCCAAGTCTTGTGGCTCCCAGAAACTTTAGATTACACTAACCCAATTTGGACATTCTATGCCAAAGTATTCTGCCTGAAAATGGTGAGTTGCACCATGTATGGTGCAAAGCATTCAGGAACTCTGAGTTCACACAGGGTAACAATCAGCCTACCTTGTGCATACCATACAGTACAAAGCATCAACAAAGATGAACATGCCTTTGAAGGAAGATTGCATGTAAGTATAGAGCTTCTGGAGGCCAAACTATTTTTATCATTTATTAAAATATTTATGTGTTATTGTTGTTATTGTGTGCCTCCAAGGCATTCCTGACTCACGGTGACCCTTTTTTGAAGCAAACCTGTCACGGGGTTTTCTTGACAACATTCATTCAGAGGAGGTTTGCCATTGCCTTCTTCCTCTTAAGATAAGAGGCTGTGACTTATATAATCCCATGAGTTTACATGGCTGAGTAGGGATTCGAACTCTAGTCTCCCAAAGTCCTAGTCCTACACTCAAACCACTACATGATGATGGCTCTCAAAATATTTATATCCAAAGATCTCAAAGTGGTGTACAATGAAGTCAGATTAAACCTGTTATAAATATAAAAAAGTTAAAAGATAATTTAGGGTCTGTAAAAATATTAGACTGTCTAATATACTAAAACAAATTAAAATAGTTAAAAATATGTAGCTATGTAAACTGGGCATTGAATTAAGTATGTTTTCTGATGGAGGGGTGATGGGAAAAGAGGAGGTAGCATCCTTTTACTGTGATTTAAATGAAATATCACCTCTTGCTTTGGACACCTATAGTAGCTTCACTTGTTGAGTAAACAGCTGTTGGTGTGGGTGATTTTTAAGTAGAGTTTGGCATGTTACTTTTAAAATGCAGTTCATTTCATTACTAATTTGAGTGCCTCAGACAGGTAATCCATTGTTGTTAACCTTATTAGAACATTTTTGCAACACTTTAAGTTATTCATGACTTTTTTTTAAGCCATAGAATTAATGGGACAGAATGGCCTACGTTTGGTTGGCTTTGGTGTCCCCTAGTGGCACAATTTGTTGTTGGAACCTTGAGAATGCGCTTTCTGCATAATTTTAAGAGCCTGAATTAAGTCTTTTCCATTTTATGTCTCCCTCTCAGTATACCAAGCAGCATTCCGATTTCTGAATATACCAACTGATCAATTTAATTATGTTACCTAGCAATATAGGACGAATGCACAGTTCCCCCACATACCTAAACTTATTCAATGAATGCACACATATGTGAACTATGGTTGCCCAAAGAGCAATTATACAGAAATGAGTAGCAACAAGACATAGCTAATCTGGCTTCTACAGCCATTCTGGACTCAGAAATGCTATTTCCAGCTACTGTGCTTCCCCATCACACACGGAAAAGGACAGTTGGGACATGGTCATACTAGGGCAGTTTGATTCCAATCTAGCTGAGACCACTTAGGCTGTACAATCAACAAGAAAATCTTCTCCCTACTTCTCCAAGACTCTAAAGGTGCATTTCTCTCTCTCTATATATAAACTGAGGCTGTTCAGCTGTGCTATCAGTTCTTCAATCTTTTCAAAGATTGCTTCATTATTGCTGGTGTAGTGGTACATCTTGACGTGCAGGCCCATGGCAACCTCTATGGCAAGGGAGGGCAACTGTGGGAGGCTATGGGGCCACATTATTCCACCTAGAAGACCTTGAGGGTCCACAAAAGAATTTCCCCCCCCCCAAATGTCTCCCAGCGTCCTCTAGGAGCTGTGGAGGGCATTTTTGCAATATTTTTAGACACACCTACTCCAGGGACCATCTTGGGCCCAGGAGAAGGCTTTTTTTTCAGAGTAGGAGATGATTAGAAGTCACATCTGCTCTACATGTTTTTTTTTTTAAAAAAAGAACTTTCCTGGAACTGAAATGACCCCAGAAGGAGAATGTGAAAATGCCCACCACACCCTCTGGAGGGCTTTGGGGGCATTTTTCAAGTAAAATTACAAAAGATATTTTTGAGCTCTGAGGGGCCCTGAGGGTCACTGAATTGCAACCCATGGACCACACGTTGCCCACCCTTGCTCAATAGCAACACCTCAACAGAGCACCCAAAAGTGCAGGCACCTGAGAGGAAATAAGGGAGTCCAGAGATGCTGGTGGTGATAGATGCTGTTATAATCTACCTGCTCATCACAAAGTCCTGGGAATTCAGTTCTGTGAGCCTTGGCTCCATAACACCACCAGCCAGCTTTGTGAGACAGAGGACAAAGCAGCACAACATACAAGGGCGTAGCTTAAGTAGACGCTTGAACCAAACGATATTATTTCCTCTAAGCATTTAGCACAGCAGAACAAAAATGATTTAAAACTCATTAACGTTGTACAGCTATATGTATTACAGTCCTAGGTAGATTTGAAGCATCCTATAGTATCACATTTTTAAACAATAATAATAAAAAGTCTAACATATCTACTACAAGCTTTGCTTTTAAAAAAGAAGCATAGTGCGTGAGAGCCAGTGTGGTGTAGCAGTTTGAACAGTAAGAGGCCAGGGTTCAATTCTCTGCTCCGCTAGGGAAACCCAGTGGGAGACTTTGGGTGCATCACACACTTTCAGCCCCAGAAAACCCCATGATAGTTTTCACCTTAAAGCCACTGTAAGTCAGAAATGACTTGAAGGCACAGAACAGCAGCAGCAGCAGCAGCCACATATGGGAAATAGGGTAAGACCCCTTTTCCATGCACCACAATCCCAATCAGTCCCTCACAGATGCTATTTTAAGAATAAGAACAAGCTCTCCCTCATACATTAAAGACAATCTCATGTTTAAGATTAATGTGTAACTGGGCAAACTTGAGGAACCTTTGATAAGTTGTTAAGACAGCTCACTGTTCCCCAGAATGCAGCCTGAAATGTTTGTTAAAAATACACAGAGATGGCATGGGAAGGGGGCAGAATGGAAGATTTTGTCATTCAGATCGCATCATTCCTTGGCTGCCCATGACTTGGTATGCACTCAACCCTGTGCCACTTAAGATGCAATTAGTATGATTGAAGCAACAGCAAGAGTTGTGGGACAGAAAGCTTCACATTCCTGGTATCTACCTATTTTTTTTTAAAAAAATATCTATACATCCAGGCACTTTTTCCAATATCCATTCACATCAGAAACAGTTCCTTGAGGAAGGACATCTCAGTCCCTGTACCAACTGAACTATCAGGCTATACTGAAGACTGGGGTGGGATGGGGGAAAGCAATAGTACGGAAGGTAACCCAGCCTTCTACAGCTTCTAGTCAACACTCCTTGTGTTAAAAGTGCAATATTCAGGAACGGTGAGAAAGCTAAACTTGCGTGGACTCTTGCCTTTTACCCAACATAATTTAGCTGGGAGCAGTTGCCTGTTCCCTTTGCCAAAGCCCCATCCACAGCTGTGAGGTTAAAAAAACAAAAGGAAGGAAGGAAGGAAGGAAGGAAGGACGGAAGGACGGATGGACGGACGGACGGACGGACGGACGGACGGACGGGGGCTGTATCTTGAAACAATTAGATTTGCACTCATGTGCCCACTATTTTACAAAGATGTTAAATTCAGGTTAGGAGATGCGGCAGGCCGCTTGCCTTGAGCTGCGGTCAGCATCTTGGACGGCTTAGCCACCTGCGAGCCCACAGGGGCCTCCCTCGAAGCTGAAGCCGACGAGATCTTGGGGATCTTTGGCAGGGCTGTCGGAGCCTGGTGTGACAGTACCGAGCCCGGTACCATTGACGTCATCGGGTCGGCAGCCGCCGATCTGGACGGTAGAGTGGTCACAGGTCAGCTCGAGGTGGACTTAGACATCTTTGAAGCTGACGGGGCTGAGTCCTGTGCCGACAGAGACTGTTCTCAGCAATGCGACTTGAGACAGGCCAGATGATTCCCCAGAGTCTGTGAGGTAAAGTCTCTGCAGATTGAGCAGGCCTTGGTGTTATGAGCCTCGCCCTAACACAGGAGACACCGGCTATGCCCATCCAATAAAGCGACCTTGCGACCACACTCTACGCAAGGTTTAAAGGGAGCCGACATAGAAGTCTAGGTAGTAGAAAAGGGAAGATGAAGAGTCGAGTGGAGTCCAACGAAGAAGACGACGGGGGGGGGGAGTCAAGAGTTAGAAGTCCCAAAAGACGGATAGAAAAAATACCAAAACGCCAAGTCCAATCCGAAAGGCAAAGAAGCGAAGTCGAACAGCCAAAAACCGAGTCGATAACCAGAAAAAACTGACTTGCCAAATGCCAAGAACAGCAACCAAGCTCAGAATCTCCGTACGCAACGGCGGACAAGAAAGAACTGAAGGGAGACCGTTGCTCGGCGGGTTGAGCATGCCCAGTAGAAGCATGGGGGGAGGGGTTCCCGCCAAGCTACTAAGCTCTAGAATTTTCCAGATGGTACTGCGCATGTGCGAAAGCTCCTAGCATGTGAGGCACAGAGACCACGAAGAAGAACAATTAGATTTGCACTCATGTGCCCACTATTTATACAAAGATGTTAAATTCAGGTTAGGAGATGCTTTTAAAAGTGAAATCCAAAAGTGTCCCCCATTGATTGTTTCTTTTCTTTCTCTGCCCCTGCCCGTCCTCTTTTCGCCTGATGACAGCTAGGTGAGAAAAGCTGTGGACAGGTGTTGTCAACACTGCATTTTGCTGCTGGAGTAGAACAAACTTTATGCCATTTCTGCCTCGGTAACATTCCATTCAGAGGGGAATTAGAGGAAGATGAGGTTATAAAAGAGAAAAAGCTTTCAACATCCTCTATCCACTCTCATTTGCGATTGCCAATTAGGAAAGCTGTTTTACAAATAGGTCACTCATTAAATGCTTATATAGCTGAATTCAGGAAAGCCACATCTCCGCAGAACAACGGAAGAGAGGGAAGTGGTTTATTGAGCTTTCTGGGTGGGTAGAACGGTCAAGCAGAAACCAAAGCTCAATAAACTCATTACCCATCAGTTCCTCATCTGGATACTCAGTAAGGATCTGGTGATTATTTAGCCTATCTAAGGATGCTTTTTTTTTAAGTTCCTCTATACTCAAGCCAAAAGAGGAAGTTGGCTATCAGAATTGGCTTCATTTAGCTCTGTTTCCAATATCAAATAAAATAAAATAAAAATAAAATACCAGAGTGGCAGACAGAAAATAGAATAACTCCAATCAACATCTCAGTTCTTGCTAAATTCTGTGAGAAGTTTATGGTTTTAAAGATTTAATAATAAATTAATTTGTAGACCAGCCTTTCCTATCCCAGTACCCTAGAGAGGTGGTTGACTGCAGCTGCCATCACTTCCAACAGCATAGTCAGTGACCTCTGGAGGGCACCAGGTCAGAGGAAGCTGTTCTACACTTAGGGAAGGAACAGTATGTCTGGTTACAGGATCTCTGGAAAAACATAACATATAAAGTAAGGCTAGGGAACCTAGGTGGCCCTTGAGAGGTTATTGAACTACAGTTCCCACTGGCCCTTGCCTGCCTCACCAAAGGTATGATATGATAGTATTCATAGGACCTGAAGTTCTACATCCCTGACATAAAGCAACTGAAAATCTCGAGGCCTCAACTCTGCCCATTTCCTTTGGTCACCATGCCTCTTCATTTGTTGCCCTTTTAGACTCAAGTATCTAAAAATAAAGCTCTTCTTCATCTGTTTTATTCTGGTCCAGTGGCTGGCTTGGCTTAAGAATACAACAGATCAGCTGGCAGGGGCAACAGAAGCACACCAAAGGGTAAGTGCTGAGTAAGTACCACCAAGACTGGAAGATATACATGTGCATATTTCATGGTTCTCCTTCACTTTTCGCTAGAAAACTATTTTGACATTGTCTGATTCCAAAACCATTTGCAATTCCAGGCCTCTTCAAGGGTTCTTTTACTGCTATAGCACAAGCTTTGTTGACAGCAAGTAAATGATTAGCAGATGATACACAGCAGAGCAGCATTCCAACCCTTTCACTGATATGGTCCAGCATCCCCTCACAATCAATGGTAGAACTGGAGCACCAAACAAATTCTTATTCCTTGGTCAGTGACCAAATTCAGATCTCCATTACTGAACATACTGGGAGCTGAGGTACACTCCCCCACAAGGCGAGGCCAATGAAAACGCACTCCCAAAGTTTATATAGTGTAGAACCAAACCTAGAAAATCAAACTGTACAAATTTGACCCATCTTTCCGCAATAACTATGAGAGTTGTACAAGCCTCTTAGCAACAGATGGAAAAAAATCACTCCCCGTTTTCCCCCCGGCCTAAA
Organism: Iguana delicatissima; assembly: GCA_948472985.1. Lineage (NCBI taxonomy): Eukaryota > Metazoa > Chordata > Lepidosauria > Squamata > Iguanidae > Iguana > Iguana delicatissima. The sequence goes on along the minus strand of CAOKZL010000212.1, from coordinate 205,130 downwards.
TACCTCTTCCTACCCTCAAAGTGAAAATCTAATGCAAAAAGTAATAGGTCACTAATACATATTAACTCTTTCATGCCACTGGCCAGCTGTTAACATCTGACCATGATGCTAACAAAGAGTCTAAAACCCATCTGTCCCAGCAGTTTATAGTCCACATTCAGAAGTGGCTCAGGTTTTACTTCTACTGCAAGGGGGAATTGTTTGACAATCATTGTGTATGAATCACTTCCCACAAAGTTTGGGGAGTTTCACCCACAGCAGTGAAATTCCACTTTTTCTTGAAACTTTATCTTGGGACAAGGGGTGGTTCATCCTGTGATAAGGGGTTGAAAGGAAAACAGTAACAGACAATATTTAGGCTGTCACTTGACTCATAGGTTCTGAGATGTACAGGTGTAATAGCTTCATGTTACATAAAATCTTACAGTTGCACTCTGCGTGAAAAAATATACAAAAATAGATCTTGCAGACTTCACTTTCCAATGGAAGGGCAGCAAATGTAAGGTCAATTCTACTATGTTATCATTCTAAATCAGTGGTTCTCAACCTGTGGGTCCCCAGATGTTTGTGGACTTCAGCTCCCAGAAGCCCTGAGCATTGACCAGTGGCTGGGGCTTCTGGGAGCTGAAGTCCACGAACATCTGGGGACCCACAGGTTGAGAACCACTGTTCTAAATGAAGGAGAAATATTTTATACTACTCTGCTATTTCTAAGCTGGAGTCATAGTTTCTTGGCCAGGTACAAACCTAGATGTCTGTTGGCTTAAAACCATTTATTTCTATAGCTGTGGCAATGATTATTTACTCCTACATCACATATAGCACCTTTTTTTCCTGTGGGGCAAACAGCAGTTTTACATGTGTGTGATTTAAATCAGGAAACAGGCACAGAGGGAAAGGATCAGGAGAGAAACTACAGTACCTTATTTTCAAAAGATGCTTTGATCTAAAATGCACACACACACAAATATACACAAACTCTTATGTTCACAGTTTATCCATATCTCCATTAGTTTGACATGTAAGTTAATATGGCTTTTACAATAGTACAAAAAGAAAAGTGTTATATGAATCACTTGGCCCATCAAAAAAGAGTGTCAAGTTTTCTAAATGTAAAATGCAGAAACTGGTAGCCTTTATTCCAAAACAAAACAATTTATTCACTTGTATCTCATGAGAACAAACAATGCAAAAGGGAGGGGAAAAAGGAAGGAAACAAAGAAAGGAAGGAAGGAAGGGGAAGGAGGGAAAAGAATAGAAAAATACAGACAAATTCAAAAAAGAAACATAAGAACTCAGAATTAGTTTTCATGAAAGCACAAATGGGCATTTGCACTTAAAATCTTGCATGTTTTTTTAAAGTAATCCTGAAATATTAAAGAATATAAACTGTCATCCTTGTGCATACAATACAAAAATTGGATACAGCACTAAATAAGACAACATATAATTCCTCTACACATTAGTATTAAAAATGCAAGAGATCAAATTCAGAAATAAACAGAAGAGCACATGTGCATTTCCCACTCCCAAGAGGCAGGGTGATTAGTGATTGGCAGCAAACTGAGATGAGAGTTGTTGCAGATATTTAAGAGATATCATCTCCCTCTATACCACAGTGCAAAGTCCCAGAGATGTTTGGGGAAGCTACACATGTGCTTATTCACACTGCCTCCCCATAAAGCCCTACACATATTTCTTTTTTTTCTGAAAAGGAACATCAGTATTGTTATATGGATATCATCAATGGTGCGTTTCTATCAGGGAGAAAAATGAAAATGCACTTTTAACAATTAGTCTAAATTCAGCTTCATTCTCATTTAAAAAAAGCATAATGAATAACATCTTAAAGCCACTTGAGCTACTCCTTAAATAATAAATGGTTATGTAAATATCTTCACATAACGTAATGACAATGAAAATTGATGTCCAAGCTGAAAATCTAGGTTGTTTATCTAACTGCTGTCATGCTATTTCCATTCCTTTCAATTAGAACTGAGCAGGATTCCTTAAAAACATCCAGCAGAAAGAAGCTTGTGCAGCCCGAGTTGCTTGGAGAACATATACTCCTGTCTCCAATTACACTTGATGATGATAGACGGGAAAGGAGAAGGGAGTCAAGCAGAGGTCCACCTAGCTAAGAAAAGTGCAGGATTGGGCTAGCAATTGTGTATGCTATGCCTTCTAATGAGATGATGAACATAAAAATTAACTGACTGTAAGGTTCTTCCACCAGACTGGGGTCCAAATTCAAACCAGAAAGTTAGAAGAGATTTTCTTTGTTCAGATGCACAACTTAATTCTTTCGGCTCATTACAGATTTGTGCCTAACACTTTCTTAAAGACTGCTTCTAAATCAAACTATCTAGCTGAGAAACCAATAAGCATATCAAATAGGCAAAATGTAGAAGACCAACTGTGACTGGCGATGTTTCACTGTGACTGGGAAAGAGTGGTACTCTGCATGCATCTTTTTGCAAGTATAAAAGCTGATTTCATTGTTCTGGGAGTGGCACGGCTACCACTGTAGTGTGGCTCAATCCCATCTTTTTTTTTTCTTTCAAGAAAGAAATGGGGAAGAGCCCCAGCAATCCTACTACTTCCTGATTTGATGATGGAAGCCATTGCAGATTCTCCCATGGTATCCCATGGTCCCTATTTGTCTTCTGGTTCCATATATTACCATAGCAGTGTTAAAAACGAATTGCAGGAGATCAACAACCAGAAACTTCCCATCACATACAAATCAGACCATATATTGAGACTGCCAAACTTCAAGCAGCTGTTTATACCAGGCTTTAGAATGGCAGCAATTAAGGCTGATATTGCATATGTTTATGTTGGGGAAAAAGGAAATTCACAGTAATGAGACCACTGCGAGAGGTACACTTGGACTACCTTGGTTAGTCTTCAATAAAAATACTTTTCTTAAACATGCATTTACAGAACTACAAACTATGTGATAAAATATGTTCTATGTGCATAACTGGATGAATGTGATTTACATACTAACAGAGTCCAAGTGGTTTACTATGAACCATTTGGTACAAGCTGTTTGTACCCAACAAAACATCAGCCAAGGAAGTGAGTAGTACATAATACTGTGAAAACAAGCTCCCACTTAAAATCTCCCAGATTCAAACACAGTCAAGTCTGTCTGTATTCAACTGCTTAGCAGACTATATGCATGAACTTTATTCTTTTTAAAGTTCTTGTTAATTAACTAGCACATATGTATATGTGCAAGACAAAAGGCATTGCTTAATATAAATATTTACTAGAATGAACAGAAATGGCACTTTAGCATAAACCACCCTGTCATTCACACTAAGCGGCAAAAAGATCCTGCTTCAAATTTGTCTTCTGTTTTTAGTAGTCGTCTTTCCCTATGCACTTGGAAGGTTACAGATTGGCTGGAAGTTCACATTGGTACGAGAAAGGAATGTCTGGCCGATGCAGTCTGAGGATAAAAAAAGAGTTACATTTTACTTAAATAAGCTTGTATTTAGGAAGATAATTAGATAATCAAGTAGTATCTTTAACAATAAAACATTTTCATGTAAAAATGAATACACTCTCTTAAACTTAGGCTGGTGATTTCAGGACAAAGAGAACATTTCACCAGTAAAAACAATGTCAGGCCTGGTTAGTATTCGAAAGGGAGACTGCCAAGGAATACCAAGTGCTGTATTCTGAGGAAGGCACTGAAGAAATCCTGCCAAGAAAACTCTATGATAGGAGCACCCTGAGTCGCAACTGAATTGAATGCACACAGCAACCACAATGACTCAATTGGGTAGCTGTATGGACTAAACTTAAGGTGCTTCAACTTTAAGTTCCTTTATGGCTTTCACTTAAAATACTCAAGCAACTTTTCCACTGAGTGTTAAGGAAAATGAGGGCTTTATGCAGATGCTGCTGCAGAAGTATAACCAGTCCCTGCTAGTGACAGAGAATTTCCACTGGTGGACCATGATTATAGAACCCACTTCTCTCATCTCTATGTGCGATCTATTTGGAAGACCCTTTTAGAAGGCCACAAAACCTCCCCTGTTAAATCAGCCCTTTAGGATTGCTATTTATTTCTGCTTACTTAGTTCACAATTTATTATTTTTTAAGTTCACATTTATCCACACAAAGAAACTTTATCCAATATTTATTATATTCAAATATATATCGATTGATACTATCTTGCATCTTGTCAATTCCAATAGTGTTTCTATTAAAAAGTTGTCATATTATCTATCTTCTTGGATTCTAATTAAATCCATAACTACAATATATACAAGCTATATGTATGTATTTGGACCAGAGAGCAGAAAACTGGGACCCTTCAGATGATCTGATCTAAACTTTCCATGGTGACTCAAAATTGGCCAAGTCCAGCAAGATCTGAAAAGCCACAGGTTCCTCAGCTCTGCTGAAGGCAAACATATTCTCGTGGGGGGGGGCCCTAAAAAAAAGTAATATTGCACTTTGTGTAATGCTGTTTTTAAAACTCGCAAGTCAAATTCAATTTTTTGCTTATATTTTCTTTCACATAGTGTTAAAGTTCTTACCTACAAGGGGACCAACACTGCTTACCTCTAGTACAAGAAGAAAAATCTTGTTCTATGAGCAGCTGCCATACTTTCAGACATATTTCTGACCTTCAGGTAATTAACAAAACCTCGGAAGAACAGGAGGAGGCCTAAAACAAGAGGTAAAATATGAAATAATAAAAGACACACTTCTATGGCAACAGAATAACATGGACACCAGTGCTGAGTTAATTATAAGGAATAACCTGCCATTTTACATACATGTCTGTGGAAGAACTGGTATGTAACCACAGCTTTATCAATATATCCTACAAAATGTAAAGAATGATCAATTTCTAAATGAATAGGCAGAAGCTAAAGTTTCATGGTAGCTCATATGAAAGACAGAATTTCCTGATATAGTGCAGACAACCTTAGAAACCTTCATGTTTTTGAGAAACATGTTTTCACTGACTTTTTGTGGGGTTCTTTTTTCATTGGAATATTACCATTTAAGGAGCATGAAGGATGAATCAAAACTAGGTGAAGGGCTCAGTTGATAGCATTACTTTTTCTTAGGTTGTGTTTTGGGGTAGAACTCTTCTGTGTCTTTTAGTTTTATGTTAATAGCTGTATGGACACTTCTGCTTCTGTGTCCTTGAAAATCTATTGGCTATTTCAATATGAACTGCTGTTGTTTACATCTGTTTTTATATGTCATTATTTCACAAAGTTTACAAACAGACATGGGCATCTTTATTTTGGAGAGAAAACACAGAATTTTAAAACCAAAGTTATAACTGAGATAAACTATAAGATTTGAGGCTTAGGAACAAGGTTAGATGCATAAGGCTGGTTAACAGTCTCACCACAAGTCAAGTTCGCCAGCTGACCTAAGCTAGTGAGCCAAGCTATGGAGATACACCAAGTGTGTGTCAGAAGCCTTCTTCCCCTTCCCCCAAAGCCCGAAAGCTTCGCAGACAGCTTTTCAAAAGATAACTGCGGGAACAGAAGCACTGTGTTCAGTAGGCATAAAGCCCTTCCTTTGCCTGAGTGAATAATGATTAATGCATGGTGCATTTCTAAGGCAAAAACGGATGCCTCCATGAATCAAATACAAAGTGACAGACACACTAGCATTCAAAATAATTTATACAGTCTAAGTTCTTTTTCCAGGCAGTCATGGTACAAAATTGCTTATGAAAACTAGGCTCCTTAAATAGGAAAGATATAAATTTTAACTTTGAGAATGTTTATATTTAGATTGATGGTATATTGTAGCCACTTTGAGAGCAATTCAAAAATAAAGGGATTTAATAATTGCATGAACATTTAGAAAAATCTGTCCTCAGTATATTTCATAACAGAGATCTAAAAAATCTAGACTACAAATTAGATTTAGAAAGCATAAACTACACATTTTCAATACAATGTTGAAGATAAATATGGAGCAATATTTTTACATAAACATTTTTTTTTAAAAAAAAGTTAAGTGCTGCTCCAATTTTACACCTTGGGGATTGGTTATATTTTCTTCACTATTAACTCTCAATTGTTTCTTTTGAAAACTATTTCATCTGAAGTGTGGGTGTGCGTGTGTGCAGCAACATAAAATTTCTTGCTCTGGCATATGCTCTGTGATAATTTTGTTAGCCATACAGTCAACTTGTTATTGTTAGGAACATACCTGTGCAAATTCACATATGAGCAAAACATTTCTTAAAAACCAAGTTTGGGTTTTCCTGTTTACCTAAATTTCTACTTACATAAAATTCTAGTTACAAAATTCAAAGTTCGTGACTTACCAAGTACAAGAAATATCCACCAAAGCCAGTACTGTCCATTGAAATACCCAGTAAAGTAATCTGAAAACTGAAATAAACAGTAAGTCACATTACATGTAATAGCTGACGAAGTAAATCCATGTTTAGTACATACAGAAATAACATGAGGAAAGCATGGTCAATGTCAATGTTGGAAAACAAATATTCTATAAAGCATTAGAAAAGAAAAGAAGGTTTGAGGTATTTCCCTTTGTGTAATTTTAAAATCTGCAACAGTTTTTCACATACAACCACTATGTGAAAAATATATATTAAGCATTACTCACTAGAAGCTAACATTTACCATTATAAATAGTTCTGTTGGTACTTTTTTTTTTCTATTCCAGTGTCTGCCCATCCCAAATACATTACAACAGCCTGCTGCTTTTGATATTAACACCAAAAGTCACATTAGTTTAATCTTATCAGATGGGGATGTTTGGCTGACCCCACAAAAGGAGAGCTTTTGACCTTCTGTACACCCCCTACTGATAATCGCTGCCAAGAATACCAGTCCCATAAAGCCCCCCAATTCATTAAACTCTTTTCATTTTCAAACTAGATGCTCCTGCATTCAGTTCCCAGCAGTGAGCTGAACGCAACTAAATGAACCTTGAAGGACCAATTCAATCGTTCCTGTTAGTGAGCATGGTAGGCAGTTTTGTTCCCTGTCTGATGTGGGAATCTGAACAGGCAGCTGGAGGGTAGGGTGTGATGATTTTGGAGACAGGTATCTGGCCTTGAACAGACTCCAGACGATATGCTTCACTGATAAAAAGAGATGAACCAAACGTCTCCAAGAACTCACCAGAGTCATAGGCTTACAACCCTAATGCTATAAAGACTTCACTGCAACTTTTAAAGGACAATAAATTTTGTTTGGTAGAGGTAGCTTCACTATTTCCTTCTCTATTGTCATTACAAGTGGTTCAATCTGCCAGTTCTATGTTTCCTACCAAAAAATAACTGGTCAGCCAGCATGGGATATATATTAGCTTGTGCAGGTTTATAATTTAAAATAGTTCATGGGGAATTTTAATTACTTAAGCATTGTTTTTCATTGTTTTAGGTTAAAGTATTTATAGAAATGAATAAACAAGATACGTACAAATAAGCTTCCCTCAGTACTGAACACATTCATCATTGACCATAATTCCTGAACTGTAGTATGACTGCGAACTACAGCAGACCTACTGGATCAGTTGCTGAATGATGAGAACCAACACTTTTCTAAACCCACTGATTCAACAGGTGGTACTTTAGTTGTAACTAGCAAATGCATTTAGGTTAATATTTAAATAATATTTAAATATTTAAATAATGAAAATGCTCCATTTAGTACTTAGAGAGAGGTAGCCATGTTATGGTTTCTTAGCATCACAGAAACCCATGGGTTTATACACTCATCTCATTGCAGGTGAGGACAATGCTTTTCCATCTTTGGATAGTGCAGGGACAGGCAACTGCAGCATGGCCAAAGGACGCTTTCCCAGGTGGCAAAATGCTCAAGGGCTGCATTTTTCTGGGTCTGTATTTCTTTCAGAGATCCATCTCTGTTTTTACTTCCAATTACTCATTAAGGCAAGCTGCTGTCTGTGTTACTGCCCTTTGTCTTGCCCCAGCTTTTTCCAGGGCCCTTGCTCTGACCAGGTTTCTAAGGAGTGGCTTATCATTCATCCTGTTTCATCTGCACCTCCACCAAAGCCCAGCAAGAGCCACTCATTGCTCCGGTTTGACAAAAAAAGACACAAAATGATGGGTTATGGGCAATGAGGAGGTGAGAGAAAGCTCCAGCCCTCCATACTGGGTTGAGAGGGAGGAACCAAGTGAGAAAGTGGAACAAGCAAGAAGCAAGAACAGCCATTACTCACTTTCCCCCCTGCTCCGCCCTCCCTACTTCAACACAAGGAGGAAAGAAAGATGTGTATGGTACATGGATAATCAGATTAATTACTCAGGTATTGGAATTTTATAGATGTTGGATAGAACTGAACAGTAAGTAGCCTTGTTCTGCTTATGCTTGTTGAAAAGTGTAGCTTTTTGGTGTGGCATAAAATTATCATAAGTATTGTTTATTCAGAAAACAGTTACAAACTGAACTTTTTAAAGCTTTTATGTTTTGTTACAAACAAGAGCTACAAGGATCTAAACTATGAGGAACGGTTGAACTCTGAAACAGTACAGAATGCTCTGAACTTGTAAGGAAGTTCTTTGTTTTTGCCAGCTTGAGCAGCAAAATCCCGATAAAAACAAGAAATCATCAACAGTAGTAAAACAAAAAACAAAAATTGTATATTCTATACATAATCTTACACAAAAGTCTTTCTCTGATACAGTCTTTCAAAATTATTTTGGGCCAGTAAATACATGAACATCTTGTCTTAAACATTTTAGTCTTCGATCCAAAAGGAAAAAAGAAAAGAAAAGAAAAACAGGAGAAAAAAAACACAACTTCCCTCCTTCCAATTTTTTTTTTTCCATCCAGGCCTTCGCATATCTAAGCCAATTTTCCCTCATTATAATTAAACTTTCTGCAGGCCTGGTCCCTTCCTAGATTACATGCTGTGCCCTACAGACAGAGAAAATGGAGCAGCGGTCATCTTCAGATCTCTAGCTTAAGTAGACCCCTACATTCTACCATAGGATTTTAGAATCTTAGCCAATTAGATCTTAGCCAGTATCACAGAATCCTTATTTTAGGTTTTAACTTCTATGTGGAATCTGAAACTAAGGAATTAATACTATCCTAATGCATGAAGATTAAAAACTCTGCAATTAACAGAAGTATACTCACTCGAACAATAAGTATCCATTTGATCAAGGACAGTCCAAATCCACAGATGGCACCATATCTTCCTGCTATGGTGTTAGTTATACAGAATGATAAGCAAAATCCAATCCAGTTGAAAATGAATGCCACTAAAATAAAATTTAAAAATCTCCTGTTAAGATTGTTTTCCCGCTTAACTGAATTCTAATCATATTTATTAAGCCTGACTTTATCAGTTTATTTACTGAAGAGTATTTAGTGGTCTTCCAAGCTTCAAACTTAACACAAAGAGCAACAGAAACCCCTTAGAAGGAATCAATAAGCTAGAGTAGTTCATTCTGCTTGTAAAGCATTGCATGACAGGGGTGAAATAATCAGAGCTCCAATACCTAACCATTCCTCTTGATAAACATGGAAAGTGGTGAAATCCACAATGTGCTCCATAATGGACTCTCTTAATTATACAGGAAAAAGGCAGAGTCAAGAACTGTGTTGTAGACATGGTTACTTCCGCAACTCTGACTAACAACAACAACAACAACAACAATAATAATAGCAGCAACAACAACAACTCATGATCCAGTGGTGTAGCTCTGCTAGATCCCATTGCTTCTGGAAAAATTGGTGACCCTCCATCTCCCTTCAGCACCCTAAAACTCTGCTTTACCAACTGTAGCCCTGAGTTACAGCTGTAGTTATCCATGTTTAGATTATTTTAATACATTTTATATGACGCTACATTTGGAACCTGTTTAAAAAGTATAGTTCAAAACATGGTGAGGCTAGATGGCTCACTAAGATTCAACGAACAGAAAATACTACACCAGTTTTAAAGCACTCTTTTCTCAGTATCAGTCCAATATACAAATATGGATTTCCAAAACCTTAAATGGCTTAGCACAAGCTACCTTTAGAACTGTCTTATCTACATGCACATGTCTATCTGTCAAGATACGTCTTGAGAGTCCCTCCTCTAATTCTCTGCTCCTGTCAGAGTTTAGGCAAATGGTCCTTTCAGATTTGAAATCCTCTTCCAAGGTATCTGTCTGGTGCTGAATTTACTAACTTTTTGCAAAAGGTGAAAATCTTTTTCTTTTTTTTAAAGGCAATTCATATCTGAAATTTTAATTCTGGTTTTTACTAGCTTTATTACTGCTGTGCTTTACTAAACATATATTTTTAAAATGTTTAAAAACTGGTGATCTATCTCAAGAAATCAAATGTTTAAAAGTAAATAGTCACACTACTCACTTTCCCCTAAATATTAATAATGAAATTATCCTTTTCTTTCTGGAAATACAGAAATAGAAAGGGAAAGAAAGTTATATCGAATGACCAACAGGCCTGATCAAACAACACAGCGATCTGTTAAACGTTTGAGAGCATTGTAATTTTATGCATTGTATGAAACATACATACCAACTTGGCTTTTGTTTGCAAGTGGTAAGTCCTACCATTATTTCTATCATTATTTTCATAAGTGTACTCTACTCTTCTAGAACCTGTCCCAGTCAATTTTCAGAAGTATAAGTCAAAGGTGTCATTTACTTTACTGTTATACTACTGGTTTTTTGCCTGTATCTGGATTATACAATGTGCCATCCATCAAACAGAATACACCCTAAAGGCCATGTATGGTAGCCTACCAGCAGCTTAGTAAACTTGGTTTTACTACCTGCTTGGGGCAAAGGGCAATTATGCAGTACTTAACATTACAACATTTAGCTGGTATGCTATGGGGATTTCTGGCTCACAAGCTATGCTGGCCTAATTTACAATATGCTAAGCGGAGACACTGACCTATTATCCTACCTCAGTCTTCAGTGACTTTTTTATTTTACAAGCAGTATCTAATAAAAGCAAAGACCTTTTTGGCCTTTTATTAAAGGCCTTGACATTTCAGTCAGGCTTTTGTTGAACATGCTTCTGACCGGTTGGCTGTTCCTGTTTCTTTTTACTGATGCCACTACAGTGTAGCTCTCGTGATGTTGTGGTTATTATTATTTTAATTATATTTGTTTTTATTTGGGATTAATTGTCAATTGCCTCAAGTGCCATTTTAAAAATCACAAAAGTTCTTTATACCGATAGCCAAATGTATTTCATGCAATATGTAACTGTTGCCAGCAACTTGCCAATTTAAAAGCTGGACGCTAAAAACTGTAATGCAGGAAATTATCACAAGATGGCAGTCATATATCGTATATGGATTACCACCCCTTCCATAACAAAAGTGCCAACTCTAAAAAAAAAAAAAAGGAAGATAAGTAATAAACATACTTATTCAATGCATATAATGCATACAATGCATTGAACACAAAGATTAATTTTTGACATTTGAACTACAGTGCCTCTCCATTTTAAATACAAAATGAGTACTCTTGAGCAAGAGTTTTGCTGAAATGTATTTGGTACTGGTACACGAGGCAAAACATCTGTATCTAAAGCGTCCAACAGAAAATTGTTCTAGACCTTTGATATTCGTAACTTCATAGACGTTTCTGATCATTTCTAATTTATTAGATCAGCAGTATTAATTAATATTACTTATTACAAGTTGTTTTACTTGCATTTACACAGTATATGAAATACTAATTTCTTTAAAACTGTTGTACATGTGCATATCTTCTAGGTCAAACTACAGTTTTACATGACATATTAGCAACACAGCGAAAAATGAAAAATTACAAAGAAGCCATTATGTATAGTTAGTCCTCAATTTTTATGGGTTTAACTTTTGTGAATTTATTTGTGAGTTTGTAGCGGTGGCTTAACTAGCAATGTAGCTATAGGTGTAGGTGGTGATAGCTGTTGTTGTTGCATGTCTTCAAGTCACTTCCAACTTACGACAACTCAAAACAAACCTATCACAGGGCTTTCTGGAGCTGAGAGTACGTGATGTCGCCAAGGTAATCCACTGGGCTTCCAAGACAGAGCAGGGAATCCAACGATGGTCTTTAGCATCATAGTCTAACACTCAAACCACTTCATCACATTGGTTCTCAGGTGGTGATAGTATCATACTGTAATGCTGGAGAGCAGCTTCTGGAGGACCACTTGCTCTGCCTTCCTCCCTCCTCCTCCTGCTGTTCCTCCACTCCAAGCCTTCTCTACTTCTGCCTTATCCCCAGCTACACTGAAGGAGATTTTTGTACCAGCCACAGCAGGTCCAGGCCAGTGGCACATCCTCTTCACTCAGCACCTGGCACCAGCTTCTCCTCTGTCTGCTCCCCAGAAGTGGGGTAGCACAAAGTGATATCCCAAAAGGGACTCCTGCACTCAGAAGTCAGTAATTTTGCTCTCCAGAAGCAAAATACTTGAGGCTGTCTCGGTTTGTTGGCAGGAAAGAAGAAAGAGAGGGGGAGGCCGGTGGGCTGCCACAGGCTCAGCCTTCCAAGAATCTAGAGCCTTTTGCAGAGGGAGGTTACAGAGCAATAGAGGTGACAAAGGTTTGTTTAGTCCTCGTGGTGTCAAACTGGCAAAAGTAGTACCAAGCAGACCTTTTGTTGGGAAAGAAGATGGGAGGGGAATGGCTCCCTGCTTCAGCTGCTGCAAAAATCTTCTTCAGTGTCCTCATCCTTCTCTTCCTTCTCCACGAGAAGGATGATAGCGCTGAAGGAGATTTTTGCATCAGCAGAGTGCATTGCAAACATGTGTGGGAGGACTAAATACATCCACAGTTTTTCCACTTTCCCAGGGATCCTCTACCCCAAACCCCAGGGAAGTTAAGGGCTAACTGTATTAAACTTTCTCTTGTATTAGGAGCATTGTATCTTGTGTGACTGGGAAGACAGCATCACTAGCTAGATCAAGCATATTGGTGTGTTAATCATAAGCCAGAGATGGGGAATGTGCAGCCCTCCAGATGATGGACTGCTACTTCCATAACCCCTTGACTACACTGGCTAGGACAGACTAAAGTTGTAGTCCAACAGCATCTGGAAGGCTACATGTTCCCTGTGGAAAACATGTTCACCTTACTGAAGATGGAAAGTTGTGTGATACTTACTGAAAAAGGCCAACATGAAGATGCCATCATTGCCAACACGGAGCTGGTCAGCATCACTGAAATCGCCCCTTTGGGGGGATACTCTTCTTCCTTTAAGTTTATGACAGTTATATTTTAAAGTAACACACCTTATCTAAAATTAAAACAATTAAGATTTTGCAGGCTACACATTTAAGCAGGTGGAGTTATTCATGCAAGAAAACAAGCCCGCTACATACATATACTTAGACAGTTTACTCATAATACAGGTCAATAATAATTTATATTACTCCTCAATACTATTCTTCTAAATCATATGCCAAGCTAAATTTTGCTCTTCCAAGTTACATTAAACAGATTTAAACGTTTTGCTGCCCAACACAAAGTCCCTGTGATGACCCAAGGAACCAATGTTTTGCCTGTTTTAGTTCTGGAGTGTTCTTGAGCCATCTGTGTCACTGGAGCCACAGGCAGCTTCCATGGCTGTACCAACCACAACCTGAATACTCACATAGGGACAGCCCAGTTTCAACAGCCTATGCCCAAATAAGTTCTTATTTCTATTGTAATGAATTGTATCTATGATTTCATTTAAAGCAAGATTGCTAATGTGGGCTGGGTAGCATGAGAATATCATACCAGTACTGGCTCTCAGTCTGTTTATTTGTCTGGCTCAACTCAAACCACTAGTTTTGACCCTGAAAACCTTTTGCAATTTGGAATCAAGACACCTGGATTTCTTCTGAGGCCTTTTTGCAGGTGAGGCACAACAGGCGACCACTGAGGTAAGAACCTTTTCATTGATAGAAAACCTCCCTTGGAAAGGCATTTTGGAAAAGTATTACTACTTAGACATGTGCCATACTTTAATAGAACTATATAATCACACTGGAAATTGAAGTGAAAATTTTCTCCACAGAAAACAACCTTTTCAAACTAAATGCTTTGCTGATATTCAGACACCAGAGGGTGCTAACATCCTAGAAACTTGAACAAACAATGTTATCCACATTGTGCCTTCACATTTGTACAGAATTCTAAAAGCTATAAACCTGGCAACTGAAAATAATTTAGAAGGACAAAACTTTAAAGCATAATATTAAATTCTTGGTACTTCCTGAACAATTTATCTCAGGCATGTTTTTCCTTTAAGGGCACATATATTAATACAGGTCTGAGAGAGGACACAGGTTCGGTAAAATTCTGCAAGCTAATCTAAAAAATATGTACCTACCCCATAGAAACAGGTATATTTTTTCTCTTTTTCATCATGATTTATTTTAGAAGATGGATGTGCCTACCTAGCTTTTTAAAAATGGAATTGATCTTCAATCTTCAATTTTATTTACTTTCTTAGTGCAACTATGTCTTTATAATTCCTGTGCGCATTTGTTTACAGCTTTATCAGACTACTCCACAATGATTAAATCCTATAGCCCACTGGGCAGACCCAATTTCCTACAGTTTTCAGACACTAATGTACTATACCTAATGATACCTTAATCCAAGGAACTTGCTTCTTTTTCACTTGCCCTCCAAAACTGGATAGCATGAATAATTTTCTTCCTTTATACTTTTCAATATCTCATTGAGAACTTCACAATTAAAGCTATGTTGTGATCAGTAACATGTAACTGGCCTATAATGCTGGCACAATTCTAAACTTATCTGAGTATTTTGAACACTCCGCAATGTGTAAGAAGGACTGTACTAAAACAAAAGCAATGCTGCACCTATACAATCCAAATTCTACTCACAGAAATGTTCATTTTCTGTTGTAATCTATACAAATTATGTGAATTTAGTAGTTTGTCTCATTTTTTCTTTTGCTTTACACATTTTGGTTTTGATCGTCGTAAGAAATGTCACAAACAAAATGATGATCCCAACAAATAGGGCACTGACACTGGTCTCAACCTCTAACTGCTAAAAATCTTATATGGGCATCTCTCTGGTTTCTGAGTTTTCACTTTTAGCAGGTATTGACTGCATACTTTCATCATAACTTTGCAGTCCTAAAGATTAAAAATGTGCCTTTCTATTTCTAAAATGAAAGCTAAGATTTTCACCACCACATTCTGTGCTCTGATACAGTTTTGGCATGCCTCAATTCTTACATGTAATTCTACTGTAACATTAGGCTGTTCATGCATTACTAGAAAGAAAAGGCTAAGAATGTTGAAGGGGACAGTGAAGGAATGCATTAAACTCCAGCTTGAAAGATATGCTGCTCATTTGGCATAAGTGAAGGACAGAGCCTCCTACACTCATAGAAGCTCTTTATTCAGTGTAATCCTCTGCATAATCAGTAAGTTTACTATTTTCATGTAATACATGAACAGGACCACTGACACCATTATACAATAATCAGAAAAAAAATGCAGAGCTGGATTGTACTGTTGATTAAAATCAGTCTAATAGCTGAATGGCATAATTCTAAATTTAGCCATACTTAAAAAGAGGTAAGTGATGTCGGTGGGTCTTCTTAAAAGTATAAGTCTGGATCCAACCCCATATGTTCTGAGTTAAGGGGATATTCATTTATCCCTAGGTTTTTTATTTGCCTGCATTAATTACTATGTGTGAAAACACTGTCATATAGTTTCACTGTATTACACATATTTTTGCTTGAGCATTGTGATGAACACAGTTTGGGAGCTGTAACATTAACAAATGTTTGACACAAATTAGTCTAAATATATTTACTCTCAAATTGCTGAAAACAGTAATTGTTGTATAACAGTAAAAAGAATTAAGTATTATTCATATTAGTGGATGACACTGCTACATGCTATTCACAGAACACTGCTAAACAGTCTGACCCCATCCTTTGGAAGATAACTAATATAATGTTACTGATAAAAGTAATATTATTTACTGAATAAATCCTGGTTCTCTCCTGAAAATTTCCTTTTGTCATTTCTGCCAAATTTCAGTTTCAAGAGATATACTGAAATGGCATCATTTGTCTAATTCAAGGCAAAAGCCTTGCTCAACAGAAGGACAGCTCAGGATACCAAGGCAACTCAACTGATGTAGGTCTACAACGGTGAATAATGAGACACATAATTGACACAAATACTCTACAGCAGAGATCAGCAACATGAGGCCCTCCAGGTGCTGTTAGATGGCAACTCCCATTATCTTTCATAATTGCCTGAGCTGACTAGGGCCGATGAAAGATGAACTCCCAACAATATCTGCATAGCCTCAAGTTGACCAGCTCCCTCCACAGTAAGGATGGCCCACTTTACTGGATTGGTAACTCCTGGTCTTTCAAATAATATGATCTCATATTTTGAATTTTACTTCCAAAACTATAAGGCTTAAAAGATATTTTTCCATCAGCAAAATGCTAATGCCATGAAGAAAACTCCATTTTGTTCCATGGTGCTTACTCCTGCATATTATCTGAATAGGACTGCAGTCTGAGGCTGCAGTTCTATATTTACATTCCTGGGAGTAAGTATGATTGAACTCAGTGGGTTGTAATCTGAAAGTGGAGAAGATTGCCCTATAACTAAGTATCATTCAGCAAAGAAACGAGAATTTTAAAGTTTCATTCTGAGAATTGAATAGTGACAACTTTATCAAAAAGAAGAAGAAAAAGTATAAAGAAGATTATTTGTTTTTGCTTGCCAGAAGAGGAAAAAAAACTACAAAATCTGAACTTCACAGAACTGTACCATACCTCTGGTGGACTCAGGAATATTTCATCAAACAGACTCCTAGACTCCCTAAATTGGCCGTGCTAAGCATGTAAAGAAAACAAGACAGAAGAACTAAAGGAGTGTTAAGCCATTCAGTACAAGTAAACATTGAAGCACTATTCCTACCAAACTAATTTAAATTTACTAAGTTTTAAAGGAGGTGCAAAAAGATAACTTGAAACAGAAATCTTTATTATTCACATACTGAAAACCATGTGTAGCAATAATATATCTCTACTAATTAAAAATAAGAAACACTTCAGAAAATATGACACACAAACATGCAGTTTACTAGGGCTGTGCCTCAGACGTGGAAGAAGCCTAAACAAACTGCTGTGTTCTGAAGAAATTTCCACAACGAAGCAGGCTTCTGACCCAAACTACCAGAACAAAAGCTGGACTGCAGCCAAAGCTTCATGTAGAATTTGGAAAAGGAAAAAAAAAATGTTTCTTTGAAAATGCCTGGGGCAGGGAAAAGGACTGTGTCAGATTGAATGACCAAGGGTTCCAGTTTATAATCTCAGCCCTCATTTAACCAGAACTCCTACAATCACTATGCTCTGGGGACTGAGGTTTTGATAAGCTTCATGATTTCTGCCTCTTTGCTGAAAGACAGCAGCCATCCAAGTAGTAATATTTGTTAGTTATTTTTCCCTGTCCAATTGGCATAGCTATACATAGTACAGAGTGTGACAATTAGGCAGAATAGGAAAGTATTAATGAGACAAAGTGAGGCAAGGATTGGACCATGAGATGGCTATTCTACAGTGACACCATGCTTCACCATTTAAAAAAAAAAAACAG
Source organism: Iguana delicatissima (assembly GCA_948472985.1). Taxonomy (NCBI): domain Eukaryota; kingdom Metazoa; phylum Chordata; class Lepidosauria; order Squamata; family Iguanidae; genus Iguana; species Iguana delicatissima. Next base: position 187,514 of record CAOKZL010000212.1, on the reverse strand, counting down.
CTTTAGATTGCTTTTCATGCTTTGTAACTAGAGAAAGTCTTCTAAAACATACAACTTTATGGTATAAGGACACTTTTCGAACATATGCTATATCCATACAAATTACTCTGCTACAAATTGCCTTCTCTCAGGAGGAAACAGAAAATTTATCATGTTCCCACATCCCAAAATGTGATAAATCCACTTTCGTATAAAATGCTGTACCTATCACTCTGTCAGTTTCAAATTTCTTATTAGAGACAATTTTGTGCTGTCTGTCATTTTCAGAACAACGTTCCACAATAAGCTATGGGGATGTGCCTTTTTAAAAGAACTCCCTGCAAATGGAAGGGCTGTTGTTGAGCAAAAGTCCCTATGCCCAGACATCTGAAACCTGGAGTCATGTCCTCAGAAGGGGAAACTATGCCTGTAGGTTTCCTCCAATTTTTCCAGGAAATAGCCAGTCAAATGTTTAAAAAACAATTTGTTTATAAACTGTACAGCACAAAATTTTCAACATTTGTCAGTTCACATTTTGCCAGCTATAATCACTTCCGAAGGGGCTATGGTGTTGGAACTGACAAGTCTTACAATTTTAGTCATTATGGGGTTAATTGGTCTACTGGTGTTATAGAGGACCTTCACCAGCTACTGTTATTGGAAGCAGTTGTAAAGGCTCTATAAAAGTACCATTCTCTTAGTGAACACTCACTTCTTGATTTGCTCTGATCTGCTGTTGCTGCAGTTTGTATCATATCCTGCTTTATTGTGGTATTGTATTATATTCTGATATATTTTGTATTTTAACTTGCCGAACTTGTTCATGTTCTCTTTTAACCTTTTGTATATTGAGAACCCATATGGTATTTTTATCTTGTAACTAAAATATATAAAAGACTATTTCTCTTTCCCTATTTTGTCTTCTGAATTTCCTTTTTATTTACAACATATTACACCTACATGTTTCATTTCATTCTAACAAAAGAGAAAAAAAGATTATAGCCAGTTTTTAAATTTTTCCAATCATAGTCAATGAGAGGCATGAACTTTTGGATTTATGAACCTTGTCTTCATTCTGAGGGCTTAGTACATTCAAATTAGCTCTGAATCAGTCCCAACATAAAGAGGGTTGTTTTCCAAAGTGTCAACACAAGGTTCAAGTCAAATCTTGTGGTCTGTTTATATTCCAAACAGTTACAGGTGATCCATTACACTACTGATATTGCAAAATAATGGTCCTTGTCATTTTAAAAGTGGACATCCCCAAATACTTACTGGCTTCAATATGGAGATTAATATTATTTATTTAAACAATAAATGAATAAAATTATTTATTAAACTTCTAAGGCTACTCTTCAATAAATGAAATGTTTATTAAAATACTTTTTCAGCTGCCCTACCTTCAGCATCTTGGTAAAATACAATAAATATGACTCTAGGTAGTCATATATGCAGAAAATCATATACAGTATGCAACAATATTATACTGATAGGAAAATGCAGTCAGAAGCTGATGACTTGAACAAGACCACAGGTCAATTGTTTCTAAATGCAGACTGTTCACTAGCTGCACTGGCTGTCTTTCAGTGGGTGACCACAAATCACTGCTAAGGCATATGCTAAGGCAAAGGTTCAATTTCTGCTTAAATTTTGTGCAGAGTAAGTCCTGAACTGTAAACAGTTGTTCAAAAACTGCATGGATTTAGAATACTTTCTTGGAGTGGGAAGAAAACTGCTGGAATTACTCACTGCTACCTTTGAGAAGAAACGTAGTGAAAAAGTAGATCCCTATCAGATATACATAATCACAGTTTTTTAAAAAAGGAGATTCTAATGCTATCCTTTTGCTATCTTTTATTTTAACTGAAAGAAAGATTGGGGAATATGGGGAAAAGTTACAGGTAATGGGCAGAACAGTTTGGGGAATTGAGACACAAGACCTCACATCTTTCTAACAAGTATTACCTATGAGGAAATAAAATCCCAGGCAACTCTGAGTAGATACACTAGTTCCTTACAAAAGTTTTGACCAGAGGTTTAAAGATTCCTCCTCTTATACTTGGTACAATGTAGGGTTCATTATTGTACTAAAACCTTGCCATCAAGGAATTCGCTGTCTTGTTCAAATCAATACGTGAAGTTCATCTTGTCCAGTTTGTCCTGCCCTACATTGTGTAGAACTTTGCTTGTCTAATATATAAAAGTCAAAGTTTGTCTGTATCAGACAAAGACCTCATACGATTGGCTGCCTAAGAAGATTCTATGGAATCCTGGGGTTTGCCATTTAGGGAGGGGCCTTTAGGATTCTCAGCCAGAGAGCTCTTGGGCCTCAGTCAACTGTATCTGTCTTGAATAGGCCAGCTGCTATGGAGATGAGGACTAGCAGCAAGGAGGAGGAAAGTGTATTCCGGCAAGAACCCAACCTGTGTATGTTAATAACTCTGAATACAGATTGGATTGGGGAATACAGGAAAATGTTACAGGTACTGGACAAGACAGTTGGGAGAATCAAGAGACACAGGATCTTTCTAACCAGTATTACCTATGAGAAAATAAAATAAAATTTGATAGGATTGTAGAAAAGTTTGGACCTTCCCTTCTTTTAAGTCTAGATCTGCACTGATTAAAGAATGCTCCCTTAAGATTATTCATAAGTGGTACCGTACCGCAACACAAATTGCAAGAATTTTTAAGAACACCTCTTCCATGTGCTGGAGAGGATGCCAGGAAAAGGGAACATATTTGCATCTTTGGTTTTACTGTCCAAAGACGTATCAATTTTGGGCCTCAGTTTTACAACTAATATCTAGTATGACTCATGAGAATATTAGAGCGTGTCCAGCACTGGTCCTATTATCTATATTCACCAATGAGAATAGTGACTTAAAATATAAATCTTTCATAACCTTTTTTATAGCCCTTGCAAGGAAAGAAATTGTACAGAATTGGAGACTGGGGAATTTCTCACTGAATAAATGGTGGAGTAGAGTTTGGGACGCAATTCTGTCAGAAAAATTTTCTGACCAATTGCATTTTGGAAATACTTTATATACACCCTTTGAAGAAAGATGATTCCCATTCTTGAAGTTTATAGATTCCAGTAAGTTAATTCAAGTTCCACCATTACAGGGGCAAATTCTCAGAAATGATATTTTGTCTGGATGAATATGATTGGATATGTGTTATCAAAATGATATTGTTATTAAGATCGTTATGGCATGTGTTCAAGCAATCAGGATATAATGGCATTGTTATTCTTGCTGTATTATTGTCATTTGTATTTTATTTATAGAAAAATAAATTTTTTAAAAGATTGCAGAAAAGTTATGATTAGGGAATTTGGTGGAAGGAGATGATGTTGTAGATACTGAGGAATGACTGCAAGAGGAGATGGGAGATGGAGCTGCAACACAGAAAAGTTCTTAAAATTGGGTTATAATAAAAGAAGATGGAGTGACTAGTTTTGATCGAGCATGATTGGAATCTGGTACGGTGGAACTAAGCTCTCTGAAAAACAGAGAAGATGCTACTGTGGTATCTGTAATTTCGAGGCTTTTGATTGTACAATTGATAATGCTGTTTGAAAAAAGAGACTGTTTTGATTGTTCTGACTGTTTTGATTTGATGTTACAGGATGTTCTTGGGGAGGATGGAGATTTTTTAGGGGAAAAGGAAGAAATTAAACTGGGGAAGAGTTCATTATTATTGGATAATTTTTCTAACGTGAAAGGGTTTGTTTATGAGGTGTTTTTTTCAAAGCTGGATTTTTAATTGTAAAGATTTAAAGCGTTGTTTAATGTTGATATTGCTTGTGATTTTTTGAGCCTGCTTAGAAGAAGTAATATTCTTGTAAAAGGTATTCAGAATGCTTAAATGAGATCCACTATTAAGTTGAACAAGTACTTTATGTGAATGGCCAAACAAAATGGATTTTGGACTATAGCTTTAAGTATATAAGGTGTGATTTAAAAGCAAGTTTTAGCCATTGAAGATAAGAGATACTTATTTATCTTGAATCAAGTATTTTGTAACTTTTGTTTTTATGTTGTTAATAATAGTTTTACTAATGCAAGAGAAATTACTATGAGTAAGAGAATGATATTTTGGAGCTATTTAGAGTTATTACAATGGTAAAGGTATAAGAAGTAGATATCATTACATTTTTATCGTATTTTATTAAAAGATGTAGATTTTAATCAAGTAAGATAAGAAGCTAATGAAGAATATACCTTAGTACTACTAATAAATTGATAAGTTAGTATGGTTAGTGTTGATATTATGTTAATTAATTTTAGACTAAATTGCCTGGGTTAATATTGCGTATTATGATAGATTGGATAGGGTTAATACTAGATGATTAGATGCTGTTTGCAATCAGGGTGAGAACCTCTTTTTTTTTTAATTAGCGGGGGGGTTATTTTAGTTTAGTATTTTGTTATTTAGGTTAATGTATATGTGTATCTGTTTAATTTTTATAAGTGTTAGGTTTGCTAGTGTTTTATTGTTTACAGTTTTGTATTAGATTTGTTGTTTAGGATTCATTGTTGGTTTTTTGCGTATTTTATGTTGTTTATTATAATGTTTAAATTTTAAAAAAGGTAAAAAAAGAGAAGAAAATAAAATCCCAGGCAGCAACGGGTCTATATGCTAGTACCAAATATAACTCAAGCAATTTGAATGATGGTCGACAATACACTTCCCTGTAAGAAACAAATTCATTGCTTGTGGGCCACATAAAACTTGTTCAGTCACAGGTTCTGGAATGTGAGGGTAATAACTATGCAAAGAATGAAGACACACTTTAAGCAGTCAAGTAGGCTTTCAATTGTTAACGAGGTGGGCTGACAACATCCTGAATTTTAAGGTGCTTTGTACAACTAACAAAAAACAAATTCACACTTATTTCAATAACCGATAGCTTACTACATCACACAAACATTACAAATGTTTGTCTAAAAATGTTTAGAATACAACAAATACTAAAGTCAATCTTAGCTACCTATTTCAAAACCTTGTATTTCAACATTGCGCTAATTGCACACTTACTCTTTGGGCTGCTGCTTCTGCTGCAACAGCTGCCATTGCTGCAGCTTTGGCCTTCTCTGCTTCATCGTACGTGGGAAGAGAGGTAGCTACACTGTATGGAGGTGGCACAGGGTAAAATTCATTAGGTGATTCAATTTCTGGGGGGAAAAAACACATGTAAGAAGTCATGGTTTGGTGTCTAAACAACCAGCCAGCACAATAGCACTGTTAACAGAAGCTACAATAGACTAGGACTAGAGATACCATACTTTTTAAAAAAAATGGGTAAAACAATGGTCTGCCTAGTTTTTGCCCTTTACAGGAATATAAAATTTCAGCCAGCATGCTCTAGTGGTTTGTGCACTGGGCTGTGACTTTGGAGATTAGGGTTTGAATTCCTGCTCATGGAAACTCACTGGGTGATGTTGGGCAAATAACACTTCCACAGCCTCAGCAGGATCCAAAGGAAAACAGGTTCTGAATAAGTCTTGCCTAGAAAATCCTAGAACAGGTCCATCTTAGGGCTGCGAGAAATGACTTGGACGCACATAACAACAACTAAGGCCATTTCTGCACTACACTGTTATAGTGGTATTATATCACTTTCAACATCCGAGGGAGTTCTGGGGTTTGTAGTTTACTGAGGCCAAAGAGCTCTCTAGGCAAGAATTCTAAATGCTCCTCCCTAAACTGCAAAACCCAGGATTCCATAGGATGTTGGAAGTGGAATAATAGCATTATAACAGTGTAGGGCAGAAATGGCCTAAATTTCAGCATAATGGCACACTCAATTTCTAAATCAATGATGAGAGAAGGATTTTGAATTGCTATAATATATTCTGTTCACCTGAGGAAGAATACATATATCAAAACATATTCAAAAATCTAATTACCACTTTGCAACTAGTCCTCTTGCACCTATTTATTCTATGACTTTTAAAACTGTAAATTGAAATGCAGACAGCAAATGGCATCCATGAGTACTATTAACAGAATAAAACTGTCATGGAATGGTTAATATCAACACAGTACAGAAAAATGTGTAATTTTTTAAAATGAAAATCACAACCATTGATTTGTTCAGCTAAGTGTTTCTCTCAAAAAAGATGTTTAAGACTTAGAGGACAAAGACTATTTGCCCTTTCAATTACATGAGTAAGGTCTTCCTAGGCCTTTTCTGTCCTACACTGTTATTATGCTTTTATTCCACTATCCTTTAAAAAAAATCTTTACTGATATAAAACATACAAACTCTTCTAACACAATATACAACATTACAACAACAAAAGCAAAAAAAGCAAAAGGAGAAACGAGAAAAAAGAAAAAAGAAAAAGAAAAAAGAAATATGAAGATTATTAAGAAAAGAAGGAATATGTGTAGAAAACAATGAAAAAGAGCATAAGAACCCTCAACTAGACAAATCTTAATGCACAGAGAAACTACATTAACAAAGGATACAAACACTTAACAGTAAAGTTACTTTCTGAATTGCTTTGGTTGCTGGTTCAAATTCCTAATTCTATTTCTTCATGTCCTTTTTAATTCATATATGTCATTCCACCCATTCTCCTTACAAAACTAAATCTATATAACAATATGTAAGAATATTACATATAAAAACCGCTAACAATTAAGTCTCTCTTACTGTTCCATACATGGTCTGTGAAAGGTCTCCAAATTTTTAGACAAGACTCAGTTGAAGTTTCTTTCAATAAGGTTGTAACCTTATCAATTTCTGCTAGATCCAGTAATTTATTTAGCCATTCACTCAATTTTAGTGTTTCACTATTTTTCCAATATTGTGTGTATACAATCCTGGCTGCAGTTATTATATATCTTATTAAATGTTTGTGCTGCCTTTTCACAACATCATCCCACTTTCAACATCCTGTGGAATTCTGAGGTTTGTAGTTGGCTAAGGCCAAAGAGCTCTCTGGCTGAGAATTCTAAATGCCTCTCCCTGAACTACAAACCCCAGGATTCCATAGGATGTTGAAAATGGAATAATAGCACTATAACAGGGTAGTGCAGAAATGGCCCTAGTTTGTATAAATTCTATAAATTGACTAAGACGGTGGTTCTCAACCTGTGGGTCCCCAGATGTTTGTGGACTTCAGCTCCCAGAAGCCCCAGCCACTATGGTCAATACTCAGGGCTTCTGGGAGCTGAAGTCCAAAAACATCTGGGGACCCACAGGTTGAGAACCACTGGACTAAGAGTATCCTAGGAGTGGTCAACATCTACATGAGCATTATTTGCCATACTCAGTTCCAACAGCCTTTGATGTCCACCAGTTTTACCATTAAAAATAAAATAAAAAAAAATAAAATAAGCCTTTCACCTTGTGTTTCATTCAGGACTGCAATGCATCTTCTAAAATAATGTGTTCCTTTCCTTCAGAACTTTTGATTTTATTGTTCTACAAATGTAATTATTTAAAACCAGGCAGCAGACCTGCTGAATTGTACCTAAAACAATGTTCAGTTTTTAAAACAATAAATAAATAGAGCTCATCAGCTCACATAAAAGCCTGCTTAAAAAGAAATGTTTTAGTCTGATGGTGAAAGGAGAGCAAGGAGGGGGGCAGCCTAGCCTCTTATGGAAGGGCATTCCACAGGATGGGAGCAGCCACTGAGAAGGCTCTTTCTCATTTCCTCACCAGGCAAGCCTGGGATGGTGGTGGGACCGAGAGAAAGCCTTTCCCAGCAGATCTTAGGGCTTTAGCTGGTTTGTACAGGGAGATACCGTCTTTCAAATAGCCTGGACTTAAGCCATTTAGGGCTTCATAGGTCATAATCAGCACTTTGAATTGTGCCTGGAAACGGACAGATAGCCAGTGGTGCTGTTTTAACAAGGGAGTTATGTGCTCCTTATAACTGACCCTGGCCAGCATTCTGGCTGCCACTTTTGAACCCACTGAAGTTTCCAAACAGTTTCCAAAGGCAGTTCTACACAGAGTGTGTTACAGCAGTTCAACTGAGATGTAATCAAGGCGTTGTGTCACCGAAGCCAGATCTGACGTCTCAAGGAAGGGGCCCAGCTGGCAGACAAGTTTTAACTGTGCAAACGTACTCTTGGACACTGCTAAGACCTGGGCATCCACGCTCAGAGTTGAATCCAGGAGAACACCAAGACTTTGAGTTTAAGATATCAGGCAGAGTGTAACCTCATCCAGCACAGGCAAAATCCCTATTCCCTGATGTGCCTTTCGACTGACCAGGAGCACCTCTGTCTTGTCTGGATTAAGCTTCAACTTGTTTGCCCTCATCCAGTCCATTACTGATAACAGCACTGAGACAGCTTCCTTGGAATCAGATGGAAAGGAGAAGCAGAGTTGGGTGTCATCAGCGCATTGGTGTCACCAAACCCCAAAACTCCCAATGACCTCTCCCAGCAGTTTCATGTAGATATTAAACAGCATGGACAGAACCCTGAGTGTCAGGAACTGAATTCGCACACACAAATAGTACAGTGCATAAACACTATTTATTTGGAGTGAGATACATCGTACAAGACTTCAGTGAGAGGACTAAAGTTCAAAAGCAATAGCAAGTGCTTAAGATTCCCATCCTTCCCCCTCCCTCTTTCAAGAGACCTTGAAGCAGTGAAAGCCTAGCAGAGCTTATCAGTGCATTCCTAGCTTTTGTTTACTAACAGTCTCTGATTCCTAGTCTTTGGTTGCAAGCAAGCTGTTACCTTATGCTGGACTACACATCCCATTACTATAATATAGAGGGCATCCTGACACTGAGGGACCCCACAGGCCAGCAGCCAGGCAGTCAAACAAGTCCCCCCCAGCACCACCTTCTGAGCTCGTCCCTCCAAAAAAGATAGGAGCCACTGCATAACAATGCCCCCAGGTCCCATCCCAGAGGGTCAGTCCAGAAGAATACCATGGTTGATGGAATCAAAAGCCACTGAGAGGTCCAGCAGAACGAACAGGGACACACTCCCCCTGTCTAGTTCCCTGCATAGGTCATCCACCAAGGTGACCAAAGCTGTCTCTGTCCCATAATCAGGTCTGAAGCCAGACTGAAACGGACTTTAGATAATCCATTTCATCCAGAAATTCTTGGAGTTGAGAGGCAACTACACAAAATGGAATACTGGAGACTGGCTGATAATTATTCAGGATGATGGGATTCAGGAAGGATTTTTTTTTAAGTAATGGCCTTACCACAACTTCTTTTAGACATCTAGAAACTTTTCTTTGCTGCAATGAGGCATTCACCACTCTCCTTACCCATTCAGCCGGTCCTCCTCTAGCAGCTTTCAGAAGCCAGGAGGGGCCAGTATACATGTGGTGGCTATCACCTCTCCAAGGACCCTGTCCACATCCTCAGGCTGCACAAACTGAAATGAATCCGATAATACAGGAAAAGGAGGTGCCAAGATTATATCAACTGGACCTGTCTCAACTACAGCATCCAAGACAGAGCAAATCTGAATGATTTGTCTGCAAAGTGGTTTGCAAATTCAACACAGCAGATTATAGAGTGGTCTTTATTTCCTTCTTGTTGGCCAGACTGTAAAAGGCCCCTGACCACTTGAGACAGGTCTGCTGGGTGGCATCATACAGACACAATGGTGGCAGAGAAGCACGATTTCTTAGCTGCCACGACTGCCACAGCATAGGCCTTTCAATGAGTTCTAGCCCATGTTCAATCAGACTCATTCCGAGCCTTTGCCGATGTCCCTCTAGTCTCCATCCCATTCATTTCATCAGCAGCAGCACCCTAGTAAATCAGGGAACTCACCTGGCTCCACTTTGTGGGAGGGGATTCTTAAGAGCAATTGTGTCTCCTCCCTCGCCATTTCTCTGTTCCAGAGATCAGCAAGGACTTCAACAGGATCACCTGCCAACTAGTCTTATCATATCCAAAGGGTGAGGCATATAAGACAAATCAATATCATGGACACCATTTTACTATAGGTCTTTCATATGTTCTTAAACAACGTCTTACTTTGCCACCTCATCATGGTATAGAGGTGATCCTGGGGTCTCTGTCAGATTGGTAAGGCTTTAAGCATAGAATCAGACTGTGTGTATGCCATTTGAGAATGGCAGCCTAACTAAGTATGGAAATGCTTATCTCAAGAAGTATGGCAACCAATTCAACAACCAGGCATTCATCGCAGATGTTCAGTGTATTCAAGGTGTTTTATACATTTATGTTAAAGTCACTTTGGGAGCTGTATGAAAGAACTGAACAAGCAATGTTTACACAGAACAGAAGAAGAAAGTATGAAATGATCATAGGACCATAAAACTACTGAATAAAAAGATGAGTTCAAGTTGCTATTGTATTGTTAAAAAAATACCTGAGAATGAGATATACTGAAAAGGAAATACCTGATGTTGCAGCTGCTTCTGCAGCAATGCTACAGTAAGGTGGAGGTGAAGTATCTGCTTCAGGCAAAGATGCCTCTGTTTGAGAAGCTGGCACAGTTTCTGTAGAGGTGGATGGTTGTTCAACCACTGATGATTCTGAGGGATCATCTTCATTATGAAGCTTTCAAGAAAGAAATATATTTGTTTGCTTATTGTAACCCAATTCATTTGTTCTCATGACTGAAGATAAAATAATGAAACTATTAAAAGTAATGACAGAAATGCCTCCTGTTCCAGTATTGTATCATGCCTATTAAACCTCTACCAAAACACTTGAATACAAAGCATTCCAACACACACAAAGCAGAAAAAATCAGCAGATTCCCCAAGCATCCACATATCTGTGCTAATTCAAATAAATGAGATTCTCATCTATTCCTCCCTCGCCTCCCACCAAGCCTCAATGCACATATAAGCATCACCGAGGTCAAAAGTATTACAGTGATATCTTTCTCAAAGCCCTTCCACATTTTAATTATTTTCTCTACTTTAAAAAAGAAGACGCACTGTTTCTAAGTCACACTATATTTAGGACTTTCAGCACACATATGTACATGAATCCCACTATTTTAAAAGTATTATTTGAGGATTTCCCTAGAAAAGCATTAGGATTATCAACACTCTGAGTAATATAAATAAAAATAAGAAAATATATTCATGATATCTTTTTCATGATATCTAAATGGTCACCACTGGCAGCAAGGAATTTTATGTAGCCAACTGAGCAGAACAAAGGAGGAAGTATGGATATTTATGTCCTTCTCTACCAGTCTACAGTTCTCCCCTCACATTCGCAGGTTTGACTCTCATGGGTTTATTTGCGGTGCCCACTTGCCCTCCCTGCTCTCCTGCCCATGGCTACCAGCGCAACTGCACTAGTAGCAAGCAAGAGAGTTAAGGGGAGGGAAGATCTCTCCTCCTTATGCTCTCCTGCTGCCGCTGACTGCACAATCATGCAGGTGGGGATGACAAGAGAATGAAGGGGAAAAATCTTTCCCCGCCTGTGCCATCACCTATGCTATCCTGTGGCACTGCCTGTGCAATCGCGTGGGGGGAGGCAAAACAGTAAAGAGAAGGGAAGATCTCCCCACTCGCTCTCCTGCACAGCTGCCCATGGTTATTCATGTTGTTGTTTTTTTTACTTTCCCGGGGGTTCTGTGTTCCTAACCCTCGCGAATGTGGAGGCCCTACTGTATTTAGCTAGTATGTTAGGTGCAAAAAAATGAAGTCTCTTTCCTTCAAGTTGTGACAGAGTCAGCAGAGTAGCTATCCTAGGTATCAGAAAAGCTGCCCAGCCACAGCTTGCCAGGCAACCAGAATGGCCACTCCAGAGAGAAACCTTGCCCATTAATGTGAAGGAGGGATTGATATCCTAAGAGGTAAATGCGTAAATTGTAAACTGATTTAGTTTGGGGAGTCAGACTTCAAGGAGAAAGGGCTAAAAACCAATCCTTCAGCTGGAAAGTTTTTCAGTCAACCAAGGGGGGTTGGATGAAAGGCATGTGTTTTCTCAGAGAGAGCCTAGACAGAGGGGCAGAAAAGAAATAAATTCACTTTTGAATCTGTTCAGAGACTGACCTAGATTTGGAAACTGAACCTTTGGCAAAAGGGTAGCCAGAGGGCTCTGTGTGAGAGAGACCTGTGCCTTTATGTTGATTTAAAGATATAACAAACTGTTTAAATGCACTCTGAAGCTCTGTTTGAGCTTGGACATACATACACAACCAACACTTTATTCTGTTTGTTGTTTAATACATATTACAGTATATTTTTATAAATTTTGACTCAGATGAATAATTCTCAGTAGCATGTTTCTCTTGGTAAGAAACAGAAACACGCTAGCATAGATCAGTAAAACACTCTAAATAACAACCAAACAGTTCTTTTTTACATGAAGGGAAAAGCGGAGTTGCACATAAAGGGGCAAGGTGCTTTAGCAGATTAAGGGAGGGGAAGCTGCTATATCAGTCTGTGAGGAGACAAAGCAGGCCTTTTAAATAAGCCCAACTTCAGACAATTCTACATACCCACCAGCTAGCATCACAGATGCAATAAGCAAGGAGATTTGAAGAGAAGTTTGTAACTGTGGTTGGTTAAATGTAGTTAAGGTATAGCCATATTTACCCAAACACAGTTACAAAGCACTCTTCAGAACTACATGCTCAACAATGAAAGATCTAATTCACCTCCTGGTCCTCAGAAATGTTTAGGGGAAAAAGCTTACGTGTAGTCACATTCCTGTCCTCCCAGCTTTAACTCTTCATATATTCAGGCAAATAGTTCAACAGGTCTATCATCATGTAGCACTGATCTGAACACCTAGTAGTAGGCAGCCTTTTGACATCCCTTACCATTAAGCAGTGTAGCACATAATCATGGTTGATTCAAATAAATTTTGAAAATCGCTAAACTGGAATTTTCATTTAAAAAACCAAAAAAAAAATTTCCTCTACCACCATTATCAGACTTTTCTTGAAAGATCTTTCATCTTTCCACCATCTCTGCAAGCCTATGGTTTCAGAATATGGATTCTGAACTAGATGTGACAGTACTAACTGAAGATCATGCCAATCAGCTAGACAGAAGGGAGCTCATTCTGCCTCCTAAGTATAAAAGCACTAAAGAGCAGCAAATTCATCCTCTGCCTATCATGTACTCCCTTACCCTTGATTATTCCTAGTCAGGTTCCAAGAAGAGAAATAAGCTTAGACAGGAGAGTAATGACCTGAGAAGAACTGGAGACCTTTCATACTTGAGAGATGATAGAGCTTTTGGAAACTGAGGTCTATCTTCTGTTCAGCATCTAAAGACCATTATCTGAACATATTTTCAGATAAAGAACATAGTGTAGTCCTTGGGAAATACATTATCATCTCAGAATGCAGATGAGGCCATACATGAGAAATTACAAAAGTAAAGAGATGGATCTAACTTCTTTCTGATGTACTTTCCCATCTAAGTACGCTTCACAGCTAAGAGGTCCTGCATTTTATAGAAGTTATGACTGCAGGAATCAAATTTGAAGGGAACAATCAACAGAATCTGAAACATAAGGGATAACATTATTGTTGTGATTTTTTTCAAAATGTCATGATTCCAATCAAACATTTTCTAAAACCTGGTTTTTCAGAAAAATAGATGTTTAACAAAAAATAAGAGTCAACTAGCTTAGCCAAGCTGTTATCTACTATGTTAATTACATGCTGTTCATTAATTCCAGTATTTTGAATGATGAAACACTTCAAAGACAGGTAATAAACAAAATCAATTTTTATTTCATCTTCAGCCAAAAGGATCTTGTGCATACAAATTCACATCTGCATGATCAGCAAAACGTATCTGTGGAAGCTAGGTTCCAATTAAATCCCTTGTTTAGACAGGTTGCCACTTTGAAGAAAGTAGGGGTGGGCAAAGTACCCGCCAAGGCAGCAGTTTTCAACCCGTATACGACTCCCCAAAAGACTTTTGCAAAAAAAAAAGGGGGGGAGAACTGTCTCTTCTGGAAGCCTCCAGGGGTAGAAATTAACTTCCTAACAACTCCCTGCACTATTTCAGATTTTATGAGTCCTTTTTTTCCATATCAGGATTTAGGCCACTTCTGTTTTTGACTTTTGTTTGGCATCTGTTGTTATTCTATGTGGTGTCCCCCCCGCCACGGGTACTAGGGGGGGAATGGCTCCTGGACCTGCCGCAGTTCCCCTCACCTGGAAGAGAGGGATATGCCAACAGAATGAATTATGCACCACAGCAGTTACACTATACTGGAAACTTGTGCACAGCCACTTCCCTATGAAGGCCATCAGTTGCCTTCACATAATCAGACTTTGTAGTAGGGTGAAAAACTTTTCACAGATAATATTCCAAAAATATTCTAAAATGCACTGTTTTATGAAAAGAATTAGCAATATAATCAACAGATACAATACTAGTTGAATAGCCAACTTTCAAAATTAACCTTTTTTTAGGTAACTACTCTTAGGAAACACCTTTACAGGTATTTTGCACCTGCATATCATTTTTGGTGAGTTAAAGTTAGAAAGTTTTCAGTGCTCTCCTCCCCCATCTCCTTAAATTGTCAATTAATCCGGCTTATGTAGTTGCAGCTGAAATAACACATCTTAAAATATTTAAAAATGTTCTGAAACATCATAATAATGTTCGTTAAATTGGGTCTGGTTATATTTTGCTACTATAATTTGTCCCTTTGTTTAGTTTGTTCTTTATTGGTGATTACAGTTGTCCCTCCATATTTGTGGGGGTTCTGTTCCAGAAATCCCTGCATAAAAGAAGAAATGCTAATGCCATAATACTTAATGGTGGGGATATGGATCACCAGACATGTGCCCATTGCTGTCACTTTACATATAGGAAAGCAACATCTCAGGCGAACACATTTAGCATGCGCAGAGATCACGCATGAGGACAGCCTGCTATACTTATCACTCATGCTGTACATCCCTGAGTCTTGGGTAATCTCACAACAGCTAATGTCAGATTAAGTGTTGGCATTTTATAATTGAACTTCTGCATGAACACAAATTGAACAATTTTACATCTTTCATCTATAACCATTCAGCAAAACTTCCATACTAGCACTCAAAAAGTTGTAGCCTGCAGCCAGTGTACTATGAAACTGTCTCAAGCCTTCTCAGATATCCTTCATAGGAAAGGATCTTCCTTACTCTATAATATAAAGTTCTATGGAAGCAGCTGTTAATTCCTTGAATCCCTAAAATGGGTCTGCAACACTTTTTAGTATGTTCAGGTTAACATGTTTAGGTGATGCCTTTTCAGGTTAAAGAGAACGTTAACAACTGCTTCCCTAAGAAGCCCAGAATAAAAAGGAAGATATCGAAAGACATTAAAGAAAGAGGAGGACTGGGCCTGCCAGACCTAAAAAGATACTATCATGCTAATTGTTTAGATTGGATTACAGAGTGGATAATATTAAGAGATACAAGACTGTTACAACTAGAAAGCTCTAACATACATTTTGGTTGGCATGCACACTTTTGGTACAATAACGTGAAAGTAAACAAGTAATTTTTAATCCATTATATAAGAAAAGCATTATTGAGGATATGGTTAAAATATAAAAGAAATATTTATACAAAAATACCAATATGGGTCTAGTACATGAAGCATTCTATAAAAGAGAAATGCCAAAAACAAATGAATGCATATCATACAAAGGTATACTAAACATTCAAGGGGGAAAGTACAACTAAAATCAAGATGTGAACGACTGGAAATAGGATTTTAATATCCATTGGTTGTTGCATCGACAATTAGGTGAAAGATATATAATTGATATAAACACAGAAGAGCTAGAAACAAGAGAGAATAAATTTGATAACTTAGTGAAACTTGAAATAGAACATCGAGTTGGAAAAATTTACAAGACTATCGAATTTAGAAATAGAACAAGAAGCGGCAAAGGAAAATATGATAAAATGGGCAGAAGACACTGGTATCCCATTCTCCTAGAACAATGGGAAAAGACTTGGAAACAAACATTTGAATTGTTAAAAGCTGACAACCTGGGAGAGAACTTTTATAAGATGATCTATAGATGGCATTTAACTCCATCACAACTGGCAAAGATGACAAGGAACATGAAGGATACTTGTTGGAAATGTGAGCAAAAAACGACTTTCTTCCACATTGAGTGGAACTGTAGACATGCAAAAAAAATATTGGACAGAAATTCATACAAGAATTTTGGAAACTTTCAAATTAAATATTTCAATGCCAGAAGAGTTGTAGTTACTTAATACAATTAATGATTCATTACGTTTAGGTAAAACACAGAAAAAGATATTGTTGTATATGGTTACGGTGGCAATATTGCTATTTGTCCAAATATGGAAACAACCAACTCCAACTATAGAGAATAGGTTGATAAAATTATCTGATATAGCTGAAACAGACAAATTACTAAGGTCAATGCAAAACAGAACAACAACCCAATTTAGAAATGACTGGAGCGTGCTTTTCCTCTCTGAGAGTTACATTATGGTAAAATGGAAACCACTGGAATAAAGGAAATGATTTAAAAAAAAATTGGGGATAATAACGATTTAAGAGCTGAAGAAAGAAAATAAATAAGTTCACATGAAGGTCATACCTGGGTCTAGTTAACTAGGTTTGGTTAATATGTAATTTAAGTGCAAACTAAGTTAACTATTTAATTACAAGTTAATTTAAACTATCAAGCTATATCTATGAGATATATTAATTACAACATGAATAGTCAGACAGAAGTTCTACAAGGGGTCAACTGAAGCTTGGAATGAAGACTGAGTGTCAGCAATGGAATAGAAGAATATATTACTACTTACAGAAGGTGAATATAGATAAAGAATCAGCCATCGTATTGTGGACTAGAAGTCAAGAGGGGAGTGGGAGTTTGATTTATCCTTTTAAAAAAATGTGAGTGAAGTGATTACACCTACATATATTGAGAAGTTTTTGGAGAAAAGGTATACAAAAATATATTAATTTAATCTAGAGAATGTGTTAATGCCAAGATTCAACTATTTTAAAATCATAGCGGAAGAACAAATACTGATGGCAGAGATTTAAAATTATGATGGGGATGTTCAATAGTCATAAGAAGAACAGGTTGCTTACCTGTAACTGTGGTTCTTCGAGTGGTCATCTTGCCCTTACATACTAGGAGGCTTTCGCACGTGCGCGGTACCGTTCGGAAAATTCAAGCTTAGCAGTTTGGGGGGGAACCCTCCATGTATCCACTGAGCATGCTCAGCCCGCCGAGCAACGGTCTCTCCTAAGTTCTACAAGTCCGCCGAAAAGGGACCTGAGAGTGAGGGGACAGTTGGGCGGGTGTGTGTAAGGGCACAGATGACCACTTGAAGAACCACAGTTACAGGTAAGTAACCTTTTCTTCTTCTTCGTGGTCTCTGTGCCTTACACACTAGGAGACCTTGTAGCTTACCAGAAGGACGGTGGGTCAGGTCCCTAGAGTACGGAGGCCAGCACCGCTCGTCCAAACCGGGCATCCCTCCTGGACCGACAGTCCAGCCGATAGTGGCAGATGAAAGTTGAGGGCCTGGACCAGGTTGCCGCTCGAAAAAGTTCATGAAGTTCCACACCTCGCAAGAGGGCTGCTGAGGATGCCACAGCTCTGGGGGAGTGCGGCCGAAGCAAGTCAGGAGGAGGCTGCTTGGCCATTTCATAAGCAAGCAAAATTTGTCTGGGCCGCCCACTTGGAGAATCTTTGGGTGGACATTTGCGGCCCCTGCGACGATGACCATGGCAGACGAACAGGTGAGGGGTCTGCCGGTAGGCCGCAGTCCTTTGAGTGTAAAAGGCCAGGGCCCTTCGAATGTCCAGGGTGTGCAAAGACCTCTCCAGAGGGGTCGTCGGGTTACGATAGAAGGTAGGAAGGATGATATCCTGGTTAAGGTGGAAATGAGAGACGACCTTCGGGAGGAAAGAAATGTCTGGGCGGAGAACCACCTATCCCAGTGGAAAACCAGGAAGGGGTCGTCAACGCATAGCGCTGTCAGTTCGCTGGCACGCCTGGCAGAGGTGACAGCCACCAGGAAAGCGGTCTTGAAGTCAAGAGCCTATCATCAGCAGTGGCCATAGGCTCAAAGGGTGGTCTCGTAATTTGAGAGAGTACCAGAGAAGGGACCAGGGAGGCAACGGCGGCGATACCGGTGGGTATAGATGGTGGAGTCCCTTCAGGAACTGTTTCATCGTGGTGTCCCGGAAAAGCGCGGCCGAAGGAGAGCCTCGGGGTTGGTAAGCCACAATGGCAGACAGGTACACCTTCAACGAGGAAAACGAGAGACCCTCTTGTTTCAAGTAAAGCAGGAAGCGGAGCACGGTACCGAGAGCAACTGGCAATCCCGTGTCTCCTTGCTCTTCCGAAAGTCACAAACTGCCGCCACTTGTAGGCATAGTTGCGGCGGGTCGATTCCTTTCTGGCCGCGGTAAGGACGTCCTGGATAGCGGGATCGTCTAGGGCTGTATCCTCCACGCGTGGCGGTCCAGGACAGGCAGGTCGGGATGGAGAATGCGACCGCTGGAATGAGACAGCAGGTTGGGCGTTGCTGGAAACCTGAGCGGCTGTCCCCGAGAGGCCTCGAGCAGCGGGATGAACCAATGCTGCCTCGGCCAGTACGGGGCGACGAGGATGGCGTCGGCTCGATCCGCCAGGATCTTGGCTACCACTCTGCCCAGCAGGGGGAACGGTGGGAAGATGTACAGAAGACCCTCTGTCCATCGGTACGGGGAACACGTCCCAAGGGAGTTTGGTCCCCGGCCGGCTCTGGAACAGTACCGGCGACACTTGGCGTTCGACATCGTGGCGAAGAGATCGATGTCGGGATCGCCCCAGCGGCACCGTATCATGCGGAACGCTTCCTCCGAGAGGGACCACTCGTGGTTGGTAGAAGTGTCCCTGCTCAGGGCGTCTGTTCGTATTCTCCTGCCCTGCCAGGTGGACGGAAACAGGGTTGACTCGGAGGGACACGCACCAGTCCCAGAGTTGAAGGGCGATGGTCAGGAGAGTGGTAGAATGGGTCCCTCTTTGTCTGTTGACATAGCACACCGCGGTGGTGTTGTCGGTCAGGATCAGTACCGCCTGCCTCGCAACCAGATTGCGGAACGCTCTCAGAGCTTTCCCGATGGCTAGGAGCTCGAGGGCGTTTATGTGGAAAGTGGTCTCGTCGCCAGTCCATCGGCCTCAGACTCTGAGGTCGTCGCAATGCGCTCCCCATCTGAAGAGGGAGGCATCGGCATGATTGTGAGCCGAGGGGTCAGTCGTGTGAACAGCATCCCGGACAGGAGATGACGGTACGAGAGCCACCACAGCAGAGAGTGATGGACGGGTGTCGGCAGTCGAAGTAGTAGGCACTGGTTGTTCGGAGCAGGTTGAAGGCTATGACAAACCAGTGTTGTAGGGGGCGCGCTCGCAGCCTTGACAGGTACGTAACAGCCGTGGCGGAGGCCATATAACCCAGAAGCTGCTGTATTCTCCTCGCCAATACCGATGGGGCGTCGAGGACGGCCGCAGCAGATCGGCGGAGGGACGAGCCCGCTGCAGGGGCAGGTAGGCCCTGGCCGAGACCGAGTCCAGGGTGGCTCCGATGAAGCCCAAACACTCTCGCTGGCTCGAGGTGAGACTTCTTCGGGTTACCCGAAGACCCAGGCGGGTCAGGAGGGACAACGTTCGATGAATGTCTGAGTACAGTTTGGTCTTGCAGGACGCTACCAGAGCCAATCGTCTAGGTAGGGGAAGACAGTGATGCCCTTCGTCCGCAGGTGGGAGACCACAGGGGCCATGCATTTCGTGAACACCCTCGGTGCGATGGAGAGGCCGAACGGCAGCACCCGGTACTGGTAAGAGGTGCCGTCGACGGTGAACCGAAGGTATCGTCTGTGCTGTGGACGGATGGAAATGTGGAAATAAGCATCCCGCAGGTCGATTGAAGCGAACCACTCCCCCGGCGGAGGAAGGGTAGGATCGTTGACAAGGTGACCATCTTGAACTTCCTGGGGCGGATGAATTCGTTTACTCCTCGGAGGTCCAAATAGGTCGCAGGGTCCCGTCCGACTTCCGGTACTGGCAGACCGGGAGTAGAAGCCGGTGGTAGTGGCCGAGGGCGGGACCGGCTCATCGCTCCCTTCTGGAGGAGGGACTGGATCTCTTCCAGCAGAGCCGGGCTGGCCTGGGTGGAATAAAACGCCTGAAGGTGGAATATTGTGAACTCGATGGTGTAACCAAGCCAACAATGGTGAGCACCCAAGAGTCTGACGTGATCGATCGCCACGAGTCGAGGTGTTTGGCCAGCGTGGGATGGTTGGTGAGGGCTGATGGTAAGCGGGAAGGTAGGCTGAGGTAGGGTCCTGCAAATCCCATCAAAACCGGGATTTGGAAGTCAACGAAGACTTTTTGGAAGCCGTCTGTCGGCCCCATGCAGGACGTCTGGAGGAGGATGTGGCGGGGGTCCGAGAGGACCCGGACCTGGGCGAGAGAGGTCAAGCTCGCAGAGGACGAACGACGCCACGTAGGCCGCGGACCATGGCGGGTTGCGGAGGCTGACGGATCTCCATCTTTTTGGCTGTTAGACGGGCCTTCACGATGTTGTCCATTGCCTCATCCGTCGATGCATTGAAAAGACCCTTGCCGTCGAAAGGGAGGTCCTCGATGAGCTTCCGGGTCTCCTCCTGGAGGCCTCAGGATCATAGCCAGGCATATCTCCGGAGGGCGACAGAGCCGACCATGACTCGCGATGCCACCTCCACAGAGTGTCTTGAAGAGATGATCTGTTGGTTTGCAGCGCTACCGCTTCATTGTAGAATTGGTTAGCGCTCGCCCTATTTTCCTCCGGAACAGTGGAGAGAATAGGGGCAACCTTGTCTAAGAGACTGTGGAGGTACGCAGCCATGCAAGCCTGGGTGTTAGACACCCTCGCCACCAGGGTGGAGGCAAATAGAACCTCCTACCAAAAGGGGTCCAAACAGCGCCCCTCCTTGTCCGGTGGTGTCATGTGGGGTCTGGAACCGCCCTTGGTTTGCGCAATTCGACTACCACTGAGTTAGGCTGAGGATGATTAAACAGGATCTCGGCATCCTCCTTCTGGGTGCGGTAAAGGTGTTCCAGCCTGTGTGGTATTGGCTGGGCTGGAAAACAGCTGAGGCCAAGGGTGTTTAGAGCCTCCATCAAGGTGGGCAGGAACGGTAGCGGGGCTGCCGCAGGAGGGCGGGTATCCACGTAGTGGAAAACCGGATCCTGCACCGCCGGGGCCGGGTCTGCCACCTTCAGGCCCAAGGCCTTTGACATCCGAAGGAGAATGTCCAGAACTGTCGGACATCCTCAGGAGCCGACTCAGGAACTGGATCGCTGAACGCCAAGGGAGGGGACTCGGTGAGGCCGGTGTAAGTCCTAGAGTCCGTCTCCAAATCGTAATCCTGGGAGGACGCCTGGAGGACCTGTCAGGAGAACGGTCCGAGCGTTGTTCAGGCGAATGGGCACAAACGGTACCGGCAGCGATACCGTCTTTGGAGCCGCAGGCGGTTGCACAGCAGTCGGCGGAGGAACCAGCGAAGTACCGGGCGCGGAAGCGCTTGAGTGGTAGTAGCGACTGCAGAAGGAGCAGGCTGGGCAGGACAGCCTCAGACGTCGGACGGGACACCGTAGACGTCACCCGTGGAGGTGGAGAAATCGGCCGGTGACGAGGGGGAAAGGCTCTCAGGACTGGTGGCGTGGAGGCACTCATCTCGGGGAGTGCGACGGGGCACGCTCACGGCGCGAGTTAGGTTCAGGTCCCTGGAAGGCGATCTGGAGAGGCGATACGGGGGCCAGCGGCCGGCATCAGGGTGGTAACGGTCCCGGTAAGAGGGGGAGTATGACCTGTACGAGCCAGGATATCCCTCCAGAAAATGTTCCTGGCCATACCTCAAGGCGTAAGAGGCCGAGGAATAAGGCGAATCCCAGGGTGGCCGAGACCACCCTGGATAGTCCTCCCGATGTCTTGGGGGGATCGCCTATATTCACGGCGGTCCCGTCGGTCATCAGGGGCGCGGTGCTCAAATTCCCGATGGTGTGGTGAGGGATGCACCGTCCCACGCTCCGAATAGCCCGGGCGGTCCCGATACTCGGGGAAGACTGCCGGTGATGTGAGGAAGAGCGCCGATCCAGCGAAATGCTTCACAGCAGAGCCTCAAGATGTATGCGAGGTCTGGGGAGCAGGTGGACTATCCTCCGAGCGGGCCGCCAGAACAGGGTGTTCGGTCGGGGACGTCTCTTCCTCCAAAAGCGGTGGCTCCGAGAGAGTCGGGGAGGCCACCGGATCGTCCACATCAGATACCTCAAAGATTGGTTGAGGTTTGGGACTTCACCGGGATCGACCGTTGGCTGGGTCGAAGTGGAAGGAGGAGTAAGGACAGGTGGTCTAGCCGGAGACCCACGCTTGTCCTTCTTCTTCTTCTCCCTTTCCTTCTCCGATTCCAAAGTCGCCAGGCGCTTACGCTGGGCGGCAGTAAGTGTCTTGGAAGGCCTAGCACCCTGTGAGCCCGCAGGGGCCTCTGTAGTAGACACCAGGAGGAGGTCGCCGAGGTCTTCTGTATCCTTGGTAACTTATGCACCGGTACGAGCCCGGTAATAGGTGCGGCGGGATCGGAAGACGCCCAGTCCCCGGGAGTGCGGTCGTGGATCGGGTCTTTGCCATCTTCGACGGGCTCCTTAGTGGGGCAGGGTCCTGAGGGGGTAAGACTGCTCCCCAAAAGAAAGACTTGAGGCATGCCAGCCGGTTCCTCAGAGTCTGCGAGGTGAAGTCCTTGCAGATGG
The DNA here is from genome assembly GCA_948472985.1 of Iguana delicatissima. Lineage (NCBI taxonomy): Eukaryota > Metazoa > Chordata > Lepidosauria > Squamata > Iguanidae > Iguana > Iguana delicatissima. Next base: position 164,796 of record CAOKZL010000212.1, on the reverse strand, counting down.
GGCAGGCTCTGATGTTATGCGCCTCACCCAGACAAAGAAGACACTCGCTACGCCCGTCAGAAGTAGCGACCTTGGCGACCACACGTTTTACAAAGTTTGAAAAGGGTAGACATAGAAGTCCAAGGACAGTTGAAGATAACGAAGAGACGACGACGAAGACGAGGAGGGGGGTTAGCAAGTCGGGTCGGAGTTCCAAGAAAAAGGAAGAACAAGCACCGAAGATCCAAAACCAGTCTGAAATCCATAAGAGTAGTCGAAATATCCAAAACCGAATCGAAAACCAGAAAGACTTGCAATAAAAGGCCAAAGAAGAAACGCTCTAAGCTCAGAACCTCCGTACGCGACGGCGGACGAGAAAGAACTGAGGAGAGACCGTTGCTCGGCGGGCTGAGCATGCTCAGTGGATACATGGGGGGGGGGGTTCCCGCCAAGCTACTAAGCTCTAGAATTTTCCGAACGGTACGCGCATACGCGAAAGCTCCTAGTGTGTAAGGCACAGAGACCACGAAGAAGAACTATAAATAGATTGACCAGAGATTTGTAAGAATTAGTTGGTACTTATTGTATATTAATGAACATATGATTTAAAATTATCATTGTTTTTAACATTTATTATAATTTTTTTTCTTTTCTTTTTTTCCCCCTTTTTCTTTCAACAATGATACGATGATGATGATTTTAACTCTGAATATGCTGGACTCATTCACGTGTAAGAAGCCAGAAATGTTGGTGAATCCTGGCTTACTGAGAGTAAGCCACACAGTGATATACAAAGTCTGTTTGTTCATTCCAGGAGTTCCTGGTTTACGGAAATACAAAGGCTTGTTCTTGCCTAATTATAAATCCTGAATTGTTTGGGAGCAGGAACCCAGTCTCAGATATAACACTGAACAAACCAGTTCTGGTTTGCTTACCTGTTCACTTCCAGGAGACAGAAATGGATTGTGTGCAGCTTGTTCATAGTCAAGTCTATTAATCCCATTATGACAGAGTGAAGCCATTGTATAATAAAATTCCAAGTGCTGTGCTACAGGACACATAGCTATGTGCAAATTAAAATTCAATTATCAATTACAAAAAAGTAAGAAAAAAGAAGAAGTTGGAGGGAAGGCTCTAGCAGCAGCTTTGAGACGGATTTATTTTAATATGAACTTTTGTGGTTTCAATCTATTTCTTTAAGAACACCGAAGCAGTGCAGTATTAAACCACAAGTAAGTAAGAATGATTAAATAGTTGTGGTGTGAGATCAGAGTGCAATGTGAGTTTTTAAAAACTTCAAATTGTGACCCTGTATTCAGCAATGCCTCTGTCAGCAATACTCTTTTGCACTCTACACTGGACAGAAAGAGACAGTCTCTGTGCAAGAGGATAAAAAGAAGACAAACTTGAAAATTAGAAATAGCAGTACCTCCAACACAGTGGTATAATACTTTAATCTTCCTGGACATACAATCAAAGACTTTTTCAGGTTGCATTTGAAACCCCCCACCAGGGGAAAAAGAGTGAGAGAGAGAGAACTGGAAAGAGAAATGAAAAAAAAAGCAGATGAATTGCGAATATTCACAAACTGCTTCCTGACACACCACATTCATTAATATATGTGTTTTGAATGCAGATGGCATATAACTATAAACTACCCTGACCCAATTTTCAGACAATATGAGAATTGACTGTTTGGTAAGCTTAATTTATTGCTTTCCCATCTCAATAGTACAGAGTAAGACTTCCATACTGTGAAGTTGCTTGGCAGACCTGCTATCATCTTACACAGCAACCTGAAGGTTTATTACCATGGTCACAATTTGCATCTTTCTGTATCCTATTACACTCCAATCTCACCCAAATAACTATGTAAACATTCTTAAATATAAGTGTGTATGAGCCTTCAAATTGCTCACTGATTTATGGCAACCCCACGAATTTCATAGGGTTTTCTTAGGCAGTGAATATTCAGAGGAGGTCTTGTCAGTTCCTCCCTCTCAAACATAAGCCCATACCGCCTGGAAAATAAACACCTGTTACTTAGTACCATACTCCATCAGTGTGTTTAAGAAATGGATTGAAATCCATAAAAGCTCATGCTAAAATAAATCAACCACTCTCAAAGGCGGTGCTAGATTCTTGCCCCCCCACAACCTTTTTTTGAAAGTTAATTCCTTTCTATGCTGAAAGAGCGGAACATGGTTATCTCTTGTGGGGGGCTTATTAAAAACTTGTGTATTTGTGTAGAGAGCACTGGACTAAGATGCTGGGACCAGGGCTCAAATACCCACTCAGCCATGAACACCTACAGGGTCCCCTTTGGCAAGTCACAGTCTGTCAGCCTCACAGGAAGACAAGGGAAACCCCCTCTGAATAAACTCTGTGAAGAAAACCCCATGGCAGATTTGCCTTGGGGTCTCCATAAGTCAGAACAATATCTTTATAGAATTTTTTATACGAAACAAAAAAGTGGCAGGTGTGAGTAAAAGATGCATCCCCTCAGTTCTACCACCACTACCAGCAGCAGCAGCAGCAGCATTCTGCAATTGAGTTACCTTTTTCTTTCTATTCAACTGTCTAATAAAAAGGGAGGTTTTTGGAATGTTGGAGCAGAAGAACAGGTTTTGCCTTCATCATTAGAAATGTTAATTAGCTTACGCAACATGATATATACATATATAATATATACACGCACGCACACACGCATGCACACTTCTCTCTGGGGAAATTGTGTTATTTTTGTGCACTTACAAAAGGGTATTACAAATTCCAAAAATTAAGAAACAAAAGCAAACTATTTTTGGCTAAATGAAAAACCTTTCAATTAATTATTCATCATGTAAACTTAATATGATATGCATTTAGTGAACAAAGCTACACAGAAGTCAAATAAATATTCTATATCTGATCTCCATTAAATTTAGGGAAGTGGAAAATATTCTGACTCAGAACTAAAGGGGGAAAAAAGGCAAAAAGCCCCTTGAAGTCTGTGGGAAGAAAGAGATGAAATAGCTTTCGAAGACATAGTTCCAGGTTTTGCTCTCCAGGACTCCTCCTTGTTTCTGAACTGAAAACTTTCACCTCATACATAACTTCAGTAACCCTGTAGATTTAAACTTGTTCTTTTGAAGCCAAAGCTCTCTTGCTTGCTTGCTCAGATTCTAATACTCATAGCTATGACAGAATAAGTTCAATGCCTAGTAATGACAAGCATTTTTAAAAATTACAAGAACAGGACAAACTCTCTGAACCATGTTTTGTACATTATCTTCATAACCTGTAGTGCAAATGCTATGTGTATTTACTCAGGAAAATAGTTTCAACAGGTTCATTGTGGCTTACTTAAAAACCAGTATGCGCAGGACTGAAGCTCTCATTACAGCAAAGAAACAAAACTTCACAAAGTTGAACAACGTCATGACAGAATTCAGTAAGAACATCCTGAGCATCAAGAACTTCCTGAAGATAGTCTCTCTGGGGAAAGATCTGTCTCGTATTATCATTTTTCGCAATAATTTCTCATTGCGTTTTCCAGGTATTTTACATCAAATTACCAAAACATCAGCACACTAACACATCAAATTAATTTGCACTGCCAAATATGGACAGTAATCAACATTCTACAGTCACAAAAGACTCACAGAAGTTTAAAATATGGACTTTAACAGTTGTCTGACAAAAGCCTTATGGCCACAGGAGTAGACAAGAGAGATTATAGTGATGGTTAAGGAAGAGCAGAAGCCTGAGATAGTTTAAAACATATATTGTGTGGAAAAGTGTTTGAATGAAACATTTTAAAAAGAGAGGCAACAGAATCATGATTGTTTACAAATGTTATGGTACCTACAGTTACAGGCCTACAATTGACAAGGATAATCTTTGTTGTTAACTGCCTTCAAGCTGACTTTGACATATGGCAATCCTATGAATGAGACCTCCAACTCACCCTATCATCAACAGCCCTGCTCAGATCTTGCAGATTCAGCGCCATGCCTTCCTTGAGTCCATCCATCTGTAAAGTGGCCTTCCTCTTTTCCTACTGCCTTCCACCTTATTAAGCATTATTGTCTTTTCTAGTGAGACCTGTCTTCTCATGATACGTCAAACATACGACAATCCCAATTTAGTCATCTTGGCTTCTGGGGAGAGTTCAGGCTTGATTTCCTGAAGGACCCATTTATTTGTCTTTTTAGCAGCCCATGGTATCCACAGAACTCTTCTCTAGCACCACATTACAAATAAGTTGACTTTCTTCCTATCAGCTTTCTTTATTGTCCAGCTTTCACAACCATACATAGAAACTGGAAATATGACAGCATGGACAATCCTAAATACAATATTCAACAACATATCTTTATACTTCAGGATCTTATGTAGTTCCTTCTTAGTTGGCCTTTCAAGCCCTAGTCTCTTGATTTCTTGATTGCTGTCTCCATTCTGATTAATGACTGAACAAAAGTATGGAAAATATTGAACTATTTCATCTATTTTAAAGTTATGTAAAACATCTGTGGGCATTATTATTTTTTTTTTAACTGTTCAACTGTAACCTGGCCTTTGCACTTTCTGCCTTGACTTTCTTCAGAAATCATTCCAAGTCTTTGCTATTTTTGTTAGTAATATGGTATCATCTGCATATCAAGTTGTTGATGTTCCTTCCTCCAATTTCCACGCCTCTGTCCTCTGAGTCTAATCCTGCACACAATTCAGTACACAAATTAAACAAATAAGGTGATTAAACAAGCCTTGCCAATGTAAACCATTCTGTTCCTCCGTATTCTGTCCTGACAGTAGCCTCTTGTCCTGTGTACAGGTCATGTATCAAGACAATCAAATGTTGTGATGCACCAACTTCTTTAAGAGCAACCAATTATTTTTCATGATCTACACAATCAATTGGTTTGCTATAATCTATAAAGCACAGGCTGATTTTATTTTAAAATTCTTTGGTGCACTCCATTATCCACCATATATTTGCAATATCATCCATAGTGCCTCTTCCTTTCTTGAAACCAGCTTGGACAGCTGGCATTTCTCACCCTATATATGTTAATACTTTTTACTGTAGAATTTAGAGCATCACTTTACTTTTGTGAGAAATTAATGCAGTGATCCTGTGGTTGCTGAAATCCCTGGTCTCCCCTTTCTTGGCGATAAGAATGTATATCAAACATTTCCAATCTGTGGCCCATTTTCTGCTTTCCATATCTTTTGGCAGATTTCACCATAATTAAAATCTTTAAGAGAACTTTCCAAATCCTTCAGCTTGCTCCAGTGTATTGAAATAGCAAAAGAACAAGAAAAGAGGGTTAACAAATGGTTCTGTTCTGGCCTCAATTTCTTCTCTTTAAACAGGAATAGGTAGAAATTTGTAAGGTAAAGCATGATCTTAAAAAACTGTTTCTACATATGAGAGGACTACAGGTTTGAACTAGGAGTTATGTGGTCCACATCTGGATTCAAGCATAAAAAATGCTAGAGCTGTGTACACTCTGCCCTCAGAGTCTGTCCCCCCCCAGCCAGGCACAGAATGGTACAGGTATGAAAATCATTAGCCTTTGTGATGGTGAGAAGCTATCAGGCTCATGAAATCTATTAGGCCATGTATAATTATGCAAACCCAGCCTTCTTGATTTGACTAGTCAACAAAGCAGTTTGTACCTACAACATTCCAGCTCCATCACCAGCACCTATAGTGACTGTGAGTTGACAAATCTTTGCTTCATATAGCTATCAGCCTGGCCCATACTGCCCTGTATGACACAAATAAATGTTATGAAACCCAGAATCACAAGCCTTTAGGGAAAACTCATTTTAATGCCTGAATTATTGTCAAAATCTTTCTTTAATAACAGGAAGCCCATTCCTGTCCTCTGACACAGCTCATAGGTCTCTTCTTTACCAGTAGAGCCATAAAGATCTATCGTACATGTTATGGAAAAACTTCTCCAGTGCAGTGCTTTTCAACTGCACTGTCATGAAAGACGTAGATAGGGCTTCTTCTACAGCCCCTGGGATGCTCTTCCAGGAACCAATGGTTACATCACATTTTCCAGCCTTACATACGCCATTATTTTGCACAGCACTTATGAAACATACTAGAGGTATTATAAAACAGCACCATCAGTGGTTGCTGCTGTTTCAGCACAGAGGAGGAACACCACCTGTATCAGAACACACTTTCACAGGCAGTAGAAACCCTGCACCTGGGATCCTGGGTTCTGCTGCTACAACACAACCGTTAGATCTAAATCATTCTGACATTTGCCCAGTCCCTGAAGAAGTGCCAAAATCAGAACTGCCTTTGTCTCCTTCTATTTGCATAGTCCTTGCTATCACTGAAAACATCAAGAATAGGAAAAGTGTGCCATCCTTTTCCAGCCAGACAGTTCAAGACTATTAAACTGTCAGTGGAAAACACTGTAAATGCACGCCTCTTCCTGCAACTTTTAGCAACATTTCTGTTTAAAATGCACTGTAGATAACTGTACACATTCTATGGATTCCCTGAAAAGTGAAGGGTGACTTAAAAGGAGAGCACAGTCTCAGGAGGCTAGGAAACAATGCTCCAGTCTCAGGGCCAGACCATTAATGGTTCAACTGATCCTGGCCCCTCACTTTTTAGTGTCTTGACACTGAAGGAAAGACTTCTTTTTCTTCTGTGTTCACTTCCTGAATCCTTCAGTGCTGGTCAGGGACTCCTGACCATGCCTGGTGGTTGAACATGCTTAAAACATTGCTTGAATGGGTGCCTAAGCATGCATATGCACTGAAGATTCCAGCCAATTCCAAAAGCAGAAGAATGGGTAGAAAAGGCTGGATAGATTGGAGTTTCCTGCAACTTTGCACGACTCAGAATTTTCTTTTGTGAAATGGGCAGCCACTGAGTCTGCCCACAGCCAATCCTGACAAAGCCTGAGAATCAGAGAGATAGGAAAAGCCAGTAGAAGTTGAAATGGGTGGGCCAGGATTGTTTTGTTTGTTCAGTTTGGGGAATGATTGGGTTTGTGTCTAGAGGAGCTGAAAGTGCATGTGTGTGTATCTGTGTGTCTATGTCAGTGTGGGGTTTATGGATTTCTTCCTAGAGTGAATGACTTTCTGCCTGGACAATGGGTGAGTGTGGAGTTACTAGACGTTTGCTTAGAATTATTGTTCCCACTCCTCTCAATTTCTTGTTTCAGATTCATTCATTGTACAATGCTAGATGTTAATGGAACAAATAGGCGACATCACAGGAGTGCTTCTGCACAACTTTGTAGATTATAATCATAACTCAAAGCAAAAGCATCAATTGTCAGTCTTCTCTGGACCTACTGTGCTGTCCATGCCTTCTCCTAGTCCCTCTTACTTCAAAATGGAAATGCGTAAGCACGATTTTGTATTGTGAGCTTCTTCCCACTTATTCTTATAAGTAAACTTGTAAACGGGTGATTTGATGGCATTTGTGGTTAACAGGCAAAGGACTAATATTAGATTCTCTCAGCATTTGCTGCTGTTCTCTGTAGGTCTAAGAGTATACCCACCAACTCCATCCACCTATCCAGCTTTTCTTATATGTTCCTGTATATCTGGTTGCAATGGGCTGTTGCTTTTGTTATAATCAAAATTCTCTGTGTTAATTATAGGGACTGAATAATAATGCACAGGATCAGGCTGATAGACTCACTTGAAACTGCAAGGGATTTTGGGGTTGATGTCTATTGTTCCTTTTTTTATTTTATTTTAATTCTATTTTTGCTACACCAGGGACTCTCTGTCTGTGGAACTGCTCCTGGGCCCAAACACATTCACTGGGATTTGTTCAGTAGAGCTTGAAAGCGGAACCCAGTCCTACTTATTTCTGGAGTGGAGGCATGCGCATGCATCACAAATAATCAATTCATGGAGGTCAACCCTGAGAATGTGGAGGAAGGCCTATATATGCTTTTTTCTCCAAAAGCATACTTCCCAGAATTTCGCTAGAGATTTGACATTAGGACTGCAATCTTGTATCTGCTTACCTGGGGGAAAGATGGAATATAAATAAAATGAGCAATAACAACACATAGACATAAATTTGAAGGAGACTTAATTCCAAGGAGACAGGACTGCATTTCAGAAATGCTTTGGTTAAACTCATCTATATGAGAAAGAACTCAGTGTAACATTTAAGAGCAGAAATAATAGGAAAGCCCATCCCTAGCCTATAATAATGTAGTTCTGTAAACAACGTACACACCTCAACATACAGACAGCTTCCTCTTGGATTTGGGATCTTCATCATGTACGGGCAGACATGGAAAAGTGTAGCACATCTGATATCAGCAGAGCTCAGGGAATCTCTTCAGCTAGTGCTATCTTTGCCCTGCAAAGGCTATTTACCTTTTCTACAATCTAGGATGTGATCTGTTTGGCCAAAAGGATGCTGACTATGACATGAGGAAGCCCTAAATATCTCCCAGTATTTTCACTTAGTTGAGTGGAAGAGACACAACTTCCACTGCAGCATTTTATGCAACAACAATCTCGACTTTGCCCAAAAGAGCAAGAACTATTTCCTGCAAAAGTAATCTCTGTTAGTTTAGGCCTCCCATGTTCAAACAAGCAGTCAGGAGAGCTTATTTGGCTGAAAGCCATAGCACTGACTCAGCTATAGCCTACAATTCCACAGTTTTGCACGACTTGTTACAGGGCAATAGCCTTTCTCACAATAACACTCTCTCTCTCCCCCCTCCCTCTGGTTACATATTGAAGGTTGGACAATCTGGATTTTCCTCCAGTTTTCTAAACAACTGATTAGCTAATTTATGTTCAAGGTCAACAAGATTACTACAATAGCAGTTGCCTCATTTTCCCAATAAATTCTGGGAGAATACGTCACAAGGAAGCTGCACAAAGTAGGACAGTTATTATGTTATTTGGAATGAGGACATTTGAAGGAACTACTCATCTAGCAATAAGCAGGAAACATTTCAAGAAAAGCAGGAAAAAGATTACTAGAGTTATACTATCATATTTATAATTTGCAATACTTTGTTTATATGCTAATTAATGTCCACCTAACAATCACAATAACCATCAAATAAAGTACATAGCTTATTAATATATTGAAGCCAGGGAGCTGTAGAGACCACAGTTTAAGGCTCAGAGCCGGTGAATTTGCAGTTAAGTTGAGATCTGAGTCAGAGATTTATAAGTCTTTTACTTACCTATATACTAACACTATTTATACACTATCCTAGAAATTCAATTGTGCACATGACTATAACATCTTTCCTCACTTCATTATTTGATGAACTGAGAGGGGAAAAAATGTGATTTAAAATCACACTGATTATAGAACACTCACTGTTGTTTTTATTAAGGCTGCCACTTTTTGCCTAGGGAGTGAGCTTCCAGATAGAGAAAAACAATATACAATCAGCCAGAGATTACAGTAATTGAATCCATGGTTTATTTGTAAACTATAAAAAGCACATGTGCAACGTCTGAATGGAGTTGCCACCTTCATGGTTCATTTTTAAAAAATGTAAGACATTAAAAGAAAGGTTAAGAAGATGGACAGGGATAATATGCTGATATTTTGAATAACGTAGGAGGAGAAGCTGATGCATGAAGGGTTATAGGAGAATACTAAGACAAGATAAATATGTGTGGGGCCCAGCTGAATTCGAGGTATGTTTGTGCATAAGCCTTCAAATCGCCTGTCAGCTTATAGCAACCCCATGAATTTCATAAAATGTTCTGATACAAGGAATACTTAGAGGTGGTTTTGCAAGTTTCTTCCTATGAAATACATCCTATAACACCTAGTATTCATTGGCAGACTCCCATCCAAGTATTAACCAGAACTGACACTGCTTAGCTTCCAATATAAGATGAGATCTCATGCCCTTAGAATAATTATTAGTCTGGCCTGCAGGTACACAGGTAACCTACAGGGTTAATAAAAAGAAAGGTTAGAGACAAAATTAAGGGTGACATACATATACTACCCTGGGTTTTAACACTTCACATGTTTGAATTATAACTAAAGAATCTCCCAGTCATCATGGAAATAGAAAACTTCCACAATGACTGGGGTATCTGGGGAGCTGTATTCCAAAACAGTAAAATTTTCAAGTTCTGCTACAGTTCATTTCAAAGTGAGCATGGTAGAATGGAGGTCCTCTATGAGAGCTCACTGTGACCCTGGAGCTCAACTTTGAGACTGAAGCACTGAAGTTTGCATGGGTGGTTCTTTCTGAATTATGAATGTGGTAGGGGCATCCAGCTCTCACAGATCAGCTCAAGGACAGGTGCAAGGCTACAAAAGGGAACTGAGAAAAGGTTGAGCCCTTGTAGCCCCACATGGCACAGAGTTTGAGCAAAAATGGGTTCTCTGTAAACTCTTCAAACTTTTACAAGAATACTATGCTATGTGCAAGTCAGCTTCTGACTGTATGGACAACATACAGTTGGAAAACCCAACTAACTAGACAGACTTTGTACTGTATTAAAAACTTGGTTCAGGATAGACTTTTCTCCAAAAACAAAAGAAGCAAAGGAGTAACATAACCAACAGGAAACTGAAGAGAATAAAGACACATGAGCAATTCCACAGGTCTCAAGGGTAGAAGCCACTCCTGTGATCTAAGTTAATGAAGGACAGCAATGTGTACTGTGTCAGCCTACAACCCTGCTTAATCTATCTTTCCTAGACATAACAAAGCCTTTGGAGCCAAGGTGCTAGGGAGATCCTCAAATGGTAGCAAAGTTGAGTTGCTGGGTAACACTATCCAAATGAGTGTCTGCATTTGTAATATAAAAACAGGTATAACTTTGTCCAATAGAAGACATGATATTCTTAATAACTGAACAACCCTGCCTGTCTCCATACGTATACCTCCCACACACAAACCTTTCAAACCAATGGCACATATATATCTGCCTAACTAGAGGTGACAGAGCATCTCTTACTTCTATTAGGCTTTTTTTCTTGATCACTGTGCCTAGAAACATATATGGACACAAACAACTTTGGATTTAACAGTGATTTTTTTCTCTCATATATCACATATGTTTTGGGCAGTTTGGGTTTTTTTAAGCGTCAGGTGGCTTGCATGTTCACCTGATTAAAGGTTTGCCTGGTTAGCCCCACTAATTTTAAACATAGCTATTGCTCGGTTAGAGAGAAAAATTGGTTGAGGACTGAGTTGGCTCTTGTGACAACTCTGCATACTTAGCTTCTGCAAAAGGCAAATTACTGTATTTGCCACCGTATGAGACACACTAATGTATAAGACTCATCCCATTTATACACTGGCAAATACTATTTGCTGACATATAAGACACATCAGCACATATAAGACGCACCTTGTTTTCAAACAGTTGTTTTTGGGGGAAATGTGAGCCTTATACAGCAGCAAATGCAGTAACTGTTCTTAAGTTTGATTTTCTGGGGAGCATTTTAAGTCTGGCCAAAAAGAGGAATGGAGTACAGATTATAGCAGCTTCATCACTCAAACCACCCTGGGATCCAACTTAGAAATTTCTCCTCCAAGCCTAAAGGCACATTTCTTTTCTATATGCTATGCATGAGTCAAATCAATTTTACATTACATCAATACTATCACCAACAAGTTCAGCACTTTATCTGCACTGCACTCTTTCCCCAAGATAAGCATATCCAATGGAAATATGACGTGTAAAACCAGAGGCATGGGGAAATTCTCACACATTGTCTCTTGTAGTTTGAACTACAAACCAAGTTGTTCCCCCTCGCCCCCGCTTTCTGGTTAGTTTGTTTAAATGCCACTTCATGTTCATTTAAAAGATTGGCAATGTTCATTTGGGGAAAGTTTGCCATATCGGGCCCCTTCAGTTCTACCCAACTGGCAAAGCAAACAAGCTGAAGCAGTATGGGAGGTGTTCACTTTAAGTGTTACTCAACTCAAAGAGCTGTCACTTGATAGGGCAAGGAAGAAACAAGCTAAGTGAAATTGTCATTTCCTTAAGCTCTTTAAGTATCCAGTCCTCAAAGGCAGCTCTGATGCAACTGAAAGCTAGCCCTGCTAATTCAGGAAATCACCACCTACAGCTTCTGAGCATCAACAAATGTTGGGAGTGAAAAGAAACTCTCTACTATTCCAAAATATGCGCTTATCTACTGCATGCAAATGCATTCCTTATCTTCAGGCACAGCCTTTCACAGTACTGTAAAGCCTGAGAATACACACTGAATCTGTCAGCACAGAAACATTATCCAAAATAACTGAATTCATCTCTCATGCTGAAGACGAAAGGTTCCAAAGGGCAGTGCTCATAACACATATTATGCCATACTGTCCAGGCAGAGGATGAAAAGGGGGACTCTGTTGCCAAGGTAAGAACAAATATATTTGCTCCAGCCTACAGAGCTTTTTCAAGGAGATACAAATGCAGCAAATGCCCTTTTTGTCTTTCTCTCAAGGAAATGGCCACATAGCACACTATAAATATTACATACTGATTTCTTATTTACTTCCTACTACTCACAGCTATTACAAAACGTGCTTTCAGATACAGAAATCCCAACTACCACTGGACCTGCTTTATTTTTTCAGAGAAAACAAGACACAGTGTCCTATTTTCAGCATCAGTAACCTGAAAATACTCTGAAAAGCAATGAGAAGCCATTAAAAATAAACAATACTCCTGAAAAAAAAAAACTTATTTACAAGGTCCAAGCATTAATCAACAGTCAGTATAATAACTCTTGTATTTATTAATCAGAGCAAGCAATTTTAATCAGCAGGCTTGCATTCAAGGCTATTTTTGCATAGCAGGAAGCAAAAGCAATGAAGTTGATCTATGTTAACAAAGAACCATGATCTGTTTATTGAATCACGAGTTTTCCTTTCTCAAACTTCAAGAAGCCATCCAGATTGAGTTTTTAAATATATATCATTTACACACAGAAACACACATCTATGTATCCAGACTAATGGATGCAAGTATCAATTGATATCACATGACAAATATTTCATCAACTGGCAACACTACAAGCACAACCTTACACACCGTTCTGTCAGGCTCACTGTGTGTGACACAAAAAGCAGGGAGAAGGTCGCAGCCCTACAGGCGTGTCAGCGTTTACTCCCAGGCAAGGGTATGCAAGACCGCAGGCCCAAACACCCAACTCCTCTCTTTGCTAGTAAAGAAAGGGCAGAAAGAAACAAAATCCAAAGAAACTGGCGTGGGGGTCGAGAAGGAAAAGAGAGCTGGGGCGTATCTTCTCCCCCTAGGAGAGCAAAGCATGACCTGCGAGTCCGAGTTCCGAAGCGAGGGCCAGGGACCGCGCAAGACGGCTGTGCCCCAAAGCCGCCGCCTCCTGCGCGACACGTCTCTTCCCCGCCGCCTAAGGCGGGGGCTCTCCGGGCCAGAGGCCTCCCCATCCCGGCAAGGCTACCCTCCCCGGGGACTCCCCGCCCCCGCCAGCCCGGCAGGGCCCTGGCGGCTCCGAAGGCCTGCGCGCAGCCGCCCCGCCGCCCGCCCGCTCGCCGGACTCACCACTTGGTACCGGCTCGCCGGCTGCTGCGGGAGGTGCTCCATCTCGGCGGCCTCGCCGAGCCCCGTCGGCTCGGAGCTCCCTCGCAGCTTCGGACCGCCTCGGCAGCTCCGTTCGCCCTCGCGCGCCTCTTCCCTCCGCTCCGCTCCGCGCCGCTTCTCCCTCGCGCCCCCTCCGCCCGGGAAGCCTCGGCCGCCCCTCCCCTCGCGGCCGCCTCCGCCGAGACCGCCCCGGAGCTCGCTGGCTGGGCCAGCGCGGCCTCTCCCTCCGCCAGCGAGACGGGCGACGGCGCTGAGCGGAGCCGGAGGCGGAGCCGGCCCCGGGGAGGAAACCGGCGGCGGCGGCGGCGGCGGCGCTGCGCCCACTTCGCCGCCCGCCTCAGGGCTCGGCCCCGACGGCGTCCCCTTCGCCCCCCGGAGCGGGTGCTTTCACGCCTGGGCCGGGACTCGGACCGGGGCCTGCCGAGCCCCCGTTTAGCGCCCCAGCCGCTACGCCGCATTGGCATCTGGCAACCTCCCGCTTGTAAACAAGCTCCCAGAAAAGGGAAAGAAAAAGGAAGATAAAAGCGTCCGTCCTTCAGCTTGGTTTTTAAACCAGGACAGGAGTAAAAACCTTTTGTTGGGGGGCTAGGGAATCTTGGCCCCTTCCCATGGTGGTTAGACCCCCGTTTCCCTCAGTCCATGCCGGACTGGCCAATGGAAGGGCGTGATGGGGGTTGTAGTCTTCTGGCTGCTTAAATACAGTAGGCTCTCCACATTCGCGAGGGATAGGGACACAAATCCCTCGCGAACGTCAAATAATCGCGAATACGGTGCTCCCCCCAACAGACTTCTGCCCAGCCAGTGCACCCACCCGGGCAGGGGCAGGGGGGCAGGCAGCTGGCAATGGACCTCCCTGGGCCTTGGTGCTGCCTGCATGGGGCACACCCACACCAGAGGCAAGGAAAATGGGAGGAGCAGGTGGGGTGGTAATGGTGTGGGAGTGGCAGAATGGGGGGGCAAGCAGGCACCTCACGGATAATCAAATTCACGACAGTGAAACCCACAAATGTGGAGGGAGAACTGTAAATGCTCTCCTTGACAGTTGAATTTATATTCCACCATTCCTCCAATGAGTTCAGAATACCCCTTTTTATCCACACAATGAACCTGTGATGGAGGGCAACTTGAAAATCAGTTATTTTTTTCACGGTCACTCAGTAAGCACCGTGTGTCAATGGGGACTTGAAGCTGAAACTTTCAAATCCTGGTCCAATATTCTAACCGTTATTACACTTGAACACTAGGTTTCCCTCCTCAACAGTTCTGTGGCTAGTTTTAAAAAAGGAAAGAAAGAAGAGCAGAATAAATTTTCCCAATTGAAATCTAATCCTCCCTTTAAAAAAATTAAGTTAGGGTTAAAAGGTGATCTGCTACTACAGGGGTTGGCAATTGTGGCCATCCAGATGTTTTGGCCTATAGCTCCCATCAGCCATAGCCAGAATAGCTAATGCTGAAGAGAGGAACTGCAGTCTAACAATTGTGGGATTACAGTTGCCTACCCTTGCTCTAGCATAGGGCTATGTTCAATACCCATTACCCCCTGCTAGCCTGGCCACTGGTAAACCATCATGGGGGTTGTCATTCAATACCCTACAGAGGACCACGGGGTCCCAAACCTCTTCTGGGCAAAGCCAGGGCAAGGCCGGCCAGTCAGTGTCAACAATGGCTGTTAATGATGAAATGAGAATGGGGCAAAGAGAACCATGTAAGCTCCTTCTTTTCAGAAATCTTAGAGGAAGGGTGGGCTCAAAATTTAACAAATGTATTTCTTTATTAAACAAAGAATAAAGTAGCACAAGTAGCACGACTCTATTATTTTCTGTAAATAGCACAGTAGCACAGCCCACTCATATCTGAAGTAATATCTGACTGAGATACTGCAGTGCAAGTTTCCTCTGACTCCAGAATCTTTTATTTTAAATATGACCCATATACTTGAAATAACATTCTTAAAGAAATATTGAAGAGTTCTACTTCACATGGTCTCTGTCGCAAGGATTATATTTGCAGAACTTGGGAAAAGTAAAGACAAGATAGACCAATGAAATAGACCAATGGCTGGTAAGCTTAATGAAGATGAAAGAGCATGACCTGCTGACTCATTGTATTAACAGAAAATCGACAGTAATAACTAAAGAATCATAGAATCATAGAATCATAGAAATGTAGAGTTGGAAGAGACCACAAGGGCCATCCAGTCCAACCCCCTGCCATGCAGGAAAACCCTCAAAGCACTCCCGACAAGTGGCCATCCAGCCTCCGCTTAAAAACCTCCAACGAAGGAGACTCCACCACACACTGTGGCAGCACTTTCCACTGCCGGACAGCCCTGACTGTCAGGAAATTCCTCCTGAGGTTCAGGTGGAATCTCCCCTCCTGCAGCTTGCATCCATTGCTCCTTGTCCTGGTCTCAAGAGCAGGAGAAAACAAGCCCACTCCCTCCTCGACATGACACCCCTTCAAATATTTAAACATGGCTATCATGTCCCCTCTCAACCTTCTCTTCTGCAGACTAAACATACCCAGCTCTCTAAGTCTGTCCTCATCGGGCATGGCTTCCAGGCCTCTCACCATCTTGGTCGCCCTCCTCTGGACCTGCTCCAGCTTATCCATATCCTTCTTGAATTGGGGTGCCCAGAACTGGACACAGTATTCAAGATGAGGTCTAACCAATGCAGAATAAAGTGGTACCAATACCTCCCTCGATCTAGACACCGTACTCCTATTGATGCAACCAAGAATTGCGTTGGCTTTCTTGGCTGCCGCATCACACTGCTGACTCATGTTCAGCTTGCAGTCTATTAAGACTCCTAGATCCCTTTCACACGTACTGCTATCCAGCCACGTGTCCCCCATCCTATATTTCTGCATACCATTTTTTCTGCCTAAGTGTAGGACCTTACATTTCTCTCTGTTGAAATTCATTTTGTTAGTCTTGGCCCAGCTCTCCAATCTGTCCAGGTCCTTTTGAATTCTGATCCTGTCATCAGGCATATTAGCAACCCCCCCCAATTTGGTGTCATCTGCAAATTTGATCAGCGTGCCCTCTATTCCTTCATCCAAGTCATTAATGAAGATATTGAACAGCACCGGGCCCAGGACAGAACCCTGTGGCACCCCGCTAGTCACTTCTCTCCAGGATGAGAATCTGCCATTGGAGACCACCCTTTGGGTACGGTCAGTCAACCAGTTACAAATCCACCTGACAGTAGCCCTGTCCAGTCCACATCTTACTAGCTTCTTTGCAAGAATGTCATGGGGAACTTTGTCAAAGGCCTTACTGAAATCAAGATATACTATGTCCACGGCATTCCCTTCATCTATCAAGCAAGTAACTCTATCATAAAAAGAGATAAGATTAGTCTGGTATGACCTATTTTTGAGAAATCCATGTTGACTTTTCGTAATTACGGCATTGTTTTCTAAGTAATTAGAAACTGACTGTTTGATGATCCGCTCCAGGATCTTTCCAGGTACTGATGTCAGGCTGACTGGGCGATAATTATTTGGGTCCTCTTTTTTTCCCTTCTTGAAGATGGGGACAACATTTGCCCTCCTCCAGTCTGCCGGAACTTCTCCAGTCCGCCAAGAGTTTTCAAAGATTATAGCAAGAGGTTCCGCAATGACCTCTGCTAGTTCTTTTAAAATCCTAGGATGCAATTCATCTGGCCCTGGAGACTTGAATTCATCCAGTGTGGCCAGGTATTCCTGTACTACCTCTCTATCTATTCTGTGCTGCATTTCCCCCACCTCCTCACCTGCTCCCCAACCGCCAGAAGAAAGGGCTCTAGTTATAAGATATACAAGTAAGAGATGGGGATTTATGTTTAATGATACAGTTAAAAATATATTTTATTCCCTCATCTTTTTCTGACTGCATTTATATTTTTAGCGACTTGGAGACAATAAGAAACTTAGATGACATACACTTTTTGGATCTCACCTCAGAATGAAAGAATATAAACTTTAGATGAATGTATAAAAATATTAAGATGTTAATTACAAAATGAGCAGGGATAGACAGATAAACTGCAGATCTAACCGAATTGAACTAAGCTAATTTGAGGGTGAATCGCAAATAAGGGGGTTCAGATAAGCATGTATAAATAATGTCCAATGGAACAGGTAAGAGAAAGTTTAAGGAGATAGTGATAAACAAAGACTGTAAGCAAGAAATTTGTCAATAATTGTCTCTGTTTTTCCTTATATTTTGTTTTCATATTGAAAAATAATAATAATAAAAAAGAGAGAGAATTAAGGCTGACATAGGCCATTTCCACACTACATGGTTATAGTGCTATTATTCCACTTTCAACACCCTGTAGAATTCTGGGGTTTGTAGTTTACTGAGGCTAAACACACCCCTCCCTAAATTGCAAACCTCAGGATCCCATAAGATGTTGACAGTGGAATAATAGCACCATAACAATGTAGTGCAGAAATGACCATACATATACAACCTAGGGTTTTGACACGTTACGTTTTTTGAATTGCAACCTGAGAATCTTTCAGCCAGCATGGAAATGGAAAAGTTCCATAATGACTGGGGAGCTCTATTTCAAAACAGTAAAATTTCAAGTTCTGGTACAGTTCATTTCAAAATGAACATCGTAGAATGGAACTCTTCCATGAGAGTTCAGTGTGAACCTGGAGCTCATCTTTGAGACTGATGCACTGAAGTTTGCATGGGTGGTTTTTTCTGAATTATGAATGTGGTACGTGCCTCCAGCTCTCACAGATCAGCTCAAGGACAGGTACAAGACTATGAAAGGGGACTGAGAAAAGGTTGAGCTCTTGTAGCTCCATATGGCACAGAGTTTAAACAAAAAGGGGTTCTCCGTAAACTCCCCAAACTTTTACAAGAATACTATACTACATGGAAGTCAGCTTCTGACTGCATGGATGACATACAGTTGGAAAATCCAACTAAACAGATAGACTCTATGCTGTATTAATAAAGTTTGGTTCAGGACAGAGGCTTCTCCAGAAACAAAAAGGGGAAGGAAAGACTATAACCAACAGGAAGCTGAAGAAAGTAAGACATAAGCACATTCCAGAAGTCTCAAGGGTAGAAGTCACTCCTGGGATATAATGAACGAAGGACAGCAATACGTACTGTGTCAGCCTACAACCCTGCTTAATCTATCTTTCCTAGACATAATGGAACTTTAGGAGTCAAGGTGCTAGGGAGATCCTCAAACAGCAGTGTTATCACCGTGAACTGGCCTGGCTTCGGAAGATATTAGATATCGTTTTGATATCACAATTCGGTCTCATTTGGCCACCCTTGACCAAGTGTTTGTGAGGCCCCTGAACAAGCACAGAGCTAGGCATGGCCCTTAATTGCTGAACGTTCTTTTCTCCACCTAGGCAAGCCAGACTCAGCCAGATCTTGCCTTGGAGACCTCCCTAGACAAACACTTCATTAAAGATGCACGCTACTACAAAGAACCCCCTGCCCCGAGCAGGTAACTTGCCGAACTAAATGCGTAACCGCCCAAGCGAGCTGCATCTGCATACAGGCCATTCCATTGTCGATTCAGACTTAATCCCATCATGTTAAATTCTGACCTTTCAGAGGCACTGTCTCGCGCCCAAACCTCATTGTCCTCCCCGAAGCACAGACTAGCCTACGGTCATACTTTCCCTATAAAAACCCCCAGCTCTGAGAGCTTCCTCCGATCTCTCCCAAGTTCCAGATCGCCTTGCTGCTGCTTTGCCCAGCGAGCTCCTCTCAGCGAACCACGCTGGGCTTCTTCTCTCCATCTGCAACTTCTTCAGGACTACGAGAAAGGTGTCGTATCACCCATTTCCCCCGAAAACTCTTATTTCCTACTTCTTAGTTAGCTATGTGGTTGCGTTGTCTTAATTTGTCTGTTCTTAATAAAACATCATTTTTGCCACTATAAAACTGTCTGACTGCTTAACGACCTAACCCCGTAGACATTGGGTAAAAGATTCTGCTGCGTTGCCCTGCCTCTCATTTTGCCAACTTGTGCTCTGAGCTAATTTTCCCCACCTTTGTTGGAGCACGACTGGAGTCCCGCACGGGACCCCCAGTAAACAGGGTAACAGTAGCAAAGTTGAGTTGCTGGGTAACACTATCCAAATGAATGTCTGCTTTTCTAATATAAAAACAGGTATAATTTTGCCCAATAGAAGACATGATATTCTTAATAACCCAACAACCCTGTCCGTTTCCATACATATACCTCCCACACACAAACCTTTCAAACTGATTGCACGTATACATTTGCCTAATTAGAGGAGGCAGAGCATCTTTTACTTCTACTAGCCAGTCTGTTTTTCTCGACCACTGTGCCTAGAAACATATATAGACACAAACAACTTTAGATTTAACAGTAATTTTCTCTCTAATATATCACATATGTTTTGGGCAGTTTCTTTTTTAAGTGTCAGGTGGCTGGAATGTCCACCTGATTAAAGGTTTGCCTGATTAGCCCCATATAATTTTAAACATTGCTACTGCTTGGTTAGAGAGAGAGAAATAGCTTAAGGACTCGGTTGGCTCTTGTGACAACTCTGCATACTTAGCTTCTGGGAAAAAAGGTAGGGGAAATTAGTTGTTCTTAAGTTTGATTTTTCTAGGGAGCATTTTAAGTCTAGCCAAAATGGGAAATGGAGTACAGATTACAGCAGCTTCATCACTCAAACCAACCTGGGATCCAACTTAGAAATTTCTCCTCCGAGCCTAAAGGCACATTTCTTTTCTATATACCATGCACGAGTCAAATCAATTTTACATTACATCAATACTATCACCAACAAGTTCAGCACTTTATCTGCACTGCACTCTTTCCCCAAGATAAGCATATCCAATGGAAACATGACGTGTAAAACCAGAGGCGTGGGGAAATCCTCACACATTCTCTCTTGTAGTTTGAACTACAAGCCAAGTTCCCCACCCACCAACCACTGTTTTCTGGTTAGATTGTTTAAATGCCACTTCAGGTCCATTTAAAAGTCTGTCAATTATTTTTTAGTTAAAGTCTGACATATCAAGCCCCTTCAGTTCTACCAGCCTGGTAAAGGCAAACAAGCTAAAGCAATATAGGAGGTGTTCACTTTAAGTGTCACTCAATACACAAAGCGCTATCACTTGATAGGGCAAGCAAGAAACAAGCTAAGTGAAATGGTTATTTCCTTCAACTCTTTAAGTATCCAGTCCTCAAAGGTAGCTGTGATGCAACTGAAAGCTGGCCCTGCTGATTCAGGAGATCACCACCTACAGTTTCTGAGATTAAACAAATGGCATTATCTGCTCACAGAAGTTGCTGGGAGTGAAAAGAAACTCTCTACTATTTGAAAATATTTGCTTGTCTACTGCATGCAAATACATTCCTTATTTTAAGGAACAGCCTTTTACGGTGTTGTAAAGCCTGAGAATACATACTAAATCTGTTGGCATAGAAATATTATTCAAACTAACTGAAAGGATCTCTCATCCTAATGATAAAAGCTTCCAAAGGACAGCGCTAATAAAACATACATCATAGTGTTCAAGCAGAGAGCAAAAAGGGGATTTTTTTTGTTACTAAGGTAGGAAAAAATCTATTTGCTCCAGCCTACAGAGCTTTTTCAAGAAGATACAAAGGCAGCAAATGCCCTTTTTGTCTTTCTCTCAAGGAAATGGCCATACATCGCACTAAAAGTATTATCCATTGACTTGTCATTTACTTCCTGGTACTTAAATCTATTAGAAAATGTAATTTCAGATACAGAAATTCCAACTACCACTTAGGCCGGTGAGAAAACAAAGACACAGTGGCATCCTGTTTCCAGCATTAGTAACCTGAAAATACTCTGAAATGCAGCGGCAAATCATTAAGAATAACGAATGCTCTTGAAAAGAAAGAGTTCCTTACAAAGTCCAAGCCTGAATCAACAGTCAGTGCAAAAACTCTTACATTTACTAATTAGAGCAGGCAATTTTAATCAAAAGGCTTGCATTCAAGACTATTTTTGCATGACACCATAGCAGGAAGCAAAAGCAATGAACCGGGTCTATGTTAACGGAGAACTATCACCTGTTTATTGAATCCTAAATGTTCCGTTCTCAGACTTGAAAAAGCCATCTAGATTGAGTTTTCAAATACATCTGTTAATCCTATTTCTTGGCTAATGATGTAGGTATCAACCGAAATCACACAACAAGAAATATTTCATCGACTGGCAACGCTGCACGCCTGGCCTTACACACCCTTCTATTACGCTCACTGTGAGTGACTGCAAGAGCAGGGAGAAGGTCGCAGCTAGAGCCGCGTTTGCTCAGAAATACCTCGCCGGGTTCAGCGGTGTTCGCTTCCAGGCGAGCGTATGCCAGACCGCAGGCCCAGTTACTGACCCACCCCCATGACTAATAAAGAACGGACAGAAAGAAGGAAATGCCCCCTTGGAGAGCAAAGCATGACCTGCGAGTCCGAGTTCCGAAGCGAGGGCCAGGGACCGCGCAAGACGGCTGTGCCCCAAAGCCGCCGCCTCCTGCGCGACACGTCTCTTCCCCGCCGCCTAAGGCGGGGCTCTCCGGGCCAGAGGCCTCCCCATCCCGGCAAGGCTACCCTCCCCGGGGACTCCCCGCCCCCGCCAGCCCGGCAGGGCCCTGGCGGCTCCGAAGGCCTGCGCGCAGCCGCCCCGCCGCCCGCCCGCTCGCCGGACTCACCACTTGGTACCGGCTCGCCGGCTGCTGCGGGAGGTGCTCCATCTCGGCGGCCTCGCCGAGCCCCGTCGGCTCGGAGCTCCCTCGCAGCTTCGGACCGCCTCGGCAGCTCCGTTCGCCCTCGCGCGCCTCTTCCCTCCGCGCCGCTCCGCTCCGCTCCGCGCCGCTTCTCCCTCGCGCCCCCTCCGCCCGGGAAGCCTCGGCCGCCCCTCCCCCTCGCGGCCGCCTCCGCCGAGACCGCCCCGGAGCTCGCTGGCTGGGCCAGCGCGGCCTCTCCCTCCGCCAGCGAGACGGGCGACGGCGCTGAGCGGAGTCTGAGGCGGAGCCGGCCCCGGGGAGGAAACCGGCGGCGGCGGCGGCGGCGGCGCTGCGCCCACTTCGCCGCCCGCCTCAGGGCTCGGCCCCGACGGCGTCCCCTTCGCCCCCCCGGAGCGGGTGCTTTCACGCCTGGGCCGGGACTCGGACCGGGGCCTGCCGAGCCCCCGTTTAGCGCCCCAGCCGCAACGCCGCATTGGCATCTGGCAACCTCCCGCTTGTAAACAAGCTCCCAGAAAAGGGAAAGAAAAAGGAAGATAAAAGCGTCCGTCCTTCAGCTTGGTTTTTAAACCAGGACAGGAGTAAAAACCTTTTGTTGGGGGGCTAGGGAATCTTGGCCCCTTCCCATGGTGGTTAGACCCCCGTTTCCCTCAGTCCATGCCGGACTGGCCAATGGAAGGGCGTGATGGGAGTTGTAGTCTACTGACAACTCCATTTACCTCCCCAGCTAAACCCACCACACCCTTCCCAAGCAGCAAAGGGACATAAGGTCTTCTTAGAATTGTTGGGTCGCAAACTGAGTGTGGTTGGTTTTGCCTCCAGTAAACTCTTGATACGACTTATGATCACCGCACCATTTCCTCTGGTGTCTCTATGCAGGGCACAAATGAATACAGAATCTAACAAGTGGACCAAATGGTGCAGGGAGGGCTGTGGCTCACTCATTCAGTGAGGCAACTTACTCTCTTCCAGAGAACTCTTACTCTCTTTCCAGCTTGATCCCACACACCACTATTTAATCGGTCAGAATTTCATGGTCACTGAAAATGCTCAGCCATCATTGTTATTCACTGGGCAGGTGGAGAGAAAATCCATCCCCTCTGAAACAGAGAGGCTAGACAGGATCTGCAACAAAATGTTGCAGTGCAAAGTGGCTTTCTTTAGAACTGGAGTGTATCCTGAGATCATTATTCTATTCTGTCTTCCCATTACCACCACTTCTGTATTTTGTTCTTTCAGCAGTCAGTTTTGCATTCCAAGTGACCATACACACTGGACTGCTCACAATAAAAATGTATACTTCTACCCTAACCACCAACCTTACTCTTAAAGATGGTGTTACCCTGATTTCCAGGGTCCCTAGGGGGACACCTCAATGTGCTCCAATCAATGGGGAATGACAACTAGCCAGAGCACAAGCAATAGCAATACAAGAGGCAGGGTAACTTAGCGAGATCTTTTAACCCAACTTTTACGGGGTCAGGCCAAACCAAAAACTAAGCAAAATTGTCTAATAAAATGATTGTATTAAAAATTAAGACTTGTGCACGTTTGCACTTACGCACTCACGTAAGAGCTAGTTAGAAATAAAAGAGGAAAATTGATAGAGGATTCTGGAGGGTTATTGTTGGGGTATACTGCACCTGGTCCTGAAGTCCAGAGTCTGAGACAGCAGCGGAGCGAGAGAAGAGACTCAGCACATGAAGGACTGAGGGGATAGCCGGACGGAGTGACGTGGAGCCGAGAGCGATCCACTCAAAAACTGGGTCTTTTTATAGGGGAAAATGTACCTGGAGGGCTAATCCTTTCCCCAGGAGAACAATAGGTCGAGGAGCTAAAACAAAGCTCCAAAATATTCATGTCCTTTGCATGACTAGGAGAACAAAGCTCCAAAATGTCAAAGTTCCTCATATGATTGGATTTTGCCGGGGTTGTCAAAAGCTGTGGCGGTTTGTAAATGGTCCTCGTTTGACGGGCCATTTGTCAGGAGCGCTAATCCTGTCAAGCTGGCTTCTCAGGGCAGAGGACCCTTTGTGTAATTTAAAGTGTGTATGTCTGGAGGGCTCCTGGGGCTACATGACAAATTATTTACTGGCCTGACCAAGTTTTTCCTGATTTCGGCTATACAGCCGTGCCTGCCTGCATGCTTGTCCGGGGGACCCTCTCAGGCACGTGGAAACATTTTTAATATTAGATATTAAATTGTAGACCCCGGGATAGGGTCAATCTAGCACAGTAACAATGGTATTGGCACGTTTGGGGGGAAGGCATCTGGGGGAAAGTCCAAACATGCCAATACCATCTTTAAGAATAAGGTTGGTGGTTGGTGGTTTCTCTTCTCTTTCTTTCCTCAGAACAGTATTTGAGCACTGTACTCTTTCTTTCTAGAAGTTTGACAAAATATTTATGTAGTGCCAAAGTCCAGTATTTCTCAAGCTATCTGATGTGGTAGACTGGTAATTTTTTCCCATTGTGCCAGGGACCAATAATTTCTACCATTCTATTACTGCATATGTAGAGTTTCCTGGAAATTGGCTGCAGACTGGCAGCAAAAGGCTCACAGACCAGAACCAGGCCACAGACCATAGTTTTGTGTAGCCCTGCATCAATCAATAATATTGTCTTGACGTAAAGCAACATGGGGCTTCTGGAGCAGAATAAAACCTGAGACTAACTTATGAATTATTCAGTCACTGTACTGGTTAACATGTTTTTCCAATAGCGTAGAAACCCAATCTCTTCAGGGCCAGCTCTGCCATTAGACAGAGTGAGGCAGCTGCCTTGGGCAGCAAATGGTGGGGCTCATGATCAGCATAGCCCCCCCCCATTCCAGATTTGGATAGAACTGTCCTCTGTCTTCTCGCTTTTTCAACTGCTTTTAAAATACTAAATTTTCTCTCTCTTCCTTCCACTTTCTTCCTTGCCCTAAGCTTACTTTCATTGGTACACACTGATTTCAAAGTGAAAAGTAGTTTGTACTAAATTAACTCAGCAGTGCAGAGAGAAGAAGAGGGATGGAATCTTCCCTTTCTCTGTTGTTGTTGCTGTCACTGTTGTGTGCCTTCAAGTCATTTCTGACTTGTGACAATCCTAAGGCAGACCTATCTCTGAAATTTTCTTAGCAAGATTTGCTCAGAGGGGTTTGGCTTTGCCTTGTTCTGAGGCTTAGAGAATGTAACTTGCCCAAGGTCACCCTGTGAGCGTCCATGGCTGAGCAAGGATTCCAATGCTCAAACCCTCATGCAAAAGCAAACTGCTGCAGTTTCTCCTAGCTTGCATATTTTTCCCCATTATTAGCTTTTGCCATCTTGACTATAATCTAATTATAATCTAATCAGCTATGAAATGTTGGTTGAGTATGCAATCAGTGTTGAAGAAAGGTTTAACTGCTCCACTTCGCTTGTTTACATGGAATGAAAAAGGACAGGCCACTCTCTGATGTAGATGTTTCTCTCAGATAATAACACATCTTGAGTGGGACTATTCCTTCCACATGTCCATGGAGCCAGTAAACCAGCTTCACTCCTGCAAAACTTTAGAAGCTCTCTTATTAACCACTAGTAACACATTGTTTACCATAGTTACAGAGGTCTCTCGTGCAGACAGCTACCCTTTTATAACCACTTAGAAGTGACTGCACAAAGTAGGAGGTGGTGGAAAATTAAATTAGATCACCTCTGAGAGAAAGTCCTCTTGCTACCCACGCTGCTGTCCCACACATCTTGATTTGTATATGGCTATCAGACACATTCATTTTGGTTTCTTTATATAATGTAGGCAATGTTGCTTCCTGCATGGTGAAGTGCTGCCTTCTGCAGTGTTTGAGTCATAGCAATCAAGATATGATAAAGTCCATTCCACAGTGATAACTGAAGCACACTAGAAACTTTGGGGGATAGAGAACATTGTTATCTTCTGTAATTAACCAAATAATATTTGTGCAAAAAGGAGTGCTAGAGCAGAGTGGTAGGCGGGAGAAGTTTTTAAATGTTTAGGTTTTTGGTTTTGTTTTGTTTTGTGCATTGCCCATAAGCCTCCAGTTCTGCTAGAAGTGTGGATGGATTTTTCAGCTGTGTATTGGGTGCAAGGAAATAAATCAATATGGCAAGTGCCTAGCTGCATCAGACCAGATGAGATGTCCTTTGTGGGAAGGGCTGTATCTCTGTGGTAGAATACATGCTTTATAGAGAGACATCCCCAGTCTCCAGTATCTGCACATAGGTCTGGGAAAAATCTCTGGCCCTTTCCGCACCTTATCTTTGGCCAGCACCGGGGCGTGAGGATCATGCGAGCAGCCTCTTGCGAGGGGCTCTCGCATCCCTGCTGCTTTGGGTCTGCAGGAGTTGCCGGCCAGCTGGCAGGCAACATGAAGACTCCGCCTCTTCCTTCTGTAGCACAGCCGGGTATTTTCTCAGGCTGCACTGGGGGAGGAAGTGCGAGGGCCATGGCTCTGGAGCTCCGCATGGAAGGTAAGTGCGCGTGGGGCCCCAGAGCGATATGCAATCATGCACCATTTTCGGCTGAAAAAGAAATAGTGTGCGATCGGTGCCTGCCAGCTCCGGCAGCATCGCGCGATTGCGAGGACATCGTCTGAAATGCTCCTCACAATTATGCAATGCTTTGGAGGCCCTTCGCATGGCATTTGGAAATGCCATGCAAAAAGGACCTCTGTCTTTAACCTCAGAGACCTGCTATCAGTCCATATGCAGACTAAGGGGAGGCAATCTCTGACACACTGGGGCCCATGTCCTTAGGGACAAAACTGAACTAAAATAGTATCATTCCTCACTGTGAAACTGGAAATGGCTAGAAGTTCATTTTTTGTTTTATAAAAATGCTATTTCTAACCTTTAAAAGGCAGTGGTGGAGGGGAAGAGCAACTGAAACTTATTTAGAAGGAGGCTCATTGCTCCCAGAAACTTCTAGAAGGATAATTCTTCTTTTCCTATTATTTGTTTTTGGCTGGGGTTGGTTGAGTGACTATGGGAGTAGTCTGGATGTTTAAAAAAAACAGCCCAGGGTTTAATTGGACTGAAAAATGCAGGATTTCCACCCTTAGCATAGCCACTACTAAGTTAAAAGCATAAGGCTAGCATATGTACTCCTTTTCCTGGACATGTCCTCTTTTTCAGAGCTAAAATTTCTGTCATGGTGAACTTTTAAAATGTCCACTGCTGCTTTGTTTCCCACTGTCCAACACCACCACCTCATCACCATCTCCATGGAGAGCTCTGCTAGGAAAAGGAATGAAGGTTGGCCCAGCAAAACACTCAAAGGCCCTTTCCACACGAGGCTGGTGAATCAGTTTGTGCCATTTCTTACTGGATTTTCTGGGCTCGAAACAAGATGGACTTTCCCTCATTTCCTTCCACACAGCTACTGTGTATGTTCCATTCTGATTCAGAGGAGTGCAAGTTCATGAATCCACACTGCTTCCGCCGTGGCCACTCCCACTACTCCCCTCACCCCACCCTGTCAGCTGTGATTGGCCCTTTTTTGGAGGGGGCATGGTTTAGTACGTCATTGCGTACATGCATACATGCAAAAGTCCATACTACCCCCTGGCCCTTCCCATGAGCCCTCTGCTGACCACCAATTCGCACTGGTGTGAATGTACATGTCTGCACCACTGTGAAAGTACGAATCAGCTCAATCTGGAAAACCGGAAAACCGATTTCTTCCGTTTTTCAAGTAGCACGCTTTACCACCATATGGGGGCGCATTTAGTCGGAATTACGTGCGGAACAAAGGTAAGTAAACCTAACCTAGTTCACTCTAACGTGCAGAAGACCTCCGTGGCAAGACGCATTGGCCCACCTTAATAACCGTGTGCGGAAAGGGCCAAAGAAAGAGAAAGAGAGAGTGCAATTCAGGATGGGGTAGGGAGAAGAAAGACAGATCCAGAACTAGGTGAGCAAGGCAGCTGAGGAACTCTCCAGCCACACAAGCAAACGGACTAGGGTAGCCTGGAGAAGCATGTGAAGCAGCTGTAGGAAGCGGTGGGGAAAGAGAAGGCAAAATAATTGTTATTTAAATACAGTGAAGGTTAGAAATATTTCTAATAGCAATTATCACAGCTTTTACAGTAATGAGAGTCATTATAGCAACTGGCAGTTTGAAGTAGTCAGCTGGTAAATGTGTCTTCTTTTCTGCTTTTCAAAATATGGTAACCCTATAGCTGTACCAATAGTCTGACTTGGTATAATACAACTTCTGATATTCCATCAAATGAAAACAGTTTAACTTAGGGGTAATACTTTTTCCTAAAGCATTGGCCCCACTCTTGAATCTTTATCAGCTGCCTGGTATGCAGAAATGAAAGCAGGCATAAAGAGAAATGTGATGTGGGGGAGTTCATTATCTACATTTGTCTATGTGAAAGGCACAGCAGCAGGAATACTTTAAAAGAGAATGATCCCACCTTCCCCTACCACCACCATCTACCAATAATCTACCTCAATCCAGACCACAGTCTGTGACAAGCAAAACCAAACAAGTATACTGCATAAAGGTAGTTATTCCAGAGCCAGCCAGGTGCCCTCCAGATGTGTTGGACTGCAACTCCATAATTATACCACTCACTATTCAATCCTATTTTGATGCCTATCAAAGGAATTCTGTGTTGTTGTTCTTTTGAAAGCCTTCTTGGTATAGTTCCACCTATTGTGTATTTGTTATGGCTAATGTAGATATTACATATGATCATTATTGTTTTATGTCACATTTTATTATTGTTGAAATCTTTAAAGGTATGTAGTTTATGAATAATCAATCAATCAATCAATACAATACAAGTTTACCCAAGATGGACTGAATCATGAAGGCATATGAAGGGGCTGTCTGGAAGATATTTATTTATTTAATTATTTTGGAAATATCAGCATTCCCCTTCAGGAGGAGAAAATACCTTTCAGGATAACACTGTACAATAAAATAATCAAATAGATAGATCAGTCTCATTATAAAAATAAAACAGGAGAAGCAGCAGTTAAATCCTTAACGTTCAGCAGAATAGCTCCGCCCATAATTATGACTTACACTATGGGCTGAAATCTCCAGGTAGCACTAAAATGACATCAGTTGGAGTAATAAACAAGCTTCTCTGGAGAAGGCATGCCACCAAATGGGGTGTCTTAACTGAAAAGTCTGGCTCTTATGAATAAACTAACTTCTTGTGAATAAAGACATGGAGATCCAGTTCAGGAGGACCAAGATGGTGATTTAGGGTGAGCGGGGGAAGAAGATGACTTCTGCCAAAATGAACAAGAAGAGCAGCTATGTTGCTGGAATTCCTGTTGATGAATCCCCATCTTTTTTGCTGCCACCCTAGTTTTGGAGAGATGCTCCACTGAATCATCTGTAGCAGAATGAAACAGGCCTTGGCCATCAAAAGAAAGGTCCTCTGTCCTCTTTCTCGCATCCTCTGTAAGGTGTGCTGATCTCAGCCATGCAAAATGTCTGAGTGCCACAGCTTCTGCCATGACCTTTGTAGTGCACACAACGGAATAGTGAGATGATGATTGTATTTGCTAGGACACCAATGATTATACTTCCTGGTGAAACTGAAGCACAGCTGCCCATGCTCATCAGGAAGTTGTGGGATAAGTGATGACATTTTGTCCCACAATGTGATAGATGATGGCTCAGAGATCAATGAGCAAAAATAGAACCAGTGATAGACCAAACTATCTTACCAACACCCCCACCACTGAAAGACAAGCTGAGACAGAGTTGTTGCAGCCAGTGCCAGAGGGAGAAGGGGCCAGCAATGATTTAGAGGAATTAGATCCACCTGTGCCCCCAGCTCTGTCATGGAGGAGACAAAAAAGAGCAACTCAGAGGGAAGCCATTTTGGTGAGATTGAGAAAACAGAACAATGATGAGAAACATGTTTTCCTCGGCTATTTAAGTCAGTTGGCGTGGCTTGCTGTTTGCTTGTAGCAAATTGCTACTCAAACTCTCATGACCCTTGTGTTCCAGCTCTCTTGACTTTTTTTGGACAGACCTTCAGCATTCTGGACTTTTTGCATTTGACCTTGACTTTGGCTCGGCTCAGTGTTTCTGTTTGATTGTTTGCACTGGGCACTCTCTGCTGCCTCCTCCTCTTGAGAAAGTACTATCACCTTCCTTCCCTTGCTGGCAGAGAGGCACGGGCAGGGAGTTGAACTCTGACACACAAAATACTTTGATACACTGCAATAAATGTGTCTATATTCACAACTGTAGCTGAGAGTGCAGCTGCAGAGTAGAATCTCCTACTGAACATGTCTAGGTGTTTACTTTCCCTATCTGGCAGTGTACAATGAGTCTTCTTTCCACCTTTCATCTGGGATGCTTCAACAACAATGGAATTCAAGGTAGAGTGACTAATGAGGTAAGAGACATCGGTTTGATGAATCTTATAGAATTGTTCCAGGTGCCTCAGTGTTGGTGGTAGGGATGTTGGAGCCAGAATAGGCAGAGGAGCTGATTGATCAGCAGAAGGTATCGAATCAGGGGTGACTGACGGTATCGACCAACCAGTAGACGGTACCGAGTGTGGACCGGAAGTAACTGTGGTGTTGGTGTGCTTTGTTTTTTTCTTAGGCTTTAGCTGAGCCTCCAAAGAAACAGAATCATCAGTCAGGTGTCACTTCTATGAAGAATTGTCCTTAGTGGTGGAGGCTGAATGTGTTTCCACTACCAAAAGTGTAGAGGTCAATACTGAGGGCAGCACTGCGGGTTGCAGTTGAGAAGGCTGCTCTGACAGATTCTGTTGGTACAGAGGTCGATTCCATTGGTTCAGAAGTTGGTAGTGAGGATGATCTTAGCATATCTCAAAGCCTCAAAACAGTAGTTGAGGCTGTAAACAGAGCCATATTCTCCACATCTTTTTCTGGTACTTTCAGAGACTTCTCTCAGCAGAATGACTTGAGCCAAAAAGCTCTAGTCTTCAAAGTTTGAGAAGTGAATTGTCTGAAAATCTTGCACTTGCTCACATTATGCCCCTCCCCAGGCACTATATAGACACTTGTTGCAAGCATCTGACAATGAAACTTTCCCATTACGGGAGGAGCAACATTTCAGTAGAGATGTAGAGGGCATTAGAAGAGGGGGAAAGCAAGGGGAAAGGGGGGACAGAGAGAACAAAGGGAAAGGGTGGGTAAAAGAAGGGAGCCCAAAGTATAGAGGAAGAAAAGAAAGAAGGAAAGAAAGAAAATGAAAGCGAAGATGAAAAGACGAAACACATGAGCAGAGGGGAAAATACAAGAAAATGAAGCTATTTAATTGCAGAACAAGATGGTAGGAGTGACTCAAATGACGAACGGAAAGAAACTGAGGAGAAAGTAGCTTGGCGGTCTGGACCATGTGCAGTACACAGGAGGGGGCAGGATTCCTGCCAAGCTACTCAGCTCTGGAACATTCCAGGGGAGGCCTCAGTGCAGATGCAAAACCCATTGTGTGCAGCACAAAGACCACAAAGAAGAATGAAAATTTCCCCAGCCCTATCAAAGATGATTGCAAAAATTAATAAATGCAGCAAATGTGAAATCACAGTGCGCCCACCTTTAATCACTTGTATGGAGGCCAGATATTTCAAAACGTAGATTTTTGAGGCTCAGCTTTGATCATCTTGCTTGCTATCTACTAAACAGTTGGGGGTTAAAATCAGCTTTCCATAATGCTTTGCGGGCAGAACCAGTTTGTAAGCAACAGAAAAGTAGCACCCTCCATTTTCTCTGTTACTAACTGATCACAAAACAAAATCCTCCAAAACTGCACTGGCTTTCTAAGCTCTTGGACAGAGAGCTGATCTATAAAAACCAACAAGTGGGGCTTTTCAGGATATGGATATGTATTATCTCCTGTAATATTTGCGGGTCCAGTAAAAAAGGGAGGGGAATCCTAATTTCTCATAATACTAATGACAGTTCTGCATCTTTTATCATATATGCAATCACTAAAAAGAATCTTTACTGGGTCTCCAGCAAAAAAGAATGAGAATGGCTAAGTGGAGCTGCTACCACCCACCTTTGTATAGCACTTTCTGCCTGAAGCTACCTCAGTCTGCATTGTGACCACCAGAGAACGGGGACATGCCTCCTCTAGTGAGAAGGCAGAAATAACAGTGTGTCTAAACATTACAGCAGGAGAATGGGGAAAACATGAGACTACCCCTTTAGTTTTTATTCTCTTTGTTTTCTCAATGCCTACTCTCTGATAAATGTTGTTTTGGGAGAATTATTACATCAGTCCATTCATGCAGTTGTTCAGCTTCTTTGACAAATTAGCCAGTGGTATCTGATGAGCAAAACTGCATCCTGAAATATAATATGAGAGGCACCAGCGTATGTAATCAGATAGGTAAGGAAGTCTCCAAATTGGCTTCCTGCAGCTTTCCTTTCTAACTAATGGACAGGCCAGATGTGGTTTTGGAAGACACCAAAGACCTTTCATTAAAAAAGGAAAGACCTTTCATTAAAAAGGAAGACCTTTCATTAAAAAAATATTTATAATACTCGCAAAAAGCAAAACAAAATCCTAAGGTAGAGAGTCTGCTTTAAAAAGAATCATTGTCCCTTATATCTTGCACAGAAAAGTGTGTTTCTTCTAGCTCTTATCATGCGTGACTACCCTAGTCATGTGCAAAAACAATTGAAGAAAAATGGATTCATCAGTATAGATGCTGAACCTCCATCCATTTCTTTTGCTCTCAGCCTCTCTCACAGTGCCTTTCTAAAATTCTCTCTTCCTTCAATCTTACTTAGCCTTTCTTAACTTCCAAATGGGGGTGGAGTATGGGGGTGGCAAGCTCATGGTCAGAGGTTGGGGGAGGATATTTCATCCCATAGGGGCAAATGAAGCCTGCTTGAACCATGGGCCAAATGTGGTGACAAGCATTATGTGTGGGTTAAGACTGCAATGGGAAATAACACAAGGGTTAGCACCATCTACCTGTGCATTACATGCCCTCCTTCTATTTTAGTTGAGAGTCAGTCAGAACTGCATTTAAAGATGTAAGCTAAGCGGCATCACATGTAGGTGATGCCTACTACTAAATGTACCAAAAAAAATAAAGGTGTGGGAAGTGTTTTGTTTGTTGATACATCTGCACTGATTTGAAAATGAAACTAAACTAATGTTCACATGAAATGCTCAAAGATCACCTTTTCCCTTTAACACATGAGTGGACAATTTGTAATCCTTCAAGTGTTGTTGGACTTTAACTCCCATCTGCCCTAGCCAGCATAGGTAACGGAAGCTGCAATCCAACAATGCTTTGGAGGTTTCAGGCGTTTACTTTATTATGAAGAAATAAATGCTTTTTTACAAACATCAAAGCTGCCACAGAAGTAACCCAAATGCAGACTGCCTGTGGTGTATATTACATTAAAAGACAATTTTTATTACACCATCTAAACAAGCATCCACAGAATGCAGTTAAAGCTTTGCCGTATGTTTACATTGCTTCTGCAAGTTGAATACTTGTTAAAAAATATTAAAAAACCACAATCAATAGAATTTTAAAACTAAGAGCACCACACAAACTGCTTTCCCAGAAGAAAGCCTGATATCACAACTTGAGCCAAATGTTACTTAAGGAAAGAATATCCACTCCCAAGTATACCCATGCTAGGATTACATGAAAGGGCAAACTGAACACCCTCAGATCTAGCAGAGCTCTTTGGTTGACAGCAGACAGCTGGGTAGGCATCTGATTACCAGTCAAATCTGTCTTTGAAGCCCACACACAGGCTGTTTTCATATAAACAGATGAGGTAGACTAACTTGAGATTGTTTACATTAAAGTTATCTCCACTGCAGTGCTGTTCCATGCAATCCCTTCATGTGCTGTACCTTAATGCAATGTTCCAGGCTGGCCCCACGGAGAATGTTTAATGGCCTTTGTACTTTGTACCCTTTTTACAGCACATACACAGATTCTTCTATAGCGATGATTGGAAAAGGGCTTCATTTTGGTTTTACAACAAATCATGCCAGCTTGACACACAGGCTGCTGAGTGTCTCTTGTTATACACCACCATATTTACTTGGAGGCGTGGAAGAGAAGAGTTTGAAACGTCAGGATTCAAAATAAGTGGGGATATACAAAGCCAAAGCCAAAGGGGAAACAATAATGAAGTTGAAAAGAAGCCTCTCTGGAGTAGAGTAGAGGGACTGGGTAATATAAAGACACAGTTAAAACTTTGCTGAAGATTAACATGGAATTTTACATTCATGTTACGTTACCATTCAAAAAGTGATTGAATTAATCTACTCTAATTGGAACTGTTGTTGTCTGCCTTCAAGTCATTTCTGACTTGTGGTGACCTTATCACAGGGTTTTCTAGGCAAAATTTGTTCAGAGAGGGTTTGACCTTGCTCTCCTCTGAAGGGGAGAGAATGTGACTTGTCTAAGGACGCTCAGTAGGTTTTCATGACCAAGAGATGATGTCTCTAGAGTCATAGTCCAACTCTCAAATCATTACACCACAAGAATGGACCTAGGCCTAAAATGTTTTGTGACTAAAATTATATACTTTTGTTGTGGGAAGACTACGGTTCAATTCCCCACTCAGCCATGGAAACCCACTGGCTGACCTTGGGCATGTCACATACTCTCAGCCTCAGAAAACCATGTGATAGGGTTTCCTTGGGGTTGCCATAAGCTGGAAACTACTTGAAGGCACACAATAAGTAAAGTTGATTCTTTTTTTTCAAAAAGGTATTACACTGCACATTGAGTTATTTTCTCCCAGTCAGAAATAATATTCCATGCTGGTTACACAAGAATGAATAGTCAGCCAGCTGGTATCAGTATGTCCTTTGATTTTATTTAAAGTCAGCTAAAGCAATCACTCTTACTATGCCCTTTCTGTTGATTTAGTGGCACAGTTCTCACCTTGTATATTAGAACTTCTGAGAAAGAAGGGACACACCCAGGGGAAAAGATATACATCTCAGTGGTAGCACTCTTGCTTTACACACAGTAGTTCTTGGCATCTCAAGGGCCTTCTTCAGACATCCACAGTGTATGGCTGCCAGACTGAAAATTAGAGACTCCTTCTGCAACTTTAATGATTGTGTAGAAGAGGGAATTCAGCAGGTATTGCTTGTTATGCAACCAGGTCACACACAGTACTTGCTGAAATTCCATCCTCCATACAACTATTAAAGCTACAGGAACTGTCTCCAGTTTCCACTCTGGGAACACAACCACCACATACCTAGCTTCTACACACAGTGGAGTGGGAGTGGAGACAATCATGGTAGCTCTGGCCCACATTGCATCTCCCCATTTTCACCGCATGATTTAGAATACAATTTCTGAGGGATCTAACGTGTGTAACACTCCCACAGGTGGAAGAGATTCTCCAGGACAGATAGTCCAATGACAAATGTGGGAGATGACAGGAACTCTGGCTAGGGGACAGAGACAGTTAGGACCCCAAATAAATTCACTAAAAAATGAATTTATTTCTGTTTTCCCTGTAATTCTTCATAATTTAAACATAATTTATAAAATAATTATTAACTATGTTAAATATCAATTATATTAATGGTTTGAGTAATTATTAATTTTTCATTTTACTTTGCCACATTTAGTGACAAATTTGGCAATTTTTAGAAACTGTAACTGATTTTCTTCCAGAGCCAGTGTGGTGTAGTGGTTGAGCATTGGACTACAAGGTTTGAATCCCTACTCAGCCATGGAAATCTACTGGATGTCCCTGGGCAAGTTACATTCTCTAGCCTCAGAGGAAGGCAAAAGCAAGCACCCGCTGAACAAAGCCTGCCAAGAAAACCCCACAATAGGGTCACCACAAGTCGGATATGGCTGGAAGGCACACAACAATAACTGATTTTCATAAACCTGGGAAATGATGCATCACTAACACATTACTAACCATTCATACAATGAATGAATTTTACGATATGCACTATTATGATGTTATAAACAAACTTCTTTTCTTGCTCATTCACACTCACACTCCCTCCATCTCCAGGTTACATGTGTTTCAAATGTCTGAGGTGAGCTCATGACCAGGTGGGGAAAATCCTTGTCTCAGGCTATAGAGAGCTGATAGTAGTGAGTTAGCCCTCCCGATGTGTTGGACTTGTTGTGTACCTTCAGGTCGTTTCCAACTTATGGTGACCCTAAGGCAAACCTATCATGGAGTTTTCCAGGGCTGAGAGTGTGTGACCCACTTGAGATCACCCATTGGGTTTCCATGGCCAAGCAAGGAATCGAACCCTGGTCTCCAGGGTTGTAATCCAATGCTCAGACCACTAGACTATGCTGGTTCTCATATGTTGGACTACAACTCCCATACTACCAAACCTATAGCTGGCTATGAGATTATGGGACTTGCAGTACAATACATATAGATGCTATCAGGTTGGAGAAGGCTGCAATAGATTATATTGAGTTTGGCAGGCCACTGGTTAGTCTCAGTATGAGGTTGCTTCCTTTGTTCCTACCTATATCCAAAGATAAACCATTGGGTTTTTAGAACAGAAAGGTGTGGCTGTGTTCTTCAAAGTCACTTAAATGTCTCTGGATACTATTGTGTCAGATTAATTCACACATTGATCTAGAACAGGGTTGGGCATCTTGTGTCCCTCAAGATGTTGTTAAATTGCAACTACTCGCATTCCTCACCATTGGCCATGTTTCCTAAGACTGCTGGGAGTTGAAGTACAACAACATCTTCATGATTCCTTGTTCTGATCTACAAACAAGATTAAAGGCAGCAGGAAACTTGCTTGACATGTGCCTTCTCTCTGGGAGAATAACAGCGCCTGGATTAGCAAAGATCATAGTTGCTGAAAGGCTGTTTCAGCAGGATTTATGCATTACATTTGTAGAGCTTGGAAATATTACTTTTTTGGATGGTAACTCCCAAATCTTCAAGTCAGCACATAGTGACCAGGGGATTCTGGAACGTATCATCCAAAAGTAACCTTTCTAAAATCTGCAAATACAAAATACACACAAATTTTTATAGTATGTGGTTCCTGATGCCTGTTCCAACAGTGGATGGTTGAACTAGGGTTGGAAATCATAGAATCAGAGTCGGAAGAGACCCCAGGGGCCATCGAGTCTAACCCTCTAATGTCCAAAATAATATGGATTTCCCCACGTCTTTCTTTAGGATCCAGCTTCTCCTCAATGATGTAATCAGATGAGTGTAACAGGCTGGAGTCCCCAGCATCTACTATACAGGACTGGGAGAATTCATCCCAGTCCTGTATAGTATCTCTATAGTATCTCTAGAGAAAACAGGTAACTCTCACATCCAAACTCCCAGAAACAAATGAATATGTATTATATGGCCTGCAAGAGTAGATTGTTACTGTGTGCCTTCAAGTCATTTCCAAGTCATATGGCAAACTTATCATGCCATCTTCTTTGCAAGATTTATCCTGAGAGGATTTGCCACTGCCAACCCCTGTGGCTGTGTGTAATTTGCCCAAGGTTCCCTAGTGCAGTGGTTCTCAACCTATGGGTCCCCAGATGTTTGTGGACTTCAGCTCCCAGAAGCCCCAGCCACTATGGTCAATGCTCAGGGCTTCTGGGAGCTGAAGTCCAAAAACATCTGGGGACCCACAGGTTGAGAATCACTGCCCTAGTGGGTTTCCATGGATGAGCAGGAATTCAAATCCTGGTCTCCCAGAGTCCTAGTCCAACATTCAAACCCCTGCAGCATGTTGGCTCTGAAGAAATATAGTTGTAAGAAGGTCATAGCTATGCTAGTCAGACTACACTGTAGAAATAAAGGAATGCAGCAGGTTTAAACATGCAATATGCAGTATCATATCCTTCTAGCTAGTTCATAAATCCATTTGAAATCAACAATTTCTTCAAAATTAACCATTATTATAAAATAATTGCTGATAATCTTTTTCTGTCTCGGTTCTACCTGACACAGCTGTAGGATTTATTATCCATGTATCACCTACACTTTCCCACAGGTCAAGCGTGAGCAAAATGAGACCCCTCCAAAGGTTGTTACAATGCCTCTTCCAGCATTCCTCACCATTGTTGATGCTGGTGAAGGCTGCTGAGAGTTGCAGTCCAAAACTTTGTTCACCCCTGACACAGACAGGCAGATGAGCAAGCCAATAAGAGCTGGAAGGGACCACAAGGACCATCTAGTCTAACCCCTTGCCATGAAGAAACACGCAGCTTAAGCACTCCTGAAAAACACCTATCCAACCTCCGTTTAAATACCTTTAAACAAAGAGAGTCCCTCAACCTCCAAAGCCATCTATTTCATGGGTGGAACCACTCTTACAGTAAAGAAGTTCTTCCCAACATTTACGTGGAATAGCTTTTCAAGGTAGACAAAGAAATATTCATGTTTTGAAGCAGCATCTCACATACATGATATTGTGGTTTTAAGTTGTCCTTTCATCATATCGTTCTCTTGCGAGCTGCCTCATTGTGATTTCATGATTTCACTACTGTCGTAATGATTTGTTGTTTCATTCCAAGGTGTCCTAATAGTTTTGGCTGAGCAACGCCTTAGAAGTAAATATAAAATAAATAAATCAGGCTAATTCTCCAAACCTTAAAACCGAGATCTTGGAAAGAAATATGGGCCAGCAAATCAATATGACTTTGTAAATGAAGAGTGCTCAAGCCAAAAACCAGAGAGTGTTGCTGGATATTTGCTGCTCCTTGCAACCCACTTTACCTCTCTCTAGAAAACTGAGTATGGCCCTTCCAAGAAGTTGTAAAGGGCAGGGGGGAGAAAAGCAACAGGTTGCATGGAAAGTCATTTATTTACCTAATTACTGGAGGGAGGGTCATCCCAGCTTTACAAATCAGAAAAGATGAGTCACTTGCCACCCACCACAAAATTAACAGGAAAAGGAAGTAGCACTTATTCTAGCTGCAGTCATAGCTTCATCTGTGTGGGTGGCCTGCCTTCCTCCACTTAAAGAGAAAGAGAGAGAGAGAGAGGAAAATAAAACCTTCTGGGAACCAATACCCAGTTGGTCACAGAGGCACTTTGTGTGTCATTTAGCCAGGGGGAGGGAAACCAAAGTGTTGAGTGTCTTGTAATAATCCTTCCAGAGAAGAGGGGAAATTGAAGTTTGAGGGGCAGATGTCATCTCTTCATGTCTATAGGTGGTAGCAAGTGTGCATGGAGTGCATGAAATATACATTTTTTCAGAGGAATTCTGCAATCTTGTAATACTTGCCATCTTGTAACAGCATGCCATGCTGGGATACTTACATGGGAGCAATGTAAGTACGGCCATCAGCTCTCTCTCTCCCAGGGTCTACAATTTATTAATTTATCACATCAAATTGATATCTCCACATGGCTAATATTAGAAATCATTCCATGTGTCTGACAGGGTCACTGAAAGTGCACGCAGGCAGGAAGTTAAAACTTTGGTCAAGCCAAACGGTGACTCAGACTAAATCTGTCACGTGGGCCAGGGACTCCTGGAAGACATTAGGACCATAAAACAGACAAAAGGGCCCTTTTGCACTGATATGGCAGCTCAATAGAATCACAATCAGCCTGCTGAATGTAGGCAATTTCACTCTACCTGGGCCTTTTGTCTCATTTGGTCAGTGTCATTCACAAAGGACTGAGAAAACATCTAGCCGGAGATGTTGGTCATTGAAGGTCTTTGATCTAGCCTCCTCTACTATTGTTCTCCCAGGGAGAGAACTAGCCCTCCAGGTATATTTTTTCTATAAAAACCCCATGTTTTTATCTGTTCGGGGGTTCATTCACATTTTCCTCCTGAATCCCTGTCAGTTTGTCTTGCCTCAACCCCCCCTTCCCCCATTTTGAGTTTCATCGCTTTGAATCTCCAGTTTTTCAACATTGGCTCCCTTGGGCATTAAATCAAGGTAAAGTATTGCCTCTGAACACCCCAAAACAAAATCCCTATCAATTTTCCTTACTTTCTTTTTCTTTAGCTCTTGAATGAATGTGTGAGGGTGTTTGTTGTTGTTTGCTTTAATTACTGAGGGTTTAATAAAATCTTTAAACTGAACAACCTGCCTGGTTCTTGGCGTGGTCTGACTCTGTAAAATCTGGGTTACAAGGTCCTGCAAAGTTACCCTGCCTCTCGTATAGCTAAAACAGTGCTCTGAGCTGATTTTCCCCACAATTTTGACAGATTTTGGGAATCCCTTAAGGGAGCCCCCTAGCAAGCAGGGTAACAGCAAGCCCAGCTAAACTGAACAGGACTTATTTTTGAACCAATGAGTTTTGTCTGCCCATAAGAAGTGTAATATTGTGTACTCCTCAACATTTCACAGATGAAAACCAGGACATGTGTGGCCACTACCTCATTAATGTGATCAAAACGGCAAAAATTATTGATGAGGAATAATGCGAAAGCTAGGAGTGGCTTTAGCAGTTTGTTTTTGCCTAGGCCTCCTGGGAAGTGCAAGATTCCATTTTCTCTCCCTGACCACTTTTGCTAAGTTAACTGGTGCAGTTTGAAGTCAGCCTGCATCAACTGAAGCAAGGTGAGGACAAAGGGGGTGAATGGAAGGCAGAGAGAGAAAATAGGACATTTTAAAAGTAGCTGGAAAAATGGGATGACATTAAAAAGCCACAATACTGTACCCTCCAACTGTTCTAATTTGGTAGGCATGGTACTGTGGCTTTTTAATGTCTTTTATATTTGACTTGTATAGCCACGCTATGAACAAATTTGAAAAGTGAGGCATAAATCAATGTATTTTTTAAAAAAGTTTTGACTACATCAATGGGCTAGATCTCAATTTCTGTCTCAAAGCACCCCAATGAGCTAAACTAGGATCTGAAAGAATAGGCCTCTCATTTTACTTTACATCCAAGTGTGACGAAGTTGCTTTGGGGGTCAGCTATTTAGAATGTAATTGCAACTTGATGACAGATTGGTAGGCAACAGGAGTACTACCTTAAGAGTAAAACCCAGGGCAGCAGTGAGCATGGTAGGGGCTTGTGAATGAGAGGAATTACACATAAGGCAGAGATTCTGTTTGAAAGAAAGAGGCTTCAGTGAGATCTTGGCCAGAGAGGGTGGCTGGGTTGTGTTTAAGCAGCTGAGAAAAAGACACAGAGAACTGGTGTCTAAAAATAGGAGTTATTGGCATAGACTGTCAGAAGTTTGAACTGTTTAATGTAACAATACTGAACGTTTCACGAATCTTGACAAGATACTTTATTTCTAATGTTACCACAATACAGTTTGTTTTTATAACTATTGAGTTGGCCTGGGTTATCTACACTCCTTGGTAACAAAGAAGAACACAAATAAACTATTTGGTTCCAAGGAAATGCTTAAGACTCCAACCCTTTGACACAAAGGTTGTGTTTAAAGGGTGAAGTTAGGGGTAAACATTAGTGTCAGCATGACTTAGGCTGGAATTGCAAAACCAATCTAGTGAGAAATAAGGGCCTATTACATCAGCTCTGAAGAACAGAATGGGCTATAATACTTAACAGCAGTTTTTCAACAAGTAGCTCTGGGGCAGCCAATAACATGTGCATCAATACAACACTGCAAAAGAACCTCCCTTGTTCCATGTGGATCTCCTTCAGCAAAAGTCCTGATCTCTACAAAATTCTGACTTGGACGGCTGCTTAGTGTTGCTTCTCTCCTAGTAAGCAACCCATTCTTTATCAAAGATATTATGCTGACCTTATTTTACCTGCAGCACATCTTTCTACGCAACTTATTTGCAAAATAGGTGCATTGCTATGATAATGAATTAGACTTTCAGGCAGTGCCTAATTCAGCCTTTGCCTTTTGATCTTTAATAATTCTCCTCTTCAACTGAGAATAAATTTGGTGATAGTTTGTACATGTCTTTGGACTAGAAAGAGGCAGTGAATAATGGTAATAAGTCTGTGTTTCTAACTTTGCATCCTGTTGTGAATTAAAAATGGAAAAAAAAGAGGGGGGGAGTTCAAAAGAAAAAATGTTATGTGCCCCCCAGCTGTGGCGTCATTCTGCCTTGAGGCTATTGCTTTTGAAAGTAAAATACAGCATGTTGAAAGAAAAGGTTGTCAAAAGGCACAACGCTTCTTCTGAGAATGGAATAAAATTCATAATTTAAGTAGTTAGTACAAGTCTAAGAAGTGAGCAGAAACAGCAGACAATGTGCTGATGAAATTTCATTTAATCTATGTGCTGCTGCAAAAAGCTGATTATGTTAAACAGTCATAGTGCTTTGAAATTATCATCTTGGCATCGCCACTCCTTATATTTGCTGCAGGAAACACTGTTGAATCCTGGAACAAACAAGTTATCCTTTAATCGATACACCTGCTTATACATACCCGGAACCCTAAATGGAGCAAGGTGCATAGATGTGGGTGTTTTAAAAAGCCGTATACACATATATGGTTGCTGCAAGAAACACCAACAAGACAGTGAAGCCTATTGCTGTCCAACCAAATATAATCTTAGGCATGTTTACTCAGAATTACTCAGTCTTTTAGGTCAATGGGTGCAGGATGATGGCCTTAGCTAAGTAACTAAAAAACTGTAGTAAAAGTAATGATCAAAGATTGCCCCTCTATAAATGTGCCAAGAATGACTAAGATGGTCATGTATTTCACATACAATGTAGTAAAACATTTTGAGAGCTTGCAACGTTTATAGGCCATTTTGCAAAATTGCTTTATGCTCACTAAAACACAATTAAGTACAAAACAGTAGCTTAAATTAAATTAATATGCTTTGTTACTCTGTTGTGACATTTTTTGACAAGTTTCATTGCCTCATAATCATAGTGGTGTTTTTTGGCTGTGTATCTCCACTGCAAGATTAGTCTAATCTGCATGCATCTTGGTGTGTTTATAGGTAATATCATCTTATTACACATAGAATCATAGAATCATAGAAATGTAGAGTTGGAAGAGACCACAAGGGCCATCCAGTCCAACCCTCTGTCATGCAGGAAAACCCTCAAAGCACTCCCGACAAGTGGCCATCCAGCCTCCGCTTAAAAACCTCCAACGAAGGAGACTCCACCACACTCCGTGGTAGCACATTCCACTGCCGGACAGCCCTGACCGTCAGGAAATTCCTCCTGAGGTTCAGGTGGAATCTCCCCTCCTGCAGCTTGTATCCATTGCTCCTTGTCCTAGTCTCAAGAGCAGGAGAAAACAAGCCCACTCCCTCCTCGACATGACATCCCTTCAAATATTTAAACATGGCTATCATGTCCCCTCTCAACCTTCTCTTCAGCAGACTAAACATACCCAGCTCTCTAAGTCTGTCCTCATAGGGCATGGCTTCCAGGCCCCTCACCATTTTGGTTGCCCTCCTCTGGACCTGCTCCAGCTTATCCATATCCGTCTTGAATTGGGGTGCCCAGAACTGGATGCAGTATTCAAGATGAGGTCTAACCAAAGCAGAATAAAGTGGTACCAATACCTCCCTCGATCTAGACACCATACTCCTATTGATGCAACCAAGAATTGCATTGGCTTTCTTGGCTGCCGCATCACACTGCTGACTCATGTTCAGCTTGTAGTCTATTAAGACTCCTAGATCCCTTTCACACGTACTGCTATCCAGCCACGTGTCCCCCATCCTATATTTCTGCATACCATTTTTTCTGCCTAAGTGTAGGACCTTACATTTCTCTCTGTTGAAATTCATTTTGTTAGCCTTGGCCCAGCTCTCCAATCTGTCCAGGTTCTTTTGAATTTTGATCCTGTCATCAGGCGTATTAGCAACCCCTCCCAATTTGGTGTCATCTGCAAATTTGATCAGCGTGCCCTCTATTCCTTCATCCAAGTCATTAATGAAGATATTGAACAGCACCGGGCCCAGGACAGAACCCTGTGGCACCCCGCTAGTCACTTCTCTCCAGGATGAGAATCTGCCAATGGTGACCACCCTTTGGGTACGGTCAGTCAACCAGTTACAAATCCACCTGACAGTAGCCCTGTCCAGCCCACATC
The DNA here is from genome assembly GCA_948472985.1 of Iguana delicatissima. Classification (NCBI taxonomy): domain Eukaryota; kingdom Metazoa; phylum Chordata; class Lepidosauria; order Squamata; family Iguanidae; genus Iguana; species Iguana delicatissima. Next base: position 120,630 of record CAOKZL010000212.1, on the reverse strand, counting down.
TTACTAGCTTCTTTGCAAGAATGTCATGGGGAACTTTGTCAAAGGCCTTACTGAAATCAAGATATACTATGTCCACGGCATTCCCTTCATCTATCAAGCATGTAACTCTATCATAAAAAGAGATAAGATTAGTCTGGCATGACTTATTTTTGAGAAATCCATGTTGACTTTTCGTAATTACGGCATTGTTTTCTAAGTGATTAGAAACTGACTGTTTGATGATCCGCTCCAGGATCTTTCCAGGTACTGATGTCAGGCTGACTGGGCGATAATTATTTGGTCCTCTTTTTTCCCTTCTTGAAGATGGGGACAACATTTGCCCTCCTCCAGTCTGCCGGAACTTCTCCTGTCCGCCAAGAGTTTTCAAAGATTATAGCAAGAGGTTCCGCAATGACCTCTGCTAGTTCTTTTAAAATCCTAGGATGCAATTCATCTGGCCCTGGAGACTTGAATTCATCCAGAGTAGCCAGGTATTCCTGTACTACCTCTCTACCTATTCTGTGCTGCATTTCCCCCACTTCCTCACCTGCTCCCCAACCGCCAGGCTGAGTGTTTTTATCCTTTCGGGAAAAAACTGAGGCGAAGAAGGTGTTCAGGAGTTCTGCCTTTTCTCTTCCTCCTGTTATTAATTCACCATCTTCCCTGCGCAGTGACCCTATCGTCTCCTTCTTTTTCCTTTTGCTGCGGACGTATTTAAAAAAGCCCTTTTTATTGTTTTTAATGTCTCTGGCCAGCCTAAGTTCGTTCTGTGCTTTAGCCTTTCTGACCTTCTCCCTACATCTCCTGGCTACTTGCTTATAATCTTCTTTGGTGATTTCCCCCTTCTTCCATTTCCTGTACATGTTTTTCTTAACACTTAGCTCAGCTGAGAGTTCTTTAGTCAACCATTCCGGTTTGTTCAGATGCCTTCCATTTTTCCTCCTTAATGGCACAGTTTTAGCCTGTGCCTTCAGTATCTCCCTTTTAAAGAACTCCCATGCATCCTGAACTCCTTTCTCATTGACTATTCTTGACCATGGGATTCCAGCCAGCAGCTCCTTCAGTTTACAGAAGTCTGCTTTTTTAAAATCTAAGACAAGTGCCTGGCTACACTTGTCTTCTCTTCCCCACTGAATGCCAAATTCTAATAGGGCGTGGTCACTCTCTCCTAAAGATCCAACCAGTTCTACGTCATTAACAAGGTCTTCCCTGTTGGTCAGGATCAGATCCAGAATATTTGATCCCCTTGTTGCCTCTTCCACCTTCTGGACCATGAAATTGTCTGCAAGAAAAGCAAGAAACTTGCTGGACCTTGCCGCCTTTGCAGAGTTTGACTGCTGACATATATCCGGGTAGTTGAAATCTCCCATTATTACTGTATCTCTCCTTTTTGAATGTGCAGTCATTTGGTCTATGAAAGCGCCATCGAGGTCCTCAGTCTGGCTTGGAGGTCTGTAGTAAACCCCCACTATAATATCCCTATTGTTTCTCGCTCCCTTAATTCTTACCCAGATGCTCTCAACAATTTCTATATTTAGCTGGACTGTAAATTTAGACCAGTTTATTTCAGGAGTTTCACTTACAAATTATAGCAATTTTTTCAGTACCCACCTACTGCTGCCCTGATTAACTATTGATTCTGTCAGTTCAAGACCACATGTGTTCATGTGTATATAATGTCATCTTCTGGCTTCCATATAATTAGGGCTGTGAGTACATTACTGAGTTTAGTCTGAACTTTGAAAGACCTATCCAACATTATGAATCTGTCTGGGGGGACAGGATTCAGTACCTTGGGCAGTTCCTCTGACGTTCATGTTAGTAGATTCATGATCTAACTAACACTGGAGCCTCCAGCAGCCACTGTGCTTATGCAGCAAAAACTACAACAGTCACAAACATCAGCAGAATAGGGTCAATTCTTATGCTTGCAGATACTCAAAGGAGCTTCAGGGGAAAGAATATTTAAAGGGAGGGCTCATAAAGACCCTAAAATAATAATTGCACAGAATGTTGATGGGAGTGAACTGTGATAATTGGGAAGGGAATGTAATGAATATTAATTTTGGGGAAGAATTCAAAGAGAGTGCTTATGTCCTATCAAGCCCTATGTAGCCAAGGTCCTGACTACCTGTTTCAAAGAAGCTATGAACATGTCAGAAACTTTAAATCTTCTGAGCTGGGATTTCACTTACTTCTATCTCTATCACAGGCCTGTATGGTAAGGATATGGGAGAGGGCCTTCTCGGTGGCTGTTCCCAGTCTAGGGAATTACCTTCTGCAGGAGATAGGCTGCCTCCCTCTCTCCTTTCCTTTTGTCAGAAGGCCAAAACTTATTTATTTAAACAGCCATTAGATGATTAAATGGTTGTGCAGAAGGCTCTTTTTCGGAGATATGTGCTATATTTGTATCCTTATTTTTAAATTTTTAAATGATTTTATACTTTCAAATTAAAAAAAATAGCTTGTTTAATTGTGCTTTAACTTTTTCTGCCATCAGGTTTTTAGAGCTTGATTTTAAACTCTTATTCCTTTCTCTCACAATGTTGGGAGAAAGCCTGAGTATAAATTATATAAAAAACCCAAGTTCATTAGCAGCTGAAAAAGAGAGAAATTAGGAAAAACACACAGCCATATACAGGGTACAAAGTATTACCACATTCTCTGATAAGTCATTTCCTGGTAACATTTCTTAAATGTTTTAAATATTTTTAAATGTTGCTAGGGACAGCACTGAGAGCTGCTAATAGATTAATGGAGAAATCCATGAGTGTCCATTTCTCCTTCTCAAACACACGTGCACACACACACAACATGATGACACAGAAGAAAAATTCCCAGAGAGGTCAATGAGAATTGAGGATGCTCAGAGGGCATGTAACACTGATAGCAGAAGCAGGGGGTGCAGTAAGCTTGCAGAGTGAGGAGAAGAACCAAGAACAGAATTTCTTACAAGGTCCTACTTGTGACACAATAAAGGTATTCTGCACTGTGTTGCATTAGAACTAAATTTACAACATTGAGATATTTTATGTTGGACACTCCAGGTCCATCTGCCATGTTGCTTAAAAATATAGTAAAATAAAAGAAGGAAAACAAATTACGCTAACAAATTACACTAAAAGGCAAGCAGCTCCCTCTATCAACTTCTCTCTTTTCTGTGTTCCAGCTTCTACTACACCCTTCCAGAAAAAGAATCAGCTGTTTGTCTATCTTGCAGTGTGTGACCTTACTCTAGAGCCCATCTGTTTGTCATGCCTAGTGTAGAGCAATGATAAGATTATATCTTTGTGTTAGTGTTGTCATATCCTAATAGCAAGTTGGAAATGGTTTGAGGAATTACACTATCTTTTTGTTCATCTCTGGACAGTGCTTTAGTGGGAAAAATGTTTGGATGTTTAAAATGAATGCACAGGTAATTTACAGAACAAAAAAACAATGTTTGAGCTCCCTCTGCTGGGACTGTAGGAGCAGTTAGGAAATTAACTCAATTGTTAAGAAACTCCCATAGAAGATTCTTCCCAGACTCAATTAATGGGAACAAATTAGCCAATGATAAGTAAAGTGTAAGGCATATAATACATGATAAAACAGAGATGTGATCTGTGTGAAAACTGACAAGAGACAGGATTGTGGACTTGTGGTGGACAGTGCTTGCAAAAGTATGCAGCACCTATGGAAAAGGCACTCTTCAGGGTTCTTTATTTTATTTAAGTTTGGTATTATTGGGGAAAAAAATCAAAAATATAACTACTGAATACAGATCTAGTCACTGCTCTGCTGGAAAGAATATTGCTGAGCTAGAAAAGATGCATAAATGAGTAAGAAAAACAATCAAAAGGCTGGAGCAACTTCCATATGAGAAAAGGTCACTACTTTTAGACAAAAAAGGTGAGAGATGATAGTGTTCAAAAATACTGTGTGCAATTTGTTGATATAGTGGCTAGAAGCTTCTCTCCTTCACTCACAATACTGGAACCTGGACTCACTGAAGCTTAACGGAGAGACAAACTTAATTACTTTTGTGCACAGTGCATAATTAGAATTCACTTCTTTAAGAGATGGTGATGATGGGTTTTAAAAGAGATTTAGACAGTCTTGTGGAGGATAATCCATTCAAAGGTTATATGATGTATTTTCCACAGTTTAGTTGGCCAATAAAAGCAATGCGGTTTTGAGGATTTTGGACTGTTGTACATGGCCAGATCAGACTTTTCCAAGAATGAGCAGAGCTGGAACAAAAGCTTTAACTGGCCAAATATACTGCCAATGATCACTGCAACAGCTGTGGCATGTTTCTTTTCTTTCTGCAAGATGTTGTTGGGTATACCTGCAGCAAATGCCCGCTGGTGGCCCTCTTGGAGGAGAAGGTTCAATGGCTGGAGACCTGAGTTTCTAATCTCTGCATTATTAGGGAGGGTGAGGAATTCTTGCATAGGGCAGAGAGGACTTTCCTGAAGATGGAGTACATGGAGGACCTAGTGGATGAGGAAGTCAGTTCACAAAACCAGGAGACAGAAGCTTGGAGGAATGTGACACGGAGGAGTAGAAGGGCCAGGAACCAAACAGAGACTCTCAAGCTACAGAATCGCTTCCAAGTTCTTGACCTTATTCATGACGAAGTGGAACAGTGGGAAGAGGTAATGGAACAGGAGGAGGTAATGGAATGTCACCAAGAAGAAATTGAAAATCAGCAACAGGAACTCAAACACCAGCAGGATGAAATCCAACAGCAGCAGGACCAACAGTCTTAGCCTGAACAGATTGTCCAGGCGATCGTAGAAGAATCTGCTCATCGAGTAACCCTGGACAAGCCTCAGAGGAGACAAGTTCTGATGTTGAGGACTCCTTGCTGTGAGGAACAGAACCAACAATTTGCAACCTGGACAGGATGAATTGCAAGGTGTGCTGTCTCCCTGGGGCCAAAATCAATGACGTAATGGAGAGGCTAACGAGACTGGTCAAGCCTGCTGACAGTAACCCCCTCCTTCTAGTTCATGTGGGAACCAATGACACTGCCAGGTGCAGCTTTCAGTGCATCATAAAGGATTATGAGGTTATGGGTAGGAAGCTGAAGGACCTTGCTGCGCAGGGTGTCTTTTGTAGAAGGATATGGCCCACAAAGGGAGAGAAGAATAGCAGAAGTCAACAACTGGCTTCGCAGATGGTGCCTCTGGGAGCAATTTAGGTTTTTTGGATCACGGTATCCATTTCCACAAAGATGGTCTTCTCGCAAGGGATGGGCTGTGTACCTCATGACCAGTAGCAGGAATGGTTTTGCTAACAGTCTTGCAAAGCGGATCAGGAGGTTTTTAAACTCAGTTTGGCTGGGGAGGGAGACAGTATTATTCAGGACAAGGATTCAGCCAGTGCTGGGAAAAACAGCCCAAATGATATAGATAGAGCAGGCCAACAGTGGGAGTAAAAGCAACTTTAGTACAGGACATGTGGGAAGTGCATGTGATCTTAAGTGTCTCTATACTAATGCACAGAGCATGGGAAATAAGCAAGATGAACTCGAACTCTTAATACAACAAATACATATGATTTAATAGGTATCACTGAAACCTGGTGGGATGAATCTCATTATTGGAATGTAAGAATAGTGGGGTATAACCTATTTTGCAGAAATAGACCAAACAAGAAAAGAGGAGGAGTAGCCTTATATGTCAAGGATGTTTTCACCTGTGAAGAAATCCATGACTTAAATCCAGGAAGCCAGGTCGAGAGCATCTGAGTAAGAATGAAGGGAGTGAGAAACAACAGGGATGTTATTGTGGGGATTTACTACAGACCTCCAAGCCAGCCTGAGGAATTGAGTGAGGCCTTCCTGGAGCAGACGACCACACATACAAAAAGGAGAGATGCAATAGTAATGGGAGATTTCAATTATCCTGGTATACGTTGGCAGTCAAACTCTGCCAAGACCACAAGGTCCTCACTTGCCTTACAGATAATTTCATGGTCTAGAAGGTGGAAGAGGAGACAAGGGGATCAAATATTTTAGATCTGATCCTGACCAACAGGGATGACTTGTTAATGAGCTGAAAGTGGTGGAATCCTTAGAGGGGAGTGACCATGCTCTATTGCAGTGGTTCTCAACCTGTGGGTCCCCAGATGTTCATGGACTTCAGCTCCCAGAAGCCCCAGCCACTATGGTCAATGCTCAGAGCTTCTGGGAGCTGAAGTCCACGAACATCTGGGGACCCACTGGTTGAGAACCACTGCTCTATTGGAATTTGTCATTCAGTGGGAAGGAGAAGCCAAGTGTAGCCAGACATGCATTCTAGACTTTAAAAAAGCTGATTTCTATAAACTTAGGGAGCTACTGGCTGAAATTCCATGGTCAAGAATACTGAAAGAGAAAGGAGTTCATGGCAGATGGGAGTTTCTTAAAAGTGAGATACTGAAAGCACAAATTAAAACTGTGCCAATAATGAGGGAAAATGGCAGGTGTCTAAAGAAACCAGAATGGCTGATGAAAGAACTCTTAGCTGAGCTAAGTGTTAAAAGAAATATGTACAGGAAATGGAAGAATGGTGAAATCACCAAAAAGGAATTCAAGCAAATAGCCAGGAGATGTAGGGGGATGGTCAGAAAAGCTAAAGCACAGAATGAACTCAGGCTTGCAGGGACATTAAAAACAGAACTACTCAGCACCTTCTTTGCCTCAGTTTTTCCCCAAAAGGATAGAAGTACTAAACCTGGGGGGTGTGGTGCAGGCAGGGAAGTGGGGGGAAATGTTGTACAGAATAGGAAGGGAAGTAGTACAGGAATACCTGGCCACACTAGATGAATTCAAGTCTCCAGAGCCAGATGAATTACATCCAATGATATTAAAAGAACTGGCTGAAGTCATTTCAGAACCGCTCACAATAATCTTTGAGAATTCTTGGAGAACAGGAGAAGTCCTAGCAGTCTGGAGGAGGGCAAATATTGTCTCCATCTTCAAGAATGGAAAAAAAGAGGATCCAAATAATTATCTCCCAGTCAGCCTGACATCAATACCAGGAAAGATCCTAGAGCAGATCATTAAACAGTCAGTTTGTAATTACTTAGAAAGCAATGCCATAATCACTAAAAGTCAACATGGATTTTTCAAAAATATTCAAAAAATGCCAGACTAATCTTATCTCTTTTTATGATACAGTTACAAGATAAATGAAGGGAATGCTGTGGACATAGCATATCTTGATTTCAGTAAGGCCTTTGACAAAGTTCCCCATGACACTCTTGCAAAGAAACTAGTAAAATGTGGCCTGGGCAGGGTTAGGTGGATTTGTAATTGGTTGACCGACCGAATCCAAAGGGTGCTCACCAATGGCTGCTTTTCATCCTGGAGAGAAGTGACTAGTGGGGTGCCACACGGTTCTGTTCTGGGCCCAGTGCTATTCAACATCTTCATCAATTACTTGGATGAAGGAGCAGAGGGCACACTCATCAAATTTGTAGATGATAACAAATTGGGAGGGGTTGCTAATATGCCAGAGGACAGGATCAAAATACAAAATGACCTTGATAGATTGGAGAGCTGGGCCAAAGCTAACAAAATGAATTTCAACACAGAGAAACATAAAGTCCTGCACTTAGGCAGAAAAAAATGGAATGTACAAATATAGGATGGGGGACACATGGCTGGATAACAGTATGTATGAAAGGATCTAGGAGTTTGGGTAGATCAGAAGCTGAACATGAGTCATCAGTGTGATGCGGCAGCCAAGAAAGCCAACGTGATTCTTGGTTGCATCAATAAGAATATAGTGTCTAGATCGAGGCAGGTAATGTTACCACTCTATTCTGCTTTGGTTAAACAGTTGGCGATGATTTTTGTGGATGCAGAAAAAGCTTTTGATTCAGTTAGATGGCACTTAATGAAAGAAATATTCCAAGAATGGAAACCAGGGTGAAATTTCTCAGCTGGTTAGACTTCAGACACAACAGGCACAAATAGTGGTCAACAGAGAGAGGACAAATACTTTAGAAACAAGAAAAGGTACCCATCAAAGTTGCCCTCTTTCTCCCTTGATATTCATTACAGTATTGGAACTACTTAATAGAAACATTCGTAATGACACTGAAATAAAAGGTTAAGGGGCCATAGTTACAAACTGAAAGCTTACGCTGATGACTTGGGTGTTTTTTCTAGAAAAGCCGATTCCTGGTTTGATGAAATTGGACAAAACATTAAAGGGGTTTGGAGATGTTTCTGGAATAAACGTTAATAAAGACAAAATGTTTATCTTAACTAAAAATATGAGGAAAAGGGAAGAGGAAAAATTGGTAGATATATCCGGTTTCAAAATAGAAAAGAAGATCAAATATCTTGGTATTTGGATATCCAATAATGAACTGTTTGAAAACAACTACATAAAAACCTGGAATATGATTAAAAAAAATTTGGAAAATTGGATCAACTTGAGATTATCAGGAAGAATTGCTACTGTTAAAATGAATATTCTTCTCAAGATGAACTTTTTATTTCAGAATTCTCCTATAATGACCAACAACAAACCATTTTTAATCTGGAAAAACGACTTCTCTAAATTTATATGGGCCAGCCATAAACTGAGAATAAAATGGCGCACAATGACAGATTTACGATCACGAGGAGGATGCGGTGTACCAGGTTTCAAAATTTACTACTATGCAAGTGGAATGACATGGATTGCTGATTGGTTGACATTACTTAATGAAAGAATGCTAGCCTTAGAAGGAGCCGATGCTAGATTCAGCTGGCATGCCTACCTTTGGTACGGCAAAGCCAAGGTAGATAAAGATTTTGTCAACCACTACATTCATAAAGCATTATTGAATATCTGGTACAAATAGAAGAAATTACAATATGCCAATATTCCTCTCTGGGTCTCCTCTCAAGAAGCATTTTTCAGGAAGAATCTCTTTGAAAAATGGCTATGCTACAAAGATATAATTATTCTAACTTCGGAGAATGTATACGGAATAAAAAGAAGGGAAGAACTAGAAAGAGATAATATAAAATGTAATTGGTTCCCCTACAGACATTTGGTAGAGATTCAAAATCGATCAGAAATTGGAAGATTTCATAAAGAGTAGTGAAAAAACAGAATTAGAGAAAATAATCTTTGATAACTTGTCACACCAGACGTCAAAGTTATATAAATATCTCCTTGTATTGGGGAGGGAAGAAGATATAGTAAAGGATGTCATGCTTAACTGGGCCAGAAATATCGGCGAGGAGATTTATTTAGAACACTGGGAAAGGAGTTGAGAATTAACCTATAACCTATAAATTTACAGTGGCTCAAAGTCTATGAGAAAACTACTTGAAAATGTTTCATCGCTGGTATCTGACTGTCCCCCAAACTCTGTTAAACATATCCCACAAATTAGACTCTTTAGTGATCAAAAAGCATTGGAGAATATTATTATATCTAATAACCATGGCAAGAGTAATATTTGCTAAACATTGGAAAAAGAATGAAGTCCAATACTAGAAGAATGGCATCAGGCCATCCTAGAGGGGAAAAAAAGGAAATATTAACTCAGAGGTGAAAACTCAGAGGTAAAAACAAAGAAAAAATTAAAAAGGAATGGGCACTTGTGATCGAAAATCATTTGTAAAAGTAAAAGAATCTTCTGATAAACAAAAACAATTTTTGAAACTTGAGTACTAGAGTATATGTAAAATGAAATCCCACAGTACTAGAACAGGTCCTCAAACAGTAATACAAACGAGACTTAGCAGTGCTGTTTATGAGATAGGTGATAAATACAAAGAATAAACGAGCAGGAAAATATTAATCAATTAAAACCACTAATGGGTCAATTAAATGTGGGTACGTTAGAATACGACGGTTAATGTTTTTGTTCTTTTTTGTTCTTTTTTTTACTGTTTGTCGCCTTCCCTCTTATTTTCTGCTGAACGGAATTTAAATGGATTTAGATCCCAGAAAGGCAGGTTTAGAGAAATTGATACTGAGAATAGGTACTATTTAAGGTACAGCATAAGGAAATACAGTAATCCACAATATGAAATTAGGGAGTAGGGATGGGATGAATCCAGAATTTTCCGAATCTGAATCCAGATCCAAATCCCTAGAAGGTTCTGGGAATCCACCAATCTCGAATCTTTCGAATCCTTTTTTAAAAAAGAGCTTAAAAAGCAAGGGAAAGAAGGATAATCTTGGGCAAGACACACTCTCTCAGCTTTAGCAAAAGCCTAGGTAAAGGCAAACCTCCCTCTGAAGAAATCTGGCCAGGACAATTGTCATAGTTGTGCCTCAGGATCTCCCCAGATTGAAAATGACATGAAGGCCCTTTCTACACAGGCAGGAAAATGTGGATTAATCCCACAGGGCCACATACTACAGTGGAGAGATAATCCAGGTCAAAACTGGTTTTTCTTTGTATAGCTCCTCCTGGCATCCTGGGGTTTGTAGTCTGATGATGCACAAGCAGACTTTGACAGACAAGGCTGTGACACCTTGTAAAACTCCAAAGCCCAGAATCATAAATCATAAAATCATAGAGTTGGAAGAGACCCCAGGGGCCATTGAGTCCAATGCCTCGCGTGAGTTGTGCAATTTTATGGTTTGTATAATCTTTTAATGAATTTTAATGCTTTTATTGTTGAATGCTTTAACTTTATAAATTCTTTAACTGGCTTGTTAATTAACTTTTATATTTACACTTCTATCAAAGTTTTTGTACAGTTTTTTAATCTGTATTGTTTTAAAAATGTTGTTTAGGTGCCTTAAGTCCCATCACTTAAAGAAAGGCAGGATATAAATGAATAAAATCATGATCACCATCATCATCATCTTGATCCAAAATTTCCCACCCCCTTGCTATCAAGCCCTGGGAGGGGCTGCTGCTGCTTACTGGTGAGGAAGGGAGGGAGTGGGGAGACAAGTCACAGTATGAAGTAGTGGTGGACATCAGCTCAGAGGGAAAGGGAAATGGGAGCACATTCACAGATAGAGTGCATCTTTCTATCCATTCTTCCTGGAGCTACACCTGCTGAACTGTTTCCCATCTCTCTCCCCTCCCCACCAGTAAACAGCAGTAGTAGTAGCCCCCCAGGGGCTTCACCACTGCAGGAGGAGTTTTGGACATCACACAAAGGGCTACAGAATACCAGCTTGCGCTCTCTCCAAAAAGAAACTTACATGTGCATATGTCAGTAACAGGATTCCACCCCTCCTCTGCAGAAGAACCTGTGATATACTCTATTAGTCTAGGATACAGGCCCTTCTTGCATCATACCTTGATCCTGCGTCATCCTTTCACAATCCTGGCAGTGCCATTGCCTGGATGGAAGCAAGACCCGAACACTGCCCCTCCATACCTGGCCGACTGCTGGCAGATGGGTAGTGTTCAGGACATACTTTTTCCTTCCACAGTGCAGCCGGCACTTGTTAGCATTTTCACCCTTCCCACATGCCTGCAGCCAACAGGATTGTTGCATGAAGGGAGGCCATTACCAGATTTTTTCCAAAGAGGTTTGCAATGGAGCTCTGCAAAGGAATGTTTCAGCTGTCCTTGAAATGTCAGGCCTGTAGCTTCCAGTCAAGTACTGAACTGAAATATGAAATGTTCAATTTAAATATTTTAGAATACAAGCCCAGATGTAATTTGTGAAATTGTTAGCAACGGCCATTATTACTCCAAGGGAAAACCTCACCTACTTACTATCTTCCCTTGTATGTATCGTCTCCCAGATTTTCAGACATCCTCGTCTCCTTGGTTTTCAGGCGTTCTGGTCTCCAACAATCTATTTAGTTGGCGGATTTGAAAGATTCGGTTTGCCTATTTTGGCACAGGGATTCGGATACAGGAATCTCGAATCCTTACCCAGGATTTAAAGATTTGGTTGGCCCATCCCTATTAGGAAGGATCTTCTTTTTCTTTTTTATGATATTTATATTTTATTTAGTTTACTAATCTAGAATTGTATTACTTGTTCTTTGTGTTTTATATATATAAAAGTATATCTATACACACATGCGTTTTGGAAGTACCATAATGTAAAAATTTGCTCAGTAGTTTCTTTGTCACTTTTGGTTACTGTTCATGTTTTGCAAAAATAATAAAAAATGTACTAAAAAAATCTGCTTTGGTTAGACCTCATTTGGAATACTGTGTCCAGTTCTAGGCACCTCAATTCAAGAACAATATCGACAAGCTGGAGCATGTCCAGAGGAGGGTGACCAAAATGATGAAGAGTCTGGAGCCCATGCCCTATGAAGAACAGCTTAGGAAACTGGGTATGTTTAGTCTCCAGAAGAGAAGGTTAAGAGGGGACATGACAGTCATATTTAAATATTTGAAGGGATGTCATGTTGAGGAGGGAGCGGGCTTGTTTTCCGCTGCTCCAGAGAGCAGGACAAGGAGCAATGGATTCAAGCTGCAGGAAAGGAGATTCCACATGAACTTCAGGAAGAACTTCCTGATGATCAGAGCCATTTGGCAGTGGAATACATTGCTTTGGAGTGTGGTGGAGTCTCCTTCTCTGAAGGTTTTTAAGCAGAGGGTGGATGGCCATCTGTTGGGAGTGCTTTGATGTGTGTTCCTGCATAGCAGGGTGTTGGACTTGATGGTCCCTGGGGTCTCTTCCAACTCCATGATTCTATGATTCTGAGGGACACCCCAGGCCAATAGCTAAAGAGTCAAACAGAAATTTCCAACCACCACAATCTGATAGCACCCCTCTAGTAAAGGCTAGAACCACTGCAAAACAGTTACTCCAAACCCCATCCCAGTGGGCTGACCCAAAAGGATATCATGGTTAATGGTACTAAAAGCCACAGAAGTGTATTACCAGACAAGCCACAGTTACATCCACTGGACTTCTAGCATCCAAGAGAGTGGGAATCTTACGCCCTTTCCACACCGGGCTATTAAAACAGCGCAGAGCGACCTCTGACGGAGGTCTTCTGCACCGTGGAGTGGACTGGGGTGGACTACTTTTCGTAGTTCCGCACCTCAGTCCGCTCCAGAACGACCAGAACTGGTTGCGCAGCATGCTTTTTAAAAACCTCTTTTAAGCATGCGACCCCATGTCACTCCGTCGCCGCGCTCCAGTGCAGATTTGCAGGTGCGCACTAGTGTATGCCTGCAGATCTGCCAGGGGCAGGCTTTAGGCTGGCGAGCTTCTCCGGTTGGTGGAGAGTCTCCACCAACCAGAAGCCGCCATTTTGGATGCCGGAGCAGTGTCGAGCGACGAGCTCGCACTGCTCCTCATCCTGACGGACTCGATTGGATGGAGAAGAAATCCGGTGAGTCCCATTTCTGCCTGATTCACGCCCCACATGTGGAAAGGGCCTTGGTGATTTTATCTGCAAAGTGCTGGGCAAATTCTTTACAGCAGGCTTTTGAGTGCTTTAAATTTTCCTCAGGATCTGTTTCAAGATTCCTGACCACTCAAAATAGCTCCCCTGGACAACTCTTGGCAAGTACAATGATGGCAACGAAAACAATTTGTTTTGCTAGCCTTATTGCCCTATCACAGGCATTCAGAGAGACATTAGCAAGTTTTCTTGTTGTAATAATATGGTATGGTAGATCAGAGCTCATGGCAAGATCAAAATTTGAATCAGGGCCTAGTTTAGCAGTTGGCAAAATGTTATTTTCCAGATGTTTTGGGTTTGCGACTCCCATTTGTTTTTGCAGTCAAGCCAATAGTGACAGAAGATGGAAACTACAGTGTAATAACAGTTAAAGGGGTGTAAATTGCACACTTCTGTGTTAGTTGAGTCATAGTTCACACCCTTAGTTACGACAATAGCTCCACTGTGACATGACCAGAAAACAGGGGTAAAAACTGACACTACATTAAAAGCTGATAGTGATAGTGAAGAAGTAACACAAAATACAGTAAGTCTACACATAGAAAGGTATCTTTTTGTTAACTATGATTCAAAACAGAAGAATTTAAGGTGAAAGAAAATTTGTCAAAACATACAACTCAATATAGACAGGTACATTCATAATGTGTAAATGTATTATTTCATGCTAGGACATGAACACTGTTGTGAAGGACCATTTTCCAGTGATATATCCAACAAGCCCTCCTATCTGTCTAGAATTCCAATTGTAAGATTTAACAAATAAGAAATTTCAGTGTTAAGACTTCTGTTTTACTATTCAGATCCAGAAATTTTCAGCCCTAAATCCTGGGGTTCCACACTCCTGTTTTACCAGTTGCAGCAGGTTCAGACTCTGTTGACTTTATTCACAGGTGATCACTGTTCTCTTCCTCTGTATTCCCTTTTAGACAGAGGTTGGCATGAATAACCTGATATTCCCCTTATGTTCCTGTGCTCTTATTGTAAATGCATACAGGATCCCTTCCACTCTGTAATTCTGGATCTTGTACACAGAACTATCTATGCAGGTGCTGGAGAAAAACCTCCTTAAAGGAAGACAACTGATAGCCATAATACTCTGATGATGTACCTGCAGGAGCTAAAACAACTAAAGAATACAATGTTGATAGCTGGAGATAACTCTTCCCCACATCAGACAAAGGAAGGGGGCAAATGAATTGCAAGTCTGCACGTAGGGCAGGCTGTACACATTCATTTGTGAAACTCACACTAAAAAGGAAAGAGACGTGACTTCACAGTCTGCAGAGTGATAGGGCATTATGGCTTCATTTAAAAATCTGATGGGAAGTGGGTATCTGCTGGAATGTTAGCACAAGCCCTCATCTTAAATCTAATAGTAGATAAGTGTAAATAAATCACCATAAGTCTACAATGGCCACCCTTTTAAACTGAATCCTGGGTAATGGCTGAAACTTCTTATCACACCGCACACCACACATCATCATTATCACCGTTTCTATTACTACTACTACTATTACATATCCCATCTTTTCTCTCATTCTGGGATTCAAAGCAAATTACCAAAAAAAAAAAAAAAAAAGGTAGATTAAAATACATACAAAAACATCATGTAAAATATGTAAAAATACATAAAAGTCATTTTAAAATATAAAAGTCATTTTAAAATATAGTTAAACAATCTATGGCATCAAAGCCATTAAAAGGCAAAATAAAAAAATCAACAAAATAGCACACCATTAAAAGCCAGTTGCATTCAGTTCCTAAGCCTATCAGGATAAAAGAGTTCTTACTTACTGACAGAAGGATAGAAAACAGGAAGCCAAGCTGGGAGGGAGTTCTGAACTCTGGGCGTAGCTACTAAGAAGGCACTCTGTATTGCAGAGCATTCCAAACTGTGGCCATTTCCGCACTACACTCTTATAGCGTGATTATTCCACTTTCAACATCCTATGGAATCCAGGGGTTTGCAGTTTCCACCCCTCCCAAAACTGCAAACCTCAGGATTCCACAGGATGTTGAAAGTGGAATAATCGCGCTATAAGAGTGTAGTGCGGAAATGGCCCGTGTGTCACGACATGTTAGTGTGTTGGCTGCAGTGTGTAGGTGTGTTGTGTGAATGTAACAGGTGGAGGGGCTGCCTCTCCTGCTGCTGCCGTCACCACCCAGGGCCAAGGAAGAGCCTGGCAAGGGTGGCAGGCCTGGTCTGGGTGGAGGGGATGTCTCTCCTCCTGCTGCTGCTGCTGCTGCTACCCCAGGATGAGGAAAACCCTGGCCAGGGTGGCAAGGGGCAACAGGTCAGACTCAGGTGGAGGGGCTGCCTCCACTTACTGAATTACTTACTGATTTACTGTGTCACAAAATGATGCATGTCTAAAAAATGTGTCACTAACATGAAAAGTTTGGAAATGTATTGTTTTGACCAAATATGCATGAAAAAGAGAAGGGTCTTTCCCAAAGATATTAGAGATAGAACAGACTTGTATAGGGAGATAGTTCTTCACACAGTATGGCCCCAATAGGTCATCACCAGTGCTCTGAATTGTGCCTAGAAACGGTTATATGTTTCCTGTAGCCAGCTCCAGTTGACAAGCTGGCTGGAGCTCTTTGGGCCAACTGAAGTTTCTGAGTACTTTTCAAAGGCAGCCCCATATAGAGTATATTACTATAATCTAATCAGATTACATACACTACCAGTGCTTACTAGATACAGGAAAAATGTATTTATTACCTGTAATTCATTCTGCCTGCATCTTAGACCAGATGGTGATATTCCTGTTGTGTCTGTTTCCATACTTCATGGGAAATCACATTAAAAAAAATCTGGCTCACAGTATTAAACCGCCTTCTTCACACATCAACCACTCCATGGGCTCCACAGCTCCATCCTGATGTCACCTAGTTCCATGCACTGCCATTGCATTCTACAAACAATTGTTTAACAGCTTTGTGTTGCTAGGGATATTGATGCATTCCAAGAACATGGAGAATCTCAGCCCAAGATCCTCAGTGTAGTTCCATCCACAGTATGTAGGGTTTTTGTCTTAAGCCTCTGAGGATTTGTACTATGCAATATTAGTGGTTACGCATTTGATCAGTGGCTATAAGACACTTACAATTACAGAACTATAATGTTTTGTTTACTGGAGAAACCTACTAATAATACTGAATACCTTTAATAATCCTAACAAAAACTCTAATGGACACAACTCAAAGTCTATGGAATTGTGTGGTTAAAGGAATTTGGATGCACTTCAAGAAAAAAAAAGCAGCCAAATGGGAAAAGATGAAATATCCCCATCCCTTCTCTCCTCAAAATTAAGGCTACTTAATCTTGAGGGCACGTTTCTAATTTAAAAGAGAAAAAAACAGCAATCATCTCTATTATACGTATTTGCACATATTGTGTCATTTGCCCCATAGTTACAAAGGTTCAATAGGTCATCAGAAAGAACATCTCACCTGTTATATATCTCAGAAAAAAAGATGCAGGAAGTAAATACTGATGTGAACGTCTACTCTGTTTTGCACCTTGGCTCTATGTAGTCAGTCTTGGAATTCTATTAAAAATGAAAGAGCAAACAAAATCCTGAGAACCTGCACATTCTTTTTCGAGGTCACTGGTCTCAGGTAGCTTTAAGAGCAGGAAGCAAGAGGCTTAATTTGTGAAAGCAAGTATATCCAAGTATAATGAACAGTTCCAATGTGCTCGCAATATATACTGTGCACGCAAGTATTTATGTACATATTTTTCAGATTCATAGCACAGAATATTCCATGGAGCTGCAGTGCCATTCACATTAGAAGTGCAGTCATCCCTCCACATTCAGAGGCACAGGACCCCCGTGAAAGTGGAAAAACCATGAATAACTCTAGGCCCTCCCAAACCATATTTAACACACAAAAAAGTATGATCACCATATTCAACCCACCATCAGGCCTCAAAGGCAGAAGTGGGTGGCTGGTGGGGTTTACTGCCACCTCCACTGCTGCCCCACACCACTTTTAATAGGGACTTAACAAGCCATGTCCACAGTTTCTCAGCCTCACAAGGCTTGCAGTCCCTATTAAAAATGGCATAGGAAGGCAGTAGAAATGACAGCAAATAACCCATGAATAATCAAATCCACAAAAGTGAAACCCGCAAATGTGGAGGTTTGACTATTCTGATTTATGTAGATTAAATGACCTCTAATTAAAAGGATGAGAGCCAGTGTAGAGTAATAGTTTGAGCACTGAACTCTAACTTTGGAGACTATCCCACTTATCCATGGAAACCCACTGGGTGACTTTAGGCAAGTCACACTCTTTCAGCTTCAGAGGGAAGAAAAGGCAAACGTTTCTCTGAGCAAATCTTGCCAAGAAACTCCTGTGACAAGTTTGTCTTAGGGTCACCCGAAGTCAGAAACAACTTGAAGGCACAAAAAACAAATTAAAAGGTTATTCATGAACATGAATCACAAAGGACAAAGAGAAGAAAAGTGAAAACAATAGCAATATCCACCACACTTTTGTTACAGTTTTAAATTCTACTCACTTGGAAGTAAGTTTCAGTCACATCAACAGAATTAAAATTACTTTTGACATGACAAGAGCTACTGAATTGTATTAGAAGCACATTTTACAATATCATTGTACGCGCAGTTTCTGAGGAGTAACCTCTCCTGAATTCAAGGCAAACATATGAACCTACGAAATATATTGTTACTGCAGCCTAGGCCTACCCAGAGATAGCATAAAGATATCATTTTGATATTGATATAGGTATGAATTAGAAATAATAAAGTAGAAATAAAGTAGAAGCTGGGGGCTTAGGTCAGAGGAACGGAGAAAGGTTTAAGAAGGGTAAAAAGGTCACGAGAGCCAATGTATCACGTAGCTAGGATGTTGATCACGTAGCCAGGGTGTTGTTTAATTTGGCTCTCTTCCACCACCCCTCTCCACATGTTTGAGAGGCCTCTGGACAAGCCCAGAACTAGGCTCGGCCATCAAACGCTGCGATATCCCAAGACAATATCGGCAGGCCAGAAATAGCCAGATCACCGCTTTAGGAGACCTCTCTGCAAACACCCTCATTATGTATGCACGCTGTTTACAAAGGACTCCCTGCCCTGAGCAGGTAACTTGGCAAGCTAGAAGCTTAAAGGCCAAGCACTGAGTATTTGCATACAGTCTACCTCTTTGTCAATTCGGACTTAACTCAATCATGCTAAATTGTGACGTTTCTGAGACATTGTCTCGCACCCAAAACTCATTGTTGTCCCCGAGTAAGGCACAGCCTGCAGTCCCAATTCATCCTATAAAAACCCCAGAGTCCGAGACCTTCCTCGGATCGCTCTGAACTTCCATCAAGCCTTGCTGCCGCTTTGCCTGGGTGAGCCTTCCCCTCAGCTCCAGTATCTGAGACCGCAGCAACCTCGGATCGCTCCCGAGTTCCAGACTGCCTTGCTGCTGCTTTGCCCAGTGAGCTCCCCTCAGCGAACCACGCTGAGCTGCTTCTCTCCATCTGCAACTTCTCCAGGACTGCGAGAAAGGTGTTGTATCACTCATTTCCCCCCGAAAAACTCTTTTCTTATTTCCTCATTAGCTGTGTGGTTGTGTTGTCTTAAGTGTTTGCCTGTTGTTAATAAAACATCAATTTTTGCTATTTTAAAACTGTCTGACTGCTTGACTGACCTCGTATACATTGGGTTACAAGATCCCCGCTAAGTTACCCTGCCTCTCGTTAGCTTAAAGTGAGTGCTCCAGTTAATTTCCCCATCTTGCGTTATTGTGTTTTGGTTATTTGGGCGCCTTTCCCGGGACCTCCAGTTAACAGGGTAACAATATCCCCAGGCAATCCTATGTGCATGGGAAGGGGAGAATGAATGCCACTGAATTCAATAGGAGTTACACCTGAGAAGACAGGAATGAGATTACATTGCAAAACTGCAGGTCTGTGCATGCTTCCCTGGGAGTAACCTGCACTGAGCATTATTATATTTACATTTAAGCACACATGCGTAGCAGTGCACAGTCAGGCTGCAGTTCTAACAGCCATATCCTGTGTATCTTGGTAGCAGATTCTCCTCATTTTAGCAGCATTGATTCCCAGTGACAGAAGATGCACACCAGACAAATTCCACAAGTTTGTTTGTTTGTTTGAATAACAAAGGAGAAGAGGAGGGTTTGAATTTGTAAACAGAGGATGGGATATTTAAAACCTCAATACAAAAAGTGGCACTTAGTTACAGGGTTTTTGCACCGCTTACTGTTGTTTTCCCTATGCCGATCCTTCCCTATTTGCCAAGTGAAGACACAAGCCTCTGTTTTAGGACAGCTGCTTGCCCTCAGTTCAGAAGGCACCTTGTATCCACTTTGCATAAAAGAAAAAAAAATAGCACAGCTGTTCAGAAGGCCAGCAATCTGGGCTGCACATTTCTTCCAGCTTTCGGGGATGCAGCGTGGAAGCCGTTTTCATGCCCTCCAACTGTCCCAATTTGAAAGGGACAGCCCCAAGGCATCCTTTTGCCATCCCACTCTTGCAGCTCCTTTTAAAAAAAATGTTTTCCTCTTCCTTCCATTTTCTCCATTGGTTCTCTGTTTACTTTGCTTGCTGTAAGCTAAGCTCGCGGTACAAGAGTAACTTGCCCTCAATTGACTCAGTGAGGAGGAAGAATCTTCCTCTTCCCAATAACGTTAGGCTAAAACAAACAAACAAACAAACAAACAAAAAAAAACTACTGCCACCTCCCCTAGTTTCTGTGATGTTCCCCACTGATAACTTTCTGCTATCTTGGGCCCTGTACTGTCATAGTGTTATTATTCCACTTTCAGCATCCTATGGAATCCTGGGGTTTGCAGTTTAAGGAGAATTCTCAGCCAGAGCGCTCTTTGGCCTCAGTAAACCCCAGAATTCCACAAGATGCTGAAAGTAGAACAAAAGCACCGTACCAGCTTAGTGTGGAAATAGCCTTGGCCACACTGTGAGGTTGTTTGGCTACACGTTTCCCAGATTTCACCTGTTAAATGTTGGAGGGCGTGCCTTTATTTTTTTTTAAAAAAAGAGCGAGAAAGAACAGAAAGAAACAAGGCGCGAGGCTTAACCTGCCCGCCTGCCTGCCTGCCTGCCTGGCAACCCATCGCTTTGCAGAACACTCACCGCCGTTCACCGCCCACCTCCTCCTCGCGCTTACCCACTTTCCTCCTCGCGAGGTTTCGTCAAATCTCGCGACACTTCCTCGTCGCCATCTTAGTTATTCTGGCGCGGTGGTAGCGACTGCAGCGGCGGTGGCGGCGGCTGTGTGAAGTGGGAGGGCGAGGGACCTGGTCGCGGGCTGCAGCTTGGGGACGCCCTCCTCCGCTCGCCTCTCGCCCCCGGCTTGCTTCCCAGGCTGCGCGGGCCGTTGCTTGGGAACCGGCGGCAGGCCTGCCTTCCTGCTTTCCTCAGGGGTGTCGTGTCAACTGCCGCCTCTGGTCCCGCCCCTTTTTTGGCTTGGGGCCCCCGGGCCCTCGCTGCCATTGCTGCCGGGGGGAGGCGGAGCACGGGCCGCTCTGGATGGTGGTTAAAATGATCATAGAAAACTTCGAGGCGCTGAAATCCTGGCTCAGCAAAACCTTAGAGCCCATGTGAGTAACTACTGGCGGGGCGGTTGGGCTTGCTCCCCTTTTGGCCCGTAAAGATTATGCTGGCGGGTGCGAGAGGACCTAGATAGACGCACATAAGGCGTGTGCGCATGTTGTGTACAGTTCCGGTTTTGTACGTAATAGGGAGTCCCTGTTAACCAGGAATGCTTGCTTGCTTGCAAAGCAGAGTCTGTGTGAACCCCCCTTTCCAACGTTGGAGATAGTACTTCACCCGCTTTTATCATGGAGGGTCGTGCATGTAACAAGGGAGCGGGATGGCGGCCTGGTTTGCAATTTGAACTTCTTTCCTCCTGACACCTTGGCCACTTCTGCACCAGACTGTTATAGTGCTATTATTCCACTTTCAACATCCTATGGAATCCTGGAATCCTTTGAGGGCCCTCCCTAAACTGCAAACCCTAGGATTCCATAGGATGTTGAAAGTAGAATTAATAGCACTGTAACAGGCTAGTGCGGAAATGGCCTTTTTTTCTTTATGCCCAGGCAGTGGGTGTCTTTGTGGGAGCCATAGAGCAGCGTTTTAATTCTGTGAGACCTCACCTGCAGCATAGTGATGCAATTCAGAGACGTGCTTAGCACTGTACTGAAGTGAAAATTAGGCTGTATAGATCCAATTGTGGTATTGTTTTGTTTTAGAGCCTGCCATTTTTCCAGATCTGGGACCTGGACGTGTTGGAGTACAGCATGTGGTAGGGGTTGATGTGCGTTGTAGTCCAGTGCATGGAGAGCCCTAGGTTGTGGAGGGAAGGTCTTGCTGCCTAGGATTGATGTTAAGGTTCTGAGCTAGAGCTGAATTGGTTACACAAGAGAGTGTGTAATTTGATCTTTGCCTGGCAGTGTTTTTTATTTAAGTTTGGCGTGCCCATTCTTTCCATACACATAGATTGAAAGTGTACTCCTGTGTTTTCAGTTGAGCATGCACACTTTAAACATTTTCCAAAAAGCATGCATAATTAGCTGAGAACAAAAAGAATTAAGATATGGAAATTAAAACTTAACAAGATGTACAAACCACTGGTGCTTTGTTTAATAGTTCCCCTATCATATTGATAATTTGAGTGATAACTTGGATTTAACTAGTCTCTACATATTTTACAAATAAACACTGTTCATCTTGCTGTCCCTTAATTGTGTGGTTCAGAGTTTTTGTTTTGTTTAAAGATGGTGTAACCAGAGAATCTCAAGTTCAGTTAAAAGACATGGTTAAAATGGCAGGTATTTCCTTTCCAAGAAACAGCTTATGAAAACAAACATTTGATGAAATTGTTTGTGCGGTCTTTATCTCTGATTTCAGGTTGGGTTTCACCAGATATTATTGGAGTTACTATAAATTTGAAGTGATTGTGATATAGGTCTGTTAGGGAAGAGCAGGCATAGGAGTTGTGATGTGGCAAAGCTGATGCTTGTATAGGTAAACTTTGTGGGATTTAAGAATGGCTTATTTTCCAGGTGTAAAATAACGTCCTTTCAAAGGCTACATGGACAAAAAAAAAAAAACACTTCAGAAAGTATAATAGCTGGACTCTTGTCCATTTTCCCGTTAAGAAACTGAACACAAGATTGCACTTTGCATTTCAGTTACATTTTATGAATGTTAAACCAGACATATATTTTATGCATATTAAGCCTCAGAGGCTTAATCAGCCTAAAATATAACCGAAATTTGAAAAGCATCCTAATCTTCTATTTCTGAGATAGTGGAATGAGAAAAAGAGTGCAGTTATTTGCTGTCTGTGATTTCTTGTTTCAAAAGCAGGGACATACAGATATCTTGGATGGCAAGTTGTTGCAATACAAATTTACTTGAAGTAATTGTGCAACGATAGCAGAAACTATATGATTGCAAGGAGTTTTTAACATAAGGGTCCTCATGGAATGGAGGTCTAGTTTTTAAAAATTTTGGAAAGTGGATCAGTATTGAAAATGTCGGGCATTCTTGAGCTATCCTGTGTGCTCAGTGGTTTCAAGTTTTCTCAAACGTAAGACACCACTATATCGCTGATATAGAAGGATATATTAATGAATGTAGAGAAATTTGGAGATTGTAGGTGAGAAATGCATGCTTTTGTGTATTAAAGTAATTCAGTATTGAAAAAGCTATGGTCCCTACTTGATTGTTGAGATCTCCTCTTTCTTTTCCTTCTACCCTTGTACAGCATTGGAATGGGGAAACCCAACACCACATACGGCAGCTGCCACTCTTGATGTGCATGTATGTGCCTATATCTGTTTTGGCTACAATAAGAAGAAAGAGGGCACAACTGCTATAGTAATTAAATAGCTGCAGCTGTAGAAAAGCATCACTGGTTTATACAGCTTTAATACCAAAACAGACAGGACATGTGCACTTTCATGGTACTTTTCTTTTTGAGTTAACCAAGGAAATGCACCATTGTGTTTGGAACATTCATAATATGTTCTTTTCCAGTTTTAAGAGCAGTCTAAAAGTTAGAAGGCAAAGAAACATAAGAATAACTTATCACAGTATGCTGTTTGTCTTAGAAGAGTAGCACAAAGCAGCAACATGCAGCAGTTGGGCAGGTTTCCCCTTGTTTTTTTGATTGATCTTTTGGGGAACAATTACTTCAGGCTGTAGAAGAGTGGCAATTCATAATGCTGCACTTTTGTCTGTACTGTATTGTACTGGTCTAGGTAGTAGAAAGTAACACCTGTGTAAATAAGTGTAACTTCCTGGTGTATTAGATGTATTAAGCTGTAATAATATGAAAGCAGCCTGTTCCTGTTTATAGTTATTTGCCAGTAGACTGTTGAGGTCTTGGTGTATAACAGCTGTGCATTAGATTGTAGACTAAAACTTTTCAGTTGGTGAATATTAAACTTGAAGCGTATTTGAGTACTCCAGATGGCAACTAAATCTTGAATATATGAAATATGGAAATATTTTAAATTGTGGAGTGGCAGCTCTCCCTCCATCGCAAGCCTAGTCACCATATACTGCAGAATGAAGTGGTTGAATTGTACCACCTCCGGCTGCAGGTGTGTGGGCCATACCTTCCAGTAAGGGGTTTTAACCCAGCCTGCTTTGTGTGGCGTCTGTTCAGTCATTCTCACCTTGTTCTGCTGCATGTTTAGACAATACTGGTTTTTTAACAGGTGTGATTTACAAAAACATTACCTTGACATTATTTGTGTATTGCGAGTTTTTTTACTTCCAAACATGCTTTAGTGCCTTTTTTGTGTCTTTCTAAGAAATCTGAAATAATGTGACAATTCATCTTTTATAAGGTAATACTCCTTAATGTGCCATAAGTGACTATGAAATAGCTAGTACGAGAATAGGATTTGCTATATTATTCTGAACAGTTTTTCTCCTGTTTTCCTTGTTAATAGGTTTTAGATCTCCCTCGAGTTGCTGTCCCTGTAGACTGGGCAAGCTCTGTCAGTTTTACTACTTGTGTTGATTCATTGCGGTGCTCCCTGGGGATTTTCATCATATTTAGTCTCAAACTTGTTGCTTTGGTTTGAAGTTCACGATTTCCTTTTAGGAATGTAGTCTATAGTGTTTTACTACTTGACACTATCCTTTTTACATAATTTATCTTAATATGTGAAATGTTCACTATGAGAAATAAACATTTTCATTATATATAGATGTTATGGAATGATAGGCTCATTAAAATATTGTTTCTTAAGCTTGTTAAATACACCAGAGTTTTGCTGATGCAGGTTTGATTATAGCTCATGTATTATGTTTACTTGGCTATTATGGCTTCTTGGCTAGAAAAAAAACAAAAGAATAAGATCAAAAGGGCTCTAAACCCAAAAGGAATAAAAAAGGCAAAACCATAACATAATAATTAAAGTGCAAACTGTGTTAGAAGAAAGAATATGCTCAATCCATTTGTTTGTCATCTTCAGGGTAAAAAAAAAATCTATTTATTGTGGAGACTCATTTAAATAACGTTTTTGAGTGAATCACCATAAGACTGAAAGAGAAGACTCTTTGCTCCTAAAAAAGCAATGTGCTGTAACACTATGGAAATATTCTGTTTTTTAATATGTTCTGTTTTTCAAATAATCACTTCAAAGGCTGTGTCTAGTTTCCTGAGAGTTTGTTTTATATTTTTTGACATATTTTTTGCCTTCTCATATGTTCTGTTTCATTTAGAATCTGTCCACGTAGTTTATAGCTTCATTTGTGCTTATATTACATGGATGACCCACTGGAAAGAAAATTGTTCATGTTCTAGGAATAGCATACCTAAGAACAATTCTGTGTCTTCAGAATCTGGGTCATAGATAGTGGCTAGTAGTTGCTTTAACTGTGACCAACACTCTCAAAGTTACCTGAAAGAAAACAGAGTGAAGCTGTATATAGAGCTAATTTCTGATGTAGAAATTGGAAAACTTTTGTTTGTTTTTTGAAACCTGTTTTCTGAAGATATTTGTTCAGATAGTATAAATGAAGGCCAGGATCCAGTTCTGTCCTTGGTGCTACTGGATGATGCCTGCCAGCAAATCTTAGAGAAGGGCAATTGCTCCTTACTCTACAGCCCTCCTTTACAGAGTACAGACATACCATGGTAATACAGTAGGTTAGATTCCAGAGCATCTCTGTAAAGTGGATATTGCCTTAAAGCAAATCAGTCTTTTTTTAACTTATCAGTGCATATAAAAGTCTGAAAACATATCTACAGTGTAATTTATTAAGTGTGTACTAGTGCTGAGCCTAAAAAAAGATGCAAAAGTAAAAATAATAAAAATAGCCATAATATGACACTGAAGCATGAATTACACAAATGCTGTATAAAAAGGCTGAACGTGGATGACAAAATGATGCTATACTGTATAATTGAAAAATGTTGTATTAGTGAGGTGCTCTAAACAAGGCACCTTAAAGCGAGATATGGCTGTATTGAATGACACATTACCGCTTTGGCAGCCTCCAAAGCCCCAACCTCTAAAACAGATATTTGATTTTTTTTTTTTTTGGATAATTTTGTTTTGCTGAAAATTTTCCCCACCACCACAAAAACATGGAAATATAAACCCTCTTACTCTGCATCTCCCTCCCCCCAAAAAAGCATGAAAATTTTCCACTCTTAGGCATTATCCCAAAAACCAAAGTGATTGTAAGCCTCCTACACCCTTCACAGCTCTCACCTCTATCTTAGATGGAAAAAAATTTGTATTTGAGAAAGAACTTTTTTTAAAGACCACTTTTTTCTGTGATTTAAACCTGCCTCAAAATTTGTATACTGTTGGATGAACTCGCAAATAATCAGATCCATGAAAGTCACACCTGAAAATGTGCGAGGACAGCTAAAGTGTAACTGTGTTAGTTTTCTAGACTTAAAAATGTATTCAGTAACTGCCTATAACTTTTGCTTGCTGCAGACTAATTCACTATATATATACACATTGGCTAGGTACAGTAGGCCTTTGAGAGCCATTTGGTGCAATGGTTTGAGTGTTGGACTGTAACCCTGGAGACCAGGAGTGATTACCTGCTTGACCATGGAAACGCACTGGGTGACCTTGGATGCATCACATACTGTCAGCCCCAGAAAAGCCCATGATAGGTTCACCGTAAGTTGGAGACGATTTGAAGGCACAAAACAAGTAGGCCTTTGGCAACTGACTTTCTTCGTATAGACAGAGGATTTTTTAAAAAATGAAATAGTGCTAATGTTTCTTCTACTTTCATGTTTTTAAAATATATATTAATTTTTTGTTATTCATTTGATTTTTAGGTTGTATACTATTGATTTATTGTTGTTAATGGGAGAAAAGGTGGTTTATAAATTGCATATAAATAAAATACATATGATGCTGTAATTTACTGAGTACATGTTACAACATAGATTTACATTTTGTGTAGATGCAGACCACTGAACCAATAGGTGCAGTGACAGCAAACCAAAAATAATAATTAAAAAAATTGACTTGGTACAGTGGCTTGTCGTTGTGCTTTAAAGTTGTTGCAGATTTATGATGATCTAAGTCCAACCTATCACAGAGTTGTCTTGGCAGGAACTGTTCAGAGGGGCTTTGCTTTTGTCTTCCTTTGAGGCTGAGAGAGAGTGGGTTTCCATGGCTGAGTGAGGATTCAAATCCTGTCTCCAGTCATAGTCCTGTGTTCAAACCACTATACCACACTAAGTTCCCCCACAAAATAAAATAAATTGAAAAAATAAGAGCATGCTAATAGCAATTCCAGTTTTGGTATAAAATATTTTACTGATAACTTAGATGTTTCAGACACAGGTCTTTCAGCATTTCCAATTAAACCTAATTGTTCATCTGCTTATCATATCCCTTTAGCATATTTTCTGTGAAAAAAGGAAGGGGGGGAAGTACAGGTGATTCCAACTGGAAAACTACAGAGTTGTCTTCCCTCCCCCAGCTCCCCCCACAATTCAAGACATTGCAATTTCACAGTAAATACCTTATCTAGAAGCACCTTTAAGAACTGTAAGATTTTATCCCCAGCCCACAAACTTTAGCTCTTTCCTAGTGATTAATTAACAACGTTTAAAAATTCTGAAATGTTGTATTTTCTCTTTTAAGAATACAGAGTACATCTGTTAAATCTTATGCTGACCTCTCTGGAAGTAGCTGCTTTTTTCCTCCTGACGTGGTTAATGAAGTATAATTAAAATAATGCAAAGTTAATTTTTAATTTAAAAGAACACCCAGTCTTTTCAACAACCCTGTTCAGGTATTCTGTTTCCTTGAACTTTACTAGATTTAAATGGATTGTTGCAGTCCTCCAGACACAATCTCAGATCTGTCTGAGGCTAAGCAAATAGACCAGAATGAAAGTTAGTCAAGGTTTAGATAGGTCCTGCATCAGAGAGTTGTTTTTACCGTTTACCTCTAGTTAGATAAGCATAGCTGCAGATATTAAGGGTATGAAAAGTGGAGTAGCCTAGATTGCAAAAATGTGAAATTCTGTTGTACAACTTGCTTTCAGGCTCATAATAATGTAAGAAGAGCTATGTGGGATCTAGCCAAAGTCCTGGCTAGTTCAACTTGTGTTTGCATAGTGACCAAGTAGTTACTTGTTGGATGCTTGGCAGGAGGACATGAGTGTACCCCCATCTTATATTCCCTAGCAATTGATATACAGAGGCGTACTTTCTCTGATAAAAGAAATGATTTGCAGCCATCCTGACTGGTAGCCATTGAAGATTGTAACCTCCATAAATTTATCCAGGTAGACAGCTATTACTATTTCTTGGGGCCCTGAATCCCACATTTTGATTGTGCACAGGATGAAGAACTGTCTTGTTTCTCAGTCTCCCACTATTTTGCTTCAATGGATGGCCTTGCATCCTGGAATTATGAGAGAAGGATAAAGATAAGTTTCTCTCTATCCTCATGCACCACAAAGGAACAGTTTACTAACTTAATAAAAAAACTTGCAAAATGTACAGGCAGAGATGTAGGCCTATAGTATTTGTCATTATATGAGACTGTCACTTTTACAGTAGTAAACAGTTCTCTTATCTACTTATCATGTGGAGGGTTCTACTATGAAAAGAGAGTTAAAACATTTCCAGAAAATTACTGATTTTTGCCATCAGGATATATTTCTTATATCCTAGACAACATAATATTGGAGCTTGGACCGTTAGGTTTGAAAAAAATAAAGTTAAAAGTAAATTGGCAAATTAATTCATTGCCATCAACACTTAACAATTGAAATAGTTTAATTAGTTGAGTTACATTTAGTGACTAATTATTGAAAATGTTACATTGGGGCACATAGGCACACACTATAAGATTTACAGAAAATGGCTTGGAAGCTGTCACTGCTGAGTTTGAGAGAGTACATTTTGCTATTGGCTCCTTCAGAAGGGATGTTTGGTCCTTTCAAAAGGTCCCTACCTCCAGTCTAGTATTTTTCTCCACATAAAAATTGATTGTTGCTTGGGAAAGGTAGAAGTCCAGTTTCTCTGAATATTGTCAGGCCAGAAAAGGCAGTCCTAAATGATAGATTTCATTTTATATTTTGATCAACTAAGTTTATAGCTCATCTACATCTCTCTTCTTTCCACATGCACTGGAGTGTACTCTTCACTCAGTCTTTAAATGCCTTATTTGTTAACAGGTAACAAGAAATGATGTGTTTCAGTCAGATGACACTGATCCACCACCAGTGCCGCAACAAATAGATAGCTACAGAAATCAATCAGTAATCAAGGGTGGAATAGTCTTAATCAGAAATATTTTAAGAGCCTCTGAGTGCATATAGATCATTTTTCTGTGCAGCTGAACCACTGCGTTCTTTCTGCCTCCCCTTTCCCAATCAAAAAGTTAGGTCTGTAATGATGAGTAATAGAGTATGCATTTTGCATGCAGGGATCCCAAATTCAGGCTTTGGCATCTTTAGTTTACATGACCATGTGTCTGACAAGCCCACTGTTCTCTGTACACACACAATCTCAATTGCAAAATTTTGTATAATTAACAGAAGCTGCATAATAATTCATGGGTGAGGAGAAAACCAAGACAAGAGGAAATGAAAGTGAGGGAAACTTCATTTATTGTGCAAATGCAGAAGACTGTGTGGGCAAAATAAGATTACAGAGGGCTTTCATTGCAACTCACCCTAATATTAAAGAAAATTGTGAATTATACAATTATATACAATAAAAACCAGTCCAGAATATAATCCATGGGAA
This sequence comes from Iguana delicatissima, assembly GCA_948472985.1. Taxonomy (NCBI): domain Eukaryota; kingdom Metazoa; phylum Chordata; class Lepidosauria; order Squamata; family Iguanidae; genus Iguana; species Iguana delicatissima. The sequence continues at coordinate 91,049 of CAOKZL010000212.1, read as the reverse complement.
GGAGAAATCACTGAAAAGAGTCCTCTAGAAAGATTCCACACCCCCTCCATCCTCACAGACCCATGAGGAGAGGAGAAAAGCCTGCCCTTCATGGCTAGGTCTGCCATTTTGAAAGGTCCGTAGCTGTTTGAGGGTCTTGGTCATCATACATATCACTTGGCTTTTTATTCCAAGAATCTTCTTTTTGTCTTTTCTATCCATTGATTATTGTTTCTTCTACTGTTCTGATCTGGGCTAGAGAAAGCTCTCTTTCTAGCATGCCTGACAACAGAGCCATGTGGTGCATATTCGCTTCTTCTGAGGCAGCAGACCCTCCTATTTGACTGAATATAACAAGAGAGAAAATTGACCACCCTCACTAATTCTAACAGCCTAGTTCACTAAAGTTAAATTTTCACTTCAGTGTTAACGAGGGAATCTGTGAGCTAGAGGAAATCAGTGGGAAGAATCTTCTGAAAATAAATGAATGAGCTAGGTAATTTAAGCTCTGTAATTAAAAAGAGAGAAGATCAACATGCTGTTTTTCAGCAAAATGTGTGTGGTAAAGCAGAAGTGTCATGGTATATTGCTGCTAGGCTAGGTCCATTTGGAATTTGGACATTTATTTGATTGGAGGAACAATGAAATTCATTGCTGTTAGGAAGTACTCCACAATAAACCAAGGGTACAGCGTGTTTTATTTTATCTATCTACTTTTATTCTGTTTGTGTGTACGTGCCTTCAGGTCTTAGGCAAGGAATACTCAGAGGTGGTTTTCTCAGTTCTTTCTTTTGAAATATAACCTATCAGAACTGATACGTGTTGGCAGTCTCCCACTTAAGAATTAAGAAAAGCTGACCCTGCTTAGTTTGTAAGAACAAGCAGGATCTGGTGCCTTAGGGTATTGTACCTTGGATTTTATGGCTCTCTGCATGTAATTTGGTAGAATACATTTGATTCTTAACCATTGTTGATAATTATTGGCCAGTCTGTAACATTTTCTGTCTGGGCACAATTCTGGACCCCCTAATTCCAGAGTTTTGTGTTTTGTTTTTTTGATGAGACAAATGATCTAGATCAATTTCAGTCTGGCTTCAGGCCTGGTTACAGGGTGAAGACAGCTTGGGTCACCTTTGTGGATGACCTAGGCAGGGAAGTGACAGAAGGAGTGTGTTCCTGTTTGTTCTTCTGGACCTTTCAGTGACGTTCAGTACTATTGACCATAGTATTCTTCTGGGGGCTGCCTCTCTGAGTTGATATTGGGGGCATGTTCTGCAGTGGTTTTGGTCCTTTCTGGAGGGGCAAACTCAGATGGCGGCACTGAAGGATTCCTGTTTGATTCCCTGGTCATTGGCCTGTATGGTCCCACAGGGTTTGGTTTTATCACCCATGCTATTCTATATGAAATAGCTGGAAGAGATTGTCTGGAGTTTTGGGGTTCAGTATTAGCAGTACATTGATGAGACCCAATTCTATCTCCCTCTAATTCTAAGGAAACTGTCTCAGTACTGAAACAGTGTCTCTTGTCAGTAACAGGCTGGATGAGGACAAATAGACAAACTGAAACTTAGTCCAGACAAGACAGGTGGTCATGGTCAGTTGAAATGCAGATCATAGGATAAGGATTCTGTCTCTGCTGGATGGGGTTGCAGCCCTCGAAACCTCAGACTTGCAGCCTGGATGTTCTCCAGACTGAGGCTCGATGCCCAAGGTTACAGAAGTAGTCAGGAGTGCATTTGCACAATTAAAAGTAGTGTGCCAGCTACACCTGTTCCTTGAGACGACAGATCTGGCTGTGGTGAGACATGCTTTGATTACATGCCGTTTGGACTACTGTAGCCCACTCTATGTGTGGCTGCCCTCTGAAACTATTCAGAAACTTCCGCAGATCAAAAACGCTGTGGCCAGAATACTGATGAGGCCAGTTATAGGTAATTCCCTTGTTAAAACAGCTTCACTTGCTACCAGTTCCTTTCTAGGCACAATTCAGAGTGCTGATGATAACTTATAAAGCCCTATACAACTTCAGTCCAGACTGTCTGAAAGACTGTATCTCCCTGTATGAACCTTCCAGATTCGTGAGATTTGTAGGGGATGACTTTCTCATGGTCCCGGCATCATTGCAGGCTCCTTTGTTGAGGACATGGGAGAGAGCCTTCTCCATGGCTGCTCTTAAATTGTGCATTTTCCTTCTGTGGGAAGCTAGGTTTTTATCCTCCTTGCTCTCCTTTCACTGGCTTGAAAACACCCTTTTGTTTAAGTGTGCTTTTAATATATAATTGATTACAGGGAGGCTTCTTATTGGAGTGCATGCTTTATTTAACTTTCGTATGCTTTTGAATTAATTTTATACTGTCTTAAATATGATGATTTAAATTGTTTTTAAAAATGTATTGTGAACTGTTAACTGATTTCATTTGCGAGCTGCCAGGAGACAGGTGCCATATAAATTAAACAAATAAATAAAATAGTCCTTTGGACGGAGGGCACTTTATTATCTCAAAATACACAACTGTTAGCTAACCATTGAAGGAATATTGTTATCTAGTGGAATAATATAAAATAATTCAAGACCAATTTTCTCTAAATGTTGGTGATAGCTTGATCTGAAAGTTTCACAATATATTAATTGAGCCTATTCTCAATCATTAGAAACTGCTGACGTGGTGCTTTTTGCTAGCTAAACAGTAACCACATGTTATAGAAGAAAAATGCTGAAAGATATTTATAAAGATGCAAATAGTTTTGTACTATTTCTTCATATGATTTACTTTATATTATACAACAGATAGTGGTTGGGTTAATGTTACTTAGGAACCCAAATGATAATTTGAACTTCTAGATGTACAACAGTAAGCATTGTCAATGCATCCACAAGACTGTTTTCATCCTGTGCACCAGAATGGAGAATAGAAGCATTGGCTTCTGTTGTCAGCTGTGTTTCTTAACCTTAATTGATTGTTACCCCTGGAATGCATAGCATTATCATCAACTGCCCAACCTACCAAAAAGAAATTAGAATATAAGAACAACATTCCACACAAGTCCTCTTTATCCTACTGTGTAGGAATATTTATGTATATGGTGCATAGGTCTTAGAACCCCTTGTGCTTAATGACCATTAGCTAACTCTGAAATATTATGCTTGCCTAAATTCTATTTACCTCCCAAAGCTCTGAATGGTCACTATCCAGTTCTGTATTTCATTTCCAAAGGACTGTGTAAAGATTACAGATAACTGATTTATTGATATCTTCACACTTCAGCCGGCTTTGATTAATCTTTATGGTTTGTCTAAACGAGATGGGATATAAGCCATCATTTGAAGTAGGTTTGTTAGATAAAATGTAGTTACAATGAAAAAGTTTTCCTGGTCTAGATTTAACAAACCACAGTTTGAGAGCAAATACTTTCTCTTTCCTTTTCTCTAACTGTATAGCGCCCTCTCCACTTTTGCTGGGGTTTGGGGTGTCAAACCCTTGCAAAAGTGGAAAAACTGTGCATAACTCCCCCCCCATGATCCCCTCCCATTCCCTTCCGAGGCTTCCTCCCATTCTCATGTTTTGTGCATGCTGGGGCCAGATGTGAGGGAATGTGGGGGGAGGGGACAAGGGGGGGCGCACATGTCTCCCCACACCATTCCTTTGCCTTTTGCTTCAGTGTGAAGGAGCACTGGAGCCAGAAGCAAGGGAATGGGAGTGGGGAGCTCTAGAGGGAAGAAGGAAGGCTCTTGCAAGTCTTTCCCACAGGCGTACCTCACTGTCCCTTTCCTTGCCTTTTATCTGGGTGCTTGCCTTATTACTTTGCACCCAGAAAAAAGCAAGGGAACAGGAGGAGGAGAATGCGGTGGGAGGGGAACTGCCACACCTCACACTTAATCAAGTTTGTAAAGATCAAACTTGTGAATGTGGAGGGAGGACTGTACCAGGGAGTAAGTGTATGAGTCCAAGATTTATAATAGTTCAATCCTACATGTGAGCACAGCTATTTAAATATTTTAACTGAGTCCAATCCCAGAAGGATCCCATAACTTAAAGAGAGTTTATTTTGACTTTGTTATTCTGGGATTTATCAGAATTTGATGGGGTCACAATCCTATTTCTTGGATAAAAATGCTTGGCAGATTTCTCACTTCTAAGTTGATATTTAGTTGTATACCTCATTTAGAAAGAGACTGCCTTTTGAGCCTGTTGATTATAAACTCAGAATTTTTGATTTTCCTCTTGCTGTTTGTGAAATATCAAGAGTGAAATATTTATGTCTGTAGAAATAGTAATGAAGAGCTAAAATTAAAAATCAAAATTAATAAATAATAGTAGGACCTATAGTTTAATTGTTTTTCAAATTTTGTTACAGAAGTTGAGTCGAAGGAAACTTAATATATTGCAGAAAGTTTGACTTCTGAGTAAATCTGATACTCAGGGAAATATTTACACGTACTTGATTTTTTTTTCCAGTAGGGATAGGTCATCCTGTGTCTGGAGTGGGGAAAAGATTTAACTGTTGTCACAATGATGGTTGAAAATGTAATGTAGTATAAGAAATGAAATAAATAAATTGCCTTTTCAATATACACTGGACCTCTATTTGTGATATGTAACAAGCTTCAAACGTTAAATGAAGGGAAGGAACGTACTATACCAGTTTGAGGTAAGATTTAAAGATATCTTTATTACTAATAGTATTTATTTGCATTTGCAGTTGTGATGCAGATCCATCAGCCCTAGCTAAGTATGTTCTTGCTTTGGTAAAAAAAGATAAAAGTGAAAAAGAACTGAAGGCCCTGTGTGTTGATCAGCTGGATGTGTTTCTTCAAAAGGGTAAGTTCTTGTATATGCAAAGTTTGATGAGTTCTGAATTCTGACTCCAATTAGGATTCACTATGTAAGATTTACGTTGCTTCCTGAGCATATAGCACATGGAATGTATAAAAAATGAACAGCTATATTGCTGCAGAGAAGTTTAGGGAGGTCAGTACAACCAGGAACACTGATTGTGTTATAGCAATTAATACACAAGAAATGGCACATCTTAATGACCTGATTTTGATAACTATTAAGCAATCTGTAATTAGACAGTTTATTGCATGCTTCCCACTTTCCACTGTGTGCTGAATTGGCCTCAGAAGTTCTTATTTCTCTAGGTCGTGACTTATTCCAATCACTTCAAATAATTGTTCATCTGAAAACATTATTGCTTATTGCAGTTTAGTTTTCTGTTCTTTTCTTGGAGTTTCTGAGAGTTGTTCTTTCACTGGAGAATGCAGTGTATAATGATGCTATTCATGCTATCTTTCTAAGTCTGAAAGTTTGGAATAACCTTGTCCCAATTATTCAAAAGATCAGGTGACATGGAACAGAAGGTTGAAAGTCACTGTGATACAGTAATTAGTATTGAATTATGAGTGGGGAGATACAGCTTCTACTTGGGCAGGAAGCTGACTTTGTGATCTTGGGCTAATCACTATCTTTCATGCTAACCTACATGATGGGGTATTGTAAGGATAACAATGGGGAAAGGCAGGATAAAAATGTAAGGAATGTTAGTAGTAGTAGTAATTGTTTAATGTCAGGGTAAAGGCCTCTCACAAATCAGATGTGATTTCTTATATGCATTTTTCATAGACTGCAGACTGGTAAATCACGATTTTGTCTACTGGCACAAACTTATTAAATTCTTGATGGTATTAGCCATTATATTATTATTTTTAATTGATAAGTTATACACCTTTGTTGTTAAAATTTAGAGACTCAGATATTTGTGGAAAAACTTTTTGATGCTGTGAACACAAAAAGCTATCTACCTCCACCAGAGCAGCCCTCATCTGGAAGCCTGAAATCAGATTTCTTTCAGCATCAAGAAAAAGATACAAAAAAGGAAGAGGTATTAATTATTTGTAATTACTTCTGTGATCAGGTTTGTGTCTTGCAGTTTGGTATATTTGATGTGCTTTTTGCAGTGTGTTTAAGGTCATGATATATATCTGGCGGGGCTTGCTAAGGATAGAATTAAACCAAGGTGAATCTTAAAAATGTATACCATAGGGCATAGGAAGATCAGAGATGGAAATTAGACTACCTGATTAAGTTTATTAGAAGTGCATGTTATGAAGAACTCCTACCAAGCGTATATTGGTGTAAGAATGTCTCAGAGGCATGGTTTATGTATTATTTTAGCTAAGAAATTTTAATGTCATGGCATTTTCTGTGTGGGAGAAGCGTGTGGCATATAGCATGTTGGAAAAGGTTGTGGTTTTGAATATCTCACAGCCTGAAATAATTTTCCACAGATTTGAAAATGCTTGTTTTGCTTCTGGAAGAAAATTTTCTTGGTGTTGTACTCATGCTTACTTTTCATCTTCCTCTTTAATCAAGGTAATTAAAGAAGAGGAGCGAGAGAAAAAGTTTTCTAGAAGGTTAAATCATAGTCCCCCTCAATCAAGTTCACGGTACAGAGAACCCAGGTAATTCTCATGTGCAATTGATAATGGCTTCAGATTTTTGTGTGCCTATTTCTTTTTGTATATAAATGTCTTGAGACTGGTTTACATCAATGTGTTTGGTGTAACTTGTTTTCCAGAGATTTCTTAACTAGGGTGGAAAGGCACAGATAGGCAGTGTTCCCTGCAGAATATGTATATAGTGAATGTTTTACTGAGTGGAACTCTTACTCTCCTTTCAGTAACACCATCCACTAAGTTCTGTTGTTTATAGCAAAAGCAGTTACATTTCTATACTGCTTCTTAGTGCGAAGCACTCCCTAAGCAATTTACGTATATTTAGCTAATTGCCCCGCACAAGCTGGGTACTCATTTTACTGGCCTACGGAAGGATGGAAGACTGAGTCAACCTGGAGCCCTGAAGGACTGAACTTACAACGTAGTGGCTGCAGTACTGGCATTTAACCACTGCACCAACAAAGCTTTTTATAGTGCAGCTTACTGAAAATAAAGTGAATAATTCTGTTTTAGAAATCTACCAACATTTGATTTTTCTTTTCTTGCAGCATTTCTGCAGTATCAGTGTGATTTCATAAGTATTTGTATTGAGGACTTTTGCAAGGAGCTATTTTTGCATTCAGTTGTGTTTGTTCCATGATCCTGTGTCTGTGAAGGATATGTGGTAAAAGTAAGAGAGGGGTATCTTCAAGTACCTTAATGAGCCTGTGAGGTTTTCAACTAATCTCTTCGAATGTGGGAGTCTTCTACTTATCCTCACCTCAGCCACTAACATGTGGACTTTCTTGTGTCCCATCACAAAGGCTACCAACTGTGGGGGTCTCCTAGATTCCTTGGTGGCTCCTGTGCAAGACTTTATTCATCTTACCTCCTGACTAGACATTGCCACCCTGTATTAACTGCTGCTACACTGTATCTGAACTCAGGCTTTCCAGTATGTAGTGTTCTCTGATACTGAAGTATATAATAAGAAAATGCTTTATTAAATAAAAATTGAACATAACATCACAGGTTACTTACTTAATAATCTAAATCACGCCTCTTGTATCTCCTAGCTAAATCTGACCAATTCCTAAACTCAATCAGCTGATCCTTAACCCTCATTCTACTCTCATTCCCCACCAACTGCCATGCATCAGCCATCTCAGAATGCCCTGAGACATTCCACCAGTCACCACTTACTCCTAACATTCCATTCTCTCGCCCCGTCATGACTGGTCCTTACCGTATGATATCTACTACACAGTGCATATGTAACTGTACTGTTATCTGATAAATGCAACATTTTCTATGTAAGTCCAGAACATCACAGAGACCCCAATTTAAATTAATTTAAAATACGTCTGTGGCGGTATAGTATCTTTCTGCCCAGTTCTGTCATAGAAAATATCATATACCTCCATATAAAAGGTTAGATGAACGTACTCATTGGCTTTTATGCAAACGGCTGTGTTTTTCACTTTGATGTAAATTGTAGACTCCAAATTTATTTAGAACATAAAGTGTGTTTCTGTGTAACGAATCTGAAATATTTAGAAGCAGGGATGAAAGAAAGAAGAAGAGCGCTCTCGCAAGAGAGAATATGATCGGAATCCTCCACGAAGAGAGTCCTATAGAGACCGTTACAACAGAAGAAGAGGGCGGAGCCGGAGCTACAGTAGAAGTCGCAGTAGAAGCTGGAGCAAGGAAAGGTTGCGGGATCGAGACAGGGACAGGAGCAGAAGTCGAACTAGAAGTAGAACAAGGAGTAGAGGTAACCATTGGTCCTCATGGCCTCTTGCAGTATTAAAATAAATTACCTTCTCCAAGCTGTGAGTTGATACTATTGGATTGAACAGTTCAATTCACTTAAGACTTAGGTTGCAGTTTTAGACATTGTACATGCATTGTGATTTATTTTGTCGTATACCAGAAATTCCAAGACTAAGGTCACAGTTGAAGGGTCTTTGGAGAAGACGTGGGATATAAGTGCAGGAATAAATACATGAGTCTGTAGTTATGCTTTAATTTAGTCACAGTGTATAAGTTGTTCTCTTTTGAGATAATCATAATATTTTTAAAACATACCACACAAAACTGGTTTGAGAAGTACCTATTTTAAAATAGTGTTACGTTGTGTTTATTTACTCACAGGTTAAACTTGTTGGGTAAGGTTTACTCTCATGTAGAGAAATAGCATTATAGCCATAATCTTGGAATCTGTTGAGCCACTCTGCCCTCTTATTACCTTTTTTTTTTTTTTTTTTACTTTGCCACACCATAGGCAGAAGTGAAAATAGAATGCTATATTTATTTGAAGTGCTTTTCTTCCGGTTTTATTGTTCTATGCACATCTCATCAAGTTTTACTGAATTCCTTTCAGTTTCTGAAGCTTGAAAATGTAGACAAGGTACTGGGTTAGGTCCAGCTAACCACTTGTATTCTAAATCCATGGCATTTTAAATTTAACAGGAAGAAGATATCCAGCAAGGTCCCAAACGTTGTTAATGCTTCATTTAGAAGCTAGGTAATTGAATTAGTAGAAGGCATAATCCAACCACCCTGACATAGTTGGGGGAGGAGGACAGGGATGGATCTATGAGATCTCAGCATTTACAGACCTCTAGCTTATGTTTCTTTCCTGGGCACGTTTGAGAAAACAGTGGCTGGCCAATTCTAGTCACCTTTGGTGAAGCTGATTAAATAGCTCCATTTCGGTCAAGAGAGCCAGCATAGTATAGTGGGTTGCGCATTGGACTATGGCTCTGGAGACCAGGGTTCGAATCCCTGCTTGGCCATGAAAGCCCACTGGGTGACCTTGGGCAAGTCACACTCTCTCAGCCACACAGAAGGGCAAAGGCAATCCCCCTCTGAACAAAGCTTACTAAGAAAACCCAGTGATAGGTTCGCCTTAGGGTGACCATAAGTTGTAAACAACTTGAAGGCACAAAACAACAACTTCAGTTAAACCTCAATTCTATTTTTGGACAGAACCTTTACTATGAAGGAAGTATTTATTTTCCTATGCCAATCAAGTAATCCGAATGAAGTAGGTGAGAGAGTTGTAAAAAAGGACATTTCTGGTAGTGTTCTGGGACCTCCTTTTTGCTTGTTTTTCTGTCCCAGGCAAAGATCTTTCTCCGTATTTTAAAGCAAATTTGTGTTTTTAAAAATGGAATCTCATCTCTCCTTTTCAAAGTTGCAATTTAATCTGAGGCCATTTATCTATTCTAGAAGCAAGGCTTTGTGCAACATTTAGTTTTTTGTGTTCATTTTAAAATATTTTTTGTCTTTTTAATACTGTATCTTATTTTGACTTTTGTGCCAAGCCAGACAGAGTATTTCTGAATGAGAATATTTATTAATAAAAACTAATTATTTTTGCTTGGTTGAGATAAATGGTTGAGAGCCAGTGTGGAGTAGTGGCTTGAGTATTGGACTACACTCTTGAAGACCAGGGTTCAAAACCTGGTCAGCCATGGAAAACCATTGAGTGACCTCGAGTGCAGCATATACTCTCAGCCACAGAAAACCCTGTGATGGGCTCACCTTGGAATTGCCTTAAGTCAGAAACTATTTCAAGGCACACAATAACAACAGCAAGATAAGTGGTTAACCAATCTCATTTTGTCTGAACAATTTGGAATAGTCGTTAGTTATCTTATGGCTACTGATTATTACACCAGCTGGGATTTAGTTTTAGACAAGTTAGGCTGCACAGTGTTGGACATCTAGCATATATTAATCTTGACATCTTGTTTCAAACATTTCCTTGCAGAGCGGGATCTGGGGAAGCCAAAATATGACTTGGATAGAACAGAGCCCATAGAAAACAATTATACTCCTGTTTCTTCTGTTACAAACATTTCATCTGGTCACTATCCTGTGCCTACACTAAGTAGCACTATAACAGTTATTGCTCCTGCTCACCATGGAAATAGTACTACTGAAAGTTGGTCAGAATTTCATGAAGAACAGTTGGACCATAGTTCCTATGGTAGACCACCCCTGCCAAAGAAACGCTGCAGAGACTATGATGGTAAGACTAGAAAGGTCATCTCTCATATTTTAATGGTGATGGTGTTCATTTTCATGATTGCTCTTTCCATTTCCTTAAAACCATTCACTGGTCCTACTAACAAAATAAGAGTTCTAGATGCTCATAAAAATAACTTTGATATATATGAAAGCTTTTAAATATTATCATTTAGTGTGTTCATGTAATCAGTGTTTTTTATATTTTATTCTCTTAACAGTTAAGTATAAAAAGTTGAGCAAAGAAAAAGAAAAGAAAAAAAGGATTTTATTTTTCTTTTGCAATAGAAGGCTTTATCAAATTGGAATATGATGTCCAGCAAACTTATAGATAAATTTAGTGGGAAACTAATATTAATTAATATTTCAGGCTTTCCAAGTAAAACAGTGCTTTAACATTTCAGAAAAGGGTTTCTGTATGAGAGGAGATATGTGTCCTTTTGATCATGGAAGTGACCCTGTGGTTGTAGAAGATGTGAACCTTCCGGGCATACTGCCTTTTCCAGCGCAGCCCCCAGTTGTTGAAGGACCACCTCCTCCAGGACTTCCTCCTCCGCCACCTATTCTTACTCCTCCTCCTGTAAACCTTAGACCTCCTGTTCCACCTCCAGGCCCTCTACCACCCAGCCTTCCACCTGTTACAGGTAAAATGTACCTTTTTAAAATTATAAATAAATTTCATTTTAAATACCTGACTTGGGTATTTTTTTTTTAGTGTTGGAGTTACATAATATTTTGTGGGATTGATTTCTTAGCTTGCTTTGCTACAATGCATGCAGTGTAGAGTAAGTTAACCAAGTTGAATTTTGTTTATCTTAGTTGCGTGCAGAACACTTTAAGACACCTTTGGGCAAGTAACAGTGACATGAGAAACTGATGTTTGTATATATTAAGTTCATATACTGCTCTATAGTAATTCTTTGAATGCTTTGCAAAATAGCAACAAGTCGGTAGAAACTGTAGTAATGAACAGTAATGAAACAAAAAACTTTAAATGGAGGTACAAGACAAGACTGAAATGGCAAAGTGCCTGAGATTAAAATGTCATTAAGATAAAAGGTTGCCAAAATAAAATAGCTTTTCGTCTATCTTTTAAAATGACATAGGGAGGAAGATAAGCAATCTTCCCCAACCAGGGGTTTAACATCTATGTTTCTCATCATTATAAAGACTCTAGATTTTATAGCAATCTGCTGCATCTCAAACTAGATTAAGAATTTCTTACTACATGAAAGGAAGAGATGTACAAGCAGGAGTTTCTTTACCTACAGAGGGTCTAGAGTATGTAAATAGTGAAGGCAAAGCTGGCACATTAAAATGAACTTTGAAACAAACTGGAAAGCCAATGTATATCTTTCAGATGAATGTTATTATGTGCACTTTTGCCTGTTTCTGTTAAAATTCTGGTGACTGAATTATAAATTTGTTGAAGTTCAAGCAGCAAGCTGGAATCTGTAACAGGAACTGCTACTGTTCCCTGTCACCCAGCATTTCTCAGCTGTAACTAAAAAAAAACTTTGTGGTATTATTAATTAGTAGATTAACATGGAATGGTTGTTTAGTTCCCTGATGGGTACGGACCTAACCAGTTTCCATAAGAGTAGCAGTGTTCATCTGGTACAGCAAAAACAACAAAGCATTTTTTGACATCTTTGAGCGGGTTTTATTTGGCATAAGCATTGAGGGTGGCAGTGCATTTCATTAGATCAGATGAAGATTCTTTGTTGTTTACTCTTAAGAGGTGTTAATTAAAACATATCTACATGTTGAGAACAGTCCTGGAACTTTAATGGGTGGAAACAGAAATGTATAATTCCACCATTAGGCTACACTATGCTGCTCTCACTTCCAAAAGTCTAGATAAAGTGGACAGAGTGTAATCTGTAGTCTGCATCCAGTTCTCGGGGTTGTTTTTTTGGCCACAATGCTATCCATGTTTTTTTAAGCCTTCTCCCAATGTCCTCTAGGCTCAGACTTGTGGTAGAAATACCCTCACACTATGGGATTTGGGGGCATTGTTCTGTAACTTTTTGTGGTGGTGGGGATGTGGGAGAGTTGCAGCTCTCTGAAGTTTTCTGGCAGCTAGTGTGCCCCCCCCCCAGTCTCTCACAGTTCCCCACCCCTGCTGTAGGTGCATTAATGGTCAAGATTGAACAGGATTATCTATATATTTTGGGGAGGTGGTTCTCTTTCATTTTTCCTACTTGGTTGCTTCTGTTTCGGCAGGACCACCACCTCCACTTCCGCCTTTGCAGCCCTCTGGTATGGATGCCCCCCAAATTCTGCAACCAGTTCTGTTCCTACAGTTGTAACAACTGGTATTCATCACCAGTCACCCCCTGCTCCACCCTCCCTTTTTACAGGTATGGTACTAGAATTTTTTTAACTGTGATAATACAGAATTTTCTTACTGTAGTACACAGCTTTGATGAATTTTCACAATATTACAAAATGAAATCTATTGTTGCCCAAATACAGTGGAATTTTGTTTTCATTCACCTGCAGCTCCCCTGTCCCCCACGTCGGCTCTAGAAGGGTCTCTGAACTGTATGGAACAGCTTTTGAGGGCATAGGAGAGGAGCAATTACTACGTGTTCTACTGATTCAAAAAAATAAACAAACATATGAACAGGAAGATTTAATTGGATAAAATCCAATTGCTATACAGTGGAAGATTGTTATTGACAAAAAGAGTACCTTCAACTTAATACAATATATGATAGTAACCTGCACTGTAACTGTAGTTTATGGTCAAGGCCATGATTAAATGGTCTGTGACAAACTAATTCTGGGAGCCTGAAGGGCATTTAATGTAGTCATTTTCCCACAGGAAACTGCTTTGGAAATTCAGAGCTTTTTCAAAAGTACTTAAAATATGTCCTGCAACCCAGCTTTTCAAAGTAGAGGGTTAAGTTGCTGACTGGGGTCTGCATGATCCAAAGCAATTCTTTGATCATCTGAAAATTTTCAGCATGAGAAAATTTTAATCTGTTCAGTATGCACTGTATTGGCTTCATAGTAGCGGAGAGATGGTTGTGTGTGGTACTTACGACATAGGACAACCTAGTTTGAACACAGAAGATATGGCTTGTACATTTTAGTTCAACTGGATTTCTTTTTTAACAGAAACATATGACACAGATGGCTATAATCCTGAAGCACCAAGTATAACCAGCACTTCAAGACCCATGTATAGACACAGAGTGCATGCTCAAAGACCAAATCTGATAGGACTTACATCAGGTGATATGGACCTGCCACCAAGAGGTACTGTGAAAGATTTTTTTTGAGCCGTTAAGACTCTTTTTGCCTTAAAACACAGGTGGATAACTTTATGTGGCTCTAAGCAGGCTGATACCCCACCTGTGAGATTCCATCACTCAAATGTTCTCTGGTCTCCCCCATCTTAACTGCAGCTGGTCTCAGAAGAATAGCATTATGGGAGGGATGTGGTACCAAAGGGAGAGCAGTCCCCACACAGCCCTCAGGATAAGTGTAGTCCTAAGTTGACCTGGAACAAATGTTGTAATTTTACTTTCTCTGTACATGCATTATCTTTGTCATGTAATCTAAAAATAGACATCACAGCCTGCAGACTCACTAATAAATCAAATGAAGACTGAAACAGGAATGGGTAGCATAGTACCTTGCAAATGTTCATGGACTCCAATCACCCTTTACCATTGGTTCTGCTAACTATTGCTGATGGAAGTTGCCATGCAGTAGCATCTGGGGAGCTGCACATTCCCCATCTCTGGAGTGAAGAGAGGGTGAAGAATAGGAAGGGGGTTTCTTTTGAGGAAAGAAGGTATTTTGATAAGAATTAATTTGTCTGTGCTTTGACCTTATAAAATGGTTATCTTAAACACACAGTGCAGATGATTATCCAGATCGCCTAACTTTAAACTTCTGTACAATGTAGCAGGATGTGATCACATTTGGGGTGTTGTGCATGTTACAGAAATAGCATTCCTATTTTAATTTTCACCATGCATTCTGAAGAACAACATTGTTGTAATTTCCTAGGGAGTAAAGGCTAGGCTAGTAGGAATAGAAGTTCTTCTTTGTGGTCTCTGTGACTCACACAGATGGGCTTACCATGCCTGCACAGTGCATCATTTGGAACATTTAAGAGCTGTTATGTAAGCGTTTTGGTGGTAGCCCCTCCTCCCCAGCCCATGTGACTAGCCTGATTCCTGCTCAGACCCTCAGTTCCTTTTCATCCACTACCACAGAAGCATAGAAGGAGCTGTTGATGAGGTGTAGTTGTTTATTTGTACTACTTTTTCCTGGACTTGACTATTAAGATTGTGTTTTGGCTTTTCTTTTGTATCTTGATTTAGTTTTGACTTTTGGGTTTGTCTGCATTTTACTCAGACTATTTTTTGACTACATTTTTGGCTTGTGCATTTTCGATTATGGGTCCTTTATTGGTTAAAATGCCTTCTGGTTTGTTCAAGAAGTATACTTCCTGTGGGACTAAGATCCCCAGTATAGATGGGCATTTATTCTGTTTACTGTGCCTGGGAGGCCACAGTGTTGAGTTGTGTCCTCTTGTAAAGCAGTGACCCCTCAATAGTGCAAAAATCATTGATCTTGACTTAAGGCAGTCTTGTAGGAGCAGTTCTTGATGGTTATGGATATACCCTTTGATCCAGTACATGGTTTTGTTCTGCACCAGCCGCCTCCAACTCCTCACTCCATCTTGCTGTTAAAAGGTCTTTACAATGCTAGAGTTGTGGCCAAGAGGCCTGCTTCCAATTCAACAGTTAGAGCTGAAGAATCAGGGGAACTAATTTGTGAGGTTAAATTGGAGGGTCAGTCTCAAGTCCCATCAACACTGGAACAATCTGTTGAAATAAAGGCCTTTTTCTATGAACATTGCTCTGAAAAGAGATGACATAGTAAGAAACAAAAGGGGAAGGATGTTTTGAGGCCTAGTTCGCCATCTCCATAGTTTGTGGTTCAGCCCTCTTGTACAGAACAAGTGCAAGGAAGGGAAGCATTGGTACCAGTATTGGTCAAATCTTCTCACTCTATCCCAGTTCAAGAAACATGTACAAATCCTATGGTGAGGAATTTCCTCAGGTGGTTCATGTCATTATGGCTTTGGAGGGAGAGATAGTTGAATCACCTCTTGACACTCTGCAACCTTCCCTTAAGTTGCCATGTGAGGGTCAAGTGGTTCATTCTTCCACACCACCAGCTCTGTTGGGAAAGGAAGATCCTCTTCAGCCTCTACCCTATCAATCAGCTTGATGTCAGCACCCTCATCCATTTCATCTTCACAGACATCTTGTAGGGCAGATTTGTCCAGATCTACATCAGGAAGTCATTACTCCTTCATGTTGACAGTACCGTCAACAATTTGGTAGTTGATAGGATGAATGTGATTCTAGGAACTATGGCTGTAGATGACATGAACCATGGATATTCTCCATATTACTGGACCAGTTACATCTCTTCTTTGGGCTTGGATTATGAAGAATATGACTATGATTGGCACCACTTTCACGGTTTGAGACCAGTGTACCTCCAATAAGAACCACTATACCACCAACGTAGGTCTAGGGAACCTCTTCACTACTGATGTTTCCATGTATCACTGATGTAGTCAGTATTGGTGATCACATTCAGCTTCACAGCTGTGGTGCTGTTCTTCACTCTCATATCTTGTCTGCTTTCCTGCTGAAGAGGCTCAAGAACCTGATGAGATGTCCCACTGTGCCAGCACACTCACAGGGTAAGCATTCAAGTGCTGCTTGGGTTCATAGTCTCCATGACAATGCTAACACTGTGCATGACGCTTTGATGGCATCCTCTGCAGGTCTGGTTCCTGTCTTGCTTCTCACTATACCAAGGGCTGTCCATTGTTCCTGGTATGGTGGCTCAGTTCCAAGAACATCCAGTCTGGTATGCTCTTCCTTTCTCATCAGTCCATAGTACTGGTGATGACAGATGCTTCCATGGAAGGGTTCTTGGTCAAGGGTAGCTGGATGGAGGAAGAGCGCAATCTTCACATCAGTGCTCTTGAGATGTTGGCTATGGAGAAAGCCATCTGAGTCTTTACAGTTCTTCTACATGGCAAGACTGTTTAGGTAGGCTCCTACAAAACCATGATAGTATGCTACCTGAACAATACAGGAAGAAATGAGATCGGCCACTTTGTTTCACCTCACCTTCTGTCTGTGGGACTGGCACATCAACAGGGGCATCTCTGTTTCCATGATCCATGTATTGGGGTAGGAGAATATCTTAATGCTCTCAGTAGAACTCCAATCTCTTGCCACTGATGGGCACTTCACCCCATCCATACCGTCTTCAGGAAGGGGGCACTTCAGAAGTGGATCTCTTCACCTCAGCACTGAATAGGCCAGTGCCAAACCTGTGCTCTAGAGCACATTGGGGGAAGGGCTCTCTTGGCCATGCCTTCCTGTTTCACTGGGGAGGCATCATGGTTCGTGCTTTTCCTCTGTTTCTGCTTGTCACCAGGGTGATTGCCAAAATTTGGAGAGACAAGGCAAAGTATATCCTAATCACCCCATGTTGGCTCAGATACCTTGGTTTGCCCCTCTTCTGCATCTTGCTCAAGGCTCCTACCTTAAGCCAGATCTTGTGATGCTGCATGAAGGGCAGGTGAGACATCCAGACCTGGATAGTCTCAAGTTGATGGCTTTGAGGCTGTTTCTTCAGGCTCCCTTTTGGGTCCAATTTGGCAAATTGTTGCAGCTGTGCTTAGGCCTGTGATCTAGCAGTTCTGTGTGTATAAATGGACCGAAGACCTTTTTGTCATCCAGAGGGATCTCTCCAGACCAAGCATAAGTCCGTTATGTGCTGGAGTTTTTCCTATTGCTATCTAACAGAGGTCTGTCTCTCTTGTCCATCAAATGTTAAATAGCAGCAGTTTCCACAAACTTTCAGATCATTGGTTTAAAAGTGGAGGCTGGCACTGGTACTTTTGCCACTTTAAAAAAAAAACATACAAGTCAATGACGGTCTGTGACATTCATCTGCTTACCCGGAAGACAGCATTCTTGGCAGTTATTGCATCTGCCAGGCAAGCAGAAGAACTGTGTGCCCTTCATGTGGACCCTGCATCCCTGAAGTTCCACGAAGAGTAAGTGGTCCTTAAACCAGACATTTCGTTTCTTCCAAAAGGGATATTGGCCTTTCATTTGAACCAGGACCTTGTCTTACTTCTTTTTATACAGGACCCAGCTGCTCACTTGGCTCATACTTGACACTGTCTTGATATTAGATGATCTCTGGCTTTTTACATGAACAGGACTTCTGGCTTTTGCCAGTCCCAGAGACTCTTTGTGCACTACTCCTTGAACAAGAGGTCTGCCATCTCAGTGCTTCTCTAATTAGGTCTGTGCGAGCATCTGGCTTACAAACTGGCAAAGAAAGACTCTTCATGTACACAGGCATAGTCATTCTACTTACTTCATCAGTTTTTCTGAAAGGGGTGTCTCTGGAGAACATTTCAGTGCAGCTTCTTGGTCTCGGCTCCTGACCCTTATTACTCATTACGGGTTGTATGCCAGGTTCAGGGCTGATGCTGCCTTTGAGAGACCTGTGCTGTTTTCTAGTATCAAACAACACTCCCACCTCCTGTGGTGAGTAGCTTGCTAATCTCCCATATGTGTGACGCACAGAGACCACAAAGAAGAAGAACAAGTTGCTTACCTATAACCATAGTTTGTTGAGTGGTTACCTGTGAACTCATACAGAACTCATTCGTCATCCCCTCTGTGTGTCATGGTCTCTCTTTGGCTTCTGTTTCATTGTCTAGGGAATTAAGGGTTTTAGTGGGGATCAGGTTGAGCACATGGACCACAGGAAGGAGCTATTGTCAAAATGCTTATCTATCTGCTCTAGGAGGTTCTGAATTATGCACTGCGCAGGTACAGTAAGCCAGTTTTTGTGAGTTCACAGATGACCACTCAACTACAGTTACAGGTAGGCAACCCATCCATCTTATACCTTACAGCAACTAGAATCAGGGCAATTATACTTAGCAGATGCTTAGTTGGCTTGTGCTTTTAGGAAGAACAGGGTTTACCTAATCCCCAGATATCACAGGATTGTGTGACAGTACATTTTGAGAAGGGTTGGGGAGCTTCGTGTGCAAGAGTGTAGACTGTACAGACAGGCAAGACACTCCTGATCTTCTATCCATGTTATATCTGGCTCTGTGCCCCCTTCCATCTCTATTTTCTTTTTAAAAAATATTGGAAAATATCAAAGGAATCCCTTTCAGGCTTCAAGTTGTAAGCCATCTGCTAAATATCCAGAGTTGAAAAGAAATGTTGCTTTCTGGGCAATGTATTCTGTAGTTGCCCTGTGGGGTTTCTTATACTTCCTTTTGAAGCATCTGGTTTTGGTATCTGTTGGAGACCAGTGCTGAACCAAAGGGACCTTGGGTTTGAAGAAGTACAGCACATAGTATATTCCAAAAATGCAGTAAGTCAGCTGATGGTAATAAGGAGAGAAATTTCTACTATAAAATGCACAGACAAACATCCTTTAAAAATTAATCAGTGTACTCTTTTCTTCCACACAGAAAAACCTCCTAATAAAAGCAGCATGAGGATAGTAGTAGATTCTGAGTCTCGAAAAAGAACTATTGGTTCAGGTGATGGAGTTCAGGCAAAGAAGAATTGGTTTGACAAGTGAGTAGTTGCTAGATCTGGTAACCATATATTAATGCTGGAACATATATTGCAGTTGAAATTTGCCTTTTTTTAATGCTTGTGTCTTTAGCACATACATGATCTTCCAATTTAGATGTCTGCTTTTGGTTTAGAACATTGCCCTCAGCTCTGGAAGAGGAATGGTAGCTTGACCCGTCTGTGTGAAGGCACTGTAATAGTCATTGTTTTGCTTAACGTGTATATAAAATCCCAGAGGGGATTTCTGAGTCACGGGCATAGAATCTAAACTTTCAAATTCATTAAATAAATTTAAAGTTAAACATAAAATAGTAATATTGGAATGCATGCAGCTATTTCAGCCAGATTTAACAACACAAATTTAAACTTTAAGACATACAAAGTTTAGAATAGTTTACATGCTTTTGCAAATATTTAATCTGGTACAAAAGCAATGCGGCATTGGCACCACACTTATTTCCCATGGGAAGCCATTCCAAATGGAGTGGAAGATACCACTGCAGAGAAGGCCAATTTAGTATCTGAGTGGAAAGCCCCACTAGCATAGTTACTTGTCATAACTGTGGATATCACTGCAGCTAGAGGCCAAAACATTATACTAATGGATGGATTTATTTCATTTACATAGCGCCTTTCTTCAGAGTTCAACCCAAGATGGCTCACAAAAATAATCAGCTAAACAACAGTGAAAATTGTAAATAAAACTAAAATTACCACGTTAAACCAGTATATTAAAAACAGTATGAAAGCAGCATACAAAAGTTTAAAAGAAAACATGCTCCCCCACCTCCAAATAAGAAATCTCCTTAGAAGTCAATATACGCTAAAAGCCTGCTTGAATAAAAACATTTTTGCCTAGAAGCAAAAGGAGAGCAGAGAGGGAGCCAGCCTAGCCTCCTGTAGAAGGAAATTTGGGGGCGGGGGGGAGAGAAGGAGGATTTGATACATTTATATCTTGACTTTTTCCCAATAATGTGACTCAAGACAACTAATAACATGAAGCCGTTGAGAAGGATCTCTCTCATGCCCTCAGGAAGCAAGCTTGTGATGGTAGTGGGACGTGAGAAAACCCTCTCCACGGGTCTTTAAGACTCTGCTAGGTTTCTGTAGGAAAACATAATGTTTCAGATTGTCCTGATCTAAGTGGTATATTATCTCCTTTTCAGTGCCTAATGACACCTTTAAACCCTCTCCCATCATTAGATACATGAGAAGAGAAGAAAGTAGTGGCTGGTATTGAGGCATTGTCCTCAACACATGAGAGTAGTGGCAAGAGGAGGATAAATGGCAGCAAATGATGGCACACAGTGATAGTGACAGGAAGGGTAAAAGAAAAAGATGAGAGCAGCAGTGATGAAAGGAAGTGGTTGTCCTCCAGAATTGGCTTTAAGCCATCGATTTCTTGAATGCTTGGCTCTGACCCAAGCTGTTATAGGAGATGTGACCTGAGAAATTATGTCTGCTGTGAAACAGGTAGGTATCCAAGCCACCTTCCTATGTCTTGGCTCTAAGAACCGCTTAGAGCCAGTCATTTTAAAAAAATTGATCTGTATAGAGCTTGACCTCTCATGAGAGGGATGTGTCAGGTGGACGCTTCCTTCTCTGGCAATGGCAGGACCATGCTGGGGTCTTCTGCTATCATTTGTTGCTGCTGCCATTGTTCCACTTGGTGCAGGAAGCAGACACTTGGATGTCTTCCTTCGTGGCCATCAAGACCACCAGACCGCTTGTGCTGTGACCTGTTATATGAGTGTTTTGATACCATAAAACTCTGTCGCTTCTCTCTGTTTTTTTAATGGTAAATGCATTTCTGTGGTACAAGTAATAAAAAAAAATGATTCCTCTTATCCTAATGCATGCATAAGTTGCTTTGGGAAGAGGCAGATATTGGGGCCCAAGTCATCTAAGGGTTGAAAGCAAAGCATCAGCAGCTTGAATTAATCTTGGTGTTGGATAGGTACCAATGTAGCATTTTCAGAAATGTTACACTGTGGTTCTATGTAGGAAGCTAGTCAATTTCTTGCAGCTGTACAGTTTGGAAGATCATAGGTTGTTTCCAAAGGTGGACGCATTGCATATCATGCATTAACCAAATTTAAGTTTAAAGGGCATGGTTCACTGTAGCCAGACTTGTCTATGCACTGTTACTAACAGATATTTTGAATGTGTCATTGAGTAGCCTAGGCCTTTTTGCTGTTGCCTAATCGCTATTGAGGGAGGTAGGGCTGGATTGAATTCATCCACTTAATTCTTGAGCTATGTTACTTATTTTCATGGAGAAACTTTGAGTCATTTAGATGGTTTCTGGTTTAGTATGTTGTGAACTTACAGTAAATTAGTTTATGCCAGTGTTGGTTGGCTTATAAATTATCAGGCAGCTTTAATATTAAAAGTGCAAATCACTTTTAGTGACTTTCAGCAGCTGAGCTGTGTATGTACGTACCTACCATTTCAAGAAATTCATATCTTTTTCTTAATCTTAAAATCTAAGATAAAGATAGTGATTTAAGGGACATGAGGGCAGCAGCTCATCAAACATCTGAACATAGCAGATTTCCCCTGTTGATTTCCCCTTCTTAGAAGTCCCTAACATTTTCTTTTACCCACTTAGTCTTGTAACTTGACATAAGAGCTATTCAAAGAGCATCACATACACTGAGTGTACTTTGATGGTAGTTTTTTTTAAAATGAGGCATTATATTAAATCTACAAACTGCATGTTAGACACATTCCAATCTTAAAAAGCAGTCCAGGCATTTGATAGAGATTGAGATTGAAATAAGATCTTGAGGAAGCAGGAGTTGAGTTGTAAGTATAGATCTGGAACCCATGTCTGTCTGACAGTTCATGTGAATGTATTACATTGGTTTGTGCTGACTAGTTGGTTGTTGATCTTAATCTTGGTATACTGATCTAGCTAAATAGCTGTTTGAGATAAGTGCATCTAAACAGTTCTCAACCTTGTTTGTTTCAGGCAAAACTTTAACAGAACAAACAGCCCAGCTTTTCAGAAGAAGGTGCAGTTTGGAAATGAAAATACAAAACTTGAATTGAGGAAAGTTCCTCCAGAGCTTAACAATATCAGCAAACTAAATGAGCACTTCAGCAAATTTGGAAATTTAGTGAATTTGCAGGTAGGTGATAACTTGACTATTTTATTGCATTGTAAGAAGTGATTACCAGTTAGAACTCTGATTATGAGGATGGCTTTATTATGAGGGAGTTTTGAAGATTCTTTGATTTCCATTTCAGTCATAATGTAACTGCCAGATGTAAAATGCATATCCTTTTTGCATGAATTTCATCCCTGCTTCCTTTGTCAACATTAAGAAACCAAGTTAGCTCTCTTCCTCTTCCCTCAGCCCCCTTGACTCTGTCTCTTGCTCTTTGTGTCACCTTGCCTCAGACCTCTGTTGCCACCACTTTCAGTGAAAGGCACTGTAGTGGTGGAGATACATGTGGGTAGAGAGACAGAATAATTTGATATGCAATCATGTCACAAGAGCAGAGCTTTGCGTTGGTTTTCCTCAATGCACACACAAAAAAGGGGAATTTCCAAGAATTTCTCCCTCTTTAGGTTGCCTGTTGACTTGTAGTGACACCATGAACTTCACAAGGTTTTCTTAGGCAAGGAATACTCAGAGGTTGTTTTGTCAATTCCTTATCAGGAAGTTCCCCCAAACCAGCCTTTTGTCTTCTCTTCTCTTTCTGTTTTGTGGTAGTATATTTCCTGCCTGTTAAAATGAGAAATCAGACAGGTGGATTTAAAGTCGTTAAACATTACATGAAAAATGTGATTGGGTGGTGTTGAAATATTTTTCTCCAGATCTGGAAAACAATGTCCCACTTTTCCTTCCAGCAGTATGTAGTAAAAATATTGGTAGGTAACTTGCCTTCATTTCTAATTTTAAAGTGATAGTATACATTTCTAGGGGAATAATAATATGCTTTGAAGTGGTGTGTTGAGTGGCTTATTAGCACTCTTATCTCTGACCCCTCTTCCTACCTCCCTTTTCCCCTCACTCCATTCCTTTGAAGTCAGACTGTGTTTAGGTGGTAGAATGTAAAGCTCTTGGGATGGGGCCTGCCAGTTTTGAATATCTAGCATTCTGATTAGATTAGGTTTGGTTTTATGGTTCCTTTTGTTTAACTCATTGGGCCAAGCACACTGATACTGATAGAGAATACTTTGTGCTCTTACTGATATTGCGTCACTGATGACCTCATAGCATTATCCTTATTTTTATGTTTGACTTCTCTTGTATATCCTAGGTTGCCTACCAGGGAGATCCTGAAGGTGCTCTCATCCAGTTTGCTACTCATGAAGAAGCAAAGAAAGCTATATCAAGCACAGAAGCAGTATTAAATAATCGATTTATTAAGGTGTATTGGCACAGAGAAGGCAGTGCTCCACCCATGACAACTTCAGTACAGAAGGTAAAACCAAGAAGGAAGATCTAGTTCATTTTGGCAGCCTGCTTAAATTAAGAATATTTTGCATTGTTTTGAGCTTCAAGCAGAGCTTTAGTAATTGTTATGTCTCTGTATCTTGAGTTGAGAACATACACTACTAGAAGAATTAATATCTTACAATATGTAACTTCCAGAAAATTAAGCAAATTATGCTTGATAATCAGATTCATTGTTTGTATAAAGAAGAGTGGCTAGCTAATGTCATGTGAGTCAGATCTTTCTGTGGACCTACCAAGTTCTTATCGAAGTATGGTAAAAAAATATTTAACCATAGTTTCTCTTGTGGTTATAAAAAAAGGTCTCAAGCTGTGAGAAATAACAATATTCCACTACCTAAAAACAACTTGGTAAAGTTGGAAAATTGCAACACTAGTTCACTTTAGAAGGAACAGAGCTGTTCCTTGACCACTCAGAAGCTGACCATCTTTGTTAAACTATCATTCATAGACACATCTCTCAACTGTATTTGAAAGGAATATGAGAAAGGTTTACTGTTAACACCCCTATATGACAAATAGCGGAGCATTTTAAAATAAAAAATCTTTGTGTTTGTCAAGACCAAATCTGCAGTCCTTAATATTTGTGTATTTAAAATAAAATTCCACTGAAATAAGTGGAAGTTAGAAGGCTTTATATTATTTAGACATATAAAAATGCCACTGTGTGTATCAGGCACTATTGTGTGTGAAGTATAAAAAGCATTTATAGGAAGCTGTTTAATGATGTCAGAAAATACCACCTTTGAACTTTTTTCTTTGTACAAAAATGCTCCTCCCAACTTTTAGAGAGCATAGGGCCATTTGCTGTGTTTGCCCCCCCCATTCTAAGCCTAGAAGTTGCTTTTCCCAGCCCTCCCCTCTGTGCTGTGACTTTCTCATGTCCCATAAGGGCCAGAGTGTGGCTTCCAGTCCTTGAAAGTTACCCACCTCAGGAAACATTTTATACTGAAATGAATAAAGGTTAAGAAATTTGAATTGTAGAGGAAGGAATGAAATATTTTTGAGTGTAGGAAAAGTCTTAAATTTCCATAGTATCTCTGTTGAAAAAAAAATTCCAGACTGTACTTGCCACCCTGTTCCTTGAAGTATTCTACTTGAGCTAGCTGTGACAATAAATTCATTATGAGTAGTAAGAATTCTGTCTTCCCTTAAGAATCTGCAAATTAAATATTTTTACAGGAATTAGTGAGAATAAGAGCAATAAAAGATACATATTTGAAGTTTTTCATAAAGATATGTATTTGTGTGTGTATTTGAGAATTCCCTTAATAACTGATTTACCATAAATTGAGGGTAACAGCCCAGTCATTACATCACTTTATGTCACAGAAACAAGTCTGCCTGAGCCTCAGGCACATGTTTGGGGGGGGGCAGTTTGGTAGCATGAGACTCAGAAGGATTTTTGCTTTAGAGATAACCATAATTTCCTTGTGACATCTGAACTCTGAGAACTGACTTGTTCTGTCATTAGTAAAAACAAGCTGGGATTATAGTGTTGGAATTGAAAACTTTTTTTTTCTCCTTTTGAAAGTTTTTTTTTCTTAAATTTGAGTAAATGGCTTTAGGAAGATGTCTTTCTAAATTATTTTACTGAAACCCTGTTTATGCTAAAGTATCTGATCCTCTGCTGAAATACATTGTGTGGATGCTGAATTTAGCGAGTATGTTAAGAATAAGAATATCATTATTTAAATATCTAACAACTTCTTGGCCTTTTGTGTCCCGTTGTGATGACTTGATTTTCTTTTAAGGTAATACAGCCTATAGCCCAGCAGCCAATTTTACCTGTTATAAAGCAGTCAGTCAAGGAGCGACTAGGTCCGGTACCTGCCAGTAACATTGAGCCTGCTGAAGCTCAAAGTGCCAGTACAGAAACTGTTCAGGTAACTATACCATTTAAGTCACAAAAGACGCGATTTTAAAACTAAACTGAAATATACTATTTAACCAAGTATCCCTCCATGTAAGTGAGTGATCTGTATTTAGTAAAGATGCATATTTTAAACGCTTGGAGAGGAAACTGTAAAATTGAGCACTCATATTTCAGTGAAAAGGATTGTTTAAAATTGTGGGGCCAACTTACAGCTGAGTAAATAGCTTTCACAGTAGTAGGCAGCTTGAGATGCAACTTAATAAAACAATGTCTCAGGAAAATTAGATTTTTCAGTGTCCAGATATTAACTTATATTAAGTTTTGTTAGACAATGAGGAATCTCTTTCTGTTTTACCAGTTGGGTAGTATTAAATTCTAGGTATGAAATGCATGTTAGTATTTCCAAATACAAGCTATTTCACAAACAAAATAGGTACATTGAACAAGGCTTTAATTAATACATCTTTGCAAAATTTTAATTTTTGTTTGTGATAAAAATTTAAATAAACTGTTAGTGTCACACTTTTTGAGTTACTGGTGAAAATATCTAGTATTGGATTAATGCTGGTGGATATGCAGAAGTGTCCAATGAAGTCAGGAGAGTGACAGTCTCCCCTTCCTACTCCACTATCTTCAGAGCTCTAAAACCTTATCTGGTAGGCTTGAAACTCTCTGGACCAGTTTCTGGGCAGCTCCAAGGACTATAGAGGAGAAGGGAAGGATGTTTCATTATGTTGGCACTGCAGATCCAGTACAGTGTTTTATTTAAATGTAGATTTCCTTAACAAAGTGGAGGAAGAGACATGACACTGCTAATGATGTGTGCGCATGTACCTTCAAGTTACCTGTCAATTTACGGTGACCCCATGGATTTTATAGGATTTTCTTAGGCAAGGAATACTCAAGAGGTGGTTTTGCCAGTTCCGTCCTCTAAAATATAGCCCACAGCAACCTAGTATTCATTGGCAGTCAAAGAAAGGGCCAATGTGGGGACAATACTCAATGAATTAGATTGGGTTTTATAATAAAGTACTCTTAATTTCCTGTAACCCACTCAGCTAGTGTTAAAACTGTGAAAGGTCCAGAAATACACAAAGAAAATTGATCAGGTACCTTTCTAAAACCTCAAGGCTGTGGCTATAAACTGTTCTCTTGAGATTCCCCCCCACTGGAGTTATTGATAAATACCCACTAGCCCTGTTATTGTCTTAGTTCTTCTGTCAACCTCAGGCTTTTGTTATCTCTTGCTATGACCTCTTAGGCAATATTTATTCCTTCTTGGTTCCAGTTGTTTTGTTAATTGCCCTCCACCATTGAGATTCAGCCATTTGCTGAAGGCAAAAATTAGGATGTGTCCCTTTTGTTCCTTAAACATTGTTTGTTGCTGAGCCAGAATGTCTTCAGCTGGAGGGTTCCAGCTGAAGCTACATGGGATATTACAATGGATGAGATCAATTCTCTACCTGATTCCTCGTTCTGTCACTGCATTTTCATTCCCTACTGCTAACACCACCACCACAAATCCAGCCATCACCCCCACACTCCCCACACGAGAATAACTTCTTTAGTCTGAGACTTCCTTTTAGAAAATCTTTGAAATACAACTCACCCTCCTCACCTGTGGGCACTGCACATTCAAATTTGTGTTTGCACAAAGCATCATATCTCTGTACGTAAAATGGAGACGATGAATGTGCTGAGGCATGAATGCACATGTCACCACCTTTGAATACAATGGGGTGTGAGGATTCACAAATGCTGTTACTCTCATGGGTTCCTGGAACGGAACCCCCACATACACAGAAGATCCATTTTAGATGTCTCTGAAATAGTATATCTATAGTAAGTCATAGCCTGGACGCCTTCTCACTTGTTTTTGTAATACCTGTCTATGGAGTTGTTCATGAAAATGGTCTAGAAATGAGAGTTGGAGCAAACTGTAGTTGCCAGGAGAAAACCAGTGATGGTTGACAAGCAGCATGTGAAACCAGTCCTGAAAGAGCTGCATTAGTTGCTTATCTGTCTCTGGGCTGAATCCAAGGTGCTAGTCTGCAGTACCCTACCTGATATATTTGAAGAAATGCCTTTCTTTGTACGACATAATCTGTCCTCTTAAGTTGAGGATGAAAAGGCTCACCTCACTGACTCACCATTAAGTAAAATATTTCTGTGGTGAAGCCCAAAATTTCAAAAGTCCACTCCCAAAAGTTATGTCTGGAGCCAGCTTAATTAAAATATTGTGCGCAAGTTAGGATATACAGGTGCTGCTTCCCTTGTTTAACTGGCTTGACTTCAAGTCTGTTGCAGTCAGGGCATCAATACTGTTTGTTGAATTCATGTTCATCTTATACATGATCAAGTCCTCCTCTGAGCTCTGGGGCTTCTTCTTGGCTGGATGCTCCCAGTCATATTATTGAGTGGCACAAGCTACTGTTACATCTACTTTGCTTCAAGAATTTGCAAAGCTACATGTACTTCAGATAAATCAGGAAGCCGTGTTTATGTAGCGAAGTGTTGAACTTTTTAGTATTTAAGGTGCCTCAGTGTTTTTTCCCCCTGTCAGAAGCTAACATGGCTTACCCTCACAGTTCTCCCTCCACATTTGTGGGTTTCACTTTCACAAATTTGATTATTTGCAAGGTGCCCACTTACCCCCCCATTCTCCCTTTCCCATTCCCTGGCGTGGCCCAGGTTGCAGGGAGGGCGATTTCCCATTCCCTGTGCTCCTTCCCCTGGTGCCCACAGCTTCCCCACTTGGCTGTCTCCTTGCCCCAACCTGTGCGATGGCATGGGTGAGGGGGCAGGAGAGAGGGATCAGGGAAAGAGCTTTCTCACTTGGCTTTTTCCTCACCCCCACCTGCAGTCGTGATCAGGCGGGTGGCGGCAAGGAGAAAACCAAGCTGGGAAGCGCTTTCCCCGCTGGCTCTCTGCTGCGCCCACCCCTACCCATGTGATCCCTTTGGCATGTGTGGGGGCAAGGAGAAAGCCAGCGGGGAATCTCTTCCCCTGCTGGCTGTCTCCTGAGTCATCCTCCACCCGTGAGATCACAATCATGTGGGTGGGGGCGAGGAGAAAGCCAGCAGGGAAGCTGTGTCCCTGCTGGCGCTCTCCTGCGCTCTCATCCTGTGGGTGGGGGCCGCAGTTGTTCACGTTGTTTTCACTTTCGTGGGGGTTCTTTTTCCCTATCTCCCGCAAAAGTGAAGGGCCTACTGTACTCTCTTTTCTTATACCCAGAATGGGTATTTGTCATGCCAGTAGTACAAATGGCTGCCTGGTCTCATGTGCTGCAGTCAGTGCCTCTTGCTCTTCTGGCAAGATGTACAAGTTTCCCAGAACTTCAGCAGTAATTGGCTTTTTATAGGTTCTTAAAAAGTGAGAAATGCCCTTCCTAGTTTAAAAATACATGATTGCAAACATTTAAATAAATTCTTCTGTTTTTCCTAGAATGTAACAAAACTTTCTGTGAAGGACAGGCTTGGATTTGTGCCTAAACCACCTAATCCAACTACTGAAAAGGTAAGGAATAGTGTTCAGTGAACTGTGATACAACTATTATATAACTCCAGTACTGCAACCCAGCTTCTGTAGAGTTGTTTATATGTTGTAAATGCAAGATGGTTGCATGCTTTTTTAACATCATCAATAGAACTTTGAAAATGGATGGAACATAGTTCAACTGTTTCTGATAAAGTTAAAATAAAACAGAATTTGCTGTGTTTGTGTAGGCATCTTCCTGAAACCTCACTTGTTGCTATATGGTTAGAGTGGTTGTTCGCAGTGTTGGATTGACCTTGGCTCAAGGGCATTTGAATGCAGAATGGCCAGAATTATGATAGGATTGAAGATGGTCTCTGGTGTACTAGTAGTGTTGAAAAATATCTCTATTTTTCCTCAGTGGTCTTAGGTGGTCAATGATAATGAAACCAGCTGAAGTTGCCGCCTGTTTTCTTAAAGACACAGATGTTGTGTGTAGACTTCGTAGTATTTTGTTTCTGATGTTGGCCTGCCGAACTTTCCTTGGGTTTGTGACCTGCCTCCCTTTGGTTTGGGATTCCAGTCTTATTAAAACAATTCCGTTCTGCCTTGTGAAACTGTGTGATAGAATATTGAAGGAAGAGACTGACTTCTAATTCTACTGCTGCTGCATTCTGATGGTCAGCTTGGGTTCTTTGACTTGATGAACCATTGTGTGTGAAATGCTTCAGGGTCATTTAACTTGGATAAAGTATCTACATTTTTATCACCAAAAGTTTTCTAAGGTTTAGGTATAGGGAAAATATGTTTAGCAAAAAGTGAGTACGTAGGGGGAAGAATTAAAAATGGTAACAGATTTTGTGAGTATTCACAATAGGTTTTGATAACTCAGAATGCATTTCATGTGGCTGTTATAGAATACTTTGAAAATTTTCTTGGCCACCTTAACAAACTACAAAAGCAGCCCCCCACCCCTGAACCACAACCTCCAGATACACTGCATATATAAAACCATTTGGCTAACTTTGTTAAACCTACTCATATATACAATGACACAAAATCCCAGATGCAACTAGTTTTTCAATTACACATCCTTTTACTTGCATGAGACAAGAATTGTCTGGATTTTTTTTTCCTTGTCTGTTCTTTTTGAATAGATTCTAGGGGTGTGCTAAGGTTCTGAAATGAAACTTTACAAGAGCAAGAATGCTGATTTTGTAAATTTGATTTATTCAAATTTATTTAAAGTTTCAGTTTGCTCCATTTTCTATAGCTCTGTGGAATACCTTCATAGAGGCATTATACGGAAGAAAGATGGCTGCCAATATGTACTCATTGTCCCTTTGAGAAATGGAATGAAATCAGAGATCATCCTTCCCAGGAGCATTTCTGACTCCTTTTCAAGCCACATGGAATCTACTGTCCGTTAGCATGTCCAGGTTGCAAGGAAAAGCTGCTCCAAAAGAAACAATAGAAAGACAGCCCTTGGATCACTTCATGAACTTGTTCTGTTGTTTGCTTAGCAATTTCGTGTTGATTTAAACATACACATACATATATACAGTGGTCCAAATAAGACAGAATGAACTTTCATCTTGTTGAAATTAATATGGAGGACAATCTACCTATCCTATAGTGCTGCTTATTTAGATGCATTCTCCCTTTCCCTCTGCACATTTAACAAAATTAAAGCTATGTGGATGTGGCAAACATGGCTGCATTCTGAGGAACATTAAATCTGTGTAAATGGTGAAGAAAACCAGGAATTCTTCTTCGTGGTCTCTGTGCCTCACACACTAGGAGCTTTTGCGCATGCACGGTACCATTCGGAAAATTCTAGAGCTTAGTAGCTTGGCGGGAACCCCTCCCCCATGTATCCACTAAGCATGCTCAGCCCGCTGAGCAGTGTCGCTCCTCAGTTCTTTCTCATCCACCGTTGCGTACGGAGGTTCTGAGCTTAGAGCGTTTTCTTTGGCCTTCTCTTGCAAGTCTTTTTGGTTTTCTTCAACTCGGATTCAGTATTTTGGACTTCTCTTTCAGATTACGGACTGGTTTTGTCGTTTTGGTGATTTGTCCCTTCTCTTTGGGACTTCTAACCTCCAAACTCCGACTTGCCAAACCCCCTCCCTTCTTCGTCATCGTTGTCTTTGCCTCATCCTTGCCTACCTCTTCTTCTCTTTTCGGACTTCGGTGTCTACACTTTTCAAACCGTGCAAAAAGTGTGGTCGTAAGGTCGCTTGTTCAGACGGGCATAGCGAGTGTCTCCTCTGTTTGGGTGAGACTCATAACATCAGAGCCTGCCCAGTTTGTGGGGAGTTCACCCCACAGACCTTGAGGAACCGACTGGCAAGCCTCAAGTCCTTCTGCTGGGAGCAGTCTCTGTTGCCTCAAGACCCGACCCCGGCGAAGAGCCCAGCGAAGATGTCCAAGAGCCGACCTGCGACCACACTCCCAGCGGCTCCAGCGGCTGCCGATCCCGCTGCACCGATGGTACCATCATGTGAGCGGTCATCGGCTCAGTCACTGGACCGGTCCTCCACAGCGTCATCGCAGGACTATGAGTCCGACTCTAATGAGTCAACGCCTGAGTCCCACGAGTCACCAACCTTGGCGTTTGGGGACCCGGCACCTGAGTCGGTGCCTGAGGATGTGCGGCAGTTCTCGGACATCCTCCTCTGGATGTCAACGGCTCTGGGTCTCAAGATGGCGGAGCCGGCCCCGGCAGTGCAGAATCCGGTTTTCCACTACGTGGACACCCGTCCACCTTCGACGGTGCCACTACCATTCCTACCCGCTCTGATGGAGGCCCTCAAACACCCATGGGCCCAGCTGGCTTCCGCCCAGCCAATTCCACACAGGCTGGAACATCTATACAGGACCCAGAAGGATGATGCTGAGTTCCTGTTCAATCACCCTCAGCCCAACTCGGTGGTTGTGGTGTCTGCTCAGACGAAGGGTGGAACCAGGTCCCGTACGACCCCGCCGGACAGAGAGAGACGCCGTTTCGATACCTTTGGGAGGAGGTTCTACTCTGCCTCCTCCCTGGTAGCGAGGGTGTCGAACACGCAGGCTTGCATGGCGGCATATCTTTGCAACATGCTGGACAAGTTCACTCCAATACTGTCCACCGTCCCTGAAGAGAGCAGAGCGAGCGCCAACCAATTCCATAACGAAGCAGTGGTGCTCGCAAACCAGCAAATCCTCTCTTCCAGGCACTCTGTAGAGGTTGCTGCCTGGGTCATGGTTGGTTCCGTAGCCTTGCGCTGGTACGCTTGGCTACGGTCCTCTGGCCAATGCACGGAAGTGCATTGAGGATCTCCCGTTCGATGGCAAGGGGCTCTTCAATGCGTCAACTGATGAGGCGATGGACCACATCGTCAAGGCCCGACTAATGGCCAAGAAGATGGGGATCTGTCAGCCTCAACAGTCCCACCGTGGTTTTGGCTCTCGACCCATGTGGCACCGTTCCTCTTCCGGGAGCTTCCAACAACGCTCGCCCCAGTTGGTACCATCCAGGACTTCCACCGTGTCCTCTTCGAGACGACCTCCACGGAGCCACCAGATGACATCTAAGAAATCATCGTCGGGATCCAAGTCCTGTTTTTGATGGGACTTGCAGGTCTCTACCAAAGCCCACCTTCCACCTACCATCAGCCTTGATGGACCACCCCACTCTGGCCAAACACTTCGCCTTGTGGCATTCGATCACTTTGGACTCTTGGGTGCTCACCATCGTCCATCTTGGTTACGCCATCGAGTTCACAAGTATTCCACCGCGAGGCATTTTCTGTTCCACCCAGGCCAGCCCTGCACTGCTGGAGGAGATCCAGTCCCTCCTGCAGAAGGGAGCGATCGAAGAGGTCCCGCCCTCAGCCACTACGACCGGCTTCTAGTCCCGGTACTTTACCGTACCGAAGTCGGATGGGACCCTGCGACCCATTCTGGATCTCCGAGGGGTGAACGAATACATCCGCCCCAGAAGGTTCAAGATGGTCACACTGTCGATGATCCTTCCTTTCCTTTGTCGGGGAGACTGGTTCGCATCTATCGACCTGAGGGATGCCTATTTCCACATCTCCATCCATCCGCAGCACAGAAGATACCTTCGGTTCGCGATCGACGGCACCTCCTACCAGTACTGGGTGCTGCCGTTCGGTCTCTCCACCACACCGAGGGTCTTCACGAAGTGCATGGCCCCTGTGGTCTCCTACCTGCGGACGAAAGGCATCACCGTCTTCCCGCACCTGGACGATTGGCTGTTGGTAGCGTCCTGCAAGAGCAAATTCTATTCGGACATTCATCAGACCCTGTCACTTCTGATCTGCCTGGGTCTCCAGGTCAATCTGAAGAAGTCCCACCTTGAACCAGCGAGAGTGTTGGACTTCATTGGAGCCACCCTGGACTCGATCTCGGCCAGAGTCTACCTGCCTCTGGAGCGAGCTCATACTCTCTGCCGGGCCGCCACGGCCGCCTTCGACGCCCCGACAATATCGGCAAGGAGGATACAACAGCTCCTGGGCTACATGGCTTCCACCACGACGGTCACGTACCTGTCGAGACTTCGGTCGTGCCCCCTCCAACATTGGTTCGTCAGAGCCTTCAACCCGCTCCAAGACGACCAGGGGCTGCGACTCCAACTGCCGACACAAGTACATCACTCTCTGCTGTGGTGGCTTTCATACCGCCATCTCCTGTCTGGGATGCTTTTCAGACAACCGACTCCTTGGTTCACGATCATGACAGATGCCTCCCTTTTCGGGCGGGGAGTGCACTGCGAAGACCTCAGAGCCCGGGGACGCTGGACAGGCGACGAGACCGATCTCCATATCAACGCTCTAGAGCTCCTCACCATCGGGAAAGCTCTGAGAGCATTCCGCAACCTGATCACGGGACAGACGGTACTCATCCTGACCGACAACACCACGGCAGTCTGTTATGTCAACAGACAGGGAGGGACCGACTCCACCACGCTTCTCACCATCGCACTCCAGCTCTGGGAGTGGTGCGTGTCTCTCTGGGTCCATCTGACTGCCGTCCACCTGGCAGGTCAGGAGAACACCACAGCGGACTCCCTGAGCAGGGACACCTCGACCCACCACGAGTGGTCCCTCTCGGACGAGGCGTTCCGCCTGAGACGATACTGTTGGGGCGAGCCCGATAGTGATCTTTTCGCCACTGTGTCGAATGCCAAGTGTCACTGGTACTGTCCAAGAGCCGATTGGGGACGGAACTCTCTCGGCGACGCATTCCAGTTTCGGTGGACAAAGGGGCTCCTCTATGTTTTCCCGCCGTTTCCTCTCCTGGGCTGAGTGGTCGCCAAGATCCTGGCAGACTGAGCTGACGTCATCCTGGTCGCCCCGTACTGGCCGAGGCAGCACTGATTCGTGCCCCTACTCGAGGCCGCTCAGGGTCAACTTCTCAGGCTCCCGACAGCACCCGACCTGCTGTCCCACTCCGGCGGTCGCGTTCTCCACCCTGACCTGCCGCTCCTCGCCCTGCACGTGTGGAGGATAGTGCCCTAGACGATCCCGCCATCCAAAACATCCTGACCGCGGCCAGGAAGGAATCGACCCACTGCAATTATGCCTACAAGTGGTGGCGGTTCATGACCTTTGCGGAGGAGCGAGGCGAGACGGTATCGCCGGTCAGCCTCGGTACCGTGCTCCGCTTCCTCTTTTGCCTCAAACAACATGGACTGTCTTTTCCTTCTCTGAAGGTCCACTTCTCCGCCATCGTGGCCTACCAACCTCGAGGCTCCCCGTCTACAGCGCTCTTCCGGGATGCCACCATGAAATAATTCATGAAGAGGCTTCAACATCTATACCCGCTGGTATCGCCGCCGCTGTCGCCATGGTCGCTATCCCTGGTACTCTCCCAGCTCACACGACCGCCATTTGAGCCCATGGCCACTGCCGATGACAGGCTCCTGACTCTGAAGACTGCTTTCCTGGTGGCTGTCACCTCCACCAGGCATGCCAGTGAGCTGACAGCTCTACGAGTCGACGAGCCATGCCTGGTTTTTCATCGGGACAAGGTAGTCCTTCGCCCGGACGTTTCCTTCCTACTAAAGGTGGTTTCTCACTTCCACCTTAACCAGGACATTATTCTACCGGCTTTTCATCCTAATCCTACGGCACCTCTTGAGAGGTCTCTTCACTCTCTGGACGTTCGAAGGGCCCTCGCCTTCTACACTCAGTGGACTGCGACCTACAGACAGACCCCACACCTGTTTGTCTGCCACAGTCAGCGTTGCAGGGGCCGCAAGGTGTCCACCCAGAGATTCTCCAAGTGGGTGGCCCAGACAATCCTGCTTGCTTATGAGATGGCCAAGCAGCCTCCACCGGACTTGCTTAGGCCGCACTCCACCAGAGCAGTGGCATCCTCAGCAGCCCTCCTGAGGGGCGTGGACCTGCAAGAACTTTGTCGAGTGGCGACCTGGACCAGGCCATCAACCTTCGTCTGCCACTATCGACTGGACTGCTGGTCCAGGAGGGATGCCCAGTTTGGACGAGTGTTGCTGGCCTCCGTACTCTTAAGGACCTGACCCGCCGTCCTTCTGGTAAGCTACAAAGTTTCCTAGTGTGTGAGGCACAGAGACCATGAAGAAGAAGAACAGGTTCCTTACCTGTAACTGTGGTTCTTCAAGTGGTCATCTGTACCCTCACACACACCCGCCTAGCCGTCCCCTCACTCTCAGGTCCCATTTTGGCGGACTTTAGAACTGAGAAGCGACCGTTGCTCGGCAGGCTGAGCATGCTCAGTGGATGCATGGGGAGAGGGGTTCCTGCCAAGCTACTAAGTTCTAGAATTTTCCGAACGGTCCTGCGCATGTGCGAAAGCTCCTAGTGTGTGAGGGCACAGATGACCACTCGAAGAACCACAGTTACAGGTAAGCAACCTGTTCATCTTTCTGGTAGCTCTGTCAACCTCTGGATTAGATACAAATGCAACATCTCCCTATGCCATAATTAGCCGCATGCCTGCATAAAGTGGTTCAAAGAACTGCATGACTGATTCTGCAGGTACTGAAAGGAGTTTTGGATTCTTCTTTCTAAGAGCAGTTTTCTGCATAGTAATCCTCTCCTGAAACAGAGAAAAATTTTAAAGCTATTTTCAGTGCAATGCCTTGGATTTAGGAGTTAGTGAAGTAGGACACATTTTAAACTTTTGCTCTCAAAAGAACTGTTTAGAAGAACACTGATCTCTGCTAAGCTTCTGTTTATCCGTGAAAGACTTTATTCCTACAGCAAATATTTAGTTAAATAAGAAGATGTCTTCCTTAGCTAAAGGCTGCAATCTTTTAGGCAGGTGTAGCAAAGTGTTTATTAATGCCTTCTTTATGCACCTGGACTTAGCTCAGGGGAATGGAAGCTTTTGTCCCCCCACCCCAGCAAGTTGCATCTGATGTTGTCTAGGAGATTTGAATTCATGTGCCATGTGCACACACGTGTACACTGTTACTCTTCGTCTTCTGCATCATCTCAGCATGCAGGGATGAGGATTTTTAAACCTCCCATCCCTTCTCACAGTCAGACTGAGTTGCTGGCAGTGGAAAAATAAGAGCATCTCCCATCCTTTGGTACATGCTGTCAAGATAGCTGTTTCTGTTAGTGACAATAAAACAGCAACTGTGGAGTAGGTTTTTTTCCCTTGTCCTACAGAGAAAATGTGAGTGGATATCTCATCACCTTCAGAGGCCATGCTGGCAGTGGTTCAATGCTACCACTGAATTAACTGCTCATCACATTACAGGTTACAAACACTCCCCATTTTAATTTTACTGGCTGTGCCATACAGCTTTGCTTATTTCTTTCAGCTAAATATTTTTTGTCTGTTTTGTTTTGTACTTTTAAATAATGCAATAATGTATGCACGCAGTTGCTCTACAAATTCTAATGGCCTCCTGTTACCTTAGATCAGTTTTTCTCAGGCGGTGGTCCCTGGACTGGTTTTGGTCTCTGAGGCATTGACTGATGGTCCCTGGAGTTTCCCCAGAAAGAAAGAAAAAAATGTAGTCAATGAGCACAGATCGAATGCCAGTCCCTTGTATATTGGGGGGAAAAAATTTGCCAGTCCCCGACATCAGATAGCTGAAGAAGTGTTGTGTGTTTGATAGAGGTGGTTACTACATGCCAATGGAAGAAAACTCTGTGCTTTTCTGTGTAAATTGTCAGCATTTGTCCAGTTTATCTTTAGATAAGACAAGTGAGAAATGGGAACCTTAAATCTTTCTCTGTAGCAAGTGGTATTGTGAAGTCTGATTTTTTTTTCCATTGGCAGGAGACTCAGCCTTCATACTGACAACAGATACCTGTTGACAGAGCTCGAGTTTCAGCAGTTTCCCATAATATGTGTTAAATGTTCTCGAAACTTAGAGTCTATATAAGTGTTTTTTAGTCTTTTACTTGAGATTGTTATATTTTTCCAGTCTTCACAATCACAGCAACACATTTGTCTTGTAGCAATGCTTTGAATCAGTTGCTTTTAATTTATTTAGAATTTGTCAGAGAAATAAAATGGTTTCCTTCTGTAGGTATTGTCTACTTCTACTGGCTTGACAAAAACAGTGTATAACCCAGCTGCTTTGAAGGCAGCTCAGAAAACGTTGCCTGTTGTTAACACTTCCGTGCTGGATTCTAGTGAAGCACAGAAGAAAAAACAGGTAAATTTAACTACTTATTTTATAAAACAGCCAAAGTTGATTTAGAGATTGCAACATTCAAGTATGGTTAGATTTCAGAAAGGAGGTTACCTTGTGTGTGGTAGGCATGCATCTAGTTTGGAAAACTATTTTACCAATTGCCGTTTGAGAGGTATTGATGTCTACTGACACTGTAGAATCAACTTGAAAGTGTTGTCCCATGTAGAACGTCTTTGAGAGCTCAGTCATTTTTCCTTGATGTCAGAAAGAGAGAATTTTTACTCATTTGCCATTTAAGCACTTTTCTCAGTTTTAGCATTATATGGCTTGAGTTAGAAATTTTATTGAATATTACTCTGATAATCTCTTCGTGTACTGTGCACATGGAACTGTAATCA
This sequence comes from Iguana delicatissima, assembly GCA_948472985.1. Classification (NCBI taxonomy): domain Eukaryota; kingdom Metazoa; phylum Chordata; class Lepidosauria; order Squamata; family Iguanidae; genus Iguana; species Iguana delicatissima. Next base: position 53,066 of record CAOKZL010000212.1, on the reverse strand, counting down.
TAGATGTTCTTTTAGATGAAGTGTGCTTTTCCTGATGCAACACAATGCTTCTGACCTTCTGACCATGATGAGAAGATTAGAAGTCCTTGTGTGGTTCTGTGTCTTTCCCCTTTTTGGGGAGCTGCGTATTTGCTAACAGGGCTTACATCTGACTGTTAGTTTGTAACCATGGCTAGGAAATTATGTTTAAATTTTGTATGGTTAGTGGGAGCACTAGTGCAGATTACTACACTATGATGTGCAAGCATTATGTAACAAAGTGTGAGTATTTTGGAAGGTGGTGGTGGAGTTTTATGTTGGAAAGAGAGAAACACGGATATTTTTAGAGTATATGAGGTGCCTGCATGTAATCACTAAGACTCAGACTTGTATCTATATCAGTGAAAAACTTCCACTCCTGAATATTTCTGCAAAAAAGTTTCATCATGGATTGATTATGCCTGCTGTAACTGTGCAGTTTGCATTTTGAGTGGTCAGAAGTTCAGAGGGGATGACCCTCTGGGTAATATAGCACAGTGAATTGGAAAGATACAAAGATCTTAAACTTTAAAAACATAGTCTTCAGTGCCAGTGGCCTCTAGGAATGTAACCACTTGAAATAGCTGTGCCTTCAAGATTTAACATTATTAGGTTGTTTTTAACATTTTAGAGCAGAATTTAACAGACTTCCTTACAGTAGTGATACTTTGTGCTGCTGTCCGTTTGCTTAGGTTTTTCTTTTCAGGTGCTCATTCTTAGGCCTTGCAAAGCAGGATTTTTGCATGCTTCCCAGAGGCATCAGGAAAAGAGCTCTCAGCTGTCTTGCCTCAACAATCCCAGAGTGGTCAGCAGCTTTGGCAGGGACACAGCAGTGGAGGCAGTGCTGATTCTGGTTCCTCGTTCACAAATGAGCGAGACAGATGGCCACTGCCGCCACCAATGGTTGAAGGCAGCAAGGAGCGTTGGTAGCACAGCTCCGCAAATTATGCTCCTCTGCTACAGTTGTGGCTTGTTGCTACCTCAGCTGCTGCCCTGCACCATTGTTTCATAGGGACTTCAGAATGCATGATTTTTAGTATTCATAAGGGGTCCTGGAACCAATCCCTCACAAATACAGAACGCTCACTGTATCCATATTCAGCACATTGCATTTAGAATTGTTATGTTTTTTATCCAGTTAAAACAAAAGTGATTTAACTAAATATATAGCAATAGCATTTATTTCTATACCACCTATCAACTAAGTGTTATCTAAGCAGTTTACAATGTATTTTTAGCTAATTGCGCCCAACAAGCTGGGTACTCATTTTACCGACCTGCAAGAGGATGGAAGGCTGAGTCAACCTTGGAGCCTGGCAGGATCGAACTCACAACCTTGTGGTTGCAGTACTGGCATTTAACCACTGTGCCACCAGGGCTCCTGGGGAGCTAATGTCTTTTGAGTACTTAATTAGTTGAGAAGTTGATTAGAACTTCATGAGGAACACAGCTGATAGACCTTATTATGAGATGCAGCATCTGTGATTCATTTTCACAGGTAGTACTTTATTATTCTGGTGAACTTTGCAAACTGAATAGGGAAAGAACTTGATAATCTTTTTCTCTGTAGGCAAAATCCACGTGAGCTTCTTCTCATGTTCCTAAGTGCATCTTGTCTATTGCTTCACAAAATTTAGGAACAAAACCAAACAGAAACAAAACAGAAGAAAAATCTGACACTTTTAATGGACTTTACCTGATAAGATGATCATATTGAATATAACAGCATTCCAGCATGCATTAAGTTTGCACCGACAAAAATTTAATGGTTTACAAATACAGAAGATTCTTCCTTAGAATATTAGACACCTTGATCTTAAGCAACTGATGGAGCAACCAGCATTTTTACTGGTATCTCTTGGTTGAAGAATTGATAATAAAATAGGATAAATAAATAAAAATTTGTTTGATTTTTTTTATCCAAAATATGGACTTATATGAGTAATTATTTTATTCTCTTCTTCCTCTTCTCTTTCCCATTTCGTTATTTCACATCAGCTCTTTTTCACCCATATCTGCTATTGATTACTTCAGAGTTTACTGTAAGATGCTTCTGGAAAATCACTTTTTAACTATCCCATTTAGTCAGCACATTTTACATTATCTAAGGTGTGATAGCCTGGGAATGTACTGCTGACAGTGTTCTGTTCTGAATACTTCATCTTTTACCATATGTTTGAAACAACTCTTGAATTCTGGTTTGGCTATATTATTTGGGCCCAGCTGCGAATATGTTTTCCTTCACATCTATGCCCAATTCTTTATAGAAAATGCCAGCCAGAGTTAACATGTTCAATGTATGCGTATACCTTTTTTTATTAGATTTTTATTGAATCTGAGAACATTGTTATAAAAAAAGTAGAAAAAGTAACTAATATATACATTATCTGTTAACCTATTATAACCTGTTATATATAGTATTATATGTTCCATCAATAAAGAAAACAATAACTAAAAAAGAAAGAAAGAAAATGGAAAGGGGGAGAAGAAGAAGAAAAAGATATACAGAAGAAAATAGTCAACTCCCTTTTGCTTTTAGCCTTGGACTATATTCATCCATATTTTCCCAAAACTCCCTATCTATCTTTATTATTTGGATAAAATCCATGATTGAATTCACTTTTTCCTGTCTATTTTTACAAAACATTCAGTTGTTGATATCTCTACCAATTTTTTACCGGAAACATAAGCATCGTAATGATAGTGGTAAATAAATAAAAATATTTCACAAATAAATAAATAAATTTACATGTGTATTTTATATATTTTTTAACTTAATACTCCATCTCTTACTTATATATTTTGTTACTGGATGCCATTCTTCTTCTACTTTATTAGTTTGTTTTCCATTTGTGTAGTGGGTCATATTCCCTCATCTCTGTTACCCTTAACAGCTGTTGATCTATGTCAAGATGTTTTGTTTTGTTTTGTTTTTTTTTACTTTTCCACAGTTTAGCAAAATTGACTCTTGGTATTGTGACCATATAGAGTAAAATTTGACTGTGTTTTTTAAGAGATATTTTATCAATCATATGTGTCATGTTTAGCAGAAAGAATTCTGGACTTACTGAAAATCTTGTTTGAAATATCTCCGTTATAATTTTGTATGCATCCAAAAAATTTTGGTCACTGTACAGGTCCACCAAAGATGATAGTACGTGCCAATCTTGTCTTAACATTTCCAACACTTGTTGTTTCCAGTATGATAGATTTTGTCAATTTTTTCTGGGGTGAGATGATGTCTATACATCATTTTTAGAAAGTTTTCTTTCAAATCATGAGAACAATTGAATTAATCAGTATTTTTCCAAGCAGTTTCCCAGTTTTCAAATAATATTTCATGTTGCAAATTGTTAGCCCAGGTCACCATAGTGTCTTTTACAGTTTTATCTTCCAAATATCAAGTTAGGAGATGTTGATAAAAATATGATATTTTTTGTTTTTTCTTTATAAAAATATTATTTCCATTTTGTTTTGAGTTTAATGTAAAACCTTCTTGTTCAAGCTCTTCGCAAGACTTTATCCAAATCTTCTCTTTGGAATCTTGTATTATCAAATCTTTATGCCTAACCCAATCTTTCTGGTCATCTACTCATTTTCCATAAAAAGCTTCCTGTGGGGATAACCAGCTTGGTATTTTGTTGTAAGTCTTATTCTTCACATTGATCCACATTTTTAATAGGGTCTTTCTAACAAATGATTACAGAACTCTTTATCTATCTTTGCCTTTCTGTACCAAAGATAGACTTGGAATCCAAATCTGAGATTCACACCTTCTAATGTTAGTGTTCTTTTATCTTTCAGTGTAATCCAGTCTTAGATCCATGCTAAACTATTTGCATAATAGTAAAGTTTTAGGCTGGGAAAGTTACAACCTTTTGTTTTTTGATCTATTAGGAGTTTCCATTTAATTCTTGTTTTTTTTTTCCCAGCCCATAAAAGTTTAGTTAATTCTTTCTTCCATGTTTGAAAAGCTTTATCATTAGTAATAATTGGGAGGATTTGGAACATGACATTGAATTTCAGTAAAATATTAATCTTAATTGTTGCTATTCATCCGAGCAAGGATAAGTGGAGGTTTATCCATCTTTTCAAATCACGTAATCTCTCTCCACAGTTTGTTGTAATTGTTATCAAATAGATCTTTATTACTTTCTGTAATCCAGAGCCCCAAGTATTTTATTTTTTTCTCAGTTTTGAACCCTGTTATCTTAATTAACTCTTCTTTTTCAGTCTTTTTCATATTTTTCGTTAAGATACGTGACTTCTCTTTGTTGATTTTTAAACCTGCCATTTCTCCAAATGTTTTAAGTTCGTTCAATAATTTGCTGACAGCTAGCATCGGGTCTTCTAAAAGAAAGACAAGATCATCATGTAAAGGCCTTAAGTTTGTATTCTTGATCTTTGATTTTGAGCTCTCTTATGTCTGAGTCTGCTTGGATGTCTGTATTGAGTATTTCAAGAACCACTATAAACAAAAGTGGCGACAATGGGCAGCCTTATGTTGTTCCCTTTTTAATATTTAAATGGTTTGTTAATTCACCATTAATGATAAGTTTTGTTTTCTGATCTCTGTATATCTCTTCTATACATTTCAAAAAATTTTCTCCACAGTCCATTCTTTTTAATGTCTTTTACATAAAAAATCATCTTACTTGGTCAAAGGCTTTTTCAGCATCAGTAAATAGAATGGCAGTTTTTTCTCATTATATTTTTCAAATTGTTCAGTGGCATTTATCAAAGTTCTGGTGTTATTTTGAAGTAGTTGATTAAGTAAGAAGCCATTTTGGTCAGAATGTATCTCAATTTCAAGGCCTTTTTTGAGTCTTTCCACTAGAATAGAAGTAAATATCTTATAGTCCATATTCTTTTTTTAAAATCTACTTTCACATCGCAGGTTTGATATTAATCAGTTAACCAAAAACATCAAATTAGACTATTAACATTAATTTAGTGCATAAAATAACTTCATAATGACCTCTTTTTGCATCATATGTTTATAAGACAATAAATCAGAATGAATGGAAATAGTCTACATTCATAAAATTCTGGCTTTAACAGCCAAGCCCATAGTTATACCAGCTGCACAGGTTAGTTTGATCGCTCCCTAAAACTCAGAAGTCAATTGTTCATATAAATCCCTAATTACTAATCTTTACTAATCTGTTGTATTAGATCCTTTTCTCTTTATTTTTTCTTAGTCTCTCTGGGGAAAGTTTCCTAGTATAGCTTCCATGTTTGTCGTTTCTCAGATAAAATTGCTGCCTTGTGATTGGCAAATGAGCCTATACCATTCTTACTTGAATTAGAACATAAAATCTTGTGTTTTCCTGCTGTGCAGAATTCATTGCTATCTTCCCAGATAACTTGGGGATATGGTTCTTATTTGGCATGAGAATCATGATGAGACAGATAATGCAGTGCTTTAGAATCCCCTCACCTCTTCAACGCTTCCAGACAGCTTCCAGACAAAACTGTACAGCTACTGCTTTAAAACAGATTCCTAAAATAGTACATAAAAATTACAATGATATTTGTTACCTAATTTATATTTGTGCATGTCTGCATTTTTGATGGGTACCTTATAAAAATGTATTCTTTGTTTTTTACTTTTTGCCTCAACAAGTTATGAAATGGAAGAATTTGGCAGACATGGCTTAACCTAGCTTTAAAATAGAAAACTTCCTGTTAATCATCTTTATTATACTTAATTACACTATATACATTTGCCTAGTTGTAACTGTGATGAATGAATATTTACACTGTTAACAGAAAAGATCTTTGTTCACCACTCATGTTTCAGAGATGAGTAAAGGGAGAATCTTGGGAAGAGGGGAAGGAATTCAGAGTTATTTACTGATATAATCCAAGAAAGCAGTCCAGTTCCAGTGTATTTAGAAATTGCATTAGTTTTCCATTGTTTTGTGATAGATTGTTAGCCACCAGACGGAAGCAATTTAATTGTAAGATTTGTGTAGGTCTCTCTTTAAATCTTGACACTGAAACAGAAACATATTTTATACCGTTCATACTGTTTTACATTGATTCACTTGAATTGACAAACACATGCCGCTTGCACTTCAAGGAATTCAGTGTTCTTTCAGATTAATCTTAGCACATGTGAATGTGAGGTTGCATGAAATGTTGTGTTGTATTATAGTCAGTAGATGCAGCAGGCACATGCCCATTGTATCCATTAACTATAATGGGTTGCAGTGTTTCACAGTTTTTGTTTTACATGGGAGTTCCTGGAATGGAACCTTTGCACATATATCGAGGCATACTGTATGTTAGTAGAATACAAATTATTTACAGTACCCAGAAGAATATGTATGGCACAAGTATCTGGTTCAGAAATATTAATTAAACATAAAACTCTATACGCTATACATATTGTCTCCTTTAGAGTTGTGTTAACAGTAAATACTTTGATGTAATTCCAGCATTTATGTAAGTTCCCTTGACTCAGTGGAACTGTTATAGTTGGGATTGACAACTGGATTTAGGGCAATGAGAGAAGAGATGCCTAATCATTTAATGTGTCAATACCCAGATTTTAGTTATTTCCACACCATTGGCAATTCTCTCATAATGATACATGTCCTAAACATGAGAACACACATGGACATGTCAGACTTTGAAAGCTTTTTGTAATTGCTCAACTTGTCTATTAAATACTGTAGTTGGAAACATCGATTATATAAAATATGGAGATGTTCATTGCTTTTATGCTTCCAGGAGGCTCTAAGACTTCAACAAGATGTGAGGAAGAAAAAACAAGAGATCTTAGAAAAGCACATTGAAACACAAAAGGTAGTGTGTCTGTTACTGTAATTGAACTGCTACTGAAGAATAGTAATTTGCCATGAAATGTTGTAATGTTGTAATGTAATGTAATGTAACAGTAGAATTTTGTGATCTGAAAACAGTTAAATGGAGTTTCGAGTAAGACACAATCAGTATTTTCCTGTTCTCAGTTCTTGATTAAATATTCAAACAAAGTTTATAAATGTTTTTTGTTGTCTGTTAAATCTTTGCAACAGTTTTGTTGTCACAGTAGACTAAACCTCTGTATCATATGTACTGTGTCTTTTTGTATGTGGAAACTAACATTTTTAAATTATGCTTCGAAATGGGCCAGATCCAATGGAATTCTGGCCACAGAAGAGATTGCACTTTGTTCTCAGAGTGAAAAACTTTAAAGATCCCTATTATGAACAGAAAAACACTACAGGTTGAATAGACTATCCCTTATCCAAAATCCTCCAAAATCTGAAACGTTTGAAAAGTAGAACCCAGTCTTTCTCCTGGAGGGAACATGAGGAAATTACAGGGGCTTGCTTGGGACTGTACATTGCTTGCAAAGTCTCTGTCAGCTTGACACCTTTTTTTCTCTTCTCAGCTTGTGTTGGACTGTGTGTATGCTGCTGCCAAAGTCTCTTGGTCATCTTGGTGCCTTCCTGCCCCCCCAACTCACTTTGCAAGCAACACACTCATACAATCCAAAGCAGCATGCACACATAGCCCCAAGTGAGCCTCTGTAATTTCTTCACGTTCCCTATAGGATGAAGGCAAGAGAAGGACTGACAAAAGAGTAGATCTCACATCAAAAGAGTGGTATATGATCTCATTGGGCATATGCAGATACTCTAAAATCTGAAAAAATCCGCAACACCTCTGCTGCCAAGCATTTTGGGTAAGGGATATACAACCTGTAGAAATTATTCCAGATACCGAAGAGTTCATGGTATTTTTCACAACCTCTTGGCTAGCCTTATTGCCAAGCTAGTACTCTTTTAGCAATGTTGTTTTCAAATGTATATGTCAGTTGGTAGATCTCCCTTAGTGAACTTGTGGAAACTTTATTCATTCCTTTATTTATTTGGAGTATTTATTCCCTAGTCTTCAGCCACAAAGGGTTTCAGAGCTTAGAAAAGTTACTTTTTTACCACAATTCCTAGAATTCTTCAGCCATGCTGCTAGGACAACTGTAGTAAAAAACAAAAATCAATTTTCTAGCTGAGATGGAGACAGGTGCTAGCATTTAGCTCAAACCCACAATCTCTGTTAGATATTTCCTTGAATCTTTATATCCCCTTTTTAAAAGTCTCACAATGTGCAAATACTATGCAAACATTCCAAAGACAGTTGATAGAATTTTGTAACAAAGAGTTCTCAAAACTGTCTTTGAACATATTGAGTCCAATGGCAGTTCAATAGTCTATATGAAAACATAATTGGTTTTTTCAAATCAGACATTCCTGTCCCCCATTTGATCTGTTTCATGGCTCTGTTTTGTTTCAGATATTCAGCAACTTTCTTTATTAGCCTTTCTGTGGGGGAAAAATTTGAATTGAACTTAACATACCCTAGAGTGGGTGGAGGGTTCTTTGTGTACATTTTGAAGAATAGACATACTTCTCTGTAGAGCATTACTGTTGTTAACACATTTAATTTTGATAGATGCTGATTTCAAAGCTGGAAAAAAATAAAACTATGAAGTCAGAGGACAAAGCTGAAATCATGAAAACCCTAGAGACTTTAACTAACAGTATCACCAAGTTAAAGGATGAGTTGAAAGGAGTCTCTCCTCCAGCTAGCACTCCATTGAAGAACATGAAAACAAAAGCACAGGTATTCAAATTTTATTGTCTTTATTTTCCTTTAATCTGATTTTTCTTACTTAATATTCTTCTAATATCTAAAATTATAAAAGAAGCCTGGAGGCAGAAGTATCTTGTCTTTCCTCCAAATATCTCAGCACAACAGATGTGAGAATACCCCTAGCTTTTTTTTCCTCTCGCCCTTCACAGAAATCCTAAGAGGTAAATTAGATGGAAAAATAGTGATTTGTTAGAAACCACCTACTGAGCTTTATGGTTAAAGGAAGGATCTGCATGCAGGTCTTCCTCACCCCAGTCATGCAGCAGGCTTTCTTGTTCTGACATGGTTTACACATGTTAGTCTACAACTGCTATCATCCTGAGTCAGCATGGCTCCTGACCATGTTAATTTTGAATGATAGAAGTTGTAGCCCATCGCATGTAGAAGATGCCATGTTTGAGAAGGGCACCTTTAACCGTTTGTTTTCCGTTGTTGGTTTATGACAAACTTTTGAGTTATGCCATATCCAGAGGTGGGTCTTATCCTTCATTACCTGTTTTTGTCTTTTGCAGATAGAGTAGAGTAATCAGCTTGTAAAAGAAAATATTTCCATCTTCCTACTGTCTGGTGCACTATTTTCCCTGCCTCTATTCTCAACTCCAACTCCTGAGTTTCCTATCACATAACAAGACAAATCCTTCTTAGTAATCTTCCTTAATCTAGAAGTCAGCTAATGTCCATACAGAAGACTTAGTTTTTCAGACTTGCATTATTGTAGTTATATGTGAAGACTGGTTATTTAATTTCTTGTTTTTTCCACATGTTAAGCAATACATACTAAATAGTTTCAATATTTCCTTAGATGCAAAAAGAGCTATTGGATACCGAATTGGACTTGTATAAGAAGATGCAGGCTGGGGAAGAAGTTACTGAACTGAGAAGAAAGTACACAGAACTACAACTTGAAGTAAGATAATTTAATTTTGTTGATCAAAATGTCATTTTTCCCCCACTTTTTAAATTTAATCATTGTTAAGTAATTACAGTTTTGTTAGTTTTAGAATAAAGCCATGTATATCTCTTTTTGGGCAGGAAAGGTCTTAGTGGTCTCTGTTTTTATTCATTGTTATTAATTATCTTAAAGTCAGCTTCAACTTATAGTGGCCCTATGATTGAGGGTCTGCAATCTCATTTACAAAAGGAACTCATCCCTAGAACTTCATGAATTGCATGTATTTTTAGAATGAACCTGTAGATGGTGCTGTTGGTGTTTTAAAGTCATAGTCATTCGGTGTCTTTTTTGCAAAGATTACTGCTTTTAAAGGAATGTAGGTATACTTCGAATGATATTTTAAGCAGAACGGTTCATGTCTTAATCATTGTTCTGTGGCAGAGGACATGTTTCATATTAAGAAATTACCAAGTTCATTTTTCAAAAGATTCAGATAGGCCCAGGTAAAATCCCTTCCTGAACCACTGAAGACCCCCGCCCCCAATCATTGTCAGAAGTACTGGACTAGATGATCAAATGGTCTTTCTCATTGAGGCAGTGTCCTGTATAGAGTTGCTGAATTGTATGGCAGAAGGTCATCTCATCCAAATTAGTTCCTTCAGACATTTTAAGATAAGTTAGAGAAATCTTACTATTGCTTCCAAGTTTTTGGAACATAATAGTTTTTTATCTGTTATAAAAGTCACTCTGTGTGTGTGTGTGTGTGTGTGTGCAAACCATATGGAAAATGAAATAGAAAGAAATGAACACTTTATTAAATGTTTCACTTTTTTCCCACGTCCAGACTTTATAGATTGCCATTTTTTGCTCTCTTGGATTGCAGCCACCATACTAGGTGGCAGTGTTGTCCTAACAAATAGAAGATTAAGGCAGTGAGGAAAGTAGATCAGAGCCTCAAGAACATTTTGATTTTTGATTTTTTTATTTCTTGTGTCTCTGATTTAATACAAAAAACAGATAATGTAAGGAATATGAGAACCTGTTTCCCCATTGTGTATTTTCTGAATAACTTGTAGATAAATTAGGTCCAAGACAAAGTGGACATCACTGCCGGGGGAAAGATCACTGGGTAAGACACAGATTTCGAGAATGTTTAACATCTAGGAAATCTTAGATTCTTTCTCCTCAGTGTGAATGTTGTATAAATTTACTTTTAATGTACTCCTTTCAGATTAACATTCCTCAAAGAGTTTATTGGCTCAGAACTAAGCTCTGAGTCAGGAACTCTCTCATTTAAATGTCTCTTCTGCCAGGAATGTAATAGTTAATCTTAGTGAATTGTTTCTGTCTTTTTGTTTCAGACTCCTTTGCAAGCTGGGCGGTAGAAATACAAATCTTGCATAGTTGTAAGGTTTACAATAACAATAATATGTATGGAGCACTTAGGCTTATATGAATGTTAAGCATTGTTGTTTGTTATGTGCTAGGCTGCAAAACGAGGAATCCTTTCCTCAGGACGTGGTAGAGGAGTTCACGCACGTGGCCGGGGTGTGTCTCGTGGAAGAGGCAGGGGAGGAAGAGGTCGGGGTCGAGGAAGAGGTGTTTCTTTCCATGCTGTTGTGGATCACCGTCCCAGGGCGCTTGAAATCTCTGCGTTTACGGAGAATGACCGTGAAGATCTCCTTCCTCATTTTGCGGTATGTAGAAGATGTGCTGTTATTTTATTGATGTTGATCACTGGGCTACATTCAACTTTCTGATGGAAGAATTTCCTTACACTCTCTTCTTCCCTGCAGTATCTCCTGACTGCATTGTAGCGGCCAGAAAGTGGCGAAAACCAGGTTTCAGGGAAAAATCAAAAAGCCAGCTTTATTACAACACCTTGCGCAAGGGGCAACAGTTAATTCAGAGCTGTTGTGTCGATTAATTGAGGTAGCATCACTATATACCTTTTGCATTCTATGTCAGCAATCAATCATTTACTTAGCCCGCCCATCACTGGAGAAAAAGATCTTTGGTTAACTTTCCATTACATCATTGACTGGCATACACGTGTACAGAAGAGAACAAAAGGGTTAGTTTACAAGGTTACTTAGAGTGATACAAATTAATGGTTACAGCCAAAATGAGGGAGTATGCTTACTCCCATTAGTTCCCAGACCTCTGGATGTTGCAAGGCTATTTCTAAAATTTGAGATAAGACAGACATCTGCTATTTACTCAGAAGCACAATTCAATTCGCTTATTTTTCCTGTTCAAGTGGCATTGGACTTAACCCCTTCATTCCCCCCTTCATGCTAAATTCAAAACTTTGCAATTTCAAGCATGTACTATTCCCTATTTCGTTATAGCACAAGTGATACATAGCAGCAGCATACATAGCAGCATTAGGATTCACTAACACACATTACACACTTACACGCTGTTCCCAATAACGGAGGGGGTCTGATTTGTGCGTAGAGAGGTTAGCGTCCGGTGTAACCCCAGCAGAAATCTAGCCCCAATCTTCAACTCCACAGCAGTTGCTGGATCTGATGTACGCTGCCTGGCAGCTTCCGGTGTGCCAGTCTGTACAATCTAGCCCAGAATTCTTCTCTCCTCAGGAGTTGCTGGGTCTGGTGTACACTTTGGCGGCTTCCGGAGCGTCAAAGGTATCACCTAGCCCAGAACTCTTCTGACTCCCCTTTTCTGCAACCACCAGTTAGGCATACACGTCAACTTCCTTCTTCCATTGACTTGAGCATTATGGATTAAAAAACAACACTTTTAACATGCAGAGTAAAGACTTGGCAGATTTAGGAAAGCCATTATGTTAGTGCAAAGTACTTCTGCATACAGTGCTTTTACCCATACTTACTAAGGAACCCAATAATCTTGTCCACATGCCTGCAGACCACTAGAATGTTGAACGTTCTTCCTATATTGCATACTTCAAAACACATTTTCCCTCTTTGCATTCAACTTATTTACATAATGACAACAGGTTATATTTACCAAAATACTGAGTACCCCTTCACAACTGAAGAGATAGTTTCATGCTGAGCTGACGGCCAAACAAAACGCACCTGCTTTACATGAAAACCAATTCCCTCCATGGGGATCATGTGTTGTCATGTACCTGTTGCTTTTATTGTGAATCCTTTTCATTTTTGGCCAGCCAAATTATATCAGTTTGTGCACCAAGTGAAAAATTGATTCCCTCAGTGGGCCAAATCATTTCATCCTAGAAGTTGACCATATACCCATTTGCCATTGTAAAAACTGGTTGCTTTCCAGCACTGATTATGGAGGACCAACCCCCCTTTTCCACACAACTCAGTAAAGCCTATGCTGTAAGTGGAAAGAATTTAACATTGAGACATTTCCCTGGGCATGCCTATTTGCAGTATACCATATCTTCCAATCCCTAGTGATAAAATAGGTAAACCAAACTTCCTGCCCTTCCTATACCTGTCTCAATCTATTGTTTTCCACATTAGAATCTGATCATGCATGTGTCCCTAGTTTAGCATCTTGGTCACCTTTCCCACAGTGGGGGTTGTCACTACTACCTGATAGGTCCCCACCCATGTCTCCTGGTTTGAGAGGGTGTGCCTGTGCTTGTAGGGAAAGAAGCCCCTATTTTAACATTTTCTCCCTTGTCGTACTCAAGCTCCCTAACACACTAACCCTTTTCTGTAGTTATGTTCCCTTAATCCATCCAAAAGGACTTTTGCTGAAAGGTGACAACTTCATGACTCTGTGAAGTATATATTAAGTCTTCCCCATCATGATGGGGCTCTGGGAAAAAACAAAAACACTCCTGGTTTCTCTGTTGTGGGCTGCACATGGAATGAGAATGAAAGGTTTCTATAAAATGGGCTCAGAAGATTAATGTGGTATCATGCTGCTTGTCCTGTGCTGGCATCCAGTCCAAAAACATAGCCAGGGCTGTTATTTGGACCATACACGTTGAACTACCGATTCTCCAGGATTTTGTTTCATCTTCTCCAAGTTCCTAATTCTGAGGTCTTGCAGGTACAATGTGACTCCTCCGGGGACTCCTAGCACAGTAATTTAATCTTTGATGATCTGGTGGACAAATGCAGGTCTGTTGTTTGAGCCTGTATGATGCGTGGGCTTTTTCAGGGCTGTTGTCGGTCTGTTAGCTGTCTCACAGCGTGCATCTCTTCCTCCTCTGCCTTCTTCAGCCAGAGTCCCTTAACTGCAACTCCACTTCCAAACTGGAGAGGCGCTTGTATCGCCTCTCAGAAATGCTCCCTTATTTTCTCCCTCCCAACTAAGGAAGGATATTCGTCACCTTTTCTCCCAGCTTGCTCGTAGTGGCGACCCTGGTGGGACTCGAACCCACAATCCCCAGCTTAGGGGTGCTCCATCACCTCCTCCCATCCCGCTGGGACTGCACCAGGGAGCCTTTCCAGTTTTCCAGTCTTCTCGGGAACTGGTGGAGAGGGGGCGCTACTTTGCAGTTCTGACTCGGCCCTTTCCCGTATTCTTCATACTTCTGCTGCCAACGTTTCTCACCAGAATGTCACAACTCCGAGCCCTTGCCCTTTGCAGTTTATGGGGCGAAGAACAAAACTTTTCCTCTTAACTGCTGACCAATGCCATTATTCATGGAGTTCTGCTGTCATCTTCCACAAAGGATTCCCACCATACATCACCTCTCACTTGGTCCCTGCTATCTTCTTCCACATATCCACCACTTATCCACATCCTTCTCTGACTGTCTTCACCATCTGTCCAGATTTTTCTCATCTATGCCTCTTCTGCCCACACTGGGCACATTGGCACGCTCCCAGAGACCCTCTTCCTCTTCTGGGTTTTCCTACCACCTTCTTAGATCTTCCAACCTCTATTCATTTTGGATTTTTACAAAAACTTACAACTCCCAGCATTCATAAGCGGTCTCCCATCCAAGTACTAACCAGCCCGACCCTGCTTAGCTTCCGAGATCAGACGAGATCGGGCGTGTTCAGGGTGGTATGGCCGAGGCCTTAAGCTGCTCCTTTCTGCCCTCGTCAGCCCCTTGCAGCTCCTGAACTTTTGGCTGCATTTTATTTCCTTTTTCTTTTCTCGCCTGGTTCTAAAATTCCAAACTCAGACGAACTCGGGAGGGAGAGATCAGTCCCTTTCCGAAACTGACTCCTCTGTTCCTGCTACTTATTGTCGGCTGCATCCTCTCAGCCTCCGCTGCATCCACCGCTTCCATTCGCCCCCCCGCCATCTGCCCTTCCCTCCCTTGACTGGCACCTCAGCTGGGGGGGGCTGTTGTTTCACATCGCTTCTCCTCCAAGAAGCCTCTTAATGCTAGCAGCGGCTTTCACTCCTTATTGCTGGTATTATTTGCTCCCCCATCTGTCTCCCCTCAGGGGTAGGACAGGCAAACAGGCATGCAGACAGGATCCGGTGGGGGTGGAGCGTGGTTGTCTCCTAAAGAGCTGCCGCTCCAAGGCCTCTGTGGGGCTCTACCTCTCTGTTCTTTGCATTGGAATTCCCAAGGGTTCTTGGGGGAAACTTGTTCAGGTACTCAATGTCCATCATTCCTGAACTTTCCCAATCTAGGCCTCTGTCTTCTTTCTCTTCACTTGCCTCTTCCTCCTGCCTGCTTGGAGTCTCAACAGCTCTCTTCATCCCTTCTATCACTGTTTCCACCAACTTGATAATCAGTGGCATCTCATCTGGTCAAGATTATTTGGATCCCACCCTGAATCAGCTAGGGGAACTCTGCCTCTTCTCTGGTGCCCTCCCGGCTGGCTCGCCATTCCTCATGTTGGATTTATTCTCCTCCACTCCTCAGTAGTGAACAAGGTCAAAAGCAACTATTGACAGTCCTGCAGTTAGAGACATGTGAGGCCATGATTCTGGAGCAAAGTTCTATTACTTAGTAGGTCTGACATGGTGAAGGGTGTGTCTGGATAACTCTGAACTCACTGGTAGCAGCACCAGTGCCTCTGTTAGGGGCCACTTGGACTTCTGCTGCTGGCACTGTTGAACCTTCCAAATTTCTTCTAAGTCTTGTCCACCACTGCATACACAGTCTCAAGTGATGGTGAATGGATGGGAATTTGCAAACTGACAGCTCATTAAATATTTAGTGAAGTCTCCTTTCTCCCTTTTCTAAGGCATAGAGAATTTACTAGGAAACAGACTTTGCTTCTATCATTAAAGGGGAGGAGGCCCTCTCCCCCTTGCGTTGATTCTAAAAGGAGCCTTGAGCATGGGTTTTCAAAGAGGGCTGTCAGTTTTGTTTTGTTTTTTCCTTTCCTTTCCTCTTTCAAAAGGAGGGGCAAGGGGGAATTCCTGGTGTGTGCAGAGTTCCTTCCTTTTTTTCCTTCTTTCCTTTTCAAATGCAGCTTCTTTTTTCTTTTTTTTTTAAACAATGGACTCTGCGCTGAGCTCTGCTAGAGGAGAATCTTTTCCAACTCCTGGCATGTCTCCATGCAACACCTTAAGGGCTTATTATTTTCTTTTTTCCATTAACTCTCTATAACTTTATTTCTGCTATTCCAAAACCTCTGTCTGCCGGCCCATTAAATCTCCATCATGGGGGTCAGACTTGATCCTGCGAGAAAAACCCCTTATTTCCTGTCATGCCGAAGTTCTCCCACTGCCTCTTGGCATGGAACAGAAAGGATACTTTCCAGTTAATTGTAACATTATGACATAGTAATGGCTCTCTGAAGCCCCTTTTGGATCCAACCTCAAAATTCCCCTGCCTGAATTGCAAAATGAGCTTTTCTTACACCTAAGAGAAAACAATAGAGACTCTGCATTGCTTCTCCTGCTGAGCCTCTGCATTGGTTTTTTCTCCCACTGCCAACCTCTGGCTGAGTTAACTTCTCTGGCTTAAAACAACAGAGAGCCCAAGAAGGAGGGGCTTCAGGAAATGGCTTCGAACACTGAGAGAGGAAACAAACCATTTTTTTCTCTTTACACTTTACACTACAATGGCAATAGTAAGTTTCCACTGAATCCTCCTTTAAATTCCTTTTGAAATTCTTTTATCGTACACTCTAGAGTTGCAAAATTTGTCCCCTCCATTTCCTCCCAAATTCCAGACAAGACACAATAGGAATGGATTTGACGCACGAGTAAGGGGTCTCATGCGCCCACACACAAAGGGTTTTCACTCCCATCACTCCAGCACTGACTTGGCCACCCAGACGGTCATGGCATGACGCAAGAACTGCAATGCTGCATGCATTTCACACACACATCTTTCATTCAGACAAACAACCTCCCATCTGGCCCATTAAACCACAACTGAGGCGTCTCATTTATTATTCCGCCATACCAAAAGTTTTGGAGTTCCTCTTCACCGCTAAGGGTGCTAAGGGCCGAAACCTCGAGGAGTGATGAGTTCCCCCTTCCCCCTCCCAAACACGGAAGATACTACTCACCAAAGGGCCATGGATGGGAGGCTTGCATTCCAGCTGTAACCCAAGGTCCTTTGACTGGATCGCTGTCGCCAGATCCACCGCTCCCCCTAACCAAACCTCTTCGACAAAAGGTTGAGGGCGCCCTGGGTTTTGTCAGAGAAGGGAGCCGCAATCCCCAACGTCCAAACGTCCGTCAAGGGGGCAGAATAGTCCCTTCCCCCGTTTCCCGGCCAACGCACCAGAAATGTAGCGGCCAAGAAAGTGGCGAAAACCAGGTTTCAGGGAAAAATAGAAGGCCAAGCTATTACAACACCTTGCGCAAGGGGCAACAGTTAATTCAGAGCTGTTGTGTCGATTAATTGAGGTAGCATCACTATATACCTTTTGCATTCTATGTCAGCAATCAATCATTCACTTAGCCCCGCCCATCACTGGAGAAAAAGATCTTTTTGGTTAACTTTCCATTACATCATTGACTGGCATACACGTGTACAGAAGAGAACAAAAGGGTTAGTTTACAAGGTTACTTAGAGTGATACAAATTAATGGTTACAGCCAAAATGAGGGAGTATGCTTACTCCCATTTAGTTCCCAGACCTCTGGATGTTGCAAGGCTATTTCTAAAATTTGAGATAAGACAGACATCTGCTATTTACTCAGAAGCACAATTCAATTCGCTTATTTTTTCTATTCAAGTGGCATTGGACTTAACCCCTTCAGCATGAGAACTGACTCTCAGAGGTTTCCCAGTCTCTTTTTGGAGTTCTGTTCAGGGTTGCAGTTGCCAGAGGGTATTCCCTCCAGTTTCTGCTGGATTGTTCCATTTTGCCAGTAGAGTCTGCCATTGGATGTTGCCCAGTTAAATAATATTAAGGCAAAACGTGAAATCAAATTTATATGTTGAGCTTCTGGAAGAAGAAGAGATAAAAATAATGTCCATAAGTGTAGGAGAAGATGGTGCAGGTTTAGTCATAACTACAATTTAGTTTTGATGTCTGTCTGCTAAAAATTAAAAAGTAGTTTTTATTCAGTGAGATATAGCTAATAGCCACTTCTCACACCATGAAGTTTAGTTTAAGACGAACTGTGTGCACCATCATTGGAAGGCTCTTGTAACTATATATGTTTGTCCAGTGCACAAAAATGAGCTAAGAGGCCATTGTACTTGTTTCAAACTGCTTGATGGCTAGGTTTTCTTACACAGTGTTTATTGCCACATAGCTTTCATTAGATGAAGTTTCACATGATTTATTCTAAGACTCTTGAAATTACTTTTCCTTAGATCAAGCAAAATTCCAAGGCAAACTTCAAGCATGGCTAATAAATGAAATTCTTGTGTTGTTCTTTGAAATGTTTGTGAGTTTGATAATCACTGCTTTCTCTGGCCTTTTTAAAAACCCAAGTGTCTGTTTTCCTCAGTTATTTAAAATGTATGTAAGTTTCATAGTACATTTCTGTTTGCCTTATGCCCATTTTTAAAATTTTGCTGGATGGTTTTGCTCCCACAACTGTCACAGAAGGTTTGGGATTGTTAAATCACATTGGCAGTCCAGATCTGTTAATAGTCTTTGGGTGCTATAAATTAAACTTTTACATGGAGAAGAAATATTTCAACTAGTTCACTGTTTTCTTCCTCTTAAAAAGCAATATGGTGAAATTGAAGACTGCCAGATAGATGACTCGTCTCTCCATGCTGTAATTACTTTCAAGACAAGAGCAGAAGCTGAAGCAGTAAGTCTCTTGTTGTTGTTGAAGAAAGCTTGCTTTTGTGTAAGAAGGCAGGGTGGAATTTTATAGAACTGCCATGTTTCAAGTCATTATATCTCGTAGAATTTCTGTTGTGTATTAGCATAAAGGTTTTAATTTAGCTAGGATTATTTAATTAAGTTCTGTAAGTGAAATAAGAAAATAAGAGAGAAGTGTCTTCCTCACATCTTTATATCACAGCCAATGCAACTTATGGCAAAAGGGGTATCTACATTAAAAAATGTTTTGGGATGTCATTTTCAGCATTTATTCAGCTGTTTGTAGAAGCCTCAGTATTGGGAAACATTGGCCTCTGTTTATTTATTATTAGATCTGGAATATTCAGCTTTTCTTTAGCTTAGTTTTCTACATCAAATTGGAGAAAAGTAGAGAAAAATAATCAGGAAAAAACTTGGATTATGAAAATGTTCAGCTCTGGAAAGATGCGAGGCTTAGATTCCTTGTGACATTGTTGTCCTGTTATTAGGATCCTAAAAGTAGAATCTGACAAGTTGTAGATTTTAATAGTATTTAGTATATGGTATATAGTATATGGTGAAACAGTTTTATGTCAATAATGAATACTATATTCAGATTAGGCATCAAAATGAAACTCTCAGGTATGAGAGTTTGAAAAAGATTGTGTTTGCGCATATATATAATAACCTTCTGTTCAGTTTTCTCAGAATTCTGAAGAATAAGTTTGGTATAGTAGGTATGAGCACTTTTTCAGATAAAAGCATAGCAGCCTGATAAATTTGAAAACATCAAAAAGGTTCATATGCATAAATCTGCACATTTAGTTCCTACTTGTTAGTAAATCAGATATATTATAAATAGTAATTGGCAGTAAATATTAATCACCAAGGAAATTACAGCTTCATAAAAGCTTTCTTTGAAAAAATGGTAGCTAATATTTTACTGCCTTGAATGAAAAAGGTTTAAGTTTTATGATCATGTACATTTGTGCTTGAGAGAGGAGGATTCCCTAGTCATAAAGTGTTGCATTTTTATGTTGCAGTAATTTCTTTCAAAGATTACAAGTTGTTTCTGAACTCAAATGTCACATATAAGTATTCTTAAAAATGCCAGTTTGTGACATTGTGATGAGACCATGGACCAAAAAAACCTCTCCTGAGCTGCATTTTAATAGGCATGGAATCTTTTAAAATTTATCATAAATTTATATGTACAGATTTAAAATTTATACCTGGGGACTTTAATATCGCACAATTCATGTTCAGGTGTCATTGAACATGTAATTGTTTCCACATTTCACATTATGCTGTACTTTTAGATTGTACTATAAATCTTTTGTGACTGTGGCAGTTATTTCGGAATGTTGCTAACGCTGATTTATGCTAGTTCATGTTACTTTAATTTGAACATACTATTTCCCAAGCAGCCACTTAATGCATGTGGTACTTAAGAAGGCATGAATATCCCATAGGTTAACTCTTTTTTTAACATTTCAATTACCAGAGCTTTGCAGAAAAATTGAATCCTTTTCAGCAGAATAAGTTATATTCACAGATTTTTTATTATTATTTTTACTTTACATTGGTTCATTTGGTTTGGGGAAGTCCCTGGCTACAGTAACACATGAACATTAAAAATTACCAGTATTTCAAAAGCAAAATACCACTGCAGAGACTGTTCAATAACATGTACTTGCTCTGTACCATATGCTACCCTCATCTTGAAATAATTCAGAATTTATAAAATCATTTGTCTTCATTCCATTACATAATGACATTACATAAGATACTGCTTACATAAGATACTGCTTTAAAAATAGTTGTAGAAATAAACTCTGATATTCCAATTTGTGGCATGATAATAAGCCTGAACTGTGTTCTAGTCTTAACTGCCAGAGCTACAGCAAAGAGCTTTCTTGTGCCTGCATTGAAAATTCCAGAAAGAATCCATCAAGGGATTTCCAGGGACTTTGACATATACATTTCAATACATTTTTCTTTTCTTTGAGAAGGAAACATCCACACTGCATTATATACTATTTTTCATAGTATATTCAGATTTCAAAGGTGGTTTGCCATGTGGCATGGTGCATTGCAGTTCTGAGATCTGTGTTTGGAATGTGGCCTGGACAAGCAAAAAGAGCTGGAACGGTTCCTTAAATCTGACCTTGGTATGAAAAGGTGCTCTTACAGTTATTCTGTACTCCTTATATCTATTCTCTTTCGGGTGTTAATTGCAGAAGACATTTTCTTCTGTAGTGGAGTTCTCATACAAAATGTTGCTCCTTTTAGGCTGCTATCCATGGAGCTCGATTCAAAGGGCAAGACTTGAAGTTAGCCTGGAACAAGCCAATCACAAATATGTCCACAGTGGAAACAGAAGAGCCAGAGCCAGATGAAGAAGAAGTAAGTGTGATTTTTAAATCCATCTTTACATGGAGAAGAAAATATAGAAAACTTTTTTTCAAAAACCATTGCTCTTGTGGTCTTTTTCCACTTGATGGCTTTATACCACTTTCCTTCCTTGGTTGCAGGGGTGGAGGTTGACTTTTTCATAACAGAAATAAGAGGAGAAATTTAAAACGTTCACCAAATGAGCCAGAACATAACCCAGGGTGGAGAATGGGCAGTTTGTATAGATATTTCTGTTGGGCCTATTCTACTTTTGCCAAACTGAACTGTGTAGGAAAGTATTAGAAGAAAATACTGATTTTAATAAAAATGTATAGTTTAATGAAAACATACAGAAGACCCTTGGAAAGTATCCCTTTTACGATTTTGTCTCCAGTACCTCTCAGGCATGTGTGTCAGAATCCAACCGATGGGATTCATCATATTAGAAAAAAGTAGGGTACTATTTTGGTTCATAATTTTGGAAAGACCATATTGTCTTTTCAGGGAAGCATTTTCTGCACAAATGCTAAGTGTGGTTTTGGGAATGCTTCAAGGATGAGTGGGTACTTTAAAATAGTTCCTAGGATAGGTAATGTTTATATTCCTGTATTTTATTGATCTGTCATATACTCTGAATTGGGATGACACTTAAATACCACATTTCTGTCCTTCCCTCTGTTTCAAGTAGTTCAGAGCATATCCTGTTTTTATTCTTCCAGGACCTCTGAGAGAGCAGATCTAATGATAGAGAGGGAGTTGTCCAAATGTGTCCAGATTGTTTTATGGCTGAACTGAGATTTCAAGTTGAGTCTTCTTAACCTACAGCACCAAAGTGGTGCTCTCAAAAAGCAGCATGCTCACATAGATAACTTTGTGTAGATTGAAAGTGATTAATACACAAATCTTACTTTGCAGCTTTCACATGTTTATTATATTGAAACTGCAACCACCTTCTTGATCTGTTAGACCTTACCTTCTCAAACTGTGTAGTTCCAATAGTTTTAATCCAAATCCTTTCATTTAGCAGTTCTCATTCTTAAAGTGCTTTATTACTTAAGACATGTTTCCTGTCCTTACATATATTGGTTTTTTGCTAGTTTACTTAACCAGATTATATTTACATTCTCTTCCATTATTACTGAACCAGCCCTTTCTTTTCTTCAATAAATTCCCATACATAATGGATTTCCAATCAGAGTTCCCTCTAGCCTTGTGCATTTCTTAAATGTCAGCTTTTCCTGAGATAAAAATCACTACTGCTTCTACACCTAGGAGTATTGAAATAGAATATTTGTAATCACAGGTCCTAGATGTATCAGTTGTAGAGTAAATTACAAGTGAGAGCTTACACTGCTTTCTCTATAAATTTTGTTATAGTTGTTGTTCCATTGTCAGGACAATACTTTGTTATTTATGTTATTTAGTTCTGACATTTGTGATTAGTTCAAGTTCTAGAGTAGACAGCCAGTGTGGCTCTGGAATCCAGGGGTTGAACCCCTGCTCAGCCATAGAAACCATAGAAACCCACGTGGTGACCTTGGGCATGTCCCACTGTTTCAACCTCGTAAGGAGGCAAAGGCAACCTCCCTCTGAACAAATCTTGCCAAGAAAACCCCATGATAGCTTCGCCTTATGGTTGCCAGAAGTCAAAAACAACACGAAGGCATACAACAGCAAGTAGTTCTGGAGTAGTAATATATGCTAATTTCAGAAAAATTATTTTTATTTACATTTATTTAAATATGTCCCTGAATATTCTTTCTGTAATTCAGGGTATATTAGTATGGCAGAAGACAGTAAGGTCATGTACTTGGGTATTTATTTTGGCTGTATTCTGTCTTAAGAAATTCAGGGCAGTACATATAAATGCAGATTGAATTTTATTTATTTGTTTATTTATTTTTGATGCTGGCAATAACAAACAAACTGATATACATTCAGAAATAGAAAACAAAAGAAGAAAAGGGAAAAAAGAAAAAAAAACTAAACCACCATAGGGCTCTGATCCCTCCAATCCTCATTGTAACATATACATACATACATACATACATATATTTATATTTATTTATTGTACATTTTAGATCCAACTCAATCCAACTAAATAATCTAAATGAAATAATCTTAAAACTAAATAATCTGAATCCAGCTAAATAATCCTACTAATTATTAATGACCATAACCACAGATTATTACATCATTAGACTTCTTATTGCTCAAGAACTCCATAAATGGGTTTCCAGTCTTTCAGAAAGTCTTCAGTTGGCTTATCCTTTAGATTCTACATTAATTCAGCAATTTGGGCTAACTCAGCAAATTTTGCATTCCATTCTTCCATCATTGGTGCTTCAGTCCATTTCTAAGTTTTGAGCAAACAGTATTCTTGTTGCTGTTGTCATATAGCAGATAAAGTTGACATCATGCAGAGGAGAAAGCCTTTTTCTTCTTGCTGCTGGCATAGTTATATGACTATTGTGCATCAGCAAGTTCCAGCCTATGGGTTAAGAGCGATGTCCCTGTCCTCGAAGAACTTAAAATCTTTTGCAAAAATCAAGAGTCATCATACACATCTGTTCCTTTCAAGCTGTATGTTTACAAAGCATATGACATGAACCTCTATGAGCTTTGCTTAGTCTGGCAAGAATTATAGAATAATACAGGGAGACAACAGTTCTAATCCATAGTTATATGTTACATGTTTGTATTTATGGCTTGTGCATTCTCTTCTCGTCAACTGATGTATTCAGATGGAGGAAGTGATAATAATTTACTTCCATGGTCAGCTGCGTTTTATGTTACAAACCTGGAATTTTAGTTAATGTTAACTATTGATTATGCAAACATAAACCACAGTTTGAAGTTGGAGTGTATCAACAAACTATAGTTTATTGCAGAGTTGGGCAGGGTGTGCAGGAACAGTTTATAGCCCCACAGGAGAACAAAAGTGTTGTGGCTTTGGGATTTGGCTGCAGATTTTGGAGAGTGTCTAGGGATTTAGAGTAAATCCACCACTTGGAGAGGGCTGAATTATGTAAAACCTGGGAGGGGCACACATGACCTGTGAACCACCCAATTCTTACCCCTGATTTAGAGACAAACCACAGTTTATTCAAGGTCACACATTGCATTGAACTAGGAAAACAAGTATAAATTGATCAATTGTAAAATAAATCCAAGATATTAAGAATAAGGTAGCTTTTCAAATTTTGGTTGTATAGTTTGCAACATCACAAGCTATTCAACATAAATAATTGAATTCCACATAAGGTATATATCTCTTGACATCTTGAAAATATTCTCCTTTGTTACCTTTATAGACAATGAAATAAATATTCTTGATGGAAGATATAAAACGTTTTTATTTTCATAGATCTCCTGTTTTCCCATTCTTTCAAGCTACAGTAGTAATTTATGCACAAGTACTTAAATGCCACCTCCTCTTTTTGTAAATGGAGCGTATTCTTCATGCAGTGTCTTAATAGTATTTGCTTTGTAGTTTCAGGAAGAATCGTTGGTAGATGACTCCTTGCTTCAAGATGATGACGAAGATGATGACGACAATGAATCTCGTTCTTGGAGAAGATGATTCAATGTATTACTGACAGTGCTAGAACTGTACCTGTGTTGCGTTAGCATTTCCTAATGTACTTTTGCATATTTGTACTACAAAGAGTTTGGGTGAGAGTAATGGGTTTCAGATAAGAAATAAGCAGCTTATTGATCCTATATTTTGAGTGATTGATGTTCAAGTTGCATTTACACTTCAGTAAATGATTGCTAAAGACATCACATTAGGAACATATGCAATGTTTTTATTACTTCTACAGAAACATTACCAAATTCTTTGGGTTCTTTGTAATTTAAGGAAATGGTCATACAACAAAATGACCAAGAGTTGTTATAACATAGGTAATTTTTTGTTTTATTCCAAATATGGAATGAAAATTTGCATTTAAGATCTTTGTGAATGTTTTCAGAAATGATAGATAACAGTACTAAACTGAAGTCTCTCTAAAGTTATGTATTCATAATATCGCATAGTAGTATGCTTAGGCTTTACTATGTACTAGCCTTTTGTTGGATTTGTGTACGTATTTTACGTATAAGTTTTAATGATACCGTGTATGACTGCTTTGCATATATCTCCTTATCACCTTAAGATGTTTAAAAAAAATAAAGTAATGGAATGGTCTTGGAAAAAAAAGAGGAAAAAAGCAATAATGAAGTTATATTATGGCCCATGATGGAGAAAAAAAAATTAAAAAAGAAAAAAAAATAATGAGACCATTCCAAGTGGTGATCCCCACCCCCCCATACTCAAAAAAAGAGCTGAATCACTTATTTTTTTTTACTTCATGAACTAAAACACTATATCAAAAACAAAGAACTGAAGCCACTTGGTTATCTTATGTATATAATATGTGCTCAAATGTTTTAAAGCACATTGGAAATTTCAAAATGGAGTCCGTGTCAGAATGTGACTTTCGGTGAGAGTTCTTGCTTCACAAATGAGAGTGTCTCTCATATTTTGGGAACTGAAGAGGACTTGTTCATTCTATTTCGAAGGTTCAAGTTTAAGAAGTAAAGCAAAACACATTGACTGGTAGGTATATGTATGTATTTAATACATTATTAAACACTTATACACATTGTACAAAATTTTAAATAGAGGTCTCTGTCACAATGGAGTACAGTCAAATAGGGCTTAAGGGATGGGGAGAAAAAGAAAATATGAGTTCAGATTCAGTCACTTTTCAAGTGGTGAGATAGAATGATCTTTGATATAACTGTTTTGAAAAGGAAGAACTCAGAAGCATCTGGTCTCAGTTGAAGCTGAGTGTGCCTAGCTGATATTCCCACGCCACTTAGAGGTGCAGTTTCACAACACATTTCTAATATATCTGCCTTGCTCTTATACTTTTCTGGTTCAATTGTTTTAATCATTTTAACCCTGATGCTTCAGGATGGGATGTCTGAGTTACCCAGAGATATATTTTGTTGGAGAACCTATACAGAATTTAGTCTACAATGTAGGTGTTCTGTGATACTGTCACATGAAGACTATAATATTGGCTGGAATTCAGTAAGACGGTAATGAAAGTGTGACCATCATAATTAAATAGCTGCATAGTGTCTTCTGGCCTGACCCTGCCACCATCCTCAGAGGGCAGCAGCCACTGTAACTGGGGTCTGTTCCCCATCAGTCAGGAAGCACCTGACTGGCATTCTAATACCTTTCTATAAGTGTCCTTTGGTGCCACAGCTAGAAACAAGCTTCCTGTTGCAGTTCCTCCTCATGCCAAAGATTGCTCATGTGAGAGGAGGTGGGAACGTCAGTCAGCTGCTTCCTGATCACCAGAGGAACATACTCATATTGCTTTCAGTAGCTGCTGTCTGGTAAATGGATATTGGGGATTTCAGTGGTCCCTATATTTCTCAAAACTAGTGAGTGTATAGTAATACAAGCAAGTCTTGAATACATAATTACTTAAATGCATTCCTAACTGCACTAGTGAATTCTTGCCATTGTCCTCAAATTTCATCCATTTGCCATGTACAGCTTTTTTAACAGATGAAAACAGCAAGGGGAAAAGTGATGCATTCTGTTCTTGAGATGCTCTTTTTGTCCCAGCCAATGTAAGTTTGAGACAGCATTTTGTTTGGTTGTTTGGAAGGGCAAACTGTGGTATCAAGAAGCAGTGATAACATTTTAATTGTCAGTAAATTTGCCCCCCCCTTGGGCTGGAGGGAGGTACACTGGATTTAACAGTGGGTTCAGGAAATACAAGAAGTAAGAAGTAAACCCTACCATTAAGTCTAACCACAAAGCTAGCACTACTTTCAACACTGAGCACACTGAAATTCCAGTGGAACAAAAAAATACTTCAAAGTTCAATTCAAGATGGTACAATGAAGGTTAAATACAATATTTAAAGAAGAAAAAAATGAAACCTTTAGAAATCCTGTTGTCCTCCTCTCTCCAAGGCTTCCTCCTTGAATGAGCCATTTGTCCTGTGTTCTATCTTTCTATGTTCTGTTTTCAATAACAATTTAATTTAAATTTGTTAGACCGGTTAAATATAAAATTGATGCCTATTTTTAACATTTCACTAATTTATCTTGTGTAATACTTCATGTATTGTCTGATGTTAAAAAGTTTTCTTGGTGGCCTACTTTTTATTTGGATAGACATGGCTATAAAAACAAAGGAGGAAGCTGTAAGTACCTGTCTCTTTCAGGCTTCATCTGTTGTTGAATTTTTATTCTGAACATTGTATGACGACTGTATTAGTGCTAGGTTGTTGAAAAAACATATAGGTACAAATACTAAGATAACTTCCAAAGAAAAATAACAGAATGAATATTGAACAGAGATGGGGCTGATCAGTGCCTTAGGAAGACTTCCTTTGAAATATCTGTTCCTTTGTTTGAAGAAAGATTAATTCCAACCGTAGTAGCATTCTTGTGATTGTTATAATTGGTTTAGTAAGTGCTTGGTTGTGAAGAAGAATCTTCACTAAATTCTTAGAGTTAAGTTTGTATAAAATAAGCCAAGTTTGTGAATCATGATCATATGATTCTGAAGCCGTTAATTAATTAATACAATATTTCCCTTGTATCCACTAGACTGGTATCCATAGTTTCACTTATGACGTGCTTCAGGACCATGGCTGCTGCCAGCCAGAGTCCTTGCTCTGCACAGCTGGCCTTCCCCATGCCTTTCTTGGCCAAGAAAGAAGACTTCCTCCATCCCCAGGCAAGAGAGCCGCACAGCAAGCTGCAGCTGGGCTTCCTCTGCCTCTCTCAGCTGAGGAAGGAGTCTCCCCACTTCTCTGGCTGAGAGGAATGCACAGCTTCCCCCGAGACCTCTCTTGGCCAAGGAAGAAGAAAGGCATGGGAAGCCAGCTCCGCAAAGCCACAGACCTCCCTCAGCCAAAGACACTCCCCTGACCATGACAGTCACATGATTCCAAGCAGCCAGGCCTCCCACTGCATTTGGCTCCCAGGGAGAGAGCTGCTGGCCAAGCCCTGCCGGAAGAAAAGGGGGAGCTGCCTCCCTCTCTTACTGCTTTGTCCAGTCTGGAGTCGTTTTGCCATCCACATTAAGTCCCATATGGATATGCAGGACCTACTGTTTGTTTTAATTGTTCTGCCTTGAGTAATGTTCAGAGAAGACTAAATTGCATGTTAGAATCTTAGTGATAGAAATCTGATGCACAAACTTCACCTGTCACAGATCTTATAATATGTTTACTAATTTTAATCTATGTGTCAGTGACAGCCAAAGATTAATATATTGCTGCCAGTAGTTTAATACAGTCAAATGCCAAATTGCAGTTTCTGTGGAGCCCCAAGGAAAGCCAATTATGTGTCCTGCCAGGAATTGAGACCATTTTTTTCACAATTCTTAACCTCATCAGATATGAAGAAGCAGGAGGAACGGTAAAATCTCTGGGAAACTTTTAAATGACAAGAGATTGTTAGAATTAATCCATCCTTTGTTTCCTGACACAACTCTAGTTGTTTTTATAAGCTACACTTGTTGCATTATGTTGCCAACAGCCCTGAGAGAGTTTAAGAAGCAAGTACTACTATATTGTCTCAAAGGTAGGCAAATAGTTTTGAAATATTTTTCTTTTTTTCTCAGGTCGCCTCCAGACAGTGGTGCATTCAGCTGCAAAGATTTTCCGGTAGTTTGAGTCTCTCCTGGAAGAGTGACTTGGTTGTCACTTCAGCCTACCTTGTTTACTCCCACCACATCATCTGTGATTTAGTGAACTATGTAGTACTGCAAGAGTGCCAATAATATTTTAAAACTCCTACACAGATAGAGTGCCGTATAATGCTTTGCCACTGGGAAATTATATATGAAGGTATGTTAGTTTACTGAGCATGTAACTTTTCTGAAAAGTTGCTCATATGAATCTGAATGGAAAGTGATATCAGAATGGTACCCGTGATTGTTTATGTGTTCAGTGTGTAGGGCAAGGAAAAAGTTCAATATGTGTCACTTGTCATTATATATATGTATATGTGTATGTATGTATAATAAGTCAGAGAGATGTAGCTAACTTGCCTGTTTTATAAATTAACATAGACACAGTGGCGTAAATCCTAAAATAAATTAACTAAAGGAAGGTCACAAAAGAGATTTGTTTCCTCTGCTTGCCATTATCAAATGCTTCAGACTTGGGAAGTCTCTGTTGTCAGAATACTGTTCTGTTGGGTCACTAATTTAAATGTCAAATGTAAACATTTTAACATTTTCAAATTAATGTGGCTCATCTGATCTCATTTTATCTGTTATCTCTTAAGTAACAAAAGCTACTGTAGCAGTTTTACCCTCCGTGCTTTTTTCTCATTGTTTTTCTTATGAGTACATAGGGTTATGCATCATCTACATATCTGTACTGTAACCAGTGCAGTCATATCCTACTCCTTGTCTAGTTTCCTTTAACAGTTTTTCAGTTTATAGCCCACTTTTCCACTTACTTCTGCTCAGTGGGTTACAGAAAAATACAATCAAACAATTTTAGCAGTTACTAGCTGAGAAACCAATTCTTCAAATATCCTAGTCTGAAACAGTAGTGATCTTTAAAGGTAAAAAAAAAAAAAACTTTGATTTTTATTGTGGTACAAAATGTAAATAATAAACAGATCTCCAGTTTTCATCTAGAACAGCAAAAGTCTAATTTAGCATTTCCTAGGACATAATGAACCAAAGCCAGGTCCATTTTCTCTAGAAAAGGTTGCTGTGGGCAAAGTAGCCAAAAAATGACTAAAAAGTATTGTCTGAATCCCCTTTTGGCAGCATCCTGAATTTTTCTACTGTGTTTTCTTTTGTGTTCTACTGTGTTCTTCACTTTTTCTGCAGACAGTTCTGTATTTGTCGGCCGTCCCCCATGGTATTGCCTGCTTTAACTTCCTTTCATATTGTTCTCTTACATTGCCCTCCAAAATGTTCAGATGGTCAGTTGAATGACAAAGTTGCCGTTTCTCCTTTCACAAAACTGTTAGGAAGGGGAAAAATATGAAGTTGCAATTTCAGTATCCATGGGTCAGTTCTCATATATTCTCCAGAGCATGGCATGCCTAACAATTGTATGTTACACAATTTAAAACTGCACACACTGAAAGGGAGTGAGTAGAATGACCATATGGTGAGCTTTTTGTTTTACTTTAATTCTTGATCAATTTTTAGAGAGTATCTTCCTCTGTTTTCCTGCCACAGGATGGGCAGAAACCCAGGAGTTCAAGAAATCTAGTTACAGTGCATGCATGTCAGACCTACTTCGACCAAATTTAGCAATGATTAGAACAAAAAGATGAAAGCTGGTGTAGTATAATGATTTGAGTATTGGAATAGGACTCTGAGAGACTAGAGTTGAGTCCTGCTCAGCCATAGAAAATCACTGGGTCACCCTGTGCAAATCAAACTCTCTAAGCTGAAGAAGGTGACAGTGGCAAACTCCCTCTGAACAAATCTTGCCAAGAAAACCTGTGATAGTTTTGCATTAGAGTCACCCTAAGTCAGAAATGATTTTGAAGGCACAAAACGATAATAGCAAAAAGGCCTTTTATGTGTTTTTTGTTTACTCTTTTGAGTTGATAACAGGCGGTATGAGAAGATTCAAACTGGTTTCACTGAAAGTGGGAACTGTTTCTACAGTGACCAGAACTGATGTTTCATGTTTAGACATACAGTGGGCCCTCAGTATCTGCTAGGGTTTGGACACTAACATTTTTAAATGCTCAAGTCACAATTATGTACGGTTGTGTAGTAAAATGCTATTCCTCATATGAAATAGCAAAATCGAAGTTTACTTTTTGGATATTTATTTATTTATTGAATATTTTCAAGCTGTGGTTGGTTGAATCTGTGGATACAGTATCTACAGATATGGAGGGCTGCCTATATAGTGACACTGCTGTTTCATCAGAAGGAAAAATCAAAAACTATAAATCAAATCAATTATAAATCAAAATATTTAAAGCCCACGATGTGCATGATTGATAGAGGGATATCAGAGATTAAACTAGTAGTAATATTTTGAATGGTAGTGTTCTGTTGGTGTAGTTGATTCACACCTGTATTTTTATATTAAATGTGCTTCAAGGTAATGCTTTTCATGATAGAAAATTTTAATCGCTCGTTAATGTCCAAGTCCTATAGTTAGGATCTAGAATATCAAAAGAAAAAGCAAATCTTCATCCTTTGCAGGCCTTTGCTCTTATAACAAAACCAGTACTTTTCAACCAAGTCAAGATGAAATAAAAACATTTTAAGGCTGATCAATGTTATATGTACATTTTTTCGGTTGAAGGCTAGGGGGCGCTCTGTCTACGTAAATAGAACTAAATTCATTTCCTTTGCATGTAACAGCTCATCTTCAATTAATTTCTCTTCTTGTTACCCTATTCTAATGAATGAATGTTTGTTGTATCTCTATGAACAATACTGTCCACATTCTTACAAAACTCTCATGTAAAAGATTGATTTCATGAAGTGCTTAAAATTCAGTCTACTTGGCTTTGAAAGACATTGAAAAAATTTGATTGTGTTTGCATTTTGCTAACAGAATATCCTAACCTTGTCAACTGCTGTTTTGTTCTCTAGAAAATCTATAGTTGGTTATAGTGTCATGATCTGGAAGGCACTGAGGGCACTCTTTATTAATTCCCAATAGAAAGGTCTGTTATCTTCACCTACAGTGCATCATCTGTCTGTCATACATGTAGCTGCTGAAGAAAGTACATACCACAGAAGCAACATGGATGGAAAGAGAATAGTTGAGCCTACAGAGGTAGATTCCAGTTGTGCAATTTTCTATTCTGTTTTTCCTGTTGCTGTTAACTGTTCTGTCTTTTCATCCTATAATGTGCTGATGGTCACAGTCCTGTCTTGCTAGCTAGCCAGACACTACAAATACCTCACTTATTTCTCCACTCTTTTTACATAAGTAATACAAAAAACTTTCATATGTTGTAGAAGTTTATATTAAATTTATTTTGAAATGGGAGCAGTGACCTCACATTCCAGAATGACCAGTCGATTACGTAGTACAGGATTATGGAGATGATGGATAAAGGAAAAAAGTTAACTTTCAACTTAAAAGAAAAAAAGGATGCAGATTAAAAAACATTCCACACATTTCTGCTCCACATTTCATGCTCTTAAGCATTTGTCATTTGTTTTCATAATGTGGCAATCTTTTAAGAGTTTGTACTTTAGTATTTTGTTTTAATATTATGAAACCTTCCTCTTTAGGACTACAGAAGAAAACATATTCAGTGTGTTAAGATAATGGAAATAATTCTTTAATTGTTCCTAGTTGGGGATAATAATGCTTCAGACAGCTTAGGGAAATGGTTCTGAAGTATTCTCTCTGTTTGTGCTAATAATAGACATCCCACAGATAACATAAGAGTAATATCTTTTTTTCTCTACTTACGTGTCTCTTAACATATCCTACTAGAATCATTTATTTGCTGGTTGCATCTCATACCCTATCATATCTTTGGTATCTCAAATAACGTTCATTTATTTACTCTCTTAAAATTTGCATTATATGTGAAGCAATGTACCTCTTTTTCTATGGCACCTCTAGCATGCATTAGATATATTTAGCTATTGTTGTGATTCTAAATAGATGTGAAGTACCTTAAATATCTTGAAACAATATCTATTATTCTTATTGGTTCATTCATTTATATTTAAATTTTGTATCTGATATATTGATGCTAAACTTAAAAATCACCAACTGTTTAAATCTTTGAAGCTAGGGTCAGAAATAGGATAGGATAGATGGGACTTCAGTCTTTTATTTCTCTGTAGGCAATGGTGCAATGCAAATCAAGCCTCATACTGAGACTTTTGGTTCAGAAAAAATAATTTAGGCTTAATTTGCATACTTTGCTAATGGTGTGGAAATGATTTCCATGTGATCCATTTCTGAGATACATGGCTCTTATTTTGCAGATGTTACCAGAGTACAGTTGGACTGGGTACTGAAGAAGCATTTCCTGTGTTCTCCTTTGTTCACACAAAACTGGAATTATTGGATTCAGCTGATTGGACACTATGTGAATGAGCCTAAGGCTCTTGAAGTTCCACCTTATCTTTGGGTTGTAATTTCCTCCCTGGTTTGTGGGAAACTATAGCTGAAAGTCCTGGTTTTCAAGACAATCTCAAATCGGGAAGAGAGGAAAGAAACTACAGTGTCTAGAGTGAGGAAACAAAATGAGAGACAAGGTTCAGTCTGGTCTCAATCAAGTATCACTGATCTGTCCCCTCTCTATTGTTGCTACTGTGTCCTTCAACAGCTACATACGGGAAGGGTGGGTGAAAATAATAGATCTTCCCATTGGGAATTATTCACACTTCCCCAGTGCCCCAATCATGACAGTCTAAGTAGCTATATATTTCCCAGAAAGCAATATGATGACAAAGCTGGGAGGACATAGTTAGCAAAATGCAAACGCCAACAGTATAGGTTTCTCTGGTGGCAACCAGGTGATGTCCTGTGCTGTTGTAGTGCCTCATCTTTGGAGTAGCCTTTCCTGTGGAATATGACAAGTGTAAATCTTGATGTCTGTTTTGTTACCTATTCAAATCTTATGTATTTGAGAAAAAAAAAAAAGATTTTAATATCTAATATAGTGAAGGTTTTCAGTCTTACTTTGTATTTTATATATACTAATTTTAATTGTTTTAATGAATTCTGTACATTGTCCTGAAAATTTGAAAGCATATAGATTAATTTGTGTGTATTATATATTTGAATTTAAAAATACATTAGTTTAATAAAGTATATTAATGTATTAATATTAAATTAATAACTAGAACAATAGTGACTGTAGAGACAGACTGAACTTTATCCAGATGCGGAGGGGATAGAAGAGATGCATTGCTTAAAAATAAGAAAGAAGCTGACCATGATAGGCCAGTGTTATACACATCGAAAAAAACTTTATCAGCAATTGAAAAACCAAGGGGAGAATTTTAAGGGCATTTAAGTCAGCTTTGATCCCATCAGGAACATTTGCTGATGCTTTTAAGTTATGAACTGATTTGTTTTTCCTCTCTGCTGTTTGTAAAGGGTGATTGTATTATTTTGAAACTTCAGTTGGTCGGTTTATGCTAATAATACTTATGCATAGGGGTTATTGCCTGTTTTAAGATGCATTCTTTCTATACTTACTTCGCTTTTGTATTGGATTACATAAACATCTTTTTTTAATCTGATATATTAAATCTTTATTGCTGGTCTTCCATCTCTATGTGCTGCTGTCATACCAGTTGCACAGCTAATAGCAATATATTTTGAAACTCAGTCCTTCTACATATTAAGATTGATTCTGTCCCTCTGAACATAAGGGATGACCATCATCTGATTCTGAAGAGGGTATCCTCTCTGGTTCTATCTCGAAGAATTGCTGATAGTAAATGGCTGCTTTTGCAGGAGAGTTCAGGAAGAGAAATGTAAGCAAGCAGTTATAGAGAATAGTATTCAGTTATGTTTTTCCACTGGCAGCCAGAGGGATCCAGGTTTATCTGGAGGAGAGAGAGACCCCCAACTGTTATAGCCCCCTGTATATCGCTAGAACCAGCCTTGCATGTTTGGGAAATTCTTTGGAGCTGCCTTTCAGGTGGCATGGAGGACTGAGGGTGGAAAGGGAAGAAATTCTGCTGCAAGTACACTTTCCTCTGCATGTATGTATGTTCATCCAGGTCACTAGATGTCCTTGAGCTGGTCATTATTTCTGTCTTATTTTGGCTGAGAAAAAAATAATACAGATAAATTCACCTTCTTGACATAAGCAGACTTTCTGCTTTGGTCTTTTGTTTAAAAAGACTTGAATTAAATTCAAATATTAATTTTTGTATAAAATCATGTACATACTCATCCTTTCCCTGTTAACTTGTCAAAGAGGAGCCAAAAGTTATTGAGTAAATTTGCCCTGAGGCTACAGTTTGCAGATGAGCACAGCGCTGCTGTCTTACACACTGCCATCAGATTACCTCTGATTTCTTGCTGAGAAGCATTTTTGCTTGGTTTTTCTTATTTTGAATCATACCGTTAGGATTGATCTGTGCTGCTGTAGTCCTTTCCATCCTCTCCCACTTTCAGGGGAGGAAATGTCTCACCTTTTCCTGCTGAGTAAATCATAAGAGTGCCTGTGGATTCCAAGGATCAAGATATCTGGGGAAAAGCTTTTTGAAGAAGTAGTAGAATGAGATCCACTTGACGTGGCCCTGGTTTCATGCTACCTCAAGTACCTCAGAGGCTATTTTTCCTGTTTAGGTTGCTAGTATAAGACTTCCTTATTTAAAGCAGATAAGTGAGGAAGGAATGGCTTAGTGTGCTAGGGATTTTGTATGTGCTTAGTGTGTCAGGGAAACATAACTTCAAATCTGTGCTAAGCTATGAAAAGCACCAGGTATCCCTGACTGACAATTTTTTCTGTCTTGCTGCGCAGACTAACTATTATGTTAAAATCTTATACTTTGTTTCTTGTTTGTAATATTGTTCTGGTAATGAAAAGGCTCCTTGCTTTGAATCACCAATACAAAAACAATACGAAATTTTGAAAGTAATTTATTTTCCAAATTCCATATGTACTCAAAAGGGTAATTTTGAATTCTTTTATTATGTGTTGTATTGCTGACCAAACGGGTGTAATGCTTATATTTCTATGATCCTTGCTTAATTCTGTCCTAGAAATGACTTGTGTAATTTTGTTTATACGGAAACTCTTCAAATGGATTTCCTATATTTTTATAATAAATATTTCTAAAGCTACTTATTTTGGTACTGTCTGCAGCTTTTTGTTGTGTCAGAATTTTCTCATACTGTATTCCTTCTGTTCAGGTTTCTCCAAGTTTTCTGTAAAACCATGAAGAGCTGGGTGTTTGTTTTTCCTTCTGTTTTCAGTTTCTTCTTAATTGGTAGCATCCAGCTTCCAGAAACCACTGGAAACCAACATTATTCATTTAAGATCTCTAGAACTGTTTTCTGGAGTACCTTTCTGAATTAACATTAAATGGTTAATATGTTAGCGGCTTATTTTCCCTCCCAGCACCTAAAAAAAAAACTTCTAAATTTTAATTGTGTAGTAGAACTTTGTCTTATGAAGACTTGAAGTAAGTATCATTGAGAGTAAATACTTATTTAGATAAGGACTAGGTAGGTAGCCTCTAGCTTTGAGTTCTTTTCTGGCAATGGTTCAGTGATTTTGAGGGGTTTGATTTGTCTGATTTGTAACCTATTTGAACTAGATGCTGTAACAGATTTAATCTCTGGACCCAACTATTTAAATCCCATTTACCCTACAAGCTACTGTAGAGTATCTTGTTGTGGAGCAGTTGAAGTAACAGTGCAGATTTATGCATGCCTACTCACCCATCATTTTATGGGGTTCAGTGGGATATATTCCCAAAGAAGAGGAAGTCTCCATAAGATTGCAACTTCCAAAGGTGGAACAGGAGTTGTGATTCATATGGAAGGTTGTTTTAGGAAAAGAGACTGAAGTAGATAAATTATATTCCAAATACACTGTGGTTTCATACATATACAAAATATAGTGTGGTTGTTTCATACCCTCTGGTTTTGTCAAAGTGGTTCTTAGCATCTTTTCTCACTCTACTCCTTGTTACCTTTCCTGTGCTTTGGAAGAAACGTGGTTCCTTTGCCACTGTCCTCAAAGAGAAAGATAAGTGCTATACTAGCTCATTTAGCACTATGATGTCTAGAGCTGTTGTTTCTCTAACGTGATGGACATTGGTGGCTTCTGAATTTAGAACATTTTGTATTGGAATGGATCATAGAAGACAAAAGGACACATTTAAATAGATAATTAATATTGAATATATTCAATGCCTTTTCTGCTAAAGACTGTGCTGTCTAATGTATAATGAAGTTAGGGGCTTGCTTTTCTATTTTTGTCATCTGGCCAAGATGAAAAAAAACAACTGCACATTCTCTTTTGGTTTATATTCCCAGTGGGAATTTGTTGCCAACAAATGGATAAAATCTGGATGTCTGTGTTGTAATATCTGCTTATCTTCTGTTGAGCAGTCAACACCTATTTTTGAGACTATATTTTTCTCTTCCTAGTAAAGGCTGTACTATTTAACAAAGTTCCGTGCGTTTAACTTCTTGAACAGAGAGGTTTAGGATCAGGCTGCAAGTATCCTTCCCAGCTTAATCAAGTACTGTAATAACTGCATTCTCTGATGTGCTGTAAAATTTATTGACCAGTTGTTTTTATTGCTTGAACCATTTCTATTGCTGAATCTATACATAGAAGAAATACATTAAGCATAATGTGAATTGTTTGAAACATTATAGTGCAGTGGCTCTTAAGCTAGTACCTTTTTTCTTTGTTCACATTTTTTCTTCTTTGCCACCCTCTTTCCTTCCCAAGCACCATTCCACAGAGTGTGACTTAAAGAGATGCATAACCCAATTATTATAATTTTCTTTTTTCTTTCCCACTTCCTAACTGAGGACAAATGCATCAGGTTTAATGAAGTATACGAAGAGCTGGTATACTTATGCTTTGTTATCTTTCCACTTTGGCGTACCAGGATGTGGCATCAAAGGTTATAACTGTGGGTTCTGCGCCTCATTCCACAGAAGTTTTAAATCATTTCATGAGATTTGCACTGCACCTTCTTGTCACTTCTCCATCAGCTCTCAGTCCATTTAATCCAGGCCTCTCAGCTGTGTGGCTCCGGCTCCTGTTGTGAGTGATCGGGCTGCTTGAGTGCTCTCCGCTTCCCCTGTCACATCACATTTGCATAAAAGAGGACAGATAACCAAATTTGAGCACACAAATGAAAACGTTAAGCGCTGAACCTGTCACAGTTGTTGTTCAACTAATTGTGAAAAATTTGATTTGCTGCCTTTTTGCTGTTTATCATGCCGACCCCCTTCTCAAATTCTCCATGGCTTCATGCTACTGTACGGGTACCTTTTTAAACTGTCTGTGCAAGCTGCCCGCCCTAGGGATTACTTACCTCTCCTACCAGCTTTTAATGTTGCCTCATCTACTTGACTAAATTAGGCCGCCATGGCAAACAAACACATAATTAAAAACCTGGTAAGACAACTGCAGTCACATCCCCCTAAATTGATTTTTTTCCCCCAGTTATGGGCTGGGTGTGATTGCTATTTCCTCCCTCTCATTCTGTGTGCTCTTGATAAATGTGGCAGAAGATATTGCTGCTTTATTGTTAAAGTTACTGATTACATTCTGCTTGGACTTGAACTAACATCCTGGCATTATAGATTAATATTCTTAGATATTTTATTTCCATATAGATACAGCAATATTTTTAATGTTTCTGATTCTCTCTCTCCAACATTGTCTTGTTCTTGTGAATGTCTTAAATTCTAACTTTTTAAATTGTCTTATTAGTAGCTTTATGCTGGTTTCATCAATTGTACAGGATTCCTATCTCATGCCCGTGATAAAAATACAAAGAACACTGGACCAAGATTCTCCAACCCTTCAGAACATGTTGGGGTGGGTGACATGGGAGAAATCATTCAAAATTGCTTACTCCATTCCACCAGTTCTGCATTCTAATTCTCCATTCCAATTCTGTAAGCAGAATTCCTCTCAGAATTCCTTAA
This sequence comes from Iguana delicatissima, assembly GCA_948472985.1. Lineage (NCBI taxonomy): Eukaryota > Metazoa > Chordata > Lepidosauria > Squamata > Iguanidae > Iguana > Iguana delicatissima. The sequence goes on along the minus strand of CAOKZL010000212.1, from coordinate 14,353 downwards.
TTTTCTGAGGATTTCACCAAGCAATGCATCATGCGTGATGAGGGAACAGTTCGTAATCCTGGTGTCTCAGACAGTGCTCAGGAACTTTTTCAGTTGGCACTTCATTTAAAACACACACACACACACACACACACACACACACACACACACAAAACCCTCCATGCTGTTGCCTTTAGCATGATGATATCAAGAGTGTGGCGATATCTCCAGACATCCAAATCTTAGAGAGAATGTGATGGTTAAATCTACTTTATCTGTTCCATTTTGCTTCTTCCTCCAGTACCAGAAGTAACAGGTAACATGGGCACACAATATAGAAGCTTGTATGTGTGATGGCTCAGTTTACATGAATTTATGCCTACATCTGGAGCTTTCATATTACTTTTAGACCTATCTACATCCTGCATCGGTGGATCATCCTTTACCTAGAGAGTCTTTATTGGGTCTACAACTGTGAACAAAAGCCTTCAGGTACTTTTAACTGATGGAAAAGTTTATCGTATAAATATGTATAAAAAAAGCTGATAAAAAACTAACATTAACCTGTTAAAGGCATATACAGATGTGTGACCATCTGATTTATTAATATTTCATTACTTTAATGGTTGACTTAAAACTTGTATTGAGCAATATACTTTTAAAAGTATTTTTATGTATTAAAAATATTTATATTTATCCCTATCTTTGAGGATCTCTGGATGGCATACAATTCAATTTAGAACGATTTAAAATAATATTTGTCTTTGGTAAACTGTTTCAGAATTTGCAATGATTAAATTCCTCAATTGATAGATTGGGCAAATTTATGTTAAAAGCATTTTTTAACATTTTGTAACCCACATGGCTTTCATCAGTTGGAAAGGGAGGTATCCATTCAGAGTAACTCAATGTTCTTGTAAGTAAATTTTGTTAAAACGGCAAGATATATAATGATATTTGGATAGGCATCAGTGGTTTTTCTTTATACTCTTTATACTTTATTTCTATATACTTTTCTTTATACTCTATATTCAATAGCTCTGATTTGGTCAGGCCTCTTTTATATCTTCTACTTTTTTTTCAGGACTATTTTGTTTGTGGTGTGCAGTTACTGTAATTTTTACTATTGTTACTCACACCACTAACCTTAAAGATACAACAGTGCTAGAGTGATACTGAAATTTTTAATTTAATGTCAGAACTGAAATTTTAACTCTCAAATGTATTGTTTCAGAGATTGAAACAATCTCTGTGCATTTGTTTCTCATCTTAGATGGCCTCATCTTAATTCTTCTGGAGCTTGTGAATGCTCATGGTCAGAGTTTGTTTTTAGAGGATTCTGTAGTATCTCTTTTTTCTTGCCCAGATTTTAAAATTGCTTCATGGAATGTTTGTACAAAGCTGACATAAGATATGTGTAAAGTCTAACGATCCATTTAATTTTTGAACAAATATTAGTGGGAAACTGTTTTGTTCTGTTCCCCTAGGTCTCAAATGTACAGGTTCTTCTCATCCTCCTATTAGACATTTATTGACATTTGATTAACAGCAGTTCTCTCTCCTGCTTCCATTAGTACCTTTGTGTATTGTGCAAGGATTTTTCTCATTTTCCCCTGCCTACCTGGGCAAATAACCTTTTTCCTCAGTGCTTGCTCTCCCTCTGTCTATTGGAACTAGCAAGCGTCCACATACATGTGGTTTGATTTGCTACAGACCACGTGGATCTCTTGTTAGAAATTTATTTCCCAGCAAGAATTTGGATTTCTGCTAACTGGGGGAATTGGAGAGTATGGCTTGCTTGCTCTCTTCCTTGCACAGTTCCTAGTTATAATTTCTTTCTGTAATACTTTTTTTAGCATCTTTGCCCAAGAGATCAGACACGAATAGGAGGTAAGAAGGTTTAAAAAAAAACAAACTTCAAATCATAGAGGGCCAGCCTGAGACAGCTGGCTGCCTCAGGCAAAGTTTGATTTTAGCCATGAGAACAAGAGCCATTGAGAAATTGTGGCCCTGCTTTCCAGGAAGATCATTTGTGACCCCCTGAACCCTTTGCCTGGCCAATGAAAGAGAACTTGCTTCCCTCCAACACTCCAATATGCATGTCAAAAAGCACACTCAGCTGAAAGTATCAGTTGCCCTAGGATCGTAAAGGCAAAAGATACACAATTCTGGCCCCTATTAGAGGATTAAGGGCTCCAAATATGTGTGTGTGAGAGAAAGACAATGTGTGAGACTCTATGTGCAGGGCTGAATTAGCATGGTTTGGGGCCATGGACCAATCTGAAAAACAAGGTCCAGTCTGGGCGCATGGGTGAGCTCTCCCATTGGAGGGTTGTTTAGGATGAGGAGTCGTGCTGCCAGGTCAAGGGAAGTCCTCCTTGGAACTCAAGCAAGACCCTTCCAGGCCTGATGAGAGATGAACACCCCATCCCCTGAGACCACTTATATCTTGACAATACAAAACACACCTGTACGTATGCACAGTGCTAGCAGCAGCATTAGGCTGTTGGCTGCTAAGGGCCTGGGGCTCCAGTGTCACCACTGATAATCCAGCCTTGCTAGCAAGTGAGAGCACATTGTATGCGTCTATCTGAGTTTTGGCTCTTCTTTTATTGTTGTCTGCTGCTTGTGTAGGGTACTTTTAGAATCAGTCCTCCCATCTGATTCTCTCACTCTCTCTCTGAGCCTTTCCACACTATACTGTTATAGTGCTATTATAGTTCAGTTATTCCACTTTCAACATTCTATGGAATCCAGGGGTTAGGGAAGAGCATTTAGAATTCTCAGCCAGAGAGCTCTTTGGCCTCAGTAAACTACAAACCCCAGAATTCCACAGGAGGTTGAAAGTGGAATAATAGCACCAAAGCAGTGTAATGCAGAAATGGCCTCTCTCTCCCTGTTGCTCCGTTTTCAGGACCTAAAGTGTTCATTTCTGATCCAGAGTCAGAAAGATTTCCACATCCTATGTGGCCAAAATTTTAAAACCATACCACACCTAATAACTACCTACTTAGTTTTGTTAATTTTCTCTTTGTGATATTCCTTACCACCCGATTGTCAAATGAGACTCTATTGTGGCTGTAGATTTGGATAATGTGCAGCCAAGAATGAAGGGGAATTGTAAAAAATCAAGAGGAGGTATCCTTGATACTCAAACCTGGAAATTTTTACAGGTATGTGACTATCTACTGACTGTTCTAATCTCCCTCCCTTTCTTTTTTTGTGGAGGGTGTGGTTTACTGGGTGGTGGTACTCAGGTGGAATGCTCGTGCTTTGGAATTTTGGATTACAAGCATGGCTGCTTGGGATTCTGAGAACAATACTTAATAAAGGTAACTTTTCCAAACTCTGTAGAATCTCCACTTCATATCCCCCTGCCATGAGTTTGAGATAACCGACTATAAGCTCAAGTGGTTATGCTTGTCTGCCTAAGTCCTGTTTTGCTTAACCTACACTGTTTTGGGGGGGAAAAATTCATACCATTGATGTTTAATGATGAGAATTTCAATCTCGCCCATGTTTGTATTTGCTGCTGGGAAGGGAGCCATAAAATGGCAATTAGTGTTTCTACAGATCATTGGTTAAAATGATTTAACAAGCCCTCGCACAAAGTAATAAAAGCTCCTAGAGTAATTACAGCATTTTGTTCAACATTAAGAATAATGAGATTATACGGAACAGATGTCATTGGTCAGGCTGTTTAGACATGGGGACTGTTCCTCCAGAACTTGTTGAGAAATGTAGATCCTTTGCTTTGCCTGTTCTGAACGACACTATACATAATGTATGTGTAAAAAAATGACTGACAAGAAAATAACTTAAAAGGAAATTAAATGCAGTGGGGGAATAAGTTATCTTGGTCCTAGGGGTTCTTAAACTAGAAAAAGTACATAATAAATGGATGGTCTTTTTTTTTCTTCTGTTGTTCTTGCCAACTGGGTAGTATACCTGCAACAGTGTTGGAAAAGTTGTTTTCTTCTTCCAGGTATGGTTGGCCAAAGGAAATTGAGACATGAAAGAAGGCGTGGAGTAATGAGTGGAGAGATTATGTGAAAATCCATTTAAATGAAGGGATGGAAAAGCTGAAAGGTTATGGCTAGGTCAGCCTTCCCCAATCTGGCATTTTCCAGATATGACGGACTGTGGCTCTGTCATCTCCCACTAGTGTGCCTATGGTTGGGGATTATGGGGAGTGTAATTTGATGTAGCTAGAAAACACCATGTTGAAGAAGGCTGATAAATAAGATTTCCAGCCTTCACAAACTAATCATTTTAAAAATATATTCTTTGTAGTATTTATAGGAGGCATTTATTCAAAACTGTTTGCACTGAAAGAGGAATTTTTAAAAAGTTAGTTTTTTCCCCCTGTTTGTTTTTTGACAAAGTTGTTCTCAAATGCTTTGCCCTCGACAGAACAATTTCCACATTCCTTTCTCACCTAAGATAATTTTCTACATGTGACAAACAATTCTGGGAGGACATTCAGAAATACAGCTGAAGGACCTGATGCCTTTTGATGTTGCTGAACAGCAGTCTTCGTCAGTGTAAGCAGTGGTCAGGGATGATGGGAACTGTCACCCATCAATGTCAGCAGGGTTATTATACTTGGACCTGCCACAAGTGTTTGACTACAATGTTCATCATCCCCAATGGCATGTTGAAAGCATGGGTTGTAGTCCAACACATCTGTAGGATACCAGATTGCCAAAAGCTGGAACCACACAACCCACATGATTCATTTGATTTTGGAAGCTCAGCAGGGTCAGGTTTGGATGAGAGGCTACCATGAAATATTATGGATCTTCCAGCAGGACTAGGAAAGAATTTTAGAGCTGCTGCCAGAACAGAGTTAGCAGTGCTGATTTAAATAGACCAGTGATTTGAGACAGTATAAGGCAGCTTCCTATGGATCAATGACTATCTTATTCTCCATCGCTCCTGTTTATAATGGGCATCCCCAACCCCACCCATTGAAAATCATTGATTTAGAATGTTGCTGGGCAACTTGTACCCTCCTGGATGTTATCTGATGGTATTTCACTCCATCCACGCCCTCACCTTTTACCATTGACTAGATTGGCTATGGTAGATGGGAACTGCAGTTCATCAGCATATAGATAGATGATCCCATTCCTAATTCAGAGTGTGCCCCTTCGCTTTAAACTTCTTGTCCTAAACCCAGTTGCTAATCCTGACTAGAATAGATTCAATCAATGGGATTTAGAAAGCTATTCAACTTACCATTCAACAGTTCATTCTGAGTCTACATTAATTTAGGCCATTTCCTAGTATCCCTTATTCCCAAGAGGGCTATCACTTGCAGGACACTCCTACTGGAGGGAGGGCTAATTTCCCCCCTCTTCCCTGTAGCCACCTATGTCTCCCTGAAAATAGAGTTCTCCAGAACAGTATTGTGTTAATTTTGGCCTAATTTGCTATTTATTTTATTTTAGCTTGCTTCAACTATCAGTTGATTTTTTAAAAAAAAAATGGTATTGCGAACCATTTTCAGTGTGTGCATACTTTTTCCAAACAGAAAGTGTGTTAACAAAGTGAATGTCCTGGGAATTGTACTCAAGTGAGTAACCTGGGAATTGTGTTAGCCTTCTATGCAGCTGAGAGCTACAGCTCTGAGGTTTCTTTGAAGAATGGGAATGACTGTTAAATCAGATTCAGATTTTCTAACAATGCACTTGGTCAGGTGCTCTGACGGATGATTTTAAGGTTAACGCAGTATTTTTTTCCAAGTCTTAAACCTAAATCTAAATCTGTTAGTCCCAACTAGAGTAGGCCAGATGATTCCAGGGTGGCTTAACATTTATGCAAGCTCCATTGATTCAGTGGATCTGTTCTAGAAGGGTCTAGAAACTGGATTTAGCTCAGGTGTGGGAATTGGGAAGCCCTGCAGATGTTGTGGGACTTTAGTTCCAGGTGGTCATTGCCATAATAGCCCATGATGAGGAATGCTAGGAGTTGCAGTTCTGGGATCCCACAATTCTAAGATGTGATTAATTCCTTGGTTCCAGTAGTTTAATAATCAGGCATTACTGAACAAATATTGATTGTAGGAGCCGAAACCTCAGTGCCCTGCTTTCTTGCTGGATTTAGTTTGCTTAGCTTTTAAGACTTTCTCTAAAGGCTAGCCTGTTTCAATGGAGGTGGCATGTGAATAGGGATAAAGAGACCAATTAACCAATTTTTCTTGTCTGTTTCCTCATACCCAGACACGTTCGGTACAATCCCCAGTTTTGATGTATTATTTTAATTAATCCAAGTCTCTTTGATTTCTGGGGGGAGAAGAAGCAGGTTAGCAAATGTAACAATGCTCGAGAGTTTCTTTATCGTAAAAGACACATAATTTCAACCATTTAATAAGGTAGATTTATTCTGGGTAGTTTAGTTTGCCCATGCACTCAAACAGCCCTCCCCAAAGACAACATTAAAAATGTGATTAGTTAGCTGCCATCAATAACACAAAATAGAAAAACACTCTCTGAAGGGACAGCTTTGTGGAGGGCACTGCACAGTGTGTAGTAAAAATATATGGCCTAATAAGTTTACATTTGCAGGCTCATTTGTTAAAACTCTTGAATTTCTAATTTGTGTCGGCAAGATAAATGGATGGCGCCTCAGTAAAGTGTGAGATTAATACTGATAGATGGGGATTCAGTTTTTTGCTAGGCTCTTACTTCCTTACAGCCCAGTAGGCTCTTTATGGGGGGAAACCAAATGTAAATAGAAGGGACGGGCATTATTTACATTGGTCAAGACCAATTACTTGGGATATTGTTCTTTGCAACTTTATAATATTGATGTAAATTACCCTCATCTAATTATTGTTTTGCATTTTGGTAATCAAAGCTTTGGGAAGTGTAAGTCACGGTTGAAAAAGACTGGCAACCATCAGCTGTTCTGCAGTTTCATTTTTAAAGGAAGTGTGGAGCCCTCTGCATGACTTTTGAGGGAGGGAAAGGGAAAGCAGGACCAGGGAAATAAATCATTTTAAAATACTGCAGTTGGTTGTTCAAAATGAGCAGCTGAAAAGGACATGAGGGAAGGTTTACCAAAATGTTAAAGAATTTGAACAGATTTCATGTAATGTCTAACTAACTCTTAACTGGCTTTAAATTTTCAACATTAGGTAGAACCACATTTGTTGTGGGGAAAAATGCTATTTAAAAAAAAAAAAGTATTAGCCTTTATAATCCACTGTTTCTGCAGCACAATCACGGGAGCATGCATTGAAGTTTCCTTTGTTCGCCTGAGACTAATATTGTAACATAGGCAAAGTTGCAAGTTAGTGACTTGCCAAGGCTACTTAATGAGCTTCACAGATACATGGGGATTTAAACTTGCATCTTGTCAATCCAGTTCTGACTCTCTTTCGTATCTGTCACACTATTTCTCCAGAGGGAGAAGATACCTGGAAAGGAAGCAGTCTCCCATATTTCTGATTAACGGGAGTATATTTTATTGCAAAACTAGCTCATGCAAGCACAATTTCTATCCTGTTCCAAAAAAATAATTAAAAAAAATCCTTGTTTTGCCCAAAGAGGAGATTTCTAGATCTTTTAGCTACATTGCCTGCCTATTGTGGCGCATTCATAGATCACTAAAGATCCTTGTAGGATCATCAATGAGAACAAGAAGTTTGCTGTTCTTAATAGAAAACATAGGAGTAAATCATGTACTTCTGATTCTGCTGAAGGTTGACTTGCACTCAAGTTCACTAGTCATCTCAGAGCCAAACTACATGGTACACGTTACAAACATAGCATGCAATATAGTACCAGGTGTGTAGTTGTGTGGCACCGATCTGGATTAACTTTCCTGTTTAAGTCTCCCCCAAAAACCACAAGCCACAGTTTTGGAATAACAAAAACTGCAGCCTCAAGACATTGAATCTAAAATGGGGGAGGATCAGTGGAGCTACTTCTTATTTTAGTTTCCATGTGAAGAGAGATGAATTTTGAAATTAATTTTGAAATAATATTTTTGTTTTTGATGGGTTTGATGAAAGTGAGCTGTAATAAAAATCTAAGAAGAATAATTCAGTACATGATCACTGCTATGAGAATCCTTTACACCCAGAAGTGGAAAGACCAGCAGAAATTGTCATTAAAAGAATCATATTAGACTTTGCTGAAAAGGACAAATTAACAATTTTGATTAAAGAAAGAAAGTTTACTACTTTAAAGAAAGAATGAGGTTCAGTCATATTACACTTGAAAGAACATTGGGGAACAATAACAACTGGTTTTGAATGATAGCTTATCGTTAATGGGAAGCTGTAAAACACTAATTAATAGTGAGCAAAAAGCAATATAAGCAATGGTATATTTTTTAATGAATGAACTAGTTGAAGTAGTTTTATATTAGAGATAACTATATCCACCTCAATAAGTGTTGGAAGTCATTTAGTAGAGATCTCTCGTAGCAGTCATTTTGTTTTGTCTTGTCTGTATGTAGTTTAAATAGATCTCAATGGATAGAGTAAGTTAGTACTAGGTCATAAATAGTTGTGTTGGTATTTTATGTTATCACTTACATGTAATTTAGGTTATAAATAAGAAGTAGCTCAGGGGAAAAGTTTAAACCACCTTGCCTCCATGTGTGATGGATCAGAGCTGTGCACAAAATCTTTATTGTTAAAAAAAAATTCAACTGTCCACTGTATATATGAGGTTATGACAATTCACTAGAGAAACAATCTAAAAGTTAATAATATAAATAGAAGTTAGTTAAATAAAATAATAGAGTCATAGAACTGGAAAAGATCTCATTGACCATCATGTCAAACCCCCAATCCAGTGCAGGCACTCCAGGTAAAGCATCCCAACAGGTAGCTGTCCAGCCTCTTTTTGAAGATGTCCAGGGAAAGAGATCCTACCACCCCACTAGGCAATTGGTTTCACTGCCAAAGGTCTCTTACTGTCAAGAAATTCATTCTAATGTTAAATTGAAATATATTGTCTGTAACTCAAAACAATTAGACCTAGTTCTACCCTCTGGGGCAGCAGAGAGCAGGCCTAGAAAACTGGGCAGAAATTAGTAAATTGAAATTCAGTTGTGGCAAATGCAAAATTTAGGCCTCAGAAACCAAATGCACAGGTATAGGACACAGGTTACAAGGCTCATGAATACTACATGCAAAAGGACTGTAGTACATGAGACAGCAGTGTGATGCTGCAGCAAGGAAGACAAGTGCTGTCTTGGCCTGATTTAATAGAAGCATAGTTTCCAAGCTAAGGGAAGTAATAGTCCCATTGTGGATGAGCTGGAATGGGTTCAGGAAAGAGCCACAAGGATGATAAGAGATATGAGGAACAAATATAAATAAGCTTATTGTTACAGTAAATAGGAAGCCTAGAAGAGTCATACCATCAAATACAAAATTGCATATAATATTTATTTGATAGATATTTCAAATGTGATTTTCATTTCACATTTATTATTTTTATTCTATAAAGGCCTTCACCAGCCGCCTGGACATCCCATAGAAATTGTTTTCCTCTTTAAAAAAGTGCTAACATGGGTGAACAACAGGAACTATGCTGTGGGCATGGATGGAAGAAAATCATTGTAGCAAGGAATGAGTATGAAGCCTTCATCTTATATTCTTATAAGCCAGGCAGCTTGACAAATGTGCTGCTGGGGCTTTTCCTCTATGTCAGTAGTTCCAACCTTAGGTCTCCCAGATGTCATTGTACTTCACCCTTCCAGAAGCTACAGCCAGAATGGCCTCTGGTCACAGATGCAGGAATTTAAAAATGCTGATAGCAATAAAGCCTGGGGACCCAAGGTTGGGAGGTATGGTCAGATACGTGCCAAGTGAAATACTATGGCTTTTTAAAAAAATTAAAATGCTTCCAGACAATGTGTCAGCAAAGTGAGTGCAAAGTTGGAGTCTTTGATTAGAATTAAAAATGGATTGTTGGTGCAAACATCTAGATTCTAAGTTATGAAGTGTGATTTGTTTCCCATTGTTAACAGGCAGTGGCTTGAAAACCAAACATGATCTCAAAAAGATCTGATATAAAGTTGCTAGTGCACTTTTTGTTACGGAATTTACGCCGAAGTAGGTCAAGAATGTAGATCTTCCAGAGCTTGATAAATTTATTTTTAAAACATGAGTACAGCAAGTTTCAAAAAGTAATTAGTTGAACTCTTATTGCTTTTTAAAAAGAAACTTAAGATTCTCAGAAAAAAACTAAAATAGTTAGCTTTAATAAAAATACATTTGAATGCTCTGAGCCACCAGTTGGTGGTTAAACACATTGGCTTAAATCCAGTTGCTGCTTCCAGCTACAGTGAACCCATAATATTGATAGATACATAAGAACTGATTTTAAAAGTTCCCATTGATGCATGGGTTCTGTCTGGTTTGGGATTAGCAATTGAATTTAGGTCACATTTTCTGTCTGCTTTATCATGACAATGCTCAACTTGAAACGGCAGGAGAAGACACAGCATGAAATAGCATTTGAACCACTGGTATTCCTTGTGGTTGTTGGATGATGTCAAGTTGTTTCTGACTTAGGACAACCTTAAGGTGACCTCAGCAGGGGGTTTTTTTGTTTGTTTTTTTGCAAAATTTGTTCAGAGGCAGTTTGCCCTGTCCATTCTCTGAGGCTGAGGGAGTATGCCTTGGCCAAGGTCACCAGTGGGTTTTCATGGCTGTGTGGGGATTTGAACCCTGGTCTCCAGAATCATTGACCGGAGTCATCGTACACCATGCTGACTCTCTATTTCTCTCTTTAGTGAGGCTGGGCCCCTCTAAAAATACCTACAAAGTTGCAATTACTTTACAAAAGGAGTGAAGCTATCCTCTATTAAATTACAATTGCAGTGTAAAGTTATAGTTTAAAGTTATAGTGTTCTGCTATTAAGGGAAATGAACTGATTAATACTAACTAGTTATTTATAAATAGTTACTTCTAAGCTCTGAATCCTACAGCATTTTCACCTGCACAGTAGTAACAATATCCCCAAATTTCAGCCAATTATTATTGAGCATTTTATTTCTGTAACACAAAGTACCTCACATATAAAAGATACCAAATAAATAATGACAAGTCCTTCAGTTGTTTTCTGATTCAATCAATGGAAGGAAAATACTGAGATTTTTTTTAAATGTCCCAAGGAGCTTTTTTGCAAACAAAAATGATCCAGAGAAGTAGACTTATGATGTGACTGTCTTCTGATATGATAGACATACATTTTTGTTTTGGACTAATCTGAAATTTGTCAGGATGTTCCCAGAAACCATTTGTGCAAGTATTTCGGCTATTTTTCAAAACACATCTGTCTGTGTTTACGTATAGATGTATTCTCTTTCAGAAAGCCAGTATGGTGAAGTGGTTTGAGCATTGAACTGCAACCCTGGAGACCAGTGTTCAGTTCTCTGCTCAGCCATGGAAACCAACTGAGTGACCTTGGGCACATCACACACTTTCAGCCCCAGAAAATCCCATGATGTGTTTGCCTGAAGGTCACCATAAGTTGGAAATGACTTAAAGGCACATAGCAACAACAGTTCGCTTACAGCATATAACAGACATTTCACGATCAGGTGCAAAATTATTTTTATTGGGAAGATGGACTGAGATCTCATCACCCTTTTGCTATCCAAAGATAATTAATCTGTCATTTTTGTTACACACAGCATTTATGTTGTGTGTTGTATATGCTATATTTTTCTTTTTCCAAATAGACCTGGATTTTTTTTAAAAAAAGAATTGTCTGAATATTTATGTAAATTGGAAGCTTTGAATCTATTCTACTGTTGATTACTTAAATTGATCAAGGCCAAATTCACCTCACTTGTATAATTAAAGATCTCCTTGCCCTCTCTAAAGCTGTACTTTTTTTTTTCCTGGCAATTTCTGGACTTCCATCCATTGTAATGCAGTGTAAATTCACCCCAAAAATGATGGCCAAAGGTTACCTTCTTCATAAAGAAAAGGCCCAAAGGGGAACATTTAACTCACTACATAAAGAACAATTTGGCCTGAGTCACAGGCCCCAAGATCATGGGTTGCCCACTTAGGGTGAAAAGAATATTTGTATCCCCAATACAAAAATCAGAATTCTGCAGTGTGGTCTTATTCTGCATTAAAAATACACATGAGAGTTTTTTATGTTTTTTAAACAGGAAATATTTTCTGCATGTAAGTGTAAATATTTTCTATAAGGAAAACAAGTTTCCTGTGAAGAAAACATTTTTGCCAAGAAAATACTGTTTTCTGTGGGAAAAAAAACACACGTGCATTTTTCATAGAATATATCCTGAACTGTGAATAGTCCTCAAACTATCCAGATTTCTGAGACATTCTCACAAAAGAGAGAAGAATAGTTAAATCACTCTTATTCTTTTCCACAAGAACAACATTTACAAAGGTTTACATCCTTATTGCTCATCTCCATACCTGCAAGAACTCAAGTGAAGGAAGATCTGTCAATTCTCAGCTAGGTTCATATGCGACTCAGCTCTTCATTCTCCTGTTATTCTCTAATCTTCATCCTCCATCTTTACTCTTCAGTGCCTTCCTTTTGTGAATCTGCTCTTTAATATTGTAATCCCTATGTGTCAGGGTCTTCATATGTTTTATATCCAGCACACTTAGTTAATATAGATGTTCTAGGAATAATAAGTTTCCATGTGTTGCTTTTTTCTTTGCCTAAATCTATTAATGGTCCACTGAAAGATTGACTTGGGCCATTGACTTACAGGCTCAAAATCAGCCCCATCATTATCCTCTCCATACAACAGGAATGCCCTTGTGCTTGACCTCAGCCCCACTGTTTGAAAAATGCAAACATTATAATGTAAAATGTATATAGTAGTGCCCTGTGATATGGAGAAGATGTCTAGAAGAGTGCAAGATCTACACATGCAGCTGATTTGAGATGGTTGGTTCTTGTTGTGGTAAAATGGAAATCTGTTCTGATCCATTGAACAAATTTTCTCTCTCAAAAATGGTGCAGTATCTTTATTTGTTCCAAGCATCAGTCACAGTCCCAAAATATGACACTAGGGTCAAAATGAAGCCACAAGTGGTTGTGTATTCTCAGAAGTATAAATGCAACCCCTAGTGCAGCTTACTGGTAGAGCTGACCCTGAAGCCAAGATGTTATGATCCCACTTTTGCTGTGTGAGATGGTTATTGTATTCTGTCTAATGGTAGGGCTGGCCCTGAAGCAAAGATATTATGGTACCAGGCTTAGAGAACTTGCTTGCATATTTACATCTTAGAATCCTAGAGCATTAGACAATTTGGCTATAGATCCTATTTGTTGGTACATTTGATCTACATGTATTCTTGTGGGTGTGGGAAACAATGCAGTGGGAGGGGTATCTCTGATAATGATCCATAAGATATGTTAAGAACATTCACAGAAGAACAGCTTCCATAGCTACCTGCACCTCTGAAACAGCTTTGTGGGAAAGCGCTTGAACAAGGTGGAATGGGACACAAGGTGGCTGCTGAGTGCAAGAGTGGACACAGAACTTTCCTTCTCTGAACCCCCTAGAGTTAACTTTTTAGGATCCCAGTCTGATTTGAGTGATTCCCCCTGGTTTCCCAGCAACTCTCCCATTCCGTCTCACTTTTTCAGGAAGAGCTCTCAGCCCACCAGAGGTGAATAGGGAGGGATATGGGCAGCTCTAGTGGGAAGAGAGAACATGGAATCTGCCCTCTGTGGATTCCCTTGTTAATTTATCTTAGGATCCAAGTCATTGTAATTCCAGATATTCCATGGAAACTGTCTCTGTCAATTGCCTCTGTATGTGAACATGAAGTATACAGGCACCAAGTGGATTTACCATGTTTAAAATAGCTAACCATAAATTGTGCAAGAGAAGCACATCAGAAATGGATAGTACCTAAAAATAAGGATGTTGTATTAGAAACTAAACAACACCATCTAAACTAGCAACAGGAGGGTGGCTTCTCATGAATGAACAAACTACATTAATTTCCATTTTAAACTTTACATTTGGAGGCCCAGTAGGGATCAAATGCATTCTTTAGTTTGATTTAAAGACTTAGTACTAATGAATCTTTTATTTGAGAGATAATGGTTACTAATTAAAGAGTTTTATTTTAAGCCTCCTCCAAAAATACTTCACTTTATCATCTCAAGAAACAATTACTTCCAGTAAGCATGTACTGTAGCAGCTTAGTACAAAGGGAAGGCTGCTCTCTAACGCACTCCTAAACTTTTAAGAAGGTATAAATGCTGACAAATTAGTTTAGACCCATCCATATTTCACTATAGCATGTGTGCAGACGCAAGGCACACTGAATTTAACTAAAGATTTGGGGAGCAACCAAAGGACACATCTGTGACTGCATTTTCCATGTTTTGTTTT